>UESW01003837.1:61624-726146 GCA_900491605.1 Calamus simplicifolius | reverse complement strand
TCTAAGCAAAAAGCTTGTGAGCAATACATCGAGAGAAATGGGATTATACCCAGATCAAAAGTTGAAGTGATGGTAACCCAACCTTCATGAACGGAGATCCCGAGAAGAAGGTTCATATGGGAAAACAATTCACTGGACAACTTGGAGTATACTATCATAATTATTTATATTGTGAAATCCCTTTCTATGATGTGAGATAGTATTCTGCAGTGTTTAGGTTGAACTAATATGTGAAGTTCTTAATGGATGTCATAGCCTAATTTGGGTGGTATACAAAACTGCAGTGTATACTTGATGACAATCCACCTATATGAGTATGGAGGTGGTGGCCGCTTTCTATGAGACTTGGGTATGATCTCTAGAGTACTCATGAATATCCAGGTAGACGCATGGCCGAAACGTGTCAACCCGCTTGAACAACCGAAATCTGAGAGATGGAATGTGAGTTATAAGTCAATGATCCAATAAAAGAAGGATTGGTTCATAGAAACTTAGTTTCATCAACCTTTTATGGATTACACTTATTTTCTCTATGCCTGGTTCATAGTCACATAGACACCATGGCTTATGCATTACATTCTTAATGTTCCTTCTAAAGTTTGTCATCTTTTGAATATTGAAATAGTGGGGGATTGTTGGAAATCTAGTATATTTCAAAATTCAAAAGCCTTTTGACTTGATAAGTCCTTTTTATCTGATACGTCGTTCTCAATCGGTAGGGTATATCTTTTTATTTTTCCTTTTGACCAGTCTTTTGACTTATACGTCTCTACGTATGTGATAAGTCTTTTATTTTTTGTTTGACCTATCGTTGGACGCTAATCGATCTTTGGACTGAATCGTCATTCCCGTTGGATTGATTCGTCGCTCTCAACCGGTGCTTGCTTTCTTATAAATATTCAAAGCAATGCCGGTGTTTAATTCATTCAAACTGTATGCTTTCTATTCCATCCTTATCCAGAGATTCATTCCTCATCCTTATCCAGTCCAGAGATTCATTCTTTTGCTTCCGTTCTTATCCAGAGAGAAGGAAATCATCTCGGTTGTTCATCCTCTTCTGACACTGGTGTGTGCATGCCTGTTAGAAGACTCTGCTGTTGTATCCTGGATGGTAGTCGTGCTCTGATCTTCTGCACCGAGATATTATCTCCGAGAGGCGCGAATCTACTCTTAAGGACAGTGCCTTGCACGCCACAGCATCTACTCAAATATATTCAAATTCAAATAGATATGATCATCCTGGGTACTATCTTTTCTTCTTACTTTTCCTACATTTACTACCATCATAAGAAAAAGATCTTTGATGCCACCAGCGTCCCCATCTTCCAACCAATGCCACCACCACCACCACCGTCGCCAGAACCAAATCTAACATCCGAAATCGCTTGATGTTGAGGGATCTGGGTGAAAATAGAATATCTGGGTTTGAGGCATAATGATTACTATCCTTAAGGTTTTATTTGCCCTCACTACGAACAGTTTGCTAACGGGTTTAGGCAAATTACCTTCAAAATACAACAAACTCACGAATTCAATAAGTAGCAATCTTATTAAATTCCAGAACAACAATTGATATTAGATTTAGAGACATTTTTATAGCCAATTCATGCTCGTTCAGAATAACTTTTTCAAGTGAAGAGGTGTCTTTTCATGAACGAATGTATCTGTTTAATAAAACAACTGCCATTAACAGATAAATTTTAAATCTAGCCATTGTATCATTGTTGTTTGAACAACAATTAAGATAAAAGGGGCCTTGAAGGAGGTTTCTGATTGGAACCGCAAATCTTATGACTTATACATCAGGCCAAGTCATTATCTTTTACTATTTAAGATATATTACAATCTCATGGCTTATCCATTGGGCCAAGTCATTTTTTTACTATTTAAGATATATTACAATCTCTTTAACAATTCTGATATATTACATCTCTTCAACAATCCCCCATTAGATTGTAATATTTCTCTAAATCTATTGATATACTCATACATACAAGAAGGTATCTTTTGATTTAAACTTTTAATTAGTGACTACATTTCAAAGTACTCACAAAACAAAGGTGTGCTAAGCATTAAACCACATCTTTATGTTAGTACCGGAAATATATCACATATGAGCTATCTCAGTTTCAATATATGTTCCTTACATGTTAGCACTATTACGGCCATGTGTTCTATCTTGGCTTTATGAATATTTACAAGAGTAAACCAAGTTCTTGTCAGAAACGACACCATTTTTTATGCTCACTTAGGTGAAGTTCTTTATATGTCTTAGCTACTTAAAACTCAAACTTTATTAAGAGACTACTCATCCTCAACACGTAGCTATTTACACTGAACATCCTAGACGGACAAATTTAAATTTTAGTGCCACATCAATCACTTATCAGTAACTTGTTATTATCCATTAAAATTTGGAATAGCGGTAAAACTATTACAAAGTTGGGTTGCTATCACCGGTGATTCATTTCAAAGAAAGGTTTCAGTCCCATTCCACTAGATGTATCCTTGACTAGTTCCCTTGCTAGACCTTTTGTTAATGGATCCGCTAGGTTCTTATTTATCCTAACATAAACAACATTAATAACACCATATGCTATTAATTGCTTCATATATTCATGTCTCAAGCTAATATGTCTAAACTTTCCATTATACACCTTGTTATAAGCTCTAGACAAAGTATCTTCACTATCGCAGTATAAAAAAATTGATGGCATTGGTTGTGGCCATAACTTTATATCAAACAATAAGTTTTTGAGCCATTCTGCTTCTTTGCCTGTCGCAGCCAGTGCTATAAACTCAGACTCCATTGTTGAGTGAGTTATACATGTCTGTTTCTTGGATGCCCAAGATACAGCTCCTTCACCTATAGTGAATATACACCCAGAAGTAGATTTATTATCACTAGCACTAGTTATCCAACTAGCATCAGAGTATCCTTCTAGTACTGCTAAAAGATCATTGTAAAATATACTCAGATTAATGATTCTTTTGAGATAACCAAGTATCCTCCCAATTGCCTTCCAGTGCTGTACACTAGGATTACTCGTATATCTAAACATTTTGCATACAGAAAATGCTATATCTAGCCTTGTACAATGTATTGCATACATCAAACTTTCAATTGCACTTGCATACTCAAGCTGTGCAACTGCTCTGCCAGAATTTCTAGTAATTTAATCTAGAGTCATATGGGGTATTTGCTTCTTTAATTTTCAAATGATTAAATTTAAGAAGCGCTTTCTCAATATAATGAGATTGACACAGTGCATAACCCCCACTATGTTTCTAAACTTTGATACCCAAAAGAGTATCTATCTCATCAAGATCTTTCATCTTAAACTATAAAGTTAGATACTTCTTAGTATTATTCACACCATGCATGTTTGTTCCAAAGATAAACAAGTCGTCAATATATAAGCAAATAATTACACCAAAATCATCCGTAAACTTAGAATAAATACATTTATCAGCATTATTGTGTTTGAATCCATATGACAAGATGACGGAGTCAAACTTCTCATACCATTTTTTTGGTGCTTGCTTTAAACCATGAAGAGACTTGACTAACTTGCAAACTTTTCTTTCATTTCTAGGTAGAATAAAACCCTCAGATTGTTTCATATAAATCTTCTCATTAAGATCACCATTAAGAAAAGCGATTTTCACATCCATTTGATGCATATACAAATGATATATTGATGCAATAGCCATCAGCACTCTTATGGATGTTAGTCTAGCCACTGGAGAATATGTATCAAAATAGTCTATACCACATTTTTGTTTGAAACCTTTGGCTACTAGTCTAGCCTTGAAAGTTTTTATAGACCCATCTATTATACTTTCTTCTAAATACCCACTTGTTACTTATAGGTTTCGATCCTTCAGAAAGATCAACTAAGATCCATGTCTGATTTGACATAATTGAGTCCATTTCATCATTTATAGCCTCTCTCCAAAAGGAAGCATCTTTAAATGACATGGCCTCACTAAATGTGATTGGATCTTCTTCTATGTTAAGCTACAATGGTATTTCATTAAGTACGTTATTTCTATTTCCTTCAACCAAAAAAATTAAAGCTTGAGAAGAAATAAAATCAGAGGCTAAAAATTTTCTTTTCTTTCACGTTGACTTCTCCTTGCTTCAAATTGTAATTCAGTTTCTTTTCTTTTATCACTAGTGGAGGAATGATGAGTTAAGTCACATGGTTAATCAAAGAAGGACTCTAATTTAGTAGCAAATTTATTACTAAATTTATTTTTAATAAATTCAATATCTCTTGATTCTACAATGACATTATAATCTATATTCAACAACCTATATGCCTTAGAATTTTCTGCATATCCCACGAATACACTTTTAATTCCTCTCGACCCCAACTTTGAAGATTTAGGATCGTGTACTCTATAAAAGGCTAAACAGCCCCACACCTTTAAATACTTCAAATTAGATTGTCTACCTTTCCATAGTTCATATGGTGATACTTGTGTTTTCATAGAAGGAATTCTATTATAAATATGACATGCAGTAAGTAATGCTTCTCCTTACAAATTATTAGGCAATGTAGCATTAAGCAACATAGACATAGAATTTATCATAGATTTGAAAGTCTTATTTTTTTCTTTTAGCCAAACCATTTTGCTAAGGAGTTAAAGGAGCAGATCTTTGGTGCATAATTCCATGCTCTTCACAGAAAGCATCAAACTCGTTAGAAAAATATTCACCACCTCTATCACTTCGAACCATTTTGATTTTCTTTTCTTTTTGGTTCTCAACTTTAGCCTTGAAAAGCTTAAACTAATCAAAAGATTCATTCTTTGTTCTTAGTAAATACAGATATGTAAATCTAGAACAATCATCAATAAAAAAGATAAGTATCTTTTCCTCTTCTAGTCAGAACACCATTATATTCACAAATATCAGAATGAATCAAGTCCAATATTTGTGTATTTCTTTCTACTTTAGGAAAAGGTTTCTTAGTCATCTTTGCTTGAATACATATTTCATATTTTTCATGACTAATATTACTACAAGAAATTAAACCATGTTTGGACATATATTTCAAAGATCTAAAATTCATACGCACTAAACGAGCATGCAAAATATCAAAGGAGTCAACAATATAAGCAGAATTCATCACTTTATTAATATCAAGACTGAGCTTAAACATTCCATCACTTAAGTACCCTTTTCCAACAAAGGACCCGCCTTTGGTCAGGATACAATTATCTAACTCAAGTACAACTTTCAGACCATTCTTACATAGCAAATCAATCGATACTAGATTCTTTCTAATTTCAGGAACAGAAATACATTTTTTCAAGACTAATTTATTTCAAAGTAAATTGGAGTTCAACATTTCCTTTTCCAACGATTTTGGTTGCATTATGATTGCCCATGAGAACCATTTGACCATTCTTTTCTTCTACATATGAAAAGTGATAGATATAGACTAAAAGATATGCTTTATGTTATGTCTTTATATTTTAATGAGAATTCATTTTGAGCAATGTATGCCATTTACTATATATGTGCATGTGTCTAGTATTTACAAAGAGTATTTGATCTAGTGCGTAGAGTACGGCTTACACACAGAAGACTAGATCATCGGTTCTTTTGGAATACAAGTTTATTGTTCACAGTTTTAGATGGAATTGGACACACCATCAGTAGAACTATAGCACAAATTTTAGTAGGTCTGTCTTGACTACGGAAAATGATTTATTCTAACTATTTGTGCTAGTACACTTTGTGTGTATTGAACAGGACCCAGTTGAGTTAATTATTTTATACTGACTTTATAAAATATTTAAAACTCATGAATATTAAGATTACTTATGCTCTTAATCCGAATTCTATTTCTAGATACGTGTATGTAGTGATTATTGCTTTGATTACACATAGAGTGAGATTCTATATGAGTCAATAAACTCAGTGGGTTGGACAATAACATTATATATATGGTGAATATTAATAGTTGAAGGAAACCATGTTCTGATAAATTGGATTGATGATATCCCCTTGAGAAAGCTTATAAGTTTTGATTGTATCAAATCTTGCAAGTGGATTTTGAATCTGATACATCAAATAAGTTAAGTGGATAAGTCTCAAGGATAATAAAAGCCAATTAAATTATATTGTTAGTAATTAAATTTAATTGGTGGATATTTGTAATCTTAACGTGGGGAGATAATAAGTATTTAATGTTAAGGCTCAAAAATATAAATTCGAATATGATTAGGAGTACAATTATAATTCTTTAGTGGAATGAATTGTAATTTACGTAATTGAATCCTAACCCGGGGTAGGATTGGGAGATTTAATTATGTGGGAAGTCCTTTTCATATTGCCTATTGGTCCCTGTTGTAGCCCTATAATACCCTCTCAGTTGGTTGCTAGGGTTAAGGTTTTGAGAATGTTTTTGGAGAAAAAAAAAGAAACCCTAGGATGGCCAAGAGATCCCACCATCTTGTGAGAGAAGGAAGGTATTTTCAGGAATACGGCGGAAGGCTAAAAGGTTGAGGTCGAGCAATCGAATCAAAGTGTTCCAAAGTTCAAATCTGAAGGTATGATCTTGTACTCATAGATTAGAACGGTAAAAGTTTTTTGTTTTACTCATATACGCTATAGCCGTGATCTTAGGGGTATTCCGCGTTCCCCAACAGTGAAAAGAACAATGCCTTATCATTGCAAACATGAATGGTAGTACCAGAATCAAGCCACCAATCAAAAGATTTGGTTGCAGCTGCCATGTTCAATTCTGTGATCATGCCAATTTGCACCTCAGAAATCATAGCACAGATTTCTTGAGTTTATTGCTTTTCAACCACATTGGCTTTGTTGGGATTGTTGGAATTGTTCTTATCCTTCCTCTTCTTGAATCTACAATCTGCTTGTTTGTGGCCTCTCTTTCCACAATGGTAATAATTGCCATTAAACTTGTCATTAGACTTATTCTGGCCATCTTTGGATTTCTTTTTGAACTTCTTGTCTTTTTTGACTTTGAAGTTTTTCTGGAATTTGCTCACTACAGTGACATTGACTTTGGAAGAATCTTGAGAATTATTTTTTGGATCACGAGATCTTGTTCTTCTTCAATTCTCAAATGTTTCTGTAATTCTTCAAGAGTTATGACATCCCTTGTATGAAGGAGTTTATTTATGTAACTATTCCAAATTTTGGGTAATTTAGCAATAATTGCCTCAACTTGAAACGATTCAAAAATCTCAACTTTCAACTCACAAAGTTTTGCGACCAGAACTTGCAACTCATGCATTTGATCCAAAATAGACTTGGTATCAATCATAGTAAATTCGAGATATTTCAAAATTAGGAATTTATCCATACCTTCCTTCTTAGTTTTGTACTTGTATTCAAGTGCATTCCAGATTTCCTTAGGAGACTGCATCGAATGTAGATCATACAGCCTGTCCGAAAGAGTGTTCAGAAAATGACCCTGGCACATCACTTCATCTTCTTACCTCTTCTTCCTTTCTGCCTTTAGTTTATCAGAATTGTCATCATTTGGTTCAAGAATTGAAGGAAGACTCGGGTCTAGGACCATAAGCAATCTTCAAAACAGTGAAAAGGAAAAACAGTTTTCCCTTTCGATGAGTAAAATTTATCCCGTCAAAACGATCGAATTTGACATCAGGATTCAAAAAAGATGCCATGGATTTTCCCACATCGTAAAATAAAACCTTAAGATTGTTGGGAGATGTGGGTGAAAATAGAATATCTGGGTTTGAGGCATAATAATTACTATCCTTAAGGTTTTATTTGCCCCCATATAATAGTTTGCTAATGGGTTTAGGCAAATTACTCCAAGATACAACAACCCACGAATTCAATAAGTAGCAATCTTATTAAATTCCAGAACAACAACAACTGATATCAGATTTACATACCTTTTTATAGTCAATTCATGCCCGAATAATGTTTTCAAGTGAAAAGATGTCTTTTCACAAACGAATGTATCAGTTTAATAAATTTTAAATCTAGCTGTTGTATCATTGTTGTTTGAACAACAGTACATAAAAAGGAGCCTTGAAGGAGGTTTCTGATTGGAACCGCAAATCTCATGACTTATCCAAGTCAATATCATTTACCATTCAAGATATATTACAATCTCGTAACTTATCCATTGGGCCAAGTCATTATCTTTTACTATTCAAGATATATTACAATCTCTTTAACAATCCCAATATGTTACAATCTCTTCAACACTCAACCAAACAAAATCTAAATCTTTCTGTTCAAATCCCAACCCAAGACGACATGTACTTGAAAAACCACCTCCGGATGTAGAATGAATAAAATAAATTTATAGAATAAGATAAATAAAAATATAAATTTATAAATAAAAATATTTTTATTAAATAAAAAAATTAAATTATGAGTTTTAAATTAAAAAATAAAGAATTAGATAATAAAACACATATATTAGATATAAAAAATTTCTAAATTTTAAAAAATAATTAATTTGGAATAATAAATTAAAAATAGATGAAAGCAAATTGTAGAATATAAATAAAATAATTTGTTAAAAGAAACTTTTAGTTACGGTGCTGTCCTCGCTAACGCTTTATTTGATACTTAAATAACATTTAAGAACTCTCAATTGATTTTCAAATATAATCATAATAACCCACATGATTCACATAAAAATACATGTAAATCTCTAAGTACGATAAGGATGAAAAAGGATGCTAACTTGCCATAAAGAAACTGAAAGTGCTGAGCAAATCTCCAAAACAAAAATTCATGCAAATCTTAAGAATATTTATTGATTTATTTTTTAATAATTTGATAGTTAATAGTGGGAGAGAAAAAAAAAAAAAAGTAAGCCAAATCGCAAACATGTTTCGGCCATTACAGGTAAAGGAATAGATATTAAAAGCAGATTTGGATGGGACTAGAACTTATGGAAATATTAATTTTGTGATAAAGCTTGTTTATTAGGAGGATTGATACTAAGTAAAAGTATAGTGAAAAATCATGATAAAGCTATTAATTTTATTTTGATAATCTAATAAACTTTTTTATTATAAAAATAGAGAGAATTGACTTCTTCCATCTATTAATCACTATATAAAAAACATTTTTTATATTTATAAATTAATTTAAATAAATACTAAACAAATTATATGAATGGATGCATAAAGTCATATTAATTTGCTTTAAAGTGGCTTTATAAATAATTTTAGCAGCCAAAAAAGATTAAAGATTATGAGAGAAATTACGGTTAATTGGACTCTTAACATAAAATACCGAGTTCAAATTGATAGGAACAAATAAAAAGAAATCCATACGCCAAGAGAGGTGGGCTTAATAAAACAACCCCAGACCACCTTCTTCTCCGGAATTAAGGCCGGCAACAGGTTTCGTTCTCTACCTCCCTCCTCATGAATGAACTCCTTTGAAGGACTTCATGCAGAAAGGAATGATGGGCAGATTGGAGGTTCCATTTCTTCTTTTTTTAATTTATTTTCATATTTATGCTTATTTAGTAATAAAAATTATTTAATACAACAGTATACCATAAAAGAGAAACATTGATTTCTTTTTCTTTTTTTTTTTTTTCCTTTCGGGCGTGTGTTGTTCTGAACCTCCTCAGCTTTATATTATTTTATTTCTTGTGAAAGTTTAGATCTGTTCTCATCTTTATTTTATATAAATCTTTTGAAGAACATGCCATTATGGCATATCAGTTGCCACACGCGTTAGAATTTTTTTAGCATGGTAGGGAGGGATTAAACTGAGACAACAATTTAAATTTAAGAACAATTTAACAATTTTTCATATAACGTGAACGAAAATGAAACAACTCTTAAAAATCTAAGAATTATACCTTTTCCTTCTGTCTATTTGTGATTTAAAGTTGCAATATTTCTTTTCTTTTGATTATGTGAGAACCTCTTGTTGTAGCAAAGGCCTGTCATGGTAGCTGGCCAGCACAACTACAAACATCATAACATGAGCACTTTTTTTTTCTAAATTCAATTGGTAGAGAACAGTTTTTCATCAAGGGTTGCAGTAAAAGAGGTTTTTTTCCTCCTTGAAATTAGGGGATCAGTCAGTGTCACTAGGTAGCCTTGGATTCAAGTGGTCATTCATGTTCAGGTGCTGGTGGGATAGATTTTACAGACTAGGTAGCCTTGGATTCAAGTTTTCAGATCATGTACATGCCTATACTTTTAAAGTATACATGAATTACCTCAACCTCCGGGTCCTCTGTTAGGGTTTCTATGGTATCCAATAAAGGGTAGCAAGAAGTTGGGAAAACCAGGAAAACTAGGATAGCGAGCTCCTGAAGTTTCTTATGTTTGTTGAGGTATGATGGTTGCTATTCATTTGTTACTCATAAGAAAACATTCAATTCAGTGACTAAATGAGAAGGAAAGATGGAGTACAGTATGGTCTGACGCCTTCTTTCTGACAGATGTGCTACTAATGTTAGTGATGCATCTTTTCAGGTCATGTACAGAAGAAATTAGGCAGCTAACTTAGAAGAATCATGAGACATTTCAGGCTGGGCCAAATAAATTAGGCAGCTAACTTAGAAGAATCAAGATCAGGTAAACCATAGCTATCAGCTAATTTCAGCTTCCTAATTCGTTGAAGTTGCCCAGATGATAAAAAAAAAAACAGTTGGGTTGCCTCTTTAGACAGGGATCAAAGGTTTGCTATTGATTGGTTCATGCCACAAAAAATAAAGAATTTGAACATGGCAAGGATGTAAGACAACTAACTCAGAATGACACTTGCCTAACAAATTTAAGCTTGCTCCAACCTATCAAGGAAGTCAGCAACTCACCTTTTTTTAAGTCTCCATACAGCAGAAATAACTAAACAAGCCTCAAGCACAAGCGTAATACCATTCTTCATAATTAGACGCCTTAAAATATTGTTGTTCTTTCCTGATATATTGATCCGCTACGCCGCAAAACAACTGACAGGACCATCAATGGACAAGAGGCAATCTATTTACATCTGGAAGATGTTAATAGATCTTCTTCCTATTGAAATCCTAGTGAAAACAGCAGCCAATGAGATCTCTTCCTAGTTGCTAGTGAAAAAAGCAGATAACCCACATTCCTTGAGAAAAATGATTTCATGCCAGAAAACCTATCAACCAGAGATGCAATAAAAGACAAAATGAACTCATCCAATAGCAAAGCAAACACTTCAATGATTAATCCTTCTTACAGACAAAGCACAAAAGATCTTCAGATGATACCAGAACACAGAGAAAACAGAGACAGCAGCATCCCAAACAATGGAATTGTTTCTGACCAAGTTTCACAAGTTATTACAGACATAACATAAAAGCCTACTTGCAGCAACAGTTCATCTATGCTAATTGCACCATCCACAGTGCATTGATGCCAACAGGCAAGTCTTTCCAATGCTCAAATATTGCAACATCTATACATACCACATCTCCTCCCTGGCCATTTGTCAATTAAGAAAAATGTCCTATTGAAAGGATCAATGGTAAACAAATCCTGAAGTCCCATAAATGAACTCAAGGAATATCAGACATTTGACATGCACGGGCATGTTGTTCCAAGGATAAGAGTCGAGGCCCAATCCTTGAGAGAGTGGAGATGACGTTCCAGCAGGCACTTCGTTGTACTCACTGCAGAGATCTTCACGCAAAAGTGTTCCTATGGCATCATTGAAAGTAGAATTCTCTTTGGCAGTCTGAGAGACCTCAAGCCAATCGAACGATCCAAGTAAAGCATCAGGCCTTAAGAAATCTGGACAAGGCGAAATGTCTCTCTCCCCCACATTTGGGGTTGAAACATGTTCAGTAGCAGCTACGATGTCTAAACCTGCAGGAACTAGACCTGAATAAACTCTCTAATAAATGGCTCGACATTTAGAGCAGAAATATTGCTTACCAGTAAGTGCCTGAGAAGGCTGAAGCTCTTCCAATGAACCACCACTAACTGGAGTGCACTCATTGAAGACTGAAGCAGCAGATCGGCCCAAGGGAGAAATTGGATCATTGTATTCTTCCCATTCTGCCTCGCAAAGGTTAAGCCTTGAACTTTCTACCATGTCACCAGGTGTGACAGCAGAAGAACATGAACTCTTCTCGGATGGTTGAGACTTGCGTGCCTGTGACTCATGAAGCAATGCTTCCAAGAGACCACTGTTCCTTGGCGAGACACATTCAGATTGCACTGATGCTGTTGCTGGAGGAGACTGTATGTAAGTATCAATTGCCTCAGGAGGTGGAGAAGAGCAAGCAAACCAGCTACTAAGATCAGTTTCTGGATATTGGAGTGAAGGGAGCTCCATCTTCACAGTCCCACCAAGGGGCCTGGAAGCAGAGTAGTTGCCATTTAAAAGGGCATGGCTACCAGGTACTGCACCACCAAAAGGTGCCAGGATCTTGCTGCTGGGGTCTGGATCATAGGGATAACCTAGACCAAAGCTCCGCTGGATCTTTTCAGAAGGTTCATTTGAAAACGACTCAAAAGAAAGAGGCCCGCTAGAGATGGTACCATGAAAACCAGGGAGTAAGGTTTCAGATTCTCGAAGCTGTGTCACACTGTGATCCATTGGGTTCATCAATCCATAGTTTTGGGATCCAAAGCCCTGACTCAGCACACTACTCACTGAAATATCTGGAAATGGTGGTGCATAAGATATAGTCCCTAGATTGGCATTATATCTGTCAAATATAACATCAGGCATCTTGAAACTATTTCCCTGCAGGAGCTCTTTAGGCTGCTTTTCACCACTGCAAAACTCACTGGCAGTCTGGCTTTGCTGATTCTCACTTGAAGTTTGGAAGCACAAATTAGGAGGATAAATGGGCAAACCAGCTCGTTGATGTCTCTTGATCCGGGTGTTCCAATAGTTTTTTATCTCATTATCTGTCCGTCCCGGTAACTGGGGAAAAAATTGAGAGGAGTTGCAGAACTAAATAATATCTAGAAAACTTTAAGTACACTATAATGGTGAACAATTTTTTTTTCTAAAAAAAAAATCTAGGAAAACTGCCCAAAAGGCATGCTACAAAATAAAGATTCATGTGCAATCAAGAATGAACTGATAAATAAAGATAGATTTTTATGACATAAATAAAGAGGCATCTTTGCATCATAGTTCAACAAACTTAATTAAATTTTCAGTGAACCGCATATATATCTTATATTGTGCTCAAAGCAACATATTCATTTCAAAAGAAAAAAAAAGATAAATCCCTTTAAGTTCCATTGTTTTATATGTTTCAAACATACTATAAAAATTCATATGTATACCATGCATCCATGACTTTTTTTCTAAAGTTCTATATTTTCAATATAAATTAAGAAAAGGATGATTTAAATCATTTCGACATATGTAACGTATATCTAAAGATGCATCTATGAAGAAATGATTTGATACATTTAGAAGAAAAATGATATAAAAATAGATCAAAAATTATGTAGGAAAAGGTGATAAAGAAATATTTAAAATCTTTGCTTCTTATAAAAAGTATGACTTACAACTGAGCCGAATGGAGAAAAAGGGTCCATGTAGCCGACTCTAACTAGTTTATAATTAGGATTTTGTTGTTGTTATTCTATGTTTTCAATCATCAATTTTTTAAGATAAAGTGAGTAAAATACTTCCAAAAACATGCTCAAGACCATAGTCAATTTTTTGCTATTGAACAAGCTCCGATAGATGATCAAGGGTGGTTTAGACTCTGGCTGCACTTAAAAGTGCAACTTAGTAACCACTCACCTGATTTTAGGTTGTATCAAATGGAGGCTCAAGAGCCCCATGTAAGCTGAAAATGATCCAAATTGGATCTTGACTCCAAAGCCCATATTATCATCACAAACCCACATTGCCATCATCAAATGTCCAAGCAGCAGTTGAGTAAATAAAATATTATTCAAAGACAGCAATATCATTAAGGTCATTTTGTACAGTCAAATTCATGTTGGTTTAATAAGATAATTTTTAATTAGAACAGTATCCAACTACATGCATAGCCCAGCCCATAGCTATACCACCTGATCTTCTCATGTCAATATGGTACATGGCCTGGCTTGACATCCTACAGGTCAGGTTTGGGAATAGTAAAATCCAGGATATGTCTAGTTCAGGTCCCACATTTCAACCTCAACTTACCATAAATTGAGTTTGGTAGGATGCCTGACAAATAAGGGCTATAACGTTATAGTTCTAAGCAGGTATGCTGACCCTCACCTAGTGTCATCTACTTGTGAATTAACAACAAGTTAATTATATTCAATACTTATTTGTTAGCATGTCTCCACCTAGTCATCAAATAGCCAAAACTTAAATCATGGTACCAATTCCCACAAAAGTGGAATGGTTTACCAATAACAACCATAAAGGAAATTTTTGAATGCCTTTGGAGCTACCTATCCATTTATGCATGAAACATCCATACCTAATTAATTCTTTTATAAGTTTAGGATTGCCAACCGGTGGTACATGTGAAAGTTTGCATACAAATCAAGAAAGACAATCAGATACATGGGCTTTTTTTTAATTTTCATCAAAAGGCACATTTGCAATACATATTTGTGATTTTTTAAAAATATTTCTGAATTAGCATTGCAGAGTTACCAATATTTTCTTTCAACCTTGATTTTTGTTAAGAAAAATGTATTGCATTCAATGTATTATGGCTATGCTTTGAAACTAGAACAAGATCATGTTTACATAGCAGTCTGCTAGCAGATGAAGCAAGCAATACCATTCTGTACATTACTAAATACCAATCTCCATAAACAACTAAATTGACTTGAAAAACATTTTAGCTTGATCCACTGCCAAACTTATTTATTGTGGGCCTTGGAGTAGGTGATCTGCTTTCTTCTCACCACAAAAGACATACTCCAACATCATGACAGTGTTGGAAAAGTTCATACCAAACTCCAAAGCCAATAAAAACAAAGTACACAAAACAATCATAATCACTCAATGAGGCCAAGGATAATAGACTAGGAAATCCATATTAATTAGCATTTACCAAGTTGTGTACAAGCAAATCTTTACCATGTTAATGTGTTGATACAAAGGCCTCACTTAGTTGGAGGGAAGCAGACATGGAAAACAAAGATTTCTAGGAAAGTAAAAAAATACCTCTCATTTGGTTGGAGGTTTCAAATGAGTCAAGAGGAAAGAAGACTTCCCATGAAAAGTTCCTTCTCATGTCCATATGGGAAGTGACTCCCCATAGGGGGTATGGGAAAGTCACTTTCCTATGGACTGAAAAAAATGCTATTTTTAATTCCAAAAATGCCCTCGAGCCTAAAACAAAACAAAGTAATTTTTTTTATTCAAGAATTCCCATTAATTAAATGATGATATTATTATGCTGAGATAGACTTGGCTACATATGAATGTAGCCAAGTCCAAATCTAGTCACCCCCCCCCCCCCCCCAACTATTAGATCCACATAAGTTTCAAAGCAAAAAAGAAAACCCGTTAACCACCATTAGCCTCTTTAAAAAAAAGAGGCATTTATAAGATAGGACAATTCAGCCCATGCCTTTACAACAGAAAAAGCCACATAGTAGTACAAGGATATGACATAATAGTATGAATATGATATTGTAGTATAGTGGATATATGTAGCACAATGATATATATATAATATAGCAGCACATAGATATGATATAACAGCGCAGGGATATATATGATATAACAATATGGGGATATGGTATAGCAGCATGAGGATATAATATAGCTAGGATATGATAAAACATCATAGGGATATATTTGATATAGTAACAAAAGAATATGATATAATAGCACAACAATAATATAACATATAGGGATATGTTACGGAGCATAAGGATATGATATACTATATATCATATCCATAACATACCTCTGTGCTGCTATATCGTATTCATGTACTACCATGTGGCGTGTTCCGTGATAAAGGCATAAGTCGTATTGTCCCATCTCATAAATGCCTTTAAAAAAAAAAAAAAAAGCAGATAACATGTGGCTTTTGGCTTCGAGATCCATGCTGATTTAATGATGGGGAAGGTGACTGAATTTGGGCTTGGCTACACATGAATATAGCTAGATCTAACTCTTATTATGATATTATAATATTATAATCACGTTATATTATATTCTAATTATTATTTTAATTCTATAAGTATATTGCATTACATTACATTATATTATACTAAAAGTGAAAGTATGTTTTGGTCCTCAAACTTTCAATTATTATAGTTTAGTCCCTCATGTTTCAAGAATGTTGAATTCCATAGGAATGATACATCAGCTATTCTATCAATTTTAGTTAACCCCATGTAATGGAACGTCAGAAATGCAACATTCTTAAACAAGGGACTAAAAAGTAATAACTGAAAGTTTGAGGACTAGAATGAATTTTGAGTGAAGGTTTGAGGACCAAAAGTATACTCTAGCCTATATTATATTATTATCATGTAATCTTATTATATTGAATTATATTATATTAATATGAAAATAATATTGGAACATTTTTTTGTACTAAACGGTTAAACATGGCTAGTTTGAGTCAATCAAAATTGCAACTTAGGTTTGGGGCATTTATGGTATTCTCTATCCAATTCATAGGAAAGTGGATGGCCAATCAAACATGAGTCACTCAAGAAAATATACTTCCCAAGCCTCTTTCCAATGACCAACCAAACATACTAAAATCATTTTTCTAGAAATCCACTTTTTAGGAATCCATTTTCCAAGCATTCACCTCCAAGGAACTCATTTTCTAAGCATCATCTTCCCATTGCCCAAATGAGTCAAAGCTAAACTAGCCACCCAATCATCATCCGTAAACTTCGCTTGCTATAACTTAACAAATTCAAGCTTCGAATTGGTGGAGAGAAAGGTGGTTGCTTGCATTAGCACCCCAAAAGAATAATTTTTCCCAGGCAAGAGTAAGATATATGCCATCCACTAATGAATTCAAGCAAGATTAAAAAGAGAGACATCCAGAAATGTTTCTTTTTATGTTAATCCTAAGAAAGAAGAATGGTCAGATAACTGCCAGGATGACAATTATTATTGGCTTGCCTTAATCATTTAGAAGAAAATGAGAAGCGTTAATATGACTTCTTCAGTTATTATTATACATTAAATGTACTATTTTCCAGAAAAAGATCAAAGATGAGCCCTTTTTAGAATTTTTCAATCCTATTAATAACAGACTAATGTATGATCATAATCAATGTGAAAATAAAATAATCCATTTTGAACCTAAAAAAGCGAAAATTAGCAAGCTAGCCCCCTCATCTGAATTCTGAACTAAGGAGAGCAACTTGTCCTAATCTTGAGCCCACAAAGGCCAGATTTGTCATTTGAACTTTGTTGTTTGTCACCATTGGAGATTAGTCACTGGGGGGCATAGGTGCAGAATTATGGTCGTGAAGGATGTTTTCTATGTAATTATGATATTAGAGTGGCAATAATTGAAGGGCATGTGTCATTTAATACAGATAGTTGAAAGTGTAAGGGAGATGAGAGGAATAAGGGCATGAGGTCACTGATTGCCATGGAGCTATCACTCATGAAAAGATACATGAGGATCAAACAAACAAAATCTTAATGTCTAAAATTACAATGATAAGCCTAATCATAATCAAACTAAAGATTCCTGTTTTAAAATATTTAACAAATCAGATGGACTATCTGTTTGTATTAGAGGGAAAAGATCTACCCATAAATAATCAGAATGAGTTGATCAGAAGATATGCCATAAACATGGATGATTATTACGCACAACCTTTAATAAATACTGATGCAGCATTTCATTCTCAGTGACAGAATTTCACATAACATATGAACTACATCCATTCTTTAAGATGGACCTACAAACTATATTATGCTTTATTCAATCAGATCAAAATCAAACAGCTAAGAAAAAAACTGTATAAAGGAGCATACAGATGATAACATATGATTGAATTAAAAGCAAGCTTAACTTACATGTGCAGCCATCCGAGCCCATTTGTTGCCCATCCTAGCATGGAGTTCGATTATCGTTTGCTCCTCTTCTCGTGTGAAGGCACCTTTTTTAAGATTTGGTCTCAGATGGTTAGCCCATCGCAGACGGCAGCTTTTGCCACAACGAAACAGACCAGAATGCTTCTGAACAGCATTCCAATTTCCTTCACCATGCTTCTTGACATAATCTACCAAAATTGCATCCTCAGCAGACGTCCATGGTCCCTTCTTCAAAACTTGGCCTCCTCCTATAAGTGACCCCCCACTACTACCTTCATCAATTGATGGTGAGTCGGCCTGGTCCTTTAGCACCATATTACTGTCACCTTCATGTGCCGTGTGATTCATTTTCAGAACCTGATATCAGATCATAGCTTGTTAGTCATTGAAAATCATAAAAGCAGTGGCTGGCGAGGAGGCTCAACGAAATAAGAAAGGGAACAGAGAGAGAGAGAGAGAGAGAGAGAGAGAGAGAGAGAGAAGTATTTTGAATAATTAATTGAGATGTCCCAATAGAGAAAAAGAATTGTTAAAGAAATGGATCATTTTTTAAAAAAGAGATAAAATCTTAGGACTAGAAATAAATATTGCAAACTGCCATGAGTTGTTGCACCTGCAAGCTCAACAGGAATGGGATGCCCAATGAGGAAAAAAGAAAAAAATAATAATAAAGTAGTCAAAAAGTAATAGATCCATAAATTAAATTAGAAGTGCTAACAGAAAACAATAATTGCCATTAAATTTCTAGTATCTCCACACAACTATAAATTAAATTAGAAGTGCTAACAGAAAACAATAATTGCCATTAAATTTCTAGTATCTCCACACAACTATATGGAAAAACAATTGCAAAAGCCCCAAAACCGATGTTTCCAGTTATAAAAAAATATCAAACCAAGTAGTATCCTAGAAAATTTTCAATCCAGATAAGTCCAAATGTTTACGCAAAAAAAAAAAAGCATATAATTTCTTGCAATCAGACATTGATAACTAAGCTAAATTAAAAAAAACCTAGTTCTTGTCAAATCTACAGGATTAAAAACAGATCTCCACATGAGACCGAAACTCCAGTTCTCTTTTAAAACCAATATAACTTCAAGAACCAAGATAATTCCATTTAAAAACAAGAAAAAAACCCAGTATTAGAAAAATCCACATAAGCAGTAAAAACGAAGGGTAAAAAATAAAAATAAAAAAATAAAAACATCATTTATTACCTTGCCAAAATTCTATCTTTGTTTCCAAAAATTCATCAGGAAACTAAAACCAGGCTCCCCTTTAACCTTAACCCCCTCCCCAAATTCCCCGAACACAACTGGACAAAAAAAATAAGAAAAAAAAAATCTAAAAGAAAAAGTCGACCAAGAGACCTCAAACAAAACAAACCATCCGATCCACCCAAAGAACAACTAAAAAATTCATAAAAAAAGAACCCAAATTCCAACTCCCAACCGCAATCTTTCCCCAATCAAAGCCGAAAAATACTAAACTAAACCAAAGATAACACCGCATCACCTCTAAACTCCCACCTTACCGATCTGCCCCTCCGCGTCTCCACACCGAACCAAAACCAAAAACCAGCTCAGAGCCTCATAAACGAGCAAATGGGGAAGCCAGAACGCGATAGGAGGGCGAGCAGATTCGAATCTTGGAACCCTAATTCGCTGTCGATCCGACGAATTCGCACACACAAGAAAGAATTCAAAAAAAGAAAAGAAAAAAAAAAGAAAAAAAAAAAAAAACAAAGAAGAAAGCGAGAAAGATCAGCGATTTACCGACGCCAACTCAGAGATTTGAGAGAGAAATGGAGCCGATCGCTTCTCTCTCACCGTCCCCGAACCCTCTCTCCCCTCCTTCCTCACTTTCTGCCCCTGCCTGTGGCCTCGGGCGGACCCAATCAACGTTACCCCGCACTCCCGCTTCCCTCTGCCTCACTCTTTATATATATATATATATAGTTTCCAATTTCGAAGCCCCTCCTTGCTTTTAAATAACCCACCCTTTTTCCCTAAATCACCGCCGACACTACATTAGCCCGCCGGAACCGGATAAGCAAAGAATACTGCACCAATCAAAAAATCTAAACCGTCATATGTTTTTTGAGGTCCACTGATTGGACGGTTCGATTGATGGGTGCTGTTTTGAGCTCTTAAACTCGCAGACTGGCTGGTTCTATTTTGGTTTTGGAAAATTTTTAGAGTGCCGGTATCGTGTGAACCCGGACGTAAACCCAAGAGATGGAATCGCGGGGTCCACGGGATGGACGATCCTTTGTGTGGTTTTGGGTGCAGGTGTTTGGGTACCGGAGTAGTACCCCGTTTTTTTTCTTGTGGGCAAAGGAGAGTAATCCGCGGAAGATCTGGGGTTTGCGCTCTGAGAACTCCGGATATATAAAAACCATGTGAGTCTTCTACATGGAGAGACTTTTGTATGTATGAAGTTTAGAAGGTGTTTTAATATTCAATTGTAGCCGTTGATCAAGGAGATTATGATATGAATGGTTAGATAGGATGCAGAGGATAATCAAGGAAATTTAAAAGGGACAAAACTTGGGTTGTGGTTGTTAGATGTGTACCCAAGATTTCTCACTTAAAAAATAATGAAAAGTATTTAGAAAATATATGTTGGTTGCTTAGACATGCATCAACTATCAATTGAAGAATTGCTAGCAACACCTTATGAAGCTGAATTTTATCCATTTAATTCACATAGTTAACAAAAAATAAATCATGCGCTTGTTACATCATATGATGTTAGGAGTTAAATTTGGTTACCATAGAGTTATTGAAAATAAATCGATCAGCAAATGATAAGTTTGAAAATAATTATATAAAAATTAGGGTTGGCATAATCTCTACTCTATTTATGAAAGTAACAAATGGAACAAAAATGATGTAGATAGATAAGAATTAGAAATGAATTATGATGCATATTTTCTAAATGTTGCTGCAAAGAAATCCTTGCGCATTTAAGTAGAAAAGAACAATGCATAACAAAATCTTTAAATAAAGTAATATATGAAATTAAGAAGATACAATTAATAATTCTCATATGAATTAATAAAAATCAAGCATATACCATTTATCATATTGTTTTTGCCAACTATGGTTGCAAAGGATAAAGATGTCATTAATGTAAATTTAGTGCAACAAGTAGGTTAAGATTAGTTATGAGAATTATATGAAAAGATTAAAAAAATAAAATTATTTAAATGAATGCATAAAAATTAGAAATGGATTTTTATTCATGTTTTTACAAATAACCATTGTTGTAGGAAAGATAGTGAGTTTAATTGAAATCAAATATGCAAAATGAGAGTTTTGTATAAAGTAATTCATAAAATGAAGAAGATAAGGTAATAATCTTATGTGAATAAAAGTTGTAGGTGGTATAAGTTTTTTTTTTTAATGCCATGTATATATGTGCATGAGTTAGGTTAGGAAATTAACCTATGACTATACCTAATAGATTTTGAGAGGACGTACCATGACCCGTCCTAGTTTTAACTAAACTTTGCCCTTTGGCCATAACATTCAGTAGACATGCAACCCTAAGAGAAATGGAGGATTTGAAAATGCTCATTAGATCTAATCTTTTGGTGCATCACATCATTTCACTAATTATACAAGAAATAAGGTTAATATAAGGAGGGCAATAGGTGACAAAGTCACCCCTATTCATTATTCATTTTAGATTTGTGGGTATCATGTTTAGTAACCCAATTTGTTTCCCATTTAAAAAGTAATAGATGCATAATAATTGTCATTGACCAATGACACTTATCTGTCAACATTAAGAAGAAGCACTTAGCACATATGCATTGTCTTTGAAAGTAATGGTTGGACGTGTGTTACTTATCAATTGGAGAACTAGATAGCAAATGCATTATGAAAAACATAAGTTTTGCTATAGAAATCATAAAGTAACATTATGGGTAGGGACTTATTATGGTTTAATAAAAATTATATATGTATTATATGGTATCACGTTAGGAGTTAAGTTTGATTGCCGAGAGATAATTGCAAAATAAATGAGAACAAATATGACAAGCAAATGATAAGTTTGAAAGTAATTATATAGAAAATTTTTGTGAAAGTGACATGATGAGATAACGAAGGAGATAGAAAATATAGATGGATAACAATTAGAAATAAATTGTGACACATGTTTTATCAAATTACTATAGTTGTAGAGAAATCCTTATGCTCTTAATTAGAAAAGAATAATGCATAACAAAAGCTTTAAATATAGTAACACATAAAATTAAGAAGATACATTAATAATTCTCATATGAATCAATAAAAATCAAGCATATATCATTAATTATATTATTTGTGATAACAATGATTGCAAAAGATAAGGATACAATTAATGCGAATTTATTGCAACAAGTAGACTAAGATTAGTTATAAGAATTATATAAAAAGATCAAAAAATTAAAATTATTTAATGTATGAATACAAATTAGAAATATATTAGTGCATGTTTTTAGGAAATAACTATAGTTGAAGAAAAAATAGTGTCCACTTAATTGAAACCAATATGCAAAATGAGAGTTTCAAATAAAATAATGTATAAAATTAAAAAATAAGGTAGTATTCTTATGTCAATAAAATTTAGAGGTGTCATACTTTTTTTTCACCATGCGTATATATTTGCATGAGTTAGAAAACCTATAATTATATGTGATGGATTTTAGGAGGGCCATGACCCCCCCCCCCCCCTCCTATCTTAACCAAACACCGTCCTTTAGCCATCACATATGTAGGCATGCAACCCTAATAGGAATGGAGGATTTGAGAACACTTATTAGATCTAATCACCTAGTGCATCACACCGTCTCCCAAGTCATTCAAGGAATAAGGTTAATACAAGGAGGGCATTAGGTCATAAAGTCATCCCTTATCCATTATTTATTTAGATTTATGGTTACCATGTTTAGCAACCCAATGTGTTTCTATATTATAGTTATATTATGTCAAGTAACCCAATCCATTTCTCAATTAAAAGGTTACACAGACATAATAACTCTCTTTAACTGGTGATACTTATTTATCATTAATTAAAAAACACTTGACAAACACATGTTGGTTGTTGAGAATAAGGTTGGACACATGTTGCTTATCAATTAGAAAATTAAATGGCAAACACATTATAAGCTGAACCTGACTTTTGTCCATTCAAAAATAGTTTTCCATAAGAATCATATGGAGAGTTTGTGTGCCAGGACTTATTAAGATTTAATAAAAATTATACATGTCTTATATTATATGGCGTTAGGGGTTAAGTTTGGTTGTGGAAAGATAATTGCAGACTTAATTATGTTAGGTGTTAAGTATGGTTGCTATACGAATTATATGAAAATCGTATGAAGAGATTGTACATAGGGACTTATCATGGTTTAATAAAAATTATAGGTAAGTTATATAACATGACGCTAGGAGTTAAGTCTAGTTGCTGAGAGATAATTGCAGAGTTAATGAGAATAAATTGATGAGCAAATAATAAGTTTGAAAAATTTTGTATAGAAAATTAGGATTGACATAGTAGCTATTCCATTTCTAAAAGTGGCATGATCAAATAACGAATGTGATAGAAATGATGCAGATGGATAACAGCTAGAAATGAATTATGATGTATGTTTTTATAAATGTTGTCGCAAAAACATCTTTGCGCTCTTAATTAGAAAAGACCAATGCATAATAAAATCTTTAGATAAAGTAACACATAATATTAAGAAGATACAATTAACAATTCTCATATGAATCAATAAAAATTGAGCATATATCATCGATCATATTATTTGTGCCAACTATAGTTGCAAAGGATAAGAGTATAGTTAATGCAAATTTATTGTAATAACTAGATGAAGATTACTTATAAGAATTATATGAAAAGATTGAATGCATAATAAAATTATTTAAATGAATTAATAAAAATTGGAAATGGATTTGTATGCATATTTGTATGAAATAACCATAATTAAAGAACCAAGAATATGCACTTAATTGAAACCAAATATGCTATGAGAGTTTTGAGCAGAATAATGCATAAAATTAAGAAAATAAGTTAGTAATCTTACATCAATAAAAGTTGGAGGTATCATATCTTTTCTCTTTTTTTTTCGCCACACACATATATTTGTATGAGTTAGAAAACTTGTGCCCATGCCTAATGGATTTTGGGAGGGCCATGACCCCTCCAAGTCTTAACCAAACTTTTTCTATGGTTACCATGTATGGTAGGCTTGCAACCCTAATAGGATGGAGGATTTGAAAATTTATATTAGATCTAATCTCTTAGTGCATCACACCATCCTGCTAGTCATTCAAGGAATAAGATTAATATAAGGAGGGCATGAGGTCGTAAAGTCACTACCTATCCATTATTCATCTTAGATTTATAGTTACCATATTTAATAACCCAATTTGTTTCCATATTATGGTATATATTATATTAAGGAAGTATCCCAATATACTCCTCACTAAAAAAGCTAAACACAGTATAATTTTCCTTATATGATGACACTTATTTGTCATTAAATAGGAAGCACTTAGCAAACATGTGTTAGTTGTTGAGAGTATGGTTGGACACGTATTATTTATCAATTAAAGAACTGGATGACAAGCACATCATAATTTAAACTTGTGTTTTATCCATTCAAAATAGTTTGCTATAAGAATCATATGGAAAGATTGTGCATGCAGACTTTTTAGGATTTAATAAAAATTATTTTTGTATTATATTACATGACATTAGAAGTTAAGTTTGGTTGTATAGAGATAACAACATAGTTAATGAGGATAAATTGATGAGTAAATTATAAGTTTGAAAATAATTATATAGAAAATTAGATTTGGCATAATCTATGTTCCATTTATGAAAGTAATATGCCAAGATAGCGAAGGCGATAGAAAAGATGCAGATGAATAATGATTAGAAATGAATTGTGACATATGTTTCTATGAAATAACTATGATTGTAAAGAAATCTTTGTGCTCTTAATTAGAAAAGAATAATGCATAACAAAAAGCTTTTAATAAAGTAATGCATAAAATTAAGAAGATACTATTAACAATTTTTATATAATCAATAAAAATTGAGTATATCATCGATCATATTGTTTGTACCAACTATGGTTGTAAAGGATAAAGATACAGTTATTGCAAATTTATTGCAACAAGTAGGTTAAGATTAGTTGGAAGAATTACATAAAAAGATTGAAAAGAATAATAAAATTATTTAAATGAATGAATAAAAATTGGAATGGATTTTTGTGCATGTTTTTATGAAATAACTATAGTAGTAGAAAAAAATAGTATGGACTTACTTAAAACCTTATGCAAATTGAGAGTTTCAAATAAAGTAATGCATAAAATTAAGAAGATAACGTCATAATCTTATATCAATAAAAGTTGGAGGCGTCATAGGAATTTTTTTTTTTTCGCTACGACATGCATATATTTTTGTATGTATATTTATAAATTTTGGAAGGACCATGACTCCTCCTAGCTAGGCTTAACCAAACTCCACCCATTGGTCATCACATTAGGCTTACAATCCCAAGAGGAATGAAGAATTTGAGAATGCTTATTAGATCTAATCTCTTAGTATATCATACCATCCCCCTAGTGATTTGAGGAATAAGGTTAATATAAGGAGGAAATTAGGTCATAAAACTGCCTTATATCCATTATTCATCTTAGATTTGTGGTTACCATGTTTAGTAACCTAATCTATTTGAATATTGTGGTGGATATTATAAGAGAAAATTGGCCATGAAGTATAACAATGCAGTTAATGCTAATGTACTGAACAAATAAGATCAATTGATATGGACCTCCTTTTATATATGAGAATGAAAATTGCACAAAAATAATTTCCAAGTAATGAAATTGTTAAAGTGAATAAATAAAATCCAAAAATGAATTTTGACATACATGTTTTTGATGCAATATTGTCCCAAAGAAATTAATATGAACTATTTTAGAATATGATCATGTATGCAGAAGCTTTGAATATAGGCAATTAAGAAGATAGAATTAACAATCTTTATATGAGTCAATACAAAATGGATATATGTTATAGTGCATATTGTATGAGTAAAATATGGTAAAAAATGAGATAGAGTTAGTTATAAATATTGAAAAAATATATTAATATAGGCTCCTTTCTCCATTTGCGAAGTCAGCAAAAATTTTGCAAGCGAATGAATAACACTAGAAACAAATTTGGTACATACTTTTATAAAAAATTATTGTTGTAAACAAATTATTGTGCACTTACTTAGAACATGATAATGCAAAATAAAAACTTTGAATAAAGTAATACATAAACTTAAGAAGAGAAAGCTGATAAATCTAATATGAGTCTAAAGAAGAATGGTGCTTTTAATGCAAACATACTAAACAAACACATTAAGATTATTTATCTTAGAGATTGAATCGATACATTTCTTTCCATATATTAGAACTATAGCTCTATTTTTTAGTCAATATATTCCATGAGAAAGTTAGTTAGCTTTTTTATGGATCAACTTATTCATATTCTTTTGCTCTAATCAAAGAAATCAGATGGGCAATTTATATTCCTATAGGCATTATTTACTCATGAAATGATAGAAAGACTTATCCATAAGGGATATAAGGAAGTTAATTAGTTTTTCATTAGCCAAGCAAAATATATATTTTTTAATTTCTAAAATAACCTTGCTTTCTCTAATGATTCTTGCTTGTTCTCTTTACTTATAACAAACCATAACTCAAGTAGCATCATTGCAATCTTCATCTAATTCTAATAAAAAATTGATAGATATTAATAAATCTATCATTTTTTTTTCTTTTCATCCTCTACATCATTTTTGCATGGTTAATTCTTCTCTTTTCTTCTCTTAATCTCTTGCATTTTTCTTTCATTGTAAACTTTGATCATGTTTGATGAAGAATAGAGTTAACAAGAAAATCTCCATCGTACGATCTCAAGCATCGGACTCTATCAGATCTCTGCCCTCATCATTTTTTTCATATCATTATTTTTTCTCTTTTCTTCTTTTATCTTCATATTTTTCTTTTCATATGGTTTCTGATTATATTGATGAAAAATGAAATCAAGAAGATAATCTCTGCCCTTATTCGATCTATGCCTATGCTTTGATTGTTCTTGGATGCTACTCCTAAGAAGCAAACAAAGAAATACTTATCACTCTTAAGCTTTGCCTCCAATTGGCCTCTGTCTACTTTTTAGTGCCTTCTTCAAAAAGCACATTGCCTCTCCGTATGGTCTCAAGCACCACTTTCTACTTGGCCTTTGGCCATCCTTTGATGTCCCCTTCCCCTCCTCCCCTCGGCCTGACCCCCCCCCCCCCCCTCAACCCCTCCAACACAAAAAAGAATAAAACATACACACATAGTGGGCACATCTTAGTGCTTAAGTTTATAAAGAGCTTTATGGTGAAGATGTGTTTTAGGATAATTTCATTCTTATTTACTCAAAATATTTTAATTAACAAATATGCTTTTGAATATACATATGTCTCTGTGTAGTGTTCTCTTCTATAGCATTTGCTCTTAAGGGAATTATAGACATAGATATTGATAGTTGATATGATAAATTACCATAATAACATTAAAAAAATAGTTTTTTAGAAAAAAATAAGAGGAACAAAAGAAGCTAAGCTAAAAATGAAGTCATATTTATCTGCCAAGTAAGAAGAAATATGATGACAAACTTCATATGTGATGTTCTTTTGCTTAGCAGTTAAAAAAAAAAGAAAAGAAAAGAAAAAACACTTGCATAGCATGGCTTGACGTGCCCCGTTCTAAAGCAAAAATGAAGACTTAAGGGCACAAGATTATGATGATCATGTGAGTGGGTCCCTTGTGTCGTCACACAAGAAATGGTCGTAGTTCCAAGGCAAAAAGGACATGGGATCATCATAGGACCCACTTCCTTAGTAGATGCAAAAAAGGATAATTATAGGACCCACCTCTCCCTATCATTTCCACCACAACATGGCCTCCAAGGCTTTCACCTTTTCCATAGTTTCTTCAGCGCCCACCAGGAAACAAGGGTCCACTAGAAACACGAAAGCCTAAAATATCATGCCACAAGGAAGAGTAGGAGAAAGAAAACCATCTCGCTAACTCCAACATTTTTTAGCTCCTTTCCAACTCTCATCAATTTTGGACCAAATAATACCACTTGTGATGCACTTCTTCTCCATAGGGTTATCTTATCCAAAAAGAATAACATAACATAGAAATCAGCTCACCGGAGGGTGAGCAAACCAATAATCCCATTGAGCCTTCTATATATTGCACCAAATTTTGAAGGGGACGACTACAAGAGAGTGACATTGATGCTATTATTCTCAATGAATCATAATAACTATTAACCCAGTTGATTGACACTTTAGTCCAATATTCAAATGCTAAGTCTCGCTCAAAAAGGTTGACTTTGAATCTTAGGAAAGATACAACTATGATCGGAGTAGATTGGAGTTGTTTGATGCTATTCACATGCGATCGTAGTATGATATAGCTAGAGTTGCACATCGGTTTCATGATCGTGGCCTTAAGGGTGCAAATTAGCTACATGACATGGGATATGGACATGGTCCATTTAGATATTTTATGCTTGATCAAGACAAGGAACATGGAGCTCAAGGTCAAGTTTAAGTTCATAAACTTCATGCAATACTATAATTATAACATGTATGATTTGGAGCATAAATCCATTCCACTAATGTGCTTACTTTTATAGCATGATATGAATCATAAAGCTTGCTCAAAAATGGTAGGTTTGGAAACTTAGGTTTAGCCCTAACTTGGTTGCAAATCAAAAAATGGACAAAGGAAATGAGTTTGGTGCAAAATTTAGCTTGTTTCAATAAAACAAATAGGTCACTTGGGATGCAATTCATGGAGTTGAAACTAGAAGAAGAAAAGATTCTAGGTCGTATAGGAACTGAACATCAATTCAACTCAATTATGCATGCATAGAAGTGAAGAGGTGAAGCTTGGTTAGGGTGACAAGAACCAAAGGTGGCAAAAAATAATACGACCTACTTTTTAGGCGCCCATCATCATCTTCCTACTTTTTGGCCCTATCCTTCTTTTTCAATCATGTGGACATGTGGGAACAAGGAATCTCGATGGTGTTCCATCTACAGAAGGATTGTTTGGCCTCTTTCTCATGAATTCATTGCTTGCAAAATCTTAAAGTCTATGTGTCTATGTGTTTCATTTGGATAGGTATAGAGTTTTGGGTAAGGCATGAACCTTGCTAGAGCAAGCTACGTACTTATGATGAAGCCTCCCTCAACTTTTCCATATGTTTCTACCACCCATTCTTGTGGGTTGAAACTTTGTCTCTACTACCTTAGCTTGCAAGTTATGATGTAAACAACATTATATCATACTTTCTCATATATGAAAGCAATGATCAAAAGGCTCATTTCTTTGAACGCAATTGGTTGGCATCAAATGGAAGTGTAATAAATGGTGAGAAAAATAGTGCACTTGCACTCCCTTTATTTTCCTCTTTTTTTTGACTATAATTGAGATAACCTCCAAAACAGCAATCAAGCTTCTTGGGATGATCTCAATTTTCTAGTTTCCTTCAGTAGTTGAAAGTCCTATACTCTTGACTATTCTCTCTCATATTCATAGGATTAATGCAATAGCATTGAAGTTGTCCTTCCTACCAACAAAGGGTTACTATTAAGCTGTAATCGCCCAATCTAGAGGATGGCCAAAAGTGCTGCTCATTTGAGAAAGTAGAATTTAAGGTGACAAAAAGGTAAGGCCAGCTTGCATATCTCATGATGGTGTTAGCTCACTTGCTAGTAAAGTTTCCTGATGGTTGAAAAAGTATCATCTTGGTGGCCACCTTTTGTTGCCCAATCCAAAATTGTCTATGGCTAGATTGGTCTCATTGTGTGGACATAGCCCAAACTAAAATGGGCCTATATCTATTAAAGGGCCTCCCTGATTTAGTATTTAATGGATCTGACCATTCTATAAAGAGCTTAGATAAAGTATCAAAAATTACTTTATATCTTACTAGTCTATATGAACTATTTGTTAACTAATATGTTACATCCATTATTGGTTTAGCTCTTAGACTTAATGTGAGAGATTAGCTTGCAAGATGCCAAATACTTATTTATATGTGCATGAGCTAACTTCTTTATATGTATTGAATATTAAATTCTTTGCTATTAGTTTGGTAGTTTTGTTTTGCTTTATTTGGATGCTATTTGCTAGATTTCAATTCAAGCTTCCTCTACAGAAATAGAAGTTAGGATTGCATTTGATTTTTGGAAACATATTCTATTTCTATTTTCTAAAAATAATTCTTACTCTTTTGTTTTCTGATTTTTAGAAAATATGTTTAGTAAATGAAAAAACAAATTACTTTCTCTTTTCTATTTTCATCGTAAACAAAGAAAAAAAAAAATTAGAAGTATTGATGTCTAAAAGTAATCTTGACATATCAATAGAGGGAAGAGTTGTAGCTTGGATGGCAAAGTACCTACTAAGTCAATTTTGTATGCAATTGAAAGAGAAAGAAAAAGAGGTTTAAAAATGGTTTTTGAAGGACTTTTATGTGCTTAAGTCAACCCAAGCAAGAAGGAGAAAGGAAAGGCCTAGAGTTCCTTTAAGGATGACAATTCGTGTTTTCATATTATGTTCACATCGCTTCAAAGCTAAAGTACAATAATATATAGGTCCACACGAACAAGACATGATTAGCAAATCATATCAAAAGTCTAAACATGAACATGACACGATTATTACAAGGATAATATGATATGGTACGCATAACCCATTTAACAAATAAATAGTATTCGATTGATACGATATGACTTACTCAGCATGAATAGACATAATTTACTTAACATAAATTTACATGATCCAATCCACTTAACACGACCTACTTAATATGTCATCACTTAAATGGGTTCAAAATGGATCACTCTTGGGTTAGCGAATCAATTTGTAAATTCGACACAATTATTTTGTGCCATAATCGTGTTGACACTTTTATGACATAAATTCACTTAAGGTCAATTTGGACCCACTTATTTCGTATAGGGTTTGAGTCATGTTTACTTGTGTTTAGTTTTGCCATCCATAAATTTCTTAGATCGATACTCTAAGTGTAATGGCTTAAGTTTTGAGTTGAACTTGTCTACTTAGGGATTGTTTGGATTAACTATTGGGAGCTACTAGGATGCCTTTAAGTTAATATTTTTCAGCAGTTATGGGAGATAAATTTTGGTCAATAGCTAATCCAAGTAGATCGTTAAGAGGTTTAGAGTTGCCTTTATAGGCATTTGGCAGAGTCTCTCTTAGATTGAGCTACTTATTGGTAAACAATTCAAATAAGCTCAAATAGCCAAATAAAGGTAGCACATTTGGTTCACCTTCGGTGGAGTTCTTATGGGATTGGGTTGCAAATTCTTTTCAAAATAGGGTAGTGGATTCCTACTCAAATTAGTCTATGCCTTAAGAAGAGGTTCTTAGAATTAATCAATGGCATTGGTGGAAGTCTTTTTCAATCGTGATCTCTCTTCTTTGGAGAATAGGTGTATCATTTTAGTTAGCTACATCATAACACCTTCTGGTTGTCTACCATATATGACCATCAAGCCTGCTTAACAACTTAGTTCATACCATATTGGCTTGCTAGGTCAGCATTTATTACATCACTTAACCTTTACTTTTAAGGATTGAGCTTAAATTCATACTCATGTCATGAAAATAGAGCAATTGGACCATGGTTGGCTTGTCTTTGGGCTTCTTTTGCTCAACTATGGTAATTGGTATGCATCGGATGCAAGTTAGCTTCGATCAAGCCAATGGCTTATGGACATTGGTTAATTTGAAAATTTTGCTGATTGCATTGTTATGAATTTTGATGTGAGGATGGACATTATAATGCACCTCCTTAAAATTTAATGCATACTAAGATGTTCTATGATGTATATCCTTAGAAGTTGGTGCATGCTATAATGCACTGATCATATAGTGCACCATCAAAGCTCAACCTTTAAATGAATGCCATGTGGCGGCTCTTCGCATCCTGCACTATATTAATGATCCTTGAAAATGCACAAATAACTCATTTTCCATGCTTTATCTCCCTAAATTATCTATATAAACGGAGAGAGAGGAGCTCATTTGGTCCATTCCATAGAATTTACATTGATCGGCTTCTTTTGTATTCCAATTTTGCTTGGCTCATGTGCTCAAGCTTTCCTCGGTTTCTTTGTTCTTTTTTAACTCATTTGGTACCCTTCCTTACCTTAGATTTAAGGTAAGCCTTGAACTTTCTCTTTAGGTCAGCCACTTTAAGATAATGCCTTTTTCATCTTCTTCCTCATCTTTCTCTTAACAACTATGAACTCCTTACAAAGAGCTTCCCAAGCTAAACTGTTTATGGCATGAAGTTGGACATAGAGAGGGCATACATTAGGATGGATTGTATTTGTTTGCAGTGCTCAGACATTTCAATTTTCCTTTGATTATAATTGAATGGATTAGAGGACGTGTAGTTCATCCTAAATTTGAAGTGTTATTGAATTGCTGACCTTTAAAATTCTTTAAAGCTTTCACGAGCCTGAGATGAGGGTAGTGCCTTCTGTTACCTTATCTTTTTCATCTTGTGTGTGAAGATGTTGACTTGAGAGATTTAGAGGGTAGTGGCTAATAGAGGAATTCAGGGCTACTAGCCATATAGAAGAGGATCAATTGTTAGCCACCTGATGTTTGCTGATAATTATCTTATTTTATCCAAAGTTAGGAAAAGAGATCATGTGGCCTTGAGTTCTATTATTGAGGACTACTACAAGCAATTGAGCCAATCAGTTAATTTTCAAAAATCAATGGCCTTGTTTAGCCCTCACATAACCATGATCTTGCTAGTGACCTACCTGGCATTCCATGGGTGAGCAGAGTTTAGTCTTTGGGAGTATATCTCTTTTTGGTTTCAAACTAAAGTTGTTAGAACTATAGCCCATGCAAGAAAGGATTCATGCTAGATTGGAGTCTTGAAAATGAAGGTATATATCTCTACCAAGGATAGATACACTTATTAAATCTATTCTTTCCTTTCTTTATATTCATGTGATATCTAATGTGATGGCCCCCAAAAAAATTATTGGCTATTTTAACCGTATAGTTAGGAGCTTCTTATGAGAGTATGATGCATCCAAAAGGTCTCTACATACCATAACTTGGAATGTCATATGTAGTCCCAAGTAGAAAGAGGGGTTAAATATCCCAAATATTTATCTATAGCCGAAAGCTTTACTTGGTTGGCAGGCTGAAAGGTTGTTGCTTCAACCAATGTGTCTATATGCCTAGCTGGATTGGGTGGTAGAGCGGGTTACTGGAAGCCCATTGGGTCATATCAATGAATTGTAAACCAAATGATCAAGCGATTGGATATAAAAAACCTCTAGTTTATTATAATGTGAGGCAACCATCCAAAGAGAAGACATATTGGATGATGCACGAATATATGATCATGGATTCTCATAGACTTGCTAACCCTGCTGATGATAACTCTATGCTAAGGAGTAGATTTATTTTATTTGTGCCTTTGAAGCTTTGGGGGAAGAAAGAGGAAAAAATAAAAATAAATAAAAGAAAAGAAAATATGTTTTATTAAGTTGGTTTTATACTGGATGAACAATGTTGAACATGTTCAACTTGGATCAGCTGATCTTGTTCCTATCTGCACTTGAGCAAATGCATTCACAATGTGAATGTATGATGCAATTGTATTTGGGTAACTAATATTTAGTGTAACAACATAAGAAATGCATAAATTTATTTCTTGTCATCAGTTTAAATTACTTCAACAGCCCCTATTGCTATAATCATATTTTGTGGACTTTTATTTTCCTATAAGTAGCATGGCATGGACATGAAAATTAAATTTAGACACATGTCATTTGACTTAGAAAGAGAAGAAAAAATAATTTAACTAATATATGTATAAATATTTTATAAAAATATTTATTAATATATCATTTGTTATGGTTCTTGATATTATTCCAACATTCCTCCTAGCCTTTGATTATCAAATAAATCAATGAAAGTGTTAAAAATCTAAATTTATATTTCTACTTTTTCTTTTGATGTTTTCAATGTTATCAATTTTCACATTATTATACAGGGATAATAGTTTTATTGTTTTCCGGTCGTTGCATTTGTTGTTGTAATATATATGATTTGAAGTTTTATTTATTTAAATAAAACATATTTACTTGTCATATCTTCATTATGCAATGACATTGTCTGAAATTAGGAATATGATCTAATCATGATAAAACAATAGCATTTGATTTTTCTCTGCATATTTGCTTTTGTTCACTATTGATACTTCACTATCCTTTTTTTTAACTATTTTGTCAGTTGGATACTTGGGTTTTATGCAAGGTATACCATAAGCCAATTATCCATTCAAAAAATTAAGGCATAATGTTATAGTTGAAATGAATGAGGACACCTCTGTTGAGGAAAGAGTTGGAGCAAACCCTTTAGAACAACACATTGCACCTTTTCCTAAAATTGAAATAGTTGAAGCCAACCCTTCAGAGTAGCTTTTTATATTTTTTTCTGAAATTGAAATAGTTGAAGGCAACCCTTCAAAGCAGCACCTTTTTCTGAAATTGAATCAGTGGAAGCAACCCTTCAAAGCAGCTTGCACCTTTTTTTAAGATTAAAGTAGTTAAAGCAAACCCTTTAGAGCAGCCTGAGATTGGAGCAAACCCTTCTGAGATGCTCCCTTAACCTTCATTGAATACTTTATATCTTAACGAGCTGATATATCTTGAGACCTTTGCAGACATGGATATTATGGGTATATTCAACCAGAATAAAACTCTTGCAAATCTCTTGCCAATTACATCAAATAAATTGGCTTGTCTTTCTTTTCTTTGATAGACCAATTAGTATAATTTTGTATTTTAAATATTGTGGCTTCAGTTCATTGATAATTAGTTAATTTTGTATTTTAGTGGACCAATTAGCATTTTAAATGCTGTGACTTCAATTAGTAAATGATAAATTGATTCAAGGTAAGCACTAACAATTTTATAAATATTAAAAAGAATATTGATAGGAGAAGTGATATAAGATTATTGAACAAGTAATTGTTTTGCAAAAGAATATGTTTTTGAAACTCTTTCAATTTCTCAAGATGTCTTCCTTCTAATATGAACAGATTTCTGTAAATATTTTTGATATTCAGTTCATATTTTAAGCCATTCGACAATGATGTAATATATATAGCCTATTATTTTATATTGATATTTTGAAAATCCTCAAGAAAAATTTCAACAAGATAATAATACCTTTGAAAAAGATTATACTGTTACGGTTCTGATAATTTTTTTAAATTTTTTTTTTAATGCACCAGCCATGTATAGACTAATAGAAACCAATTGCCAGTAGTGACATTTATTGAACCAAAACTAACTCATCTAAGCCTTTTTCTTAACTACATAGCTGGTGCATTAAAAACTAGTAGGAGCTAATTTTTTTTATTGCATCAGCTATGCATAAACTAACTAGTAGGAACCAATTGCCAATTGCCCCATTTATCGAAACAAAAATCAGGTCATCAAATTGTTAAAATAATAATAATAATAATAATAATAATAATAATAATAATAATAATAATAATAATGAGGAGGAGGATCACCCACCCCTTTTGAGCTAATAATCCGAACGGGTGCATGCAATGAAATGACCATGGCCGTCTCATTAAAAGCAAGCAAGTTGGCAGGGAATGTGACAGCACATGAAACTCTCCCACCCAATATGCCACCACCCCGCCCTCATACTCCTCGAGACCAAGACCCAAACGCCGGCCACCTTCAAGCAAATCCACGCCCACTTCATCACCACTGGCCTCGGTCTCCACACCTACCCCCTCAGCCGCCTACTCCTCGCCGCCTCCCTCCCCGGCTCTCCTCCGCCCTCGGCCTCTCCCACCCCATCGCCGTCCTCCGCCACGCTGCCCGCCCCTCCACCTTCCTCGCCAACACCCTCCTCTCCTCCCTCGCCGCCCACGGACACACCCACCTCGCTCTCTCCCTCTACTCCGAGCTCCTCCTCCGCCGCGCCGACTCCCCCAAGCCCAACAACCACACCTATCCCTCTCTCCTCAAAGCCTGCTCTCAGCCCCCGTGGCTCCCCCATGGCCGCGCTCTTCACGCTCATTTCATCAAATTCCTCGGCGTCGAAGCGGTTGATCCCTTCGTCCGAGCCGCCCTTCTCAGCTTCTATTCCAAGTGCGGCAAATTGGTCATCTGCCGCCACCTATTCGATCAAATTTCTCAACCAGACCTGCCCACTTGGAACTGCATTCTAGCTGCCTACGCTCGCTCTTCTAATGGCGCTGCGAGCAATAGTCCTGGCATGGAGACCTTGTTTCTCTTTCAAAGATTGCAGCTTTCTCCCGCTCGGCCCAACGAGATCACTCTAGTGGCTTTGATCAGTGCTTGTGGTGATTTGGGGGCTCTGAGTCAAGGCATGTGGGCGCATGCTTATGTTGAGAGGAACGACTTAGTGGTGAATGGCTTTGTAGGCACGGCTTTGATAGACATGTACTCAAAATGTGGGCGACTGGATCTTGCCGAGCAAGTGTTTGTTGGTTTACCTGAGAAAGATACTCACTGCTACAATGCGATGATTCGTGGGCTTGCAATTCACGGGCATGGGTGCCGTGTGATTGGTTTGTTTGACAGGATGAGAAGTGAGGGGGTGATGGTCGATGATGTGACATTGGTCGTTGCAATGTCTGCGTGCGCTCATGTTGGGTTGGTCGATGAGGGTCGGCAATATTTTGATAGAATGCAGGTGGATTTTGGGATTGTACCGAAAATGGAGCATTATGGATGCTTGGTGGATCTCTTGGGTCGAGCAGGGCGGCTTGAGGAGGCCGAGGAAGTGATGCGGCAAATGCCCATGAAGCCGAATGCAGTGATGTACAGGACATTATTGGGGGCTTGTAGAATTCATAGCAAAGCAGAGATGAGAGAGCGGATGATTGAAAATTTGATACAGCTGGAACCGGAGCATGGAGGTAACTATGTCTTGTTGTCAAACTTGTATGCAAACACTAAAAGGTGGGATGATGTTAGGAGAGTGAGGAAGGTGATGAAGGATATGGGAGTAAATAAAACCCCTGGTTCTAGCTTGGTTGAGATAGATGGAGCCATACATGAGTTTCTGATGGGTGACAAAACACACCCACGTTCGAACGAGATCTACGCTATGGTGGATGAGATGGATAGGAAATTGCAGGAATGTGGGCACAGACCAAGCACCAAGGAAGTGTTGTTTGATGTTGAAGAGGAGGACAAGGTGGATGCACTCTCATATTGCCTTTGCTCTTCTTGCTTCTGATTTCAAGCGCACCCATCAGAATTATAAAGAATCTAAGAGTTTGTTGTGATTGCCACTCTGCTACAAAGCTCATTTCTTGGATTTACAGAAGGGAAATAATTGTCAGAGATCGAAATCGATTTCACCATTTTACAGATGGTAAATGTTCTTGTTTGGACTATTGGTAGAGTTTCAAAGAGAAGTGTAATAATGGGACCAACAGCAGAAATTCTTTATACAATAAACTGAATTTGTAGAATTAAACACATGTAGCCTTGCGATTCAAAAATTTTATTGTCTTAAATGATTCACCTTCTTTTCTTTCTTTTCTTTTTTTTTCTTCTTCCTTTCACCTTCTGTGTCTTTTCATGATTGCTGACAGCTTAGATCAATATGCTTGTTGGCAATCTCAAATATTAGTTGATGAGTTTCAGAAGAGTCAATGATAAATAGTTATTTTGGAATAAAACATTATTCAGACTGGATGGCCCTGTAATGTATTCTTATAACCTTTCATGCTCCTTATAGTGTAAGAAGATAAAATGTTGCCTGGTCGAGCTACAAAAACTGCTCTTATGATGTAGGTTTTCTTATAAATTTTCATGCTTCTTACATTGCCACTTGCCTTGTTCTTCCTGCATGTTTCTTATGCCATGTCAAAAATATTATACGAACAGCCATAGCCTTCATCACCAGATGCCTAAACTACTACAAAACATGATGGGATACAAAAGTTAAGCATATAGGCAAAAGAAGTTGGCCTTTTAAGGAGGAAGACAAAAAATTACAAGGACATATTATCTAACATAAAACTAATTATGGACTGCAAAGAATTGGGGCTAAAGAAGATTTCAACATTCTCCTGAATGAAGCATCATCAGATCTCGGTTGGATGGCGGTCTCCAAGATCCTCTGATGAGTTGAATGCTGTGCATGCCTGCTTGCCCTTTTTATATGATGAACTCTCTCTGATTATGATTCAAAAAGACAAAAAAAAAAAGAGAAAAAAATCTTTCTTCCAAAAAGCAGTAATTAAGTGAATTTTATATACAAAATCCACTTACACAAATCTAGGTTGCATAAATAGCATAATGAATAAGATAGATATCTCCTATGAAACCATTTTGCTCCTTAATTAACTATAAGGCATGAAACAAGCGAGGCCAATTATATCAATAGAGAAAAGTAAAAATAAAAATAAAAAACAAGAAACTAGAATTAGAAGAGAGAAGATAGGTTTACATACCAAGTTTGATATCTTCAACAAATTTAGAAGAAAAAGCTTTGCCCAATAGCCTAGGTTGAAGATATTCGTACAGTACACGGTACATGATCCCTTGGTGCAAAACAGAAGCCTGGAGGTTGAGGCAAAACATCTCCTCTCCTCCATAATTTGTCCTCCATGTTTCTTGATTGCACGAAATTATCAGAGCTAATAAATTTTTCTGGAGGTATTTCAGGAAAAATAAAATAACAAACTTGTTTTAATGCTCTTTCTAAAGTGATTTCGCCGGCATCGAAGAGAGAAGTCGTTAGCAAATAGGAGACGGATACAAATTGGGATCCTGACCAGCTTGGGATTATTGCGTCTTCCAATCATATCCATCCGTGATAGATGGGACGGTGGTGCTTGGATGGGGGCCCTGCCGTGGATCAGGAACTGCATTTCATCCCGGCACGTGGGAGTGGGACCATCCAACAAAGCAGAGATTGGACTGGCCGTGTCAAGTCGTAGCCCGGATCGTAGATCCCGACTCTTTCGGGATCCTCTGTCACTCTATCCGCGTGGATTCACCTCATCCCGGCACGCGCCCTCCGACCCTCTGGGAAAGTTACTTCTGGTAGTCCATCCGGATGGGTTATCGATAATTTAAAAAATATTAAATAATTATAGTTAATATATATTATAAATAATAATTTATTTTTAATAATATTTTAAAAAATAATTTAAATTATTTAAAAATAATTATTATATTATAGATATGATAATTTGATATTTTTTTTGATAAACTTATCCTTTACTTTTTACTCTTATTCTTTTCTATCAATTTTGTTGGGTGTCGAAGGTTCTAACCTATACCCTCTTCTACATAGTCCGTGGATCTTCTCCGTTTAGTGATCACAAGGCCTTCTCAAGATGCATTTATTTTGATCGATGGCCTTCGACATCTTTATGGACCACTTCGAATATCATTTATAAATATTTTTTTAAATATTATTATTTATAATATAATTTTTAATTAAATATATAATAATATATAAGTTTTTAATAAATTTAATTTAAAAATATTTTAAAATTTTAATATTATATAACTAATAATTTATTTATTATATTAAATATTATTATAATATTATTTACCTATACTAACAATAATCAATATTATACTACTATCTAACTGATAATTCAATCCACATTACCATTGAGGATTACCTAGCGATGCACGAATGCAACCTTACATTGATGCCATTCTTCTACTCTCCTGATGTGGGATAATTGACGTGGGATGCATTTCTAATAGAATTAGTAAAGATTAAATGAACGATTAAGTAAAATAACACATGCATTCACTCATTGTTTAAGAACTAGAAATTTTATAGAGGAGACTTAGAAGACTAAACAAAGTTTAAATTTAGAATTTAAACAAAGTAATAAAGAAGCGGATCGTTGTGGTTAAGAAACAACTCAGATTAGGGCTAATAAATCTAATAATTGTAGATCTGAAAGGATTTTAAAGAGGGTTATCTCAGTAATTAATAAACTTAAGTAAAATCGATGCACTCAGGGAAGGAACTTGAGGATGACAAGGGATTCCACCATATTGTAAGCTTCCGTACCTTGATTCATGGTGGGAACAACCTGCAACTTTGGAACCATGGAAGCCGGGGATCCTTGATTGGTTGAAAATGGGCTTGAAGCAAAGTGGGGAAAGGAGGATAAAACGTGGATGATATAAATAGGGCCTACCCTCTCATAGGGGACCCATCTAACTGTTAGATTACGGAATGGAAAATCGCAATCTAATTGGAATAAAATGCAGCGGAAACAAAATAAATTTATTCCATAACTCACCAAGGATCATATGCGTTTCATAAAAACGAAAGAAGGATAGACGAAAAATATTACCTTTTGTTGATCAGTATGTAATCCGTCTGTTTTGTGTTGGGTTTGCTCGGATCTTCAAAGGTGCTGCTTTCAGAAAGACGACCACCCTCTACAAGTATCTACACACGAATGGACACTAAACAGTTTTTTTTAATGCTAGTTCAAAGTTCATTTTTCACCAAAAACGAACCAGCCTCTTCAACTCTCCGTTTTTCTATTTTTCAAGGCAAAAGACACAACCCTTCAAATGCCCCAATAACAAGACCTTTAAAAGCCCCAATCCACTTTAAACACATATATCATATATATACAAGTCTGCTAGGGGTTTTTGGTTAACTAGGATTTTAATTAATATTTATTTAAAACTCCTTTTAAATAATGACAATTTAAATCCTAGTCCTTACCAAATAAGGAATTTATATTTTAACCAAAAACCTTTATGGATTATTTCCTTATCCAATAAGAAAATATAATTAATTAATTACTTATCATAATTTAAATTACGAATTTAAATTTTTCAAAATTAAACTTGAATCTAAATAACAACTAATTATTATTTGTAATTTAAAATAATCTCATCATTTTAAATTACTATAGAGAGTAACAACCGTAACCATTATTGTCTGTTCTTAGTGTGCGACCCTATAGGTTCAATTAACGTTGGCAGTAGGCCTAAATCACATTTTGATCCTACAAGTCATAAGCGGCCTCTAGCAAGACATTATGACTACCCAAGTTAAATGAAAAGCTCATGTTCCGAGATAACCTTAAAGTAGCTAATGACATAATCCTTTTATCACATGATATCTTGATAGAATATAAGGCATAAAAAAAGTCAACCTTATATCGCTCTATCTTTAATTTCTCGAAACCCAATTAGACTGACTAAACAAATGATATTGATCTCCATCAATTCATTTGAGCACGGCCATGCATTTCTCAGTCTCATCATCGAGGGGCCCAGAGATATCTCTCTTATAATAAGAGGGACAAATTCCATCTTAATCACTCATATCTCACTACATGATTCTTATTATGTTCAAGCATAATCTTTATAATCATCCGGTTAAAGACAACGTTTGATTATGTCAAAACATAATATTTCTCATGTTGAGAACTATAGCAATCTCAGGTCTAAGGATTTAATGACACAACTACTAGAGATTAACTTATGACTTTGATCCATGTATTAATCTCAAGGCGGGTCTTGTCCAATATTTGTTCTCAACAAATACATATAAATTTGATTTGTATCTCATACACATATTCATCCCATGAATATCAATCAAATTTCATACTAATCTTAATTTATTGTTATTCCCACAACAATAACCGATTAGGGACATTTAGAATAATTAATAATATTATTCAAGGACATTATTATATAATAAACATGCAAATTATGATAATAGTAAATACTATAAATATTTAAAATACCATGTCCATACAATAGGCCTAGGGCACTATTACTAACAATCTCCCACTTGCACTAGGCCCACTCATCAATGTATCTAATACCTATGAACTAGTATGACGATCATGCTTTGCTTGTGGTAGAGGCTTAGTCAATGGATCAGCAACATTGTCATCTGTTGGAACTCTGCATATTTTTACGTCACTCTCTCAATGATTTCTCGAATGAGATGATAACGCCTAAGAATGTGTTTGGATCGCTGATGTGACCTAGGTTCTTTGCTTGTGCGATAGCACCATTATTGTCACAATGAACATCAACAGGATTTGTGATGCTAGGAACCACTCCAAGGTCAGTAATGAACTTCTTGATCCAAACTGCTTCCTTTGCTGCATCAGATGCTGCTATGTATTCAGCTTCAGTTGTAGAATCAGCAACAGTGCTTTGCTTCGAACTTTTCCAGCTAACAGCACCACCATTTAAACAAAACACATATCCTGACTGCGATCGAAATCATCTTTGTCAGATTGAAAGCTTGCATCTGTGTAACCACTTACAACCAGATCATCTTCCAATCCACCATACACCAAGAACACATCTTTAGATCTTCTCAGATACTTAAGAATGTTCTTGACAGTCCAGTGACTCTCACCGGGATCTGACTGGTATCTACTCGTTATGCTTAAAGCATAAGAGACATCTGGTCTAGTGCACAACATAGCATACATGATAGATCCTATTGCTGAAGCATAAGGAATCTTACTCATGCTCTCGCTCATCTTTTGTGTTAGGACACTGAGATTTGCTAAGTGTAATACCATGAGACATAGGCAAGTATCCTCTCTTGGAATCTTGCATACTGAACCTTTTCAGTACTTTGTCTATGTAAGTACTTTGACTTAGACCAATCAGCCTCTTAGATCTATCTCTATAGATCTTTATCCTAGGATATAGGCAGCTTCGCCTAAGTCTTTCATTGAGAAACATTTCCCTAACCAAGACTTGACACTTTGCAAGGTAGGGATATCATTCCCAATGAGTAAAATGTCATCAACATATAAGACCAGAAATACAATGGCGCTCCCATTAACTTTCTTATAAACACAAGGTTCATCTTCATTTTTGATAAATCCAAACTCTTTGACTGATTCATCAAAACGAAGATTCCAACTCCGAGAAGCCTGCTTCAAACCATAAATGGATCTTTGAAGCTTGCATACTTTACTAGAATTCTCAGGTTGTACAAAACCCTCAGGTTGTGTCATGTACACATCCTCAAGTAAGTTTCTATTAAGAAATGCAGTTTTAACATCCATTTGCCAAATCTCATAGTCATAATATGCAGCAATGGCAATGAGAATTCTAATAGACTTAAGCATGGCTACAGGTGAAAAAGTTTCATCATAGTCTATACCATGAGTTTGTTTGAAACCTTTTGCAACTAGCCTTGCTTTGTAAGTATGCACTTTACCATCTATGTCAGTTTTCTTTTTGAAAACCCATTTGCACCCAATGGTCTTTGTACCTTCAGGTGGCTCAATCAAGGTCCATACCTGATTATCATACATGGATTGGATTTCAGACTTCATGGCCTCTAACCATTTCTCAGAGTCTGGATCTAACATAGCCTCTTGATAGGTAGTAGGTTCATTTTGATCCACTAACAATACATCATGATTATCAGTCACAAGAAATCCATATCTCTGGCTCATGACGTATCCTATCAGATCTACGTAATTTTGTGCTACAGGTGGTGTGTCAACAATGGTTTGTTGACTTTGAGCATCCACAGGCGGTTCAATGTTATCTTGTGGTTCTCGAATTTCTTGAGTTGTACCTTGCTCCCACTGGTTCCTTTAGAAATAAATTCCCTTTCTAGAAAGACACCATTCCGAGCAACAAACATTTTGTTCTCAATGGGATTGTAAAAGTAGTATCCTTTAGTCTCTTTAGGATACCCCACAAAAAAACATTTGTCAGACTTGGGTTCCAGCTTATTTGAAACTTGACGTTTTACATAAGCTTCACAACCCCAAATCTTAAGAAAAGATAAACTGGGCTTTTTACCAGTCCACATCTCATATGGCGTCCTTTCAACCGCTTTGGTTGGAACTCGATTTAGTGTGAACGCAGCGTTTCAAGTGCATAACCCCAAAAGGTAAGTGGAAGATCCGTTAGACTCATCATAGATCGAACCATATCTAATAAAGTTTGATTCCTTCTTTCAGACACACCATTCCATTGTGGTGTTCCAGGAGGAGTTAGTTGTGGAATGATTCCACAACTTCTAAGATGGTCATAAAATTCTTGGCTCAAATATTCTCCACCTCGATCAGATCGAAGTGCCTTGATTGTCTTGCCAAGTTGGTTTTGTACTTCATTTTGAAAAGATTTGAACATTTTAAATGATTCAGATTTGTGTCTCATCAAGTAGACATAACCATATCTACTGAAGTCATCAGTAAATGTAATGAAGTACTTGTAACCTCCTCTAGCATCTGAACTTAATGGTCCACATACATCTGTATGTATTAGGCCTAATAATTCATTGGCCCTTTCACTTGTGTCCAGTAAATGGATCCTTTGTCATCTTACCCAATAGACAAGATTCACATGTATCATATGATTCAAAATCAAATGAGTTCAAAAGTCCATCTTGATGGAGTTTTGATATGCGTTTCTCATTTATATGGCCAAGGCGACAATGCCAAAGATAGGTTGAATTTAAGTCATTGGACTTAAATTTCTTGGTAGTTATGTTATAGACAGAAGAATTGTTGGATTTTTGAAGATTCAAAACATAAAGACCATCTAGTAATTCGGCATTTGCATAGAATATGTCTTTATGATAAATGGAGCAATTATTATTCTTAATAATAAAAGAAAAACCATCATTATCCAAACAAGAAACTGAAATAATATTCCTACACATTGTAGGAACATAAAAGCAATTGTTCAAAACTAACAAAAGCCCACTGGGCAAAGAAAGTTCGTAACTTCCTACAGCTAAAGCAACAACTTTTGCTCCATTGCCTACTCGAAGATCAACTTCCCTTCTTCAGTTGTCTACTCCTTTTAAGCCCCTGCACATTTGTGCAAATGTGAGATCCACATCCAGTATCTAATACCCAGGAACTAGAAGGAGAAAAATTAATCTCTATAACATAAATACCTGAAGAACCGGTCTCACCAGTCTTCTTCTTCTTCTTTAGATCCTACAAATACAGCTTGCAGTTTCTCTTCCAATGACCAGGTTCATTGCAAAAGAAACAGACACCCTCCTTTGGGGCTTTAGCCTTGGGTTTAGGATTGGGCTTGGGTTGAGCATTGGACTTTCCAGCCCTTCCCTTACCCTTTCCTTTTCCTTTTTTCATAAAGCCCTTTCCCTTTTGAACCATCAGAACATGGCCAGGCTTGGATTTAATATTCTGTTCAGCAGTTTTAAGCATCGTATGCAGCTCAGAAATTGATTTGTCCATTTCATTCATGTTATAGTTCATGACAAACTGGCCATAACTATCAGGAAGTGAATTTGAGATCAAATCTGTTGCCAACTCTTGGCTCAATGGAAATCCAAGCCTATCAAGGTGCTCAATATAGCCTTTCATTTTAACACATGAGCGCTAACTGAAGCACCCTCAGCCATTTTGCAAGAGTGCAATGCCTTGGTAGTATCATACCTTTCTTGCCTTGCTTGTTGCTGGAACATTTCCTTTAGATTGACAATCATATCATAAGTTTTCATGTTTTCAAATCTTTCTAAAGTTCAGAACTCATGGTAGCTAGCATCAAGCATGCAACATCAATAGAGTCATTATGATGCTTCTCATAAGCATTCTTTTCAGCTCTAGAAGCATTATCGGCTGGTTCTTCAGGGTGAGGTTGATCTAGGACATAAAGCTTCCTTTCTTGTTTGAGAACAATTCTCAAATTTCGAAACCAGTCAAGGAAGTTAGTCCCAGTAAGTTTGTCTTCTCAAGGATTGATCGCAGTGACATACTAGAATTATTATTGTTGGCCATCTACAATAAATGCAAAGTTCGTTAAGTATTTTGATTATGAAAAACTCCCACTAAATTAACAACCCTCAATAATAATAATCATATTAATTTAGTGAGCTAAGATCCATATTTATACTCAACTTTAAGTCAGCTTTGGCATGACACTTAAAATTAAGTTATTTAGGTAGGTAACTCTTACCAATTGCAACTCATGCAACTCTTAGAAATTTATGGGATTTTGACATCATATGTCCCGGCATGTTTAAATCCCATCTCATGCCATTAGGCCCAAAACCATTTTGATAACCTAATTAAGTTAAACCATTTTTAAACATATGGGTAGCACCATTACTCATCTTGTCTCACTAATGTAACCTAATGTACTTCTACTTTGGTAGAACCCACATTAAGGTGATAAAAGCCTTGACAAGTGTTTAAATATGGATGGCATGTCAACTTAAAATTTTATGTGAGGGATCTAGATCTAGATAGATTTTAATTTTTTAATTAATAGATCATCATGCATTTAGTATCACATACTCATTGATATTATACATGGCATCACATACTTATGAAACATCATACATAGCATCTCATACATGTATATAATAAACGTGTCATAGTATGGCCTTATCTAGATTGATCTTCATAAGCCAATATGAAGATCAATGGTCAATCCTAGGTAATAATGAGCAACACCATAATGTCTACTTGACCATCATCTTGTGCATAGACACCTAGCTCCTCCATCACCATGGTTGGATTGCATGACTTCAAATGGCTTGCTTTGTCTTCTTATTTTATTACAATAAATAAAAATACTACTAAAATTAAAAGAAAAATTACAATGAAACAAAATGGCACGCATGCCATATTTAATAATTACAACCCTTGTAAAAGAATAATAAAAATATGCCAATCACATTGGTCACAAGGCCATACTATGCATCATACAAAGCAACACACCATGCAAACATATCATGTTATCATATAGCATATACATATTGCATTAAAAAAATATGTTATAATAGGCGTGTTGTTTAAAACTAATTAAATTTATAAGGCGCTCCGATTAGGTAGTACGGCGGTTCCGCTAATCGGTTAGCGGATGGGGTCGAGGGAGGCCGCCCTCACGGGGTCGGGGGCAGTGCCCCGCGAAACAAAATTTTTTCTTTGGAGATACATTAAAGTTTCATCCTAAAAATTTGATTTTATTGATCTCATCAATAAATTTAAGGCTTACATCCGCATCACCATAAACATCCGTAACTGTTGGATTACGGAATGGAAAATCCCAATCTAATTGGAATAAAATGGCAGCGAAACAAAATAAATTTATTCCATAACCCACCAAGGATCATATGCGTTTCATAAAAACGAAAGAAGGAAACGAAAATATTACCTTTTGTTGATCAGTATGTAATCCGTCTGTTCTTGTGTTGGGTTTGCTCGGATCTTCAAAGGTGCTGCCTTCAGAAAGACGACCACCCTCTACAAGTATCCACACACGAACGGACACCAAACAATTTTTTTTGAATGCTAGTTCAAAGTTCATTTTTCACAAAAACGAACCACCTCTTCAACTCTCGTTTTTCTATTTTTCAAGGCAAAAGACACGACCCTTCAAATCCCCAATAGACATGACCTTTCAAAAGCCCCAATATCACTTTAAAACATATATATCATATATATACAAGTCTGCTAGGGGTTTTTGGTTAACTAGGATTTTAATTAATATTTATTTAAAACTTCTTTTAATAATGACAATTTAAATCCTAGTCCTTACCAAATAAGGAATTTATATTTTTAACAAAAACCTTTATGGATATTTTCTTATCAATAAGAAAATATAACTAATTAATTACTTGTCATAATTTAAATTTTCTCAAAATTAAACTTGAATCTAAATAACAACTAATTATTATTTGTAATTTAAAATAATCTCATCATTTTAAATTACTATAGAGAGAACAAACCGTAACCATTATTGTCCGTTCTTAGTGTGCGATCCTATAGGTTCAATTAACGTTGGCAGTAGGCCTAAATCATATTTTGATCCTACAAGTCATAAGCGGCCTCTAGCAAGACATTATGACTACCCAGTTAAATGAAAAGCTCATGTTCCGAGACAACCTTAAAGTAGCTAATGACATAATCCTTTTATCACATGATATCTTGATAGAATATAAGGCATGGAAAAAGTCAACCTTATATCGCTCTATCTTTAATTTCTCGAAACCCAATTAGACTGACTAAACAAATGATATTGATCTCCATCAATTCATTTGAGCACAGCCATGCATTTCTCAGTCTCAATCATCGAGAGGCCAGAGATATCTCTCCTATAATAAGAGGACAAATTCCATCTTAATCACTCATATCTCACTACATGATTCTTATTATGTTCAAGCATAATCTTTATAATCATCGGTTAAAGACAACGTTTGATTATGTCAAAATATAATATTCCTCATGTTGAGAACTATAGCAATCTCAGATCTAAGGATTTAATGATACAACTACTAGAGATTAACTTATGACTTTGATCCATGTATTAATCTCAAGGCAGGTCTTGTCTAATATTTGTTCTCAAAAATACATATAAATTTGATTTGTATCTCATCACATATTCATCCCATGAATATCAATCAAATTTCATATTAAACTTAATTTATTGTTATTCCCACAACAATAACCATTAGGAACATTTAGAATAATTAATAATATTATTCAAGGATATTATATAATAAATATAAATTATGATAATAATAAATACTCATAAATATTCAAAATGTCATGTCCATACCATAGGCCTAGGGCACTATTACTAACACTAATAAGCAGGGATTTTCTCAAGAAAACTTCATTAATCATCTTCTTTTACAAAAATCAGGAGCCCTTTTATAGACTACCAAGCACTTACACCATATTATCATTAGAGGAAGAAGATCTCGACCAGCCAAGAGAAGAATGTGGGGCGTCTCATGATTTGTGAAGGTTTCCAATGTGGGCGTCAATGTGGGCTCCCATGATTTGTGGAGGCAGTTTCCACGTCCCAGGTGGTTTCATCAATGTGGGCGTCCCATGATTTGTGGAGGCAGTTTCCAATTTGTGGAGGTGGTTTTGTCAATATGGGCGTCCCATGATTTGTGGAGGGTTTCCAATATGGACGTCCCTTGATTTATGGAGGTTTCCAAGAGGAGACGTGTGAAGAGGAGAATGTGGGGCGTCCCATGATAAGAGGAGGTGGTTGTGGAGACTTTGACTTGATTCAAAATCTTTCTATTCATTGGGCGACATTCTTGTTGATGTGGCATGATGATATGGCTTCAATGTTGGTGACTTCATGACCATGCACCCATTCTTCTTGTGCTGAACCAGATCGGGTTTTTGGGCTGGACTCCTTTTGACTCAATTGCAATAAAGAACTTAAACATGACTCAATCAAACAAATACAGTCAATTGCTCAAATGAAAAATAAATACAGGACTAAAACTTAATTTAATCTTCATCCATAAAGAATCTAGCTGAAGTTGTTGAAGCCTCTTCCTGAGCCTGGTGTCCACACCATCTCCTTCCTTCATCATCGCCACCCTCGCCCTCGCCTCCGTCATCCTCTTTTACTTCTCTCTCTGCCCTGCCTCCAGCACCTCTTCCCTCGCTTGGATAAACCATGACCAGAACCATAGTTCCAATGCCGTCGCACCACAGTACTCCTTCGTCGCCTCCCTCAAGAAGTTCGCTGAATCTTCCTCCGCCATGGCAGACGATGGCGCTTTGCTCGGAGTGCACGGCGACAAGTTCTGGAGAAGGCAATGGGGAGGCTTTATGGCGATCCGGCGGATCATGATCGGGGGGCTTTATAGCGATCCGGCAGTTTCCTTCTCTTCTCGTTTATTTTGAACTTTGAATGTTGAAAATTAAATCTAAACCTTTGATGAAAACCACCATCATGAAGCCCAAGAATTATCAATGTTCAATCATCAAGAATTAATAAACATAAACAAAAGCATACCTGAATCCATATTGCTTGATTGCTCTACAAAGTCCTGCGGTTGGTCTTTCAAATCAACACGTACTCCAGAAAGCCCTTTAGAATTTTTTCTAGGCTTTTCTTTCTGATGATGGGATTCAGAGAAGAAGGTCGTACATGCGATCCAGGGACCATAACCGCTATATATATATATATATATATATATATAACTTCATCATTATCCTTTTGTATTTCTATTTTAGCCCATCATAAAAATAGAAATAACCCCTTAAGTCTCTACACATTAAAGGCCCACACCTTATCAGATACATTAAACCCCAAATCACCAAAACCTTAGCTGATCACTTTTAATTAGGCTTAACCTTATTTGATAGTCCGCAATACATAATTATTTTACATATAAGCCCAATGTTGGATAAAAAATGGAACAATCTCTCATTGGGCTATATGTGTAACCTTATAATTATGTTTTGCAAAAATAGCCGAATGAGCTTAATTTTACTGTCATTACCAATCCGGTCCATCAACCATACTAACATAAGATCAAAACAGTCTTTGTTACATCTATCGTAACTCGATCCATCAATGGTCACGTATGTTGATACAACTGAATGACATGGATCATGATGTGGATATGTAGCATGAAAATTACATGTAATATGATCTTAGCATGCCTATTTCCAACTGGTCCTTCTTAAACTTGAGTGAGATCAAAACTTTAACATAATTGTACAGAGTGTACTGAACTGAATAAAATACTTTATTTCTGATCAGAAAATATTCAAACACATAAGTGTGCACAAATCAAACATAAAGCATAAAATAGAAGTAATACAAACTCCCACTGAATCTAAGCATCGTCATGCTCTATAACGTCCATGTGAGCAGTATGCTCATGAAAGACCTTGGGCGGCACACCCTTTGTAAGGGAATCTGCAATCATAGAGTTTGTCCCTATATGCTCTATAGAAATTGACCATTATGTACTCTTTCCTTTACAACAGGAACTTGATGTCAATATGCTTTGACTTGGTCGAGCTCCTGTTGTTGTTGGAATATAATACGACTGACTTATTGTCACAAAATAACTTTAGCAGTCTTTCAATTCCTTCCAATATGCACAGCCTAGTGACAAAGTCTTTTAGCCATATCCCATGATTGGATACTCATAACATGCTATAAATTCTACTGCCATGGTAGAAAAAGCTATGAGTGTCTGTTTTGCACTTCTCCAAGAAATAGCCCCACCACCTAACAGATATACATAGCCCGAAGTGGATCTTTTACTATCTTGGCATCCCGCAAAGTCGGAGTCAGAATACCCAATGATATCAAAATGATCTGATCTCCTATATGTGAGCATGTAATCTTTTGTTCTTTTTAGATATCTTATAACCTTTTGGCTGCTTTCCAGTGATCCATTCCTGGGTTGCTTAAATATCTGCCAACACTCCAACAATGTACGCAATATCCAGACGCGTATAAACTTGAGCATACATTAGACTCCCTACAACTGAAGCATAAGGAATCTTCTGCATCTCTTCAACTTCAACGTTTCCTTTTGGGCACTGATTAATACTAAATTTATCTTCTTTAGCGATAAGGGTATCACCTGGTTTGCAATCCTGCATGCCAAATCTCTTAAGTACTTTATCGATATGGCTCATTTGTGATAATCCAAGGGTACCCTGAGAACGATCTCGATGTATCTGAATTCCCAATACAAAGGAGGCATCACCAAGATCTTTCATTTAAAAAATTGCTTCATAGAAATCTCTCGGTTTCGTACAACATGCCTATATCATTTGTGGCAAGAAAATGTCATCCACATACAAAACCAGAAAAATGTATTTACTCCCACTGAACTTGTGATACACACAATCATCAACTGCATTCACTTCAAAATTAAATGAGAGAATTACTAGATGAAATTTATGGTACCATTGACGAGAAGCTTGCCTTAACCCATAAATGGATTTTGTCAATTTGCAAACCATTTTCTTTGGGTCTCCTGACACAAAGTTTTCTGGTTGCACCATATAAATTGTCTCATCAATGTCTCCATTGAGAAATTGTCTTGACATCCATTTGATGGAGTTCCATATCATACTGTGCAACAAGAGCCATGATTGTCCTAAAAGAGCCTTCGATGAAACTAGAGAGAAGGGCTCTTTAAAGTCAATCCTTTCCTTTTGAGTATAGCCTTTAGCCACAAGACGAGCTTTATACCTTTCCACATTACCCTTTGAATCCCGTTTGGTCTTAAAAATCCATTTGCAACCAATGGGTTTCATACCTTCTAGTAATGGAACAAGTTTCCAAACTTTATTATCTTGCATAGACTTATACTCTTCTTTCATTGATTCAATCCACTATTCTAAATTGGAACCTTGTATGGCTTGAAGAAAGTTGACAGGATCATCTTCCATCACACCATTATTTTCCTCATGTTCTGAAAAACACTATATAGTCATATGGAATAGCATTCTTCTTTTCTCTAGTGGATCGCCGCAAAGGCACTTGTTCTTAATGCACTTGTTCTTAAAATTGTTGAGTTTGTACTCTGAGGGTTGAACAATAATTTCTTATTGTTCTGGAATTGCAACTTGATCATTATCAAAAGCAATTATAGGAATAGGAACTAGCTTCTGTTCAATAAGAGTAGTAGGATTCAATTACTCCTCAAAGACAAAGTCTCTAACTTTATTTCTTCTCCCAAACTCAATATCCTCAAAGAATGTTGCAGTTTCCATCTCAAAAATTGTTCGAATCATAAAACTTGAAACCCTTGGATCGCTCAAATATCCAACAAAGTAGCTACTCACTTCTAGAATAATCATCTATGAATGATACAAAATATTTGACCATTCCAAGAAGGTATAGAAAATGGTCCACAAATGTCCGTATGTATCAACTCTAAGACTTCCGTAGTTCTATATGCACCCAATTTATTTATTTTGGTCTGTTTACCTTTAATGCAATCAACATAGACCTTAAAGTCTGTAAAATTAAGGAAATCCAAAATTCCATTTGACACAAGTTGTTCAACTCTATTTCTAGAGATGTGACCTAATCGCTTATGCCATAATGTTCTGAATTTTCATTGCAAATTTTACGCTTAGTACCTCGTGATTCCATATTCAGGGTTTCATTATAAGAAGCAACAGTATCAAGCAAATATAGATTGTCATACATCATAAGAGAACCAGTTCCAATAACATTTGAATTAAAAAAAAGACTAAACTGACTATTTTTAAATGAACAACAATATCCTAATTTATCCAAAGCTGAAATAGAAACCAAATTCTGTCTAAATGACGGTACTACAAAAGTGTCTTTCAAATCCAAATAATAACAGAACTTAATAACAATCTAAAATTTCCAATTGCCTCCACATCTATCGACTTGCCATCTTCCGCATAAATGCGTCTTTCAGCATCAGTTGATTTTCGGTAGCTCAGGCAACCCTGCATTGAAACATTGATGTTTGTAGTAGCACCAGAATCTAACTACCAAGTGTTTCTGGGTACTGAAGCTATATTCACTTCAGAACAGACCAAATTAAGAAATGTACCTTTCTTTTCATGCCATGCATGATACTTGAAACATTCCTTCTTCATATGTCCAGACTTCTTGCAAAAGAAACAACTTTCCTTATCCTGATTTTATTTCTTTTTTACTGGACCTTTAGCAGCCTCATTCTTTCTTTTTTGCCTTTATCCTTGCCCTTTTCCTTAGAGGTACTTACCAAGTGAGCACTTTCAGTCTTCTTTTGCTTTAATCTCTCTTTCTCTGCACACAATATGAAATGAGCTCATTAAGAATCCATTTCTCCTTCTGACAGTTGTAACTGACCTTATTGACTGAACTGATTAGGTAGAGAGATCAATACTAAATGTACAAGCAAGTCCACTGACATTTAAAGTTTTAGTGCCTTAAGCTTTGAAGCAAGATGAGACATTTCTATAATGTACTCTCTTATGTTTCTTTTGCCCTTATACTTCATAAAAATCAAGCTTTTCAAGATTGTGCTTATTTCCGCCTTATCGCTTTTGGCAAAGCGTTTCTTAATCTCAGCAAGAAAATCCTTGGCACTGATAATTCCTTCGGATACCGCACCCCTAAAAGCTTCAGGTATGCCGCACTTAATGATTATAAGACTCATGTGATTAGAGCGATCCCACTTCTCATATCTATTCCTCTCATCAAAGGTACTGGATGCTGTAGGAGAAGTGGGTTGCTCAATCCTTAGTGCAAGGTCCAGATCCATGCAGCCAAGAATAATAAGAATATTCTTCTTCCAATCCTTGAGTTAGTGCTATTAAGGATCGGCACCGAATTAAGGTTAGCAAAATAGTAGCAACATTAGCTATAAAATAAAAGCAATACATAAATAATATGCTTATAAAAATAATTAATACCAAATATAATAAATTTAAATAATGATAAATCCTATCTCAAGATACCAAGTGCAACATTAATATCAAGTCTTTGGATAGTAATATTAACTGCTAGTGGTACTCTTGTTGTAATGATCAAACACTAACAATAATGTATGTCAAATAATAAATATATCTTTGGATTGACTTATTACTCACATGTAAATCCTTATAATCGTTACGTGTTTACCATCACACATATGTGTAGTTCGGCTAAGCATTAACCTTCCTTTGGGCTGACTAATACCCACATAAAACATACATAACATCCAACATCCTTCATGAACCATCTACACAAGAGAGGTCACTTTGGTGATATATTGTTCCAATTAGTTCAATTTATAATGATGGATAAATTTATTATGCATAAAAATACCATAATTTGAATTTGATTGAACTTTAAAATAAATAATAATATGTTATTTTGGTTGTTTTCTATTTTTGTATAAATTAGTTTCAATCCATATCAAAATAATACTTATCTATTTCAAAGCCATCTTTATATATTTATATATAATAATTTATCCTAATGAATAAGGCTTTGAACCATGGAACCTGAGACTTAGGTTCGATTCCTAGTGAATATGCCTCCTTTTTCTTTTTATTTCTGGTTCTGGAGGTTACGAGGAGTTTAAAAAAAATCCAAAAAAAAATCCCTCATGCAAGTCCAAGCAACGGGAGGATTCATCGGGGCATTTTTTTTTAATCATAACAACCTGTGCATTATCTCCGCACCTTTCCATGGAACTTCATTCTATTTCCAAGATATATCCCATAATTTTTATGGAACAGAGCCGTGAAAACCCCACATGACACGTGAAGAGAAGTGATTCCATGCAAACTCACATTCCCTTCCCGCGATCCCTTTATTTAAAATTAAATTAAATACATATTTGATTTTATTCATAATTTAATTTATCTCTTATGAGATAAAAGATCACATCTCCTAAAAGGAAAAGAATCGATGAAACTGATTTGCCGATGCAGTGAATATCTTTCGCTCTTAACATCAAAATTCATAATCATCAAACTAGAAGTAAAATAAAGTTTTGATGCACTATGACCTTTGTTTTATTTAGAAACTGGATCAACAGATATTAAAAATATCAATGGCATCAAAACAAAATTTACAATAAACTAATGAGTATTTGTCTCATGGTTGCTGAATAAAACCAAAGAAGACATATGCACAAATAATATGAATATCAATGGCATATGATCAAAAATTTCAGAATTTCTCAATGATTCAACATGAATAGGGCTCTGATACTAATTATTGAAAATTAAATCTAAACCTTTGGTGAAAACCATCATCATAAAGCTCAAGAATCATCCATGTACAATCATCAAGAATTAATAAACATAAACAAAAGTGTACCTAAATCTATATTGCTTGATTGCTCTCCAAAGTTCTATGGTTGGCCTTCCAGATCAACACGTACTCCCGGAGAGCCCTTTAGAATTTTCTCTAGGCTTTTATTTCTGATGAAGTTATCTATATATAGCGGTTATGGTGAAATTTGTGTTCCTTTCCTATGCTTGCAACATTCTATTGATTACTAGCCATGGGCGGACTTGATTGTTCCATAATCAGAGAGGCTTTTGAGGAATGTAATAAGGGATCACCATCGTGATTAAGCCGACCTATTCTACACCCCATTTTGCACAACAATTAGCTTCTTCTTGCTGGAGAAACAATAATGCAAGGTGCTATACAGGGCGCAGGCACATATCCCAAGGTTTAACTTTGAGCTATTATTTGACATGCTGAAATTGCAGTTCTTTAGACTCCATGCGATGCATATAACAAGTTTATGCCCACAGAAGTTGTCCTTCTTCCTGTTATATGAATTCAGCTGGTTCATCTTTTTTCTTTTTTGAATAATTCAGCCAATTTATCTTTGTTCACTCATAAAAGATAAGCCACCTTGTCTTCTGCTTGCTGCCTACTATTGCTTCACAGTACTTATCCCAAAATTCTTAAATGTTGAGACTACCCCAACAGCTAACCAATTATCAAACAATATGTTATTTTATCTGCCTTTTTGTTTTGTTCATATCTCAGGTTAACTAGTTAAATATGGAATAGTTATCAATGAACCTGTATTGGTATAAAAATGGAAAATAAGATACTGTACTTCATCATACATTATCATTCTCCATGGTTGGTTGATTTTGTATCTGCCTATGTTGTTAGGCTCTATTCATACGATCTATTCTATTTTTCTATTTACTAATGAAACCTATGTTGGGTAATGGGCCAAAATACGCCTAAATACCCTAATGGGCTTTGAAAGCCCATCACCGTCCTTTAGTGTGTGAATGAGAAATTGCGGGGATATTTAGTCCCATATCGGAAAGAACAAGAAAGGAAGGTTCACTTATATGGAAACCACTTCCTTGAAGCTTAAGTTCATTAGGCTCACCATAAGTGGAGAGCTTGCGCACGCGCATGTGCGAAGGGTGCAATGGGCACTTTGCACATGCGCATTGTCACGAGGAGCTTGAGGAGCTTTAAATTTTTTCTAGATCATGATGATCCGATGGTGGAGACTGATCGGATCAAGATAAGGGGCTGAGATCAATTGATCGTTGATCAATCAGATGAAGGGTCGAGATGTGGTGATCAAATCATGATCGCGATCGCGATCCAACGGCTGACACCCATCGGTTGATCAGTCAATAGGACGGTTGGTGATAAGGCATCCGTCCGATCGTCGGTTGGTGATAAGGCACCCGTTCGATCGTCGGTTAGAGATAAGTCAACGGTCCGATCATAAAAAGGCATATCAAAGATATGCAACCGCCTATCTGATAACGTGATCATCAGATCACAATGATGAAAAGGCTTATCAGGATAAGGATAGGCTTATCTGATCGGCTGATCTTCAGATCACAGCCATGAAAAGGCTTATCCGATCGCCTGATCTGAAGATCACAATGTCTAAAGGGCATATCAAGGGTGATAAGCCCTTAACCCTCACATCCTTTGATTTTAGAATTTAAATTAAATTAAATTCGTAGGGTTGCTTCCAAAGGGTACCTAAAACCTATAAATAGGACCCTAGACCTAAGCATTTCATTTCATCCCAAGCCATTCCGAATTGAGTTCAATCTGAATCAATTCTAGTCTTCTCCTCTCTTAGGCATTTGCATACTTTCCTAAGGGTAGTATAGCAATAGTGCATTGAAAACAGAGTAGCATTCTTGGTTCGATATTTTTGGTGAATTGTAGTGATGCTTTCATCAAAAGGAGACTGTTGTATCCTGGGAGACAATCGTCATACTGATCGTAAGCACCATTGCGGGATGAAATTATCTTAAGGACATAGAGTGAAACTCTAGCCTCAGTCTGATTCATTAGGTAGCCACCATCTGCCAACATACACCCACCAACAATCTTAAGATAATTTTCTGTGCTACCGAAGTGCTGCTGCAGATGGCTACTATGACGACATCAGTTCAAGCCGAGAGATCGAAGAAATTCTCTGGCATGGACTTCAAGAGGTGGCAACAGAAGATGCTGTTCTATCTCACAACTCTGAACCTGGTCAGAGTGCTGAATGAAGATCTGCCTGTCCTGAAGGAAGGGGAAACTGATAAGCAAGTCATTGCTGCAGTGGAGGCATGGAAGAACTCAGACTTCCTTTGCAAGAACTATATCCTGAATGGTCTGGATAATACCCTGTACAATGTGTACAACAGTATTGCTACTGCCAAGGAGTTATGGGCATCCCTGGACAAAAAGTAGAAGACACAAAACTGTTATGGAGCAAGTCCAAGAGCTCCAGATCATCCTGCATAAGATACATGCAGAGAGAATGTCTCTTAGTGAGTCATTCCAGGTAGCTGCTATATAGAGAAGCTACCACCACTATGCAAGGACTTCAAGAACTACCTGAAGCATAAGCGGAAGGAGATGAGACTTGAAGACCTAATTGTCCACCTGAGGATCGAGGAGGACAATAAGAGCCAAAACAAGAAGACAGGAGAACAACCTGCTGAGCCAAAGGCCAACCTCATAGAAGGAAGAAAGAAATGCAAGTTTCCAGGCGAAGGCTTTAAATAGAAGAAGGGCAATCCTAAGAAATATAAATTCAAGGAAAAGTACTTTATTTGTGGAAAGCAAGGACACAAATCCAAGGACTGCCGTTTTAAGGATAAAGAAAGGAAATAGGTCAACATTACTGAAACCCTATCCAAAGAGGTATCCGAGATGATTCTGTCAGCTATTGTATTTGAAGCAAACATGGTTGACAAAGAAAATGAATGGTATATCGACACTGGAGCTACCAGACATGTCTGCTCTGATAAGAGTATGTTCTCATCATATACTCCTATCAATGGTAGAAATTTGGTCATGGGTAACTCCGCTACATCCAAGATAGAAGGACTTGGCTACATCGTTATGAAGATGACATCTGGCAAGGAGCTTCTACTGAATGATGTGCTACATATCCCTGACATCCGGAAGAATCTTATATCAGGCTCCCTCCTAAGCAAACATGGCTTTAGGATGGTCTTTGAGTCTGATAAATTTATACTCACTAAGGGGGGGATATTTATTGGTAGGGGTTACTTGAATAATGGATTATTCAAAGTGAATGTAATGACTATACACAGAAACCTTAAAATAAATAAAGCTTCTTCTTCTGCTTATATGGTTGACTCTTCTAGTCTATGGCATGATAGATTAGGACATGTGAATTTGAATTCATTACGAAAATTAATGAAATTAGAATTATTACCTAATCGTAAAATCGATCCACATTACAAGTGTGAAGTGTATGTTGAAGCTAAGTTAGCAAAAACATCATTTCCATCAGTTGAAAGAAATACTAAACCTCTTGATTTAATTCATAGTGATCTATGTGACTTAAAGTCAGTTCAAACTAGAGGAGGTAAAAAGTATTTTATAACATTTATTGATGATTCAACTAGATACTGCTATGTGTATCTACTAAAGTCTAAGGATGATGCCTTAGAAATGTTTAAATGTTATAAGAATGAAGTTGAAAATCAACTTGGAAAAAAGATTAAGGCCATAAGGAGTGATAGAGGTGGTGAATACGATGCACCTTTTGATGAATTCTGTCAAGAGCATGGCATTATTCATCAACTACTGCTCCTTATTCTCCCCAATCTAATGGAATTGCGGAACGTAAAAACCGTACATTAAAAGAAATGATGAATGCTATGTTTAAATTCTGGTACACCACAAAATTTATGGGGAGAATCAATTCTCTCAGCAAATCATATTATTAATAAGATACCTCTTAAGAATAAGGAAATTACTTCATATGAGTTATGGAAAGGAAAGAAGCCTTCTTACAATTACTTAAGAGTGTGGGGGTGTCTAGCTAAAGTAGCTATTCCGGACCCCAAAAGGTTAAAATAGGACCTAAAACTATTGATTGTATATTATTGGTTATGCACATAATAGTAGTGCTTATCGCTTTCTTGTGTATAAATCAGATATAACTGATATACAGAAAAATACAATTATGGAATCAAGGAATGCAACATTCTTTGAAGATATATTTCCAAGTAAAAGGAAATTAGAAATAAGTTTAAATAAAAGAACTTATGATGATAATACTGCTAGTAGTAGTCATGAGGAAGAATATCCTGAAGATGAACCCAGACGCAGTAAGAGACCAAGAGTTGCAAAGTCTTTTGGTCCTGATTATGTAACTTATATGTTACAAGATGAACCCCAAACATTCAAGGATGCAATGTCTAATCCAGAAGCACCCTTTTGGAAAGAAGCTGTCAATAATAAAATTGAGTCCATCATGCATAATCATACCTGGGAGTTGGTAGACTTACCATCTGGTATGAAACCTTTAGGGTGCAAGTGGATCTTTAAGAAAAAGCTAAAGGTTGATAGATCAATTGACAAGTATAAAGCCAGATTAGTGGCTAAGGGCTTCAAACAAAAAGAAGGTATAGACTTCTTTGATACCTATTCACCAGTAAGTAGAATAACATCTATAAGAATGTTAATCACTTTTGCAGCCATTAACAATCTTGAAATTCATCAAATGGATGTTAAAACTACTTTTTGAATGGTGAATTAGATGAAGAAATATACATGGAAGAACCTGAGGGATTTATTATTCCAGGACAAGAAAAGAAGGTGTGTAGACTTATTAAATCCTTATATGGATTAAAGCAAGCACCTAAGCAATGGCATATAAAATTTGATAATGTCATGTTATCAAATGGATTCAAAATAAATGAATGTGACAAATGTATATATGCCAAAACCCTGCCTGAAGGGTATGTGATAATCTGCTTATATGTAGATGACATGTTAATCATTGGTAGTAATACAGAATGATTAAACAGACAAAGAAAATGTTAATCAAACATTTTGATATGAAAAATATGGGTGTTGCAGATGTTATACTAGGGATTCGAATCACTAGAACATCTGAAGAAATAATATTATCTCAATCTCATTATATTGAAAAAATATTAAATAAGTATAAAAAGTATGATACTAGCCCAGTGAAAACACCTGTAGATGTTAATCTACATTTGGCTAAGTATAATGGAGAACCCATATCTCAATTGGAATACTCACGTATAATTGGCAGTTTAATGTATGTCATGAATTGCACTTGTCCTGACATAGCATATGTTGTCAATAAGTTGAGTAGATTCACAAGTAATCCAGGTCCAAATCATTGGATAGCTCTAATAAGGGTATTAAGATATCTCCGATATACCCTAAGTTATGGATTACATTATTCAAGATATCCAGCTGTACTAGAAGGATACAGTGATGCAAATTGGATATCTAACACAGAAGATACGAAATCCACAAGTGGATATGTATTCACCTTAGGAGGAGGTGCTGTGTCATGGAAATCTTCTAAGCAAACATGTATAGCTCGATCCACTATGGAATCTGAGTTTATTACCTTAGAAAAGGCAGATGAAGAAGCAGAATGGCTTCGAAACCTTTTAGAAGATATTCCATGTTGGTCAAAGCCTATGACTGCAATATGCATACATTGTGATAGTCAATCGGCAATTTGCAGAGCACAGAATAAAACGTATAATGGTAAGTCTAGACATATACGTCACATACATAATACCATTAAGCAGTTACTTGAAATTGGTGTAATTTCTATTGACTATGTTCAGTCAAAGAAAAACCTAGCGGATCCATTAACAAAGGGGTTACCAAGAGATCAAGTAAGCTGTTTATCGAAGGGAATGGGTTTAAAACCTATAACTGAAAAATCTTCATAGTGGATACCCAACCTAGCTGACTGAAGATTCCAAGATCTAGGTTCAAAAGGGACAACTAAATTATGAAGAGACTTGATAGCACTAAGGATGTACAATCGTACTCATTCCTATGATAATTGGTGCTACCTACTAAAGGTACTAGGATAAGCATTGCTTTTAATGATTCTTATGACATGAACATTCATGTGGGGTATAGCAGGATACTCTTAATAAGAATCACCTATGTGAGTGTGAACTGGGCCAATTCTATGAGAATTTTAAGATTTAATTCTCTGAAGCACTCATGAGACCAGGAGTTGTTCGGGGCCAAAATGAACACAACCATGAGAACCAAAAGAATGCTCGGGAAGAAGTTGTGTGATTGTTATTGTCTTAGTTTACACAAAACGCTGAAAGGTTCAAGACATTATGTTCACCTTTTAGCAAGTAAACTCGATAACAACTCACTAAGGAATGTTCAAAGCCACAAGCTACCTATCCCGATACAACTTCATCCCATTATACTCTCTTTAGTGTGTCTGCATATTCATTTGCATTAAAATTCTTTTATATGAGGGTTTGCCTTTACTGATCTTTGATGATCATTGATCTAAGTCCAATTTTCATTCATATGGAGGATTGTTGGGTAATGGGCCAAAATACGCCTAAATACCCTAATGGGCCTTGAAAGCCCATCACCGTCCTTTAGTGTGTGAATGAGAAATTGCGGGGACATTTAGTCCCATATCGGAAAGAACAAGAAAGGAAGGTTCACTTATATGGAAACCACTTCCTTGAAGCTTAAGTTCCTTAGGCTCACCATAAATGGAGAGCTTGAGGGTGATGCGTAGCATCATCCTCGCGCACGTGCACGCGCATGCACGTGTGTGAAGGGCGCAATGGGCGCTTTGTAGGCGCACTTTGCACTTCACTATCTGATAACGTGATCATCAGATCACGATGATGAAAAGGCTTATCAGGATAAGGATAGGCTTATCTGATCGGCTGATCTTCAGATCACAGCCATGAAAAGACTTATCCGATCGCCTGATCTGAAGATCACAATGTTTAAAAGGCATATCAAGGGTGATAAGCCCTTAACCCTCACATCCTTTGATTCTAGAATTTAAATTAAATTAAATTCGTAGAGTTGCTTCCAAAGGGTACCTAAAAGCTATAAATAGGACCCTAGACCTAAGCATTTCATTTCATCCCAAGCCATTCCGAATTGAGTTCAATCTGAATCAATTATAGTCTTCTCCTTTCTTAGGCATTTGCATACTTTCCTAAGGGTAGTATAGCAATAGTGCATTGAAAAGAGAGTAGCATTCTTGGTTCGATATTTTTGGTGAATTGTAGTGCTGCTTTCATCAAAAGGAGACTGTTGTATCCTGAAAGACAATCGTCATACTGACCGTAAGCACCATTACGGGACGAAATTATCTTAAGAATATAGAGTGAAACTCTAGCCTCAGTCTGATTTATTAGGTAGCCACCATCTGCCAACATACACCCACCAACAACCTATCTAGCATGGTTCGCTTAAGATAAAAGTCAGACTAATTAGATGTGATAATGCATTGCATTGCTCAATTGTGGAATCGGCACAAGACTCCCAAGGAGTGATAATTGATGGCTGTTTTTCTGTTATAACATTTTTCATGATTGTTTTAAAGGTCAGTTTTAAGTTGAATCAGTATTTCGATGACATTGTTGTTGAGAGAGCATTGCAATAAAGTGCCTCTTAACTATGTTCTTAAAAATTTCCATTGCCAAAGTTTCCATTGCAATAGGATCTCTCTTATCAATGATTTAAACAATTTTCACTCATAGTATAAGTCAAATATGAAGATGTTTGTGAAATCAGTAGGTTTAGAGTTATGTACAAGCCTGCCTGGCGGCATTCTGAAAGATGGGATCATATTCTTCCTGTTTATCACCCTTGGTTATTAGAGCCAGTTCAATGATTCATGAAAAGCAATTTGGCTTCAACTTGATGTGGATTCCAATGGAAACTGGTTAGAATATATGTACTAATTTTCCAAGTCTATTCTCAATCCTGTCAAATAGGAGTGATGTGCCAATCTTGCCATTGGATTGGGTTGGAAACCTTTTTAAGTCCAATCCTTTTATCCTTCCATGGGTTCCCAATGTTGATTTTTGTCATGTAAAGTGTTTGCTAGAGAAAAAAAAAAAAAAAAACACATTGCTCGTCTTTTGAGGAAGACTTCAAAGAAATGCTGTAAGATTAGCTCTTTTTCCCCTTCGCCTTTAGATATAACTACCAATCTGTTGACTGATGACTGATACATTCAATAAACTTTTGTGAGAGTCTCAAAATCTCTGGTTCTTATATCTACTGACTATGAAGTGTGTTGTTTTGTTCAGGGAGGAAAGATCCGTTCTAAATTTGTGGACGTCTTGCATGATACTGAATGTGTTATCATCGGTGAGGGAAGTTCTGGGGAAGCTGGGAAATCAGCTGCTCAGAATGAGATGTGCAAGGAAACTTGATTGTGATGTTGAATTTTCATTTGTTAGATTTTGTGGACATTGGCTTAACCGTGTTGCATGAATGACAGGTCTCCCTTTTGCTTGAGCCCAGCTGGCGATACCCTATCTTCTGCTAGGCTATTTGATGCCATTGTGAGTGGGTGTGTCTCTGTTGTAGTTAGTGATGAAATGGAGCTTTCTTTCAAAGGAATACTTGATTGCTGGAAGGTAATTGCACCTTAAAAGCATTTCCATCTTCTTTCTCCTTTTTTATTTAACTGAAATCTTTTTAACCTTCTTCCTTAAGTTCAGCTACTCCCCTTATGAGTTCCGATTATTTTAGTCATATCAGTTTTGGTAGACTATTCATTTTCTGTCCAGCAAAAGTCATTGTTGCTTCGCTTGGTGAGGCTGGTGATTGAGTCACTTGTCCTGTGGAATATGTCAGTTCCGTGCACACCCGAAAGTAAGGATTAGAGCAATATGTTATTTTTGAACACGTTCAGAATTTTTGTTGACATGTCCTTAGAAAATTTACGATCCCTGCATATCAATGAAAAAACTTTGGAGTACGTCTTGCAAGAGCCTATTTGATATACCATAATGTTGCATTTTATTAGATAGAAATGTTTGGTTACTGTTAGTCTGATGCACAACATTTTAAACAAAAATATCTAAATCAGAAGGAAAAAGTTGAAGAAAATAGAAAAGTATCCGAGAATTAGCCATTTTAAATAGTCGATCTGTTTAGAGTTCAAGAAGAGGCTAATTTTAAGAATTCATTAATTAAAAGGTAAGTTAAAGGGACATGATGGAATCATCTAAAAGCTTAAGGATAATGTTGGATTTCCATTGAAAATGAAAGTTTTTAAGGAAATTCGCTAGTTGTATGAAAAGAAAACTTTGCGTCCAGCAGAATGCTGGATTTTCTCATTGTTGTCATCCCGCTTAGGAGGATGCAATTATAGTGTTTGCGTTGCAGTGAGATTCTTTTATCTCCAAATGGATGCAACTGCTTTTGGGCCCCACACGCCCCACAAACAGTGACCCAAGCAGCCCATAATGCTACTAATTATGAGTTGCCTTTAATGCTTATATTACCATGCAATGTTCCCTAGCACAGTATTGGAATGACAAAGCTGTGACAGGCTTGAATGCGAAAGCAGGATTTATGAAGCCATAGAGATTGATCCATTATTAGTAAGATAAGAGTTGCTGGCTATGTTTGATATAGAATACCTAATTTTCTTCTCTTGGTTTATTTATATTACCTTTCTAGGCAACCTCCTATCAACCATTTTCTAGGGTGCTTGTACATCCTATAACTTCATTATTGAGTGAATTCTTGATTTACCGCATACGTGGATTCACAAATTCTTTGTAGCAGTTATCTCTTCTCTGATAGAAAAAGCACAATGCACAACAATCTGTGACCCCCATAGGTTCAAAAGGTGGCTTTCATCGATGCAGCACTTTGTTCTATATGGCACTTAGTTCCCCACAGGTTCAAGAGATGGCTCCCGTCCTGTGTGGCATTTAGCTCCTGCACTTTCGACTGATGCATGGCTCTAATACCATATTGTAACAACCCGGATCCTGCACCTATGAGCCCGTTTCGTTACAAGAAAGCAACCCAGAACTTATTTCGTTACAAAAAAGCAAAACGGTCAAGGTCCACACCAACTTGGACCACCACATCCCAAAAGAAATCTAATTGGTACTTGTTCATCTTTCTTGACTGGCTATAAACCATACAACCAACTCTCAATTTTTCGATATGGGACTATTGGGAGGGACATCAAAACCTGGGTGGCTTGTAAATTTCCTCATGAGTATGGATTCCACAAGAAATAAAGAAATGCAAGTCAATCTTGCAAGGGTTTGGCAATCACTTGAAAATAATTTCTTCTTGGGTTTGGCAATCACCTGAAAATAATTTCTTCATTGCTCACCCTGCCTAGCATTCAGGCAAACCAAATGGATTCAAGGATCTAGGGATGTCCTTTGTCCATCTTCATACTTCACTTATATTTATTGTTGGATTTTTTTTCAGTGCTCAAGACATTTTCTGTATTCAAGTCCAGCTCAACCATGTCCACCGGAGAACTTAACATGGAGAATGGTTTGTTATCCCCCCATTTCCAGGGCTGAGCTATTTTTCTTCGGATGATACATAATTGTATGCAAAAAATCATACTTCTATCATTATTAATTAACATTCTGACAAGAAACCATCATACAAGTTAGATGAGCCACAATCCAGATTCTCATTATTGGGTAACCAAAACTGTCAAGGAAGATTATATTAGCCTATGCTGAAACTGCCTCAATAAATAGCCACAATCCAGATTCTCATTATTAGGCTTACTTATTGAGTGTGAGCTCATAAAATTCTCATAATGTTTTTCAGAGCCTCAGGAATGAAGATGGATAATTGGGATAGAAGGAGTTTTCTATTAAGAAGATTTAGTTTTATCATTTTGATTTAGTTCAGATTTATTTGTAGGGCAGATAGCCCAAGACTGATAATTCTGGTTTGTAACGAATCATGGATATGAAATTTGCTTTATATTGATGTATGTGATAAGTTCAAGACGCCTTGCATGCCTGGCATGCGGCGGGTTGTCCCCCTAGCTCAAATTTTTGGGTCTGGGGCGTGACATCAACCATGTCCACCGGAGAACTTAACATGGAGAATGGTTTGTTATCCCCCCATTTCCAGGGCTGAGCTATTTTTCTTTGGATGATACATAATTGTATGCAAAAAATCATACTTCTATCATTATTAATTAACATTCTGACAAGAAACCATCATACAAGTTAGATGAGCCACAATCCAGATTCTCATTATTGGGTAAACAAGACTGTCAAGGAAGATTATATTAGCCTATGCTGAAACTGCCTCAATAAATAGGCTTAAGGCTCTGATGTTGAAAACCCAGCTTGACTTATTGATTGCGTCCAGAGTTTAATTCTTTCATCTTCCCATTTTGATTATGACAGAACTGGTAAATTGATGAATATCAAGTTGCATACATGGCATTGGTGCAAGGATCTAGGACCTTGTGCACTTGCGAATGCAGCCCTTGTAAACATCACAAGAGTGTGATCTGTTGGCATCCCATGTCCTGTATATTGGAATTTTTTGATCTTCGCATATGATGACGCAAGGAATCAAGACAAAGCAAATGAAACTTTTAGCATGTAATTGCCCACGCCGGGAACGGAAAAATATGCCTGTATTGCATTTCCTTTCGAGGTTTTATTGTGAAATTTGATCAGTGTTTCGTTGTTGTTTTCATGCCAGATTGTCATCCATATAGGGATGCATGCAGCAGTGTAGCTGCATCAAATTCTAATGCTTTTTTCGTAGTTGTACTTGTTTGGAGTAGCAGTTTTATCTTTCTCAAAAGAATGCTGCATGCTCGGTCTTATGGTCATTCTGTGCCGCATGCTGGTTGTCGTAGCATTACCTTAATCACGCAAGAGAGTAAAATTTAACTTCAGTTAGAAGGTGGACCATCCGACACAATTAATGTGTGCTTATGGTCGACCATGTCTCCAGGTGTTCTGGCTTTCAGCATATGAGACCATTCCTGTCAAATGGCATATCGCAATTAAAATGCCTCATTGCTGATGGTGATTAGATTGACTATTGTGTTTATCCCTCATTTAATCTTGCCGATCGTATAAACTCAAAAAGAGAAAAGAACCTGTTGTATATATGAATGAAATTGTGAGTTGTTAGCAGTCAAGATGATAAATTGGAGCCACGTTGCTCTGTATACAAGCTAAAATTGAGTCATGATTGCAAAGTTGCAAAGTTGGCAGTATTGCAAAGTTCAATATTTCCAGCGGATGGTTGCTAACTGGAGCAATCGTTCTGACAATGGCTGGATGAAATCAATTATAACAGGACTGAGCAAAAGCTCAGTCACAGGTTTGGTCAAGATGGGATGGGATGGGATGGTGACCTATTCATTTTTATTGTCTTACATTGTTCATATTATTTTATTTCTGATTTATGTAAGGTTTATTATTCACATGGTTTGTCCTAACAATGGTAGCATAGAAAAACTTTAGAACGGTTGGAAAGAATAATCATCGTTACAATGGAATTCCATGAATTGTACGTAAGTCGCACCAAGTGCAAAGACATGAAATTATTACTCTTTTTGACCTTACAAAATCATCTTACCAATTTACAGTCTACAAACAAGCTTTATGATCATTATAATAAGCAAACCGTCTCACGAATGATCCTGCCATGATTTCTCAAGCGCTTACTAGGACCTGTTTTCAGTGCAGTTTCTTGAATGATAAGCTAGGCTCAAGCGCATGAGAGATTCTAGCTTTCTCTCGGATGGGGGCCCTGCTGGATATGCTCCATTCTAGTCATGAAAACCATTTCTTTCAACAACCATTTCAAAACATTTTGCACTGAATTTTGTAACCAAGCTGGCACGTAGAGGGGGTTCATGTAAAATGGGTGCCATGGGAAGTTGGTGAACCCTGATAAGCTGATCCATGATAAAGTACTTTCTATAAACTACTTTAATTGTCTATCCTAATGAAGAAATCAAATATGGCAACAAAATAAAACCACACCACATTGCCTTATCAGATATACAGTTTCATAGGATTGTATCTGAAATAGCACAAAATCTTCTAGTCCAATCCCTTATAGTTTCAGCAATAATCATGTTTTCCCTGACTAGCTGTAGAAGTGCAGTTGTCACGTTCCCTTCCCATATTGCTGTAACAGTACAAAAGTTTCAGCACATCCTTGGTCCTATAATGCACTAGTACCAAGGAATGGTGTGAACTAGGTGGTTACTGGGGTACAGGCATAGGATTACACCAATTTTTCCTTCTGATAGGATTACACATGGAAATTTCAGACGCATCTGTAGACGCAGCTATCTAGCTGATGGATGGGATACTTCATCCAAATCCCCTGAGAGAAGTATTAATTTCGATATAAGAATGTCACATGCCTACTCACTGAGGTTTTTACTTCGCTTCTTTTGATCCAAAAAACTGGCGACAAGTTCTAAACCAAGGTCTTTCATTGCGAGATAAGATAGAGCTCACCATAAAATCAGGAAGGGCAGTTGGTGCATGCAAGAACCTAAGAAGCAGTCTAAATCTTTGATTATTGAGAAAACAACCTCCTAAGTTTCCCTCGACTGGAAAAGTTTCAGCAAACATGAAAGATACAAGATTTCAATAGCACGCTCATTGAACACGCATGTTGAAACAAAAACCCCAGAACCACAATTTGCTCAATCACCAAAACATGCTGCCATTTAAGAAATTTCAGATCATATAGAAATTGTAGAAAACATGCAAAAATTAAAAGGAGAAAGTATGCAATTAACAACAGAATTGCATCATTTAAGTCATACAAAAATTGATGGCTTCACAAGTTTCAACACAGAGGGATCTTAATATAACCTGTTCCCATACAAAAGCCACCATATCCTGAAGACATACCTGCATGTGTCAGCACTCTTCATTGTCCTACTAAAGTGACTTTTCACTGTCTTTGCATGACAATTGGCCAAAAGCCAGTGACACAACAATGCCACATGCCACACCAATGTCATCATTTGCAATTTAAATTACAGGCAGCAAGGAAAACTGGAAAGAAATGGCACAATGTTAGTAAGAAAACGATGCAATCAGGAACAATGTTCAAATTCACCAGCATATTCCAAGAACACATGTAACAAAGTTAAAGAGCATGAATTATTTCAACAAGAATAAGAAATATAAAGCATGCTCAAAGTTGTATGCCAGTCACTGTCCTGCTTAGTAAGAAATATAAAGCATGCTCAAAGTTGTATGCCAGTCACAGTCCTGCTTAGTTAGATGAAGTAACTTCATTGTGCTCCATTCTGTTAATTTAACATCAATATCTGCTTATTTCTATAATTAAGATAAATCTCTCCTAAGAAGGATATGCACATACAGAGGCAAGAGTGCGTGCATCTTTCCTATCTTAGAATAATGAATTTTATGGATCAATTATTGAATGTCCCAAAAAAGGAAGAATAAGCAGTACGTAATGATTATTAACCAATAGGGTGCTAGGTGATGGACAAATGCAGCAGTGCTCTAACGATGGTCATCTGTAATAAAAAGAAGAATACAAGAATGAATTTTGCACATTAATGTAACTGTTGGCTGAAGGATTCTTGAGTACAGTTATAGAGTAATTCAAAAAAGAAAAAAGAAAAAGAAGGAAAAAAAGATGATTACAAAGGAAAGTATGGAAGAAAGCAGCAACAAGAACAACAAAAGTAATGTCATCTTATAAGATGAACATAATCATAAAACGACAAGCAGAAATTAAATCAGAAGAAAATATGTAAAGAAGTTACTACTTTAGTGCATATGAATTTTGCAAACATTACGAGATAGCTTTCTTCGAAAGGAAAGAAACATGTGATATAGATACTTACCTTAAGAGATGGGTTATGATTTTATTTACTCCATGCATAGCTTGCTTAAGATTTAGCAGAAAAAACCTCGACACTTCAGTGATCCACATAAACACTTCTTAGCTCTGCGTGGCCCCATGCCACCAGATTCAACTCCACCCATGCCATAATCAAATGTCAGTTCTGTCAAGGGAGGAATATGCTTTATTGCAAAAAACATGATATGCGGGTATCCTTCATCAGCATGATCATGCTGGACAGGCTGCCAAAAGACATTAGGAGAGCAGCTATGATTCATAAAACGGGATATGTTGCCCATATTCCTCGCACTGATGATAATAGGTAGTGGCTTACAAGTCTCAATTAAGTCATTTGTTTTTGGTTCTCCAAGCAACAGAGGTTCATAGTTCCATTTGAATGTTTTCTCGCTGGCACATGCTGTTTGAAATATGTATTCATCTTCTTCACCATCATCGTCCAATCTGATTTCATCAACAACTTCACCTGTGTACTCACAAATAAATGTACCTGCCCGAATAGGATCCCACGATCGAAGGCCCCAACCTCTATCCTTTGTCCTGAAAACTTCAAAGTGGAGTCGAATACCCTTCTGAGTCACTCTATTCCGGCAATTAATAGAGCACTGACAAGAGGCGCCACATTCATATATTACAGGCTTGCGACTCACAAGAAACCCTATTGAACTATATGGAAGGTCACCACCATTTTGTTGAGCACAAGAGCAATTGGTATCACCAGGAAGGCACACACTCAGGCATGTACAACCCCGTAAAGTTTTCATTGAGCTAACAGGTCTCAAATACTGGAGTTTTGTGACATATGTGAAATGGTTGGGCCCCTTCTCAAAATCAACATCATTTACAAGGCAAACAGGTATATTTTCAATACCAGATGATATGTCAGGCAGTATAACATGGCCTCTAGATGCTGGATTCTCCTTCCATCTCTGAGTTAATTTCCACACTGCAAGTCCATCAGACTGCCCTGGTTCTCTCAGCAACTGGTACTTGAAAACATTAAAGCCAGATTTACTTTTGTCTATCCAGGACTTCTCAATCTTATAGAGGCCATCATAGATGTAAATCTTGCCATTCTGCACGCTGAAATCTTTTGCACTCCTTACGACCCTAATCTCATTCTTCCGTTCCTTGCTTCTCTCCAGAGCAAGGTTACCTCTTTCAAGCTTCTGGTCATCCATTTGATTCTTACTGTTTTTGCTACTTCCTCCCTGGCCGGTATAAACCAAAACATCCACATCATTTTCTTCATTTTCATAACCCCCAGCTGACACAACACTGATGGCCACGGGATCATCCTGATCACCAAACCTAGCATTCATGTAATCAATTCCAGCCATGCTAGGGGCGTGCAACCCAACCACACACATTTCCATCCTAAAGTAGAAAATATCCCCTACTGCTATCCCTGGAACAGATCCTATCCTCTTCCCTAAATTAGCCCTGAAATTGTTAGCCATCATAATGGCGCCAGCTTTTAAATCTGCACGCCTGTTTGTATCATTCGCCTCATCCACCTGCAAAAGCCTCCGTCGGAGTGCATCAAAAGTCATGAGGACCATCTCTACCGAGTCCTTGGGGTCAGACAATGAAGATGGCACCAAAGTTAGCTCATTGTCCAAAACCTTCCTGGGACGTGCCCGCTTGACCTTCAACCCATCAGTGCCCTCCATATCAGAACCACCCAAACGGAAGCCACTTAAGTGTACGGACCTCTTAAGCCTCCTTCCTGATGCTGAGGTTTGCCCGCTGTAAGAAGGTTCCTCATCCTCATCGACAGGGATGGCATCTGTTGCTGGTGTCTGAAACGAAGCAGAGAGCGGTGTGGCATGTATAGAGCCATTAACATTGGGTACTCCAACGCGAACAGCAGCTCCATTGTTAGCAGTCCCAGGAACAGGGCCCACTGGCCCCCGGTTAGAGGGGAACACCGGAGAGAACCCAGAGGGGAACCCAGACTCAAAACCAGATGGGAATGAGCCAGCAGGAGAGACACAAGCAAAAGGAGGGGTTGATTGGGTGAATGTGTTCAACCCTAGCGATGCAGGAAACATTGGAGATAGGGACCGTAATGGTTTCACATCTAGCGCCGCATTTTCATTGGATGAACAGGGAGTGCAGTTCGGTTGCCTTTCCATGGAGAAACACTGGAAGCCGCAGACCAAAAGCATACAACTTGAATGAATTATGTTTCCTTCTATATTTTGTATGGAACAGATAATTTACTATGATAAAACCTATAATTATCAAAAAAAAAAAAAACTATCTATGAAGAGGATTCAAATAACAAAGGAAACCTAAATACCGGCAGCTGAATTAAAATAAAATTGAAGTACAAAATTTTTACTGCAAAAAGAAGAGATAGAGTGAATTCATGGCGGGTGGGGGGAAGATTAAGTTTGGCACGAACAAGCATTATACGAGTGGAACGGAAGCTTAAAGATGGTTCTGAATTCGAAGCAAACTAGCGATTAGCAAAATAAAATAAAGCTTAGATTATGATGAAACTGGAGCTCGAAGTTAAAGAAAGAAACCCTAGAAATAAACTACTTAGACAAGGCATCCAGAAATAAAGCCTGGATTCAAACAACCAATCGAAGAACCACATACGGAGCACGGCAATATGAAGGAAACCTTAAACACTCGATTTATATTGAAGAAGTGGAAAGATCGACGAGTCTAAATGGAGGATCTATAAAGATGGGAAGAACCAAAAATATCGATAACGGGATTCCAACTGAAAAATAAGGGAATTAATTTCCACTGAAAAATAAGGACGATCAAAAGCGAACCCATGTAAAAAGGCTCAAAAAAAAAAAAAAAAAAAACTTTATGCGAAAAAAACAAGCAAGACACCACCGATATACGAGTTCAAAGGTAGTTTTTGAATAATAATAAAAAAAAAACCGATCGACTTTCAACTAAGATCAAAACATGATGAAAATACAAGTACTTCTGTAAAGATAGAGAGAAATCCTAGAAAAAAGCAGCAAAATCTTACCATTCTCTCATAAATCGAAAAAGAATGGACTTCGCAAAACCTTACCGAGATCAAAATCTCCTCGAAACAGACGCCACAAAAGCGACTTTTCCAAAGGAATTGGCAAAAAAAATCCCAGATTTGACCGCAAAAACAGATTCAAACAATCGATCACAAGCTCAATCAAACAACGAACGAACAGCGATTGAAGGAAGACTTCCAAGATGTAATCTTTTTTCAGACAAAAGAAACTGGTAGCTGGAGAAGTCGAGGAGAAGCTAGGGTTTCGATTGCGCTACCTGTAGCAGTCGAGAGGAGAAGCTAGGGTTTCGATCGCGCCCCCTTCCTTTTTCCCCTCTCCAGAGGGATTCGATGCCAAGAGCTCTACTCGAAAGAGGGCTCACCCGCTGCTCTCTGGCCATATAGCGCCATTAGAATAAGTAAGCCTCGAGTTGGTTTACGGACAAGTGGGCCCGGACGGCTTGGGAGCCGTTGGATTCGTCTCGAGATTCTCTCTGTCACGAAATGTTTTGCTTCGTGTCAAAGGTCGGGGGGCGTGGGACGGTAAAGGAAACGAAGACGAAATTACGGAAACACCCTTGATGGACTTTTGGACCTTCGTTTGACTCGGTTTTATTATTTCACGATGATGTCTCAGCTGCTTTCTTTTGACACTGAACCGGTGGCCACCCAGTGGCGCCCACAGTTCAAGCGGAAACCTTGAGCAATGCGACGCATGATTGAGATAAATATTTGCAATCGATCCTCCTCTACGTAAATTTGCATGCAAGCATGCATCTGATGTTAAGATAGATAATGCTCTCTCTCTCTTCTTTTTTTTTTTTTTTTTTCTCCTCCTCTCACAGCTCAAAATCTCTCTCTCTCTCTCTCTCTCTCTCATCATATAATTAATCTTTCGACTATTTGTTAAGACTTCAGGATCTCACAAATAAAAAACTAGCGAGAAACATCTATTTGAGATCACTAGCACTGTGAGCACTTAAGATTTTTTTAATATATAGTTAATTTAGAACAAAACACAGGTCTACACATATTTGTATATCTAAATAACAAAATCATTCAGAGTTACACATAAGCTACTACATCTATAATAATTATGTTCTATCTACTAAAGTGGTTGTGCCGCCAGATCACTTTTAATGAGCATCAGATGGGCAAAATCCTGCGGGCCTATGAGAGAACGGCAGACCCCTTCCTCCACTCAGGAACCTGCAAGAAAAGTTCGGACCGGTGTTTCGGCGGGACCCTCCGATGCCCAAATTAGTGATTTGGGAACAGGATAATTGTTTTTTGAATGATTCGATAGAGCTTGACCCCCTACCTTAAGGGCCGAGGGCCTTTTATACCTGTTCGAGGATCCCTCTTACCCTTCGTTCGTCGTGATCAAGTCCCTTTCAAATGGTTGTTAATTTCTGGTCTTCAACGTGCCGCAAAGGACGGGTAATGGAACTGAACGTAGGGTCATACCCGTCGTTAGCGGCGCTAGGGGAAAGCACGTTCATTGCGCACGTCGCCGGGCACATTCATGGTAACGTGATCCGCCGTTCTCAAGGGAGATGGGCCATGTAGCTTGGACGTGGAAGACCGTCGCCGAAGGCCGGTGCCAAGACCGACGCCGAGGCCGACATCGAAGCCAGCGCAGAGACCGACGCTGAGGCCGATGTCGAGGCGACACCGAAGCCGGCGCTGATACTGAGACCAAGGCCGACCTCGAAGCCGACACTAGAGCCGAGACGGGCTGCGGCCGATGCAAGGTCGAGACGGGCCGAGTCCATCACCGAGACCAATGGTGGGCCACGGCCGATGCGGAGGTCGAGACGGGCCGAGTCCGTCGACGAGACTAAGGTGGGCCGCGGCCGATGCGGAGGTCGAGATGGGTCGTGGCTGATGCCGAAACCGGCACCGAGGCCTAGATGGGCCGCGACCGACATGGAAGTTGAGGTGGGCCGCGGTGAGCCCAATCGTCAAGGAATTGGCTCACGGGCTCTTTGATCCGATCGGCCATACCAGATGCCCCCCCGTCCCCGAGCTGGTGTCACCATCTAAGTGAAAGGGGCGTCGATTCGTAGGTGGCCGATCCCCACACCATGTAGAAAGGTGTCCGCACACTTGTCCTCGATAAGACAGCTCCTTTAGGGTGATCGTGTCGTGGGGTGTCGTCATCTGCGCATCCTAACCGTCGGATTTGCCTCGAAGCCAGTGAGCAGTCTGGGATCCCCAAGATATCAGCGATCATCATTAAGCCGTCAAATCACTGGCATCGATACATCCTGATTGGTTGGGGGTCTCATCTAACGCGTGCCTGGAGCATCGCCGCAGAGTCCTCCTCAATGGATAGCATCCGCGTGGCAGGCGCATCGGGCGGGACGATTTCGATGATGCCGATAAAAGTTTTTTAAGCGAGGACGTGCCCTAGCTTCGATTTCACCTACTGCACAGAGCCTCTTCTTCTTCCAGCTTGAGAGCTCCTCCAACTCCTTCTTCCTTTGTCCGGGTTAGTTCCCCATGCCTTCGCAGTCGTCTTCTTCTAGTTCGTCCTCTCAGTCCTCCACAAACTAGATTTCCCCGACCCATAGGGCCATGGCCAAGGAACAGGCTGTTAGGAGTCCGTCGGCAGCTGTAACCCCACCTCCTAGGGTAGCTCCGTCTTCCAGGATAAGCAGTGGTTCCCCTGAGGGGACCACCTCCACTGTTACTCCCGCTGACCTTGTGACCTTTAGGGCAGTCTATAAAATACCCAAAGAGGTGCGACTGATCGCACCAGGCCCTAATGACAGGGTGACCTCTCCCCCTCGGGCGATAGCCCTTTATGAGGAATTCTTTAAGGCCGGTCTTCGTCTTCCTCTTTACCCTTTCATCATCAATCTCCTCGATAGATATGAGTTGGTCCCAGCTCAACTAGTCTCCAACTCGATCAGGACCATTTGTGCCTTCTTAGTGTTGACTCGTCTTCAGGGCCTCCCAAGTAATGTTTCCCTCTTCCGCAGCCTTTATACCATTCGAGCTCAATCTGGCTGGTGGTTACTTGCCCCCTGGTCAGGTAGAGCCCTTAGGTTAGGTCTCCCTTCATCCATAAAGGGATGGAAACCTCGATTCTTCTTCGCCGAGGTGGACGGGGTAAGAAGGGAATGGGGCACGCCCAATACTGAGGCTAACAAGAACATCTCGGTAGTTTCGAGAGATCAAGAAGCTTTCAATCTTTTCCTGGCAATCGAAATCCCATCATATCGAGAGCTATTGTCGGAGGACAACCTCCAGCACGCCGGCATCGCTCCCGATGACGGTGAGGGCCTCTTCGAAGATAGCATTTTCCCTTTGCTCCTATTTCTCTTTCCCCCCCCCCCCCCCTTTTTTTTTTTTTTTTTAATATCGGCTCTTATGCAGCCATGAAGATCATCATCCCGGCCGGGGCTTTCCACAAGGCAGCCATCAAGAAGAGGAAAGGGCCGAATGATGGGGCCGAGGGATCGAGGAAGAGGCCTCAGTCCCGATCGCCGCCAGCGTCCCGGAACGTCCCTAAGCTTCCTACTCCATCACCTCCTCCCCGTCGATCCCCTATGCAATCACCGTCACTGCCCCCACGACGGTCTCCTACTCCACTACCCGCGGCAATCTCCCACATCGCTACAACCGTCGGAGCCAGTCGGTCTGACTACGGGCACGCTGCCCGAGGAGTCAAGGGCCCACATCATCCAACCGGCCAAACACCTTGATCCACCGACCACTGGGTCGGCCTCAAGGGAAGCGCCTCAGGCCAACAGAGAGGCATCGGTCGACAGGAGGCAGAAGGCCATTATGGGCTACGAAGCCCGTAGCGTTGCGTCCGAGCCTACCGGAGATAAGATAGGACCGGTCTCCTCGTGGCCCTCTCTCATGAACCACCCCCATCTCGCCGGGAAGCTATTGTCGGCGGCATCCATGCCTGCTATCTGGGAGGAGATCATGCGGACCAACTCCCGAATTCTCTTCAAAGATGGCCAGACGGCCATGCTCTGGGTAAGCAACCGTTTACATTCTAGTCCTATTTGTTTTCCATGGGTTTACTTCGGGTAGCTGACATCAGTCTGGATGTGCAGATGGTGAATATCTTCAATCACACTCAAGCCCTTGTTGCCAGCGGGGAGCGTCGGCTCAATCGATACCGTCGAGAAGCTTTCGAGTACCGGGACCGGGCTACGAAAGCCGAAGATGCTCTCAAGCTGACTCAGGCTGGGGAGGCTGAGAGGCTCGAAATAGTCCGGTCTCAAGCGCAGGCTGAGGTGACTGTGGTGCAGCAACAGATGCGCAAGGTCCTCGAGCGTGCTCTTACGGTCGAGGGGAAATTGATGGCCGCCGAGGCGGAATTGGTTGACACCAAGGCCCAGCTTGAAGCGGCAAAATCTAATCTGAGGTCTTCCGAGGAGAAGATCGAAATCGCCGAGGAAGTGGCCCACCTGGCTGACATCAAAACTGTCAAGGCCGCGGAGGCAGTGAAAGCCGCCGATAAGAGGGCTGCCGAGGCCGAAGCGGTGACTCGGGCTGCTGTGGAGAAAGTGGCTGAGGTGGTGGGGAAAACCATGGAAAACTACCAGAACTCTCAAGCCTTCGCCGATGAGGTGGCCGAGGCGGGGAAGAAAGCCGTGGAGAACTATCGGAATTCCTTGATCTTCATCGAAGAGGTGGCCGAAGCGGGAACCGACGCCTACCTTCAGGGTTTCTATTGCTGCCGAGACAAGGCAATGAAGGTCTTTGGCATCGAAGGCCTTAAAGACTTAGAACTCGAAGAAGGAGACCTCAAGGGTGAAGATGTCCACCAGGTTCCGCTCCGGTCGATGATACCACCCCCTTAGCCGACACCGCTCCAGCGAAGAACTGAAGCCCTGCCTACGGTCTTGGATCTCCTTTTTTTTGCAATGTATTCAAGTCCGACCATGGTCAGCATTTTGTAAAAGTTTAGCTAATCAATGAAAAGAGAACATCCTTTGACATTTGTGTTAGAATTGTCGATCCTCCTCCTCTTCTTTTTCTCTTTTCACGCTATCGATGCTTAGCTTCCCAAGCCGCTAGCCCATCGCGGTCTATTGGCGTCTATAGGAATTGCACGGAATCACACCAGCCCAGGCCAGAACGAGGCCACTTATAGCCTAAGTAGGGACGTTCTAGGATCGGTTGCGTTGATCCTTGACCATCGATGTCAGGATGCTCACGAGCTAAACAGCCTTGTGATTCCGATCTTTTGGCGTTGTTTTGTTGAGAGACCCTATGATGTAGCCTTGCTAGCAGGTTTCACGCGTTGTTCCATCGATAGGCAGTTGGAGCGACACCGTGGGGATGATCCGATATCGTGCCAAGGACCCTCTTAGCCCCTAAGCGCAGCGACCTGGGGGTGTCACAACCGGACCCAGGGTATTCCCAACCCCAAGGAGTGATCTGAGGGTACTGTGACCGGCTCAGGGCGTAATACCAGAATTTGGATTCTGTGCAGGCGCAGGAGTCGGGCTTTTATGCCGACACGGGAGTCGGGCTTTGGTGCCGACACGGGAGTCGGGCTTTTGTGCCGACATGAGAGTCGGGCTTTTGTGCCGACACGGGAGTCGGGCTTTTTGTGCTGACACGGGAGTCGGGCTTTTGGTGCCGTTGCGGGAGATGGGATTTTGTGCCGACATGGGAGTCGGGCTTTTGTGCCGACACAGGAGTCGGGCTTTTGGTGCCGACACGGGAGTCGGGCTTTTGTGCCGACGCAGGAGTCGGGCTTTTGTGCCGACTTGGGAGTCGAGCTCTTGGTGCCGACACGAGAGTCGGGCTCTTGGTACTGACATGGGAGTCGGGCTTTTGGTGCTGACATGGGAGTCGGACTTTGGTGACATGATCGTAGGACAAAGAGGTAATACGAAATGATGCATAAGAAGTGCATTTTCATTTAAATAATTTGAATGAGTGGAGTATCTGAACCTATAACCATTCAGTTGAGCACGTCATTGGTAGTATCGGCGAAGGTTGTTGGAATTCCAAGTTCGTGGGAGCGGCCTTCCGCTGAGTTCCTCGAGTCGGTAAGCTCCTCGGTGGAGGGCCTCCGCAACCCGGTAGGGCCCCTCCCAATTAGGTGATAATTTTCCTCCCTCAGTTGGCCTCAAAATCTCAGCCTTCCGGAGGACCAAGTCCCCGGGACGGAACGTCCGGGGTCTAACGCGGGCGTTGTAATACCTTGCCATCCTTTGTCGATATGCAGCCATCTTGATCCGTGCTCGATCGCGCGTCTCCTCGATGAGATCCAAATTGGCCCTCAGTTGGGCCGAGTTGTCTTCTTCATTGTAGGCTTCCACTCGAGGACTGGGGACCCCGATTTTCACTGGAATGACGGCCTCGGATCCGAAAACCAGACTGAAAGGGGTTTCACCAGTGGGATTTCTCGGGGTCGTATGATAGGCCCACAGGACTTGGGGAAGTTCTTCCATCCATCTTCCTTTAAAGTCGTCGAGCCATGTCCGAAGCCCTTGTAGAATAGTACGATTAATTACTTCAGCCGCTCCATTGGTCTGTGGGTGTCCGACAGAAGTGAATCCATGGTTGATTCCTAATTCGCTACAAAATTCTCTGAAGGGGGTGTTATCGAACTGTCGGCCGTTGTCTGTGATGAGAGTGTTGGGAAGTCCAAAACGACATATTATGGACTTCCAAAAGAAAGCTCTCACTCTTGCTTCGGTTATTTTGGCTAGAGCTTCGACCTCCACCCATTTGGTGAAGTGGTCAACAACGACTAGCAAAAACCTCCGTTGACCGGAGGCAGGAGGAAATGGTCCCAAAATGTTCATCCCCTATTGGGCAAAGGGCCATGGAGTAGAGATGGGATTCAAGTGAGAAGTGGGCTGCCGCTGGATGTGGGCATGACATTGGCAGCTGTCACATTTCCGCACCAATTCGGCCGCGTCTTCCTGCATGGTGAGCCAATAATAGCCTTGATGAAGGGCTTTATATGCCAAGGCTCTGCCCCCCAGGTGGTTCCCGCATGCGCCTTCATGAATTTCGTGGAGGATGTAATCGGCCTCAGCGGGACCGACACACTTGAGGAGGGGATACAAGAAGGACCTCCGATACAGGCGTCCATCCATTATTAGGAATTTGGAAGCTCGCCACTTGAGGAGTTTGGCCTTGGAAGGGTCATCGGGGAGGATACCATCAGTGAGATATTGGACATAGGCGTCCATCCAAGAAGGCTTCTGTTTAACCGGGAGGGCCTCCTCCGCCACCTCGATGCTCGGGACTAGCAAATGCTCCACATAAGTCCTCCCCAAGGTTTCATCGGCCAAGGTGGCCAAGCAGGACAACGCGTCGGCCCAAGCATTCTCTTCCCAGGGAACATAGCTGACACAGAATGAGCAAAGGGGAGGGACTCCGACTGGACCTTGTCCAAGTATCGAGACATGATAGGATCCCGAGCCTCATACTCCCCCGCGATTTGCCGCGAAATGAGTTGGGAGTCGGTATATGCTTGAGATGCTCCACTTTAAGTTCTCTGGCGAGCCTCATCCCGGCCAACAAGGCTTCGTACTCAACTTGATTGTTCGTGGCAGAAAAGAGGAAACGGAGGGCATACTCAATCGTTACACTGTTGGGACCGGCGAGAATGATCCCGGCACCACTCCCTTGAGAGTTTGATGCCCCGTCCACATGAAGGATCCAATCCTTCCTCGCATCCGTGGTCAACACTTCCAGGGGTTTCGTCGGAGCCTCCCTGGTCTGCTCATTGGTCCAGGTGCACTCAACCAGAAAATCTGCCAAAACTTGGGACTTCATGCTTGACCTTGGTTCGAAGGTCAGGTCAAATTCTCCCAACTTGAGCGCTCACTTTGCCAGCCGATCGAAGGTATCAGGGCGGGATAAGATTGCCCTCAGGGGCTGGTCCATCAGCATTATGATTGAGTGGGCTTAGAAATAAGGCCTGAGACGTTGAGCTGACACTATTAGCGCGAAAATAATTTTTTTTTTGGTGTACCTGGTCTCCGCGTCATGGAGCACTTTACTGGTGTAATATACCGGCTTCTGCGATCCTTCAGTGTCTATTCGGACGAGGACAGAACTAACAGCCTCCTGAGAAGCGGCCAGGTACAAAAAGAGGTTCTCTCCCTCCATTGGTTTCGATAGTAGCGGCGGAGTCGATAGGAAATTCTTCAGCTCCTCAAAGGCTTTCTGGTAGTCATCCGTCCATTCGAAGGTGTTGACTTTTCGCAAGGCTTTGAAGAAGGGGAGGCTCCGCTCAGCCGATCTAGATAGGAAACGACTCAGAGCTGCTAGCCTTCCGGTCAGGCGCTGAATTTTCTTTTTGTTCACCGGCGGCCTCATATCTAGGATAGCTTGGATCTTGTCTGGGTTCGCCTCTATTCCTCGTTGCATCACCATGAACCCTAGGAATTTGCCCGCTGCAACTCCGAAGACACATTTCTGGGGATTCAGCCTCATCTGGAACCGACAAAGATTGCTGAAGGTCTCCATTAGGTCAGATAGGTGGTCGCCAGCTCGGATGCTTTTGGTCAGCATGTCGTCTACATATACTTCCATGTTGCGCCCGATTTGGCCTTCGAAGACCTTATTCATCAGTCTTTGATATGTAGCCCCAGCATTTTTCAACCCGAAGGGCATGACTTTATAGCAGTAGATCCCCTTTTTGGTCACGAAGAAGGTGGCTTCTTCATCTGAGGGCTCCATTCTGATCTGGTTGTACCCCGAGAATGCATCCATGAAGCTGAGAGTCTCGTGACTGGAGGTGGCATCCACTAACTGATCGATCCTGGGGAGCGGGAAGCTGTCCTTGGGGCAGGCTTTGTTGAGATCGATGAAATCGACACACATCCTCCAGCTTCCATTGGCTTTCCGTACCATCACTATGTTGGCCAACCAATCGGGATAGTGGACCTCCCGAATGTGGCCGCGGCGATCAGTTTGCGGACCTCCTCGTCAACGGCTTTCTGGCGCTCGGGGGCGAAGCTTCTCTTCTTTTGTCGAACCGCCCTACAATTAGATTTGATGTTAAGTTTATGAGTAATCACCTCGGCTGGTATACCTGGCATGTCGGTCGGTGCCCATGCAAAAATATCGGCGTTGGCTTGGAGGAAACCGAGGAGCCGACTCCTTTCCTCCTCAGGGAGAGAGGCCCCGATCTGGACGGTCCTCGTCGGGTCTTCTCCTAAGGGAAAAGTCAACAGATGTCCCGATGGTTCCCCCCTCTTCTCGGCCTCTCTCAGATCTGTCAATTCAAAAGTCGGCGAGGGAGCAGCTGACTGAAGGCTAGGGGTTGTGTGGTAGCAGAGGGACACTGGGCTTCTTTCGCCCCGCATTTCCCCGATCCCCTGACGGGTGGGGAACCTGACCAGCAACCTCTTTATCGAGATAATGGCATCGAGCAGATTTAAACCTGGCCGATCGAGAATAGCGTTATATGCTAGAGGGACTCTCACCACCAGGAACTTTGTGAAGATCGTGCTTTGGCAGGGTAAAGTTCCAGCCGTGACGGGGAGAGTAATTTCTCCTTCAACTTTCACCGCATCTCCGTGAAGCCAACGAGAGGCGTCATCACCGGCCGAAGAGAATCCAAAAGCAAGTTCATACAAACAAATGCATCATACGTCAGAATATCGGCCGAGCTTCCACTATCAACTAATATTCTCTTTACAAGATGTTTAGCAATCATCATGGATACAACGACGCTTTCATCATTTGGGTTATCTACCCCCTCTAAATCTCTTTCAGAGAGAGGAATTACAACGTTATCTCGCTCACCCCCCTGATGTCTTTTTGAGGTGCCCCCCACTCTCCAGGAGATCATCGCCACAGTCTTCTCAGTCGGGGTGTTGTCAATATTGGCTTGCTGAGTGGGTGGCACCGAAGGGCCCGGTGCCGCTGGATTTCCTCTCAGGACAAACTGACCGAGGTGCCCTTGCTGGATGAGCTCCTCTATGGCCTTCTTCAGCTGTCGGCAGTCTTCTGTATCGTGGATGTGATCTTGATGGAAACGGTAATACAGGTTTTTGTTGCGAGGAACTCCAGGCTTCAGGGGCGCGGGGCGCTTGAGATAGGGCTCACCCTCGATTTCCATAAGAATGTGGGAAATTGGGGCTAACAGAGGGGTGTAACGCTCACCTACAGGGGCAAAAGTCCGTGGCCAACTGTTCGCCCGACAAGGCGGCTCGGACTTCTTGATGTGAGGCCCTCCAGACTCTGATCGAACTTGCTTTTTGCTGAGGCCTTCATCAGTTTCCCGCCGAGAGGAGTCGGCCTCATCAGCGCGAATATATTTCTGAGCTCGACTCAGCAACTCTGCGGACGAGCTCGGGGGCTTCTTGTCTAATGAATATGCGAAGCGGGAAGGGCGGAGCCCACGCTTTAAGGCCAAGGTGGCCACCGAGTCGTCAAGATGGTAAACCTCCATCGCTGCCTCCTTGAAGCGGGCGACGAAGTCCCGAAGAGTCTCCCCACTCTTCTGTCGGATGGCAAAGAGGTTGTCTGTCACCCGAGGGATCCGCCAGCTCGCGTCGAAGTGGGCGAGAAAAACTTTCTCCAGCTATCTGAATGAACTGATACTGCGAGGAGGTAGACGGGAATACCAAGCCCTCGCAGCCTTTCGTAGGGTGGCTAGGAAGGCGATGTATAGAAGGGCGTCCGATGCCCCTTGGACCTGCATGTGCACCTTATAACTTTCCAGGTGGTCTAGGGGACCGGTAGTGTCGTAAGGATCCAGCTGAGGAAGGCGAAATCGGGAAGGGACGGGTTCTTCCATGATCCGCCTTATCAGTGGGGGGCGACTGTCATACTTCGCCTTCGACTGATCGGTCAGTCGTTGGCCGAGCTCCTCTAAGTGTCGGTAGCGCTCCTCCAGTCGCCTCTCTGCGCGGAGGTGAATCCTCTCGCCTGTGGACTCTTCTCCTGACGAGGTAGATAGGGAACGGGGGGACGGGCGGTGTCGACGGGCCATACCCTTCCCCGGGGTCTTCCCCCAGGATCGCCAGGGAGAGGGACTGTCAGGGGATCTCCTTCTGGTGGGAACGTCCCGACGGTGGTGAGCCTTCCGTAGGATTTTCCTCCACAGGTGGATTGTTGGTTGGGCTGCGCCGCAACTTCTTCCAAGGAGTGGGGTAGCGGTAGAGGTTGAGCGGCCGCCGACTGTTGTTGGAGTTCCCGAATCACCGCGGCAAGGGACCGCACCTCCTGAGCGAGGGCGGCGACCCTATCACCTTGGCATGGTGGTGAAGGATGAATTGGCGAGAGGGCCTCCGGCTGCTCGGCCCTCACCTGCTGCCCCCCAGCCTGGCTGGTGGAAGCTTCTTGAGCACGAGTTACCACCATCTCTTCCTCGGGTAAGGAGGGAGTGAGAGCTTGGTCACTTTCTTCCCTACACGCCTTGCTACTCACGCTTCCCCCTACCTGGTGCGCCAATCTGTTGCCGCCAGATCACTTTTAATGAGCGTTAGGTGGTCAGAAATCCTCACGGGCCTATGAGAGAACGGCGAGACCCCTTCCTCCGCTCAGGAACCTGCAAGAAAAGTCTCGGATCGGTGTTTCCGGCGGGGACCCTCCGACGCCCAAATTAGTGATTTGGGGAACAGGGATGATTGTTTTTTGAATGATTCGATAGAGCTTGACCCCCTACCTTAAGGGTCGGGGGCCTTTTATACCTGTTCGAGGATCCCTCTTACCCTCCGTTCGTCGTGGTCAAGTCCCTTTCAAATGGTTGTTAATTTCTGGTCTTCAACGTGCCGCAAAGGACGAGTAATGGAACTGAACGTGGGGCCATACCCGCCGTTAGCGGTGCTAGGGGAAAGCACGTTCATTGCGTACGTCGCCGGGCACGTTCATGGTAACGTGATCCACCGTTCTCGAGGGAGGTGGGCCACGTAGCTTGGACGTGGAAGACCGTCACCGAAGGCCGGCGCCAAGACCGATGCCGATGCCGAGACCGACACCAAAGCCGGTGCTGATACTGAGACCAAGGCCGACCTTGAAGCCGACATCAGAGCCGAGACGGGCCGCGGCCAATGCGGAGGTCGAGACGGGCCGAGTCCGTCGCCGAGACCAATGGTGGGCCGCGGCCGATGTGGAGGTCAAGACGGGCCGAGTCCGTCGCCAAGACTAAGGTGGGTTGCGGCCGACGCGGAGGTCAGACAGGCCGAGTCCATCGACGAGACTAAGGTGGGCCGCGGCCGACGCGAGGTCGAGATAGGCCGTGGCTGATGTCGAAACTAGCACAGGCCTAGATGGGCCGCGATCGACGGAAGTCGAGGTGGGCCACGGTGAGCCCAATCGTCAAGGAATTGGCTCGCGGGCTCTTTGATCCGATCGGCCATACCACTTTCATATAAAGTTGGCTGACCTTGCTTTAGATTCTAAGTTTATAAGATTAAAAACAGAACTTGCTTTAGATTCTAAGTAAAATTATTTTGGACCAATTATGTTTTGGTTCCTAAATTACGGCTTTATATGTCGAGAGAAAATTAATGTTAATATTACAACTTAAAACCTTAACAAAAAAGTCAACAAAATATTATTTAAACTCTTTAGTCATGTATAAATATTCAAAAAAAAAATTCATAATCAGTATGGAATTAAATATTTATCAGTATAGGTTTTTACATACTCTTCTCATTTAAGCCTTATCGTCTTTATCAAGCTCGAAGTTTAAATTTAAATTTAATTACAATCATAATTTTTAATACCACAAAAGCAGTGTCCACTTATAATCAGCCTTGGAAACCTCATTTGCAGTGTTTCATATTTTATATGAACTCCGAGTTAAATCTATTCTAATATCATTTATTACAACTTAGAATCTTATCCAAAAAAACTAGCTAAAAAAGTATTTTATTGAGCTCCTTATTCTTACATAAGTATTTAATAATTTTTTAGTATATAGTCAATGGAAAACTAAACAATTGATTCTTTGATTCTTTGACATAAACTAGTTTTCTTTGTTTATACTAGATGCTTTGGTCTATCTCTTTCTCTTTTTTACCTGATCAAGGAATAATATTTATTTTTTAAAGAAAGAATGGGATGACTATCTTCTTTACGAAAGAAGGAGAAGTCTATTTGACACAAAATCTTACATAAAAATAAGTAAAGAATCAAAGAATCAATTGGGTTGATAGATTAATGTTCTTTTTAATTATAAAAGTCTAAGTTGGCAATTGTTTAGTTTTCCATTGACTATAAACTAAAAAATTATTAAATACTTATGTAAGAATAAGGAGTTCAATAAAATACTTTTTTAGCTAGTTTTTTTTGGATGAGATTCTGAGTTGTAATAAATGATATTAGAATAGATTTAACTCGAAGTCCATATAGAATATGAAACACTGCAAATGAGGTTTCTGAGGCTGATTATAAGTGGACCTTGTTTTAGTGGTATTTAAAATTATGATTGTAATTAAATTTAAATTTAAACTTCGAGCTTGATAAAGATGATAAGGCTTAAATGAGAAGAGTATGTAAAAACCTATACTGATAAATATTTAATTCCATACTGATTATGAATTTTTTTTTGAATATTTATACATAACTAAAGAGTTTAAATAATATTTTGTTGACTTTTTTGTTAAGGTTTTAAGTTGTAATATTAACATTAATTTTCTCTCGACATATAAAGCCGTAATTTAGGAACCAAAACATAATTGGTCCAGAATAATTTTACTTAGAATCTAAAGTAAGTTTTGTTTTTAATCTTATAAACTTAGAATCTAAAGCAAGGTCAGCCAACTTTATATGAAAGCCACCACTTTAGTAGCTAGAACATAATTAGTATAGATTTAGCGGCTTATGTGTAACTCTAAATAATTTTGTTGTTATTTAGATATACAAAGATATGCGTAGACATGTGTTTTGTTTTAAATTGACTGTATATTAAGAAAATCTTAAGTGCTCATACAGTGCTAGTGATCTCAAATAGATGTTTCTTGCTAGTTTTCTAAGCTCCTGAAGTCTTAACAAATAGCCGAAAGATTAACTATATGATGAGTAGTGATTTATAATAGTACTTCATTGGGGCTGACCTAATTAATGACCTGTCCGGTATATAACTCTGCTATTTAATGGAGGAGCAACATTAAGTTCTCACCCACCAGAAGAGCTTTTCTCACTTCAGAATAACTTTATTTTTCCCCTTGCTCGACAGACAGCATGCTGATGAAAGAGACCTCAGCAGCACCCTACAGCTAGGAGGCATCTTATAAATATTAAATCCCTTCCTGCAAATAGTGTATTTGGTCAGTCATAAAGAGCTTTATGGGTTTGGATCTGTTCCCTGTCTTTGTCACCGTGTCAAATAAGAGAGAGACATCTTATGACAGGGCAAAACCATTTCTGCATCAAATAAGCACGGAAAGTAACGATATTGTACTCCATAACACAAAGCTACCTTGAACCATTCCTCTTGATTGCAGTGTCCTCAAATGGGACCTACAACGGGCCCATATATAAGTTTGCGTCACTAGATCTCTCCTGCATCTATTGACAAAGATTTTGATTGTTTTGCTGTATCTATATGATGCTGGAAAACAGTTTATAATACTCGGTTCCATCAGGAAAACTGTTCTCAGTAAGTACAACAAGTAAAAAACAAATATCAGTAACTCATGGGGAAAAAAATTAGATTTGTTTCTCACAATGTGGATGGTAGAGAACTGAATGATAATCAAGATAACAGTCTCCAACGACAGATGATGAACCAATGATAAAGGAAAGCTGGGTTTCTTTATTTTAGAAAAGGAATATCAAAAATAATGCTCCTTTAAATATGAACAGAGGTAATCGCTCACTTTAACCATGATTAACAACTCCATGGCCTGCCACCAAAGATTTATCTATTGAATTTTTAAGAATCACTCTTGGCACTTCCACCTAAAATTTTAATACAGACTCAAAGAGCACAACCTTGATGCACAAGGAAAAGCAATTTGCTGGCATCGGATATGTATGAAGCATTAAATTCCTTTTAGAGGAGTATATAGATGGTGACAACTGCCTCCAAGCACATCCAAGCCTGAAAATAAATCACTGATTGCTTTTAAAGCGTTGAATTGTTAACATGCTCAGCTCCACGTATCGCTTTGCAGTTAGTCCAGCAGTTTTTCTACAACTAAAGCTGTTTCCAATACTTCAAGTGGTGCACTTATCCCAGCAAGCATCATTTTCCAGGGCCTTCCATTTCTGCTGAATATATAAAATTTGGTTATCAAAGCAAACGTAATAATAGCCAATTTAAAGAATCTAAGACTAGCTCAAAGTCATCAACATGATAAAAATGGCTAGTACTGCATGCACTTGTATCTGTCAGGAAATTCCACTGCAGCTTTCAAATTCAAATAGTGTTAGAGATGCTTCCGAGACAGTATTATTCAAAGATGTATATTCCAAAATATTCAAAGGAGAGAAAAGGAACAATATTAAGGAAGAAGATGGTTTGTAATGATGTTTTGATCGAAATACTGTTGAATATTCTTCTAAGAATATCTTATTTAGAATTCCACTTTGATGTGTTCCTCAATATTCTTCAGCACTGAACTTTATTCTTCAAAAGGTTAATAATTTATTTTGTGCGTCAAGGGATTAAAGGAGTTTTGCCTGCCTCAGGTTTGGGATATCACAAGCTTGACATGAACTTGACCTCCAACACGTTCAGCAAATGCGCATGAGTTGGCCTTCATCCCGTATATTCTCTCCAGGCCTAAGGGCAGAACTATCACAAAGAAAAAAACAAGGCAGATTATTACATGCTATGCATAAAGGGTCCATATCCTACTTTTTGTAGCCTATCTTAAGGCTAAGGTTAGGCCATGGAGTGATCGCTATACCAATGGAAAGAACATATACTGGCATGTTTCAACAGCAAGTCTTCAATTTAATCAGTATATCAGTTAAAGGTTTCGAAATGGTGCTGCCATCTATGAAAATTGTGACCGTACACAAATTATGCATCTTTAGAATGTTGGCTGTAACAATCTAGAAGTGATAATTTTACTCAAAAATATAGCAATTATTTTTCGCTAGTAGGGCACAATATTGCAGTACTAAAACAAAGTCTATTAAGGGCACTCTGACATCATATGCGAATGTCATGCCCAATACTTCACCAATATCATCAAACATGATACCATTATATCAATAGTTCATCTTGGACCTCCAACCAACTCTAAGATACTAACAGTAAATGAATAAAATCTTCTATTAAAAAATCAAGTGTCATACATTAAAGCTTGAAAAATTACAATTTTATTTAATAAGGTTAGTCATTTGTATCTGTTTTCATAAGTTATACTCATTGGACACAAACATTGTAGTCTCCAGATCAAACCTCAGGGTTACATAATGCCATAATGGTTTCTTTTAGAAAGAGAGAGTGGAAAGATGATTGAAGAGTACCAAAGGAAAAGAATATTAAATTCAATGAAAGTGTGAGTAGATTGCAAAGAATTCATAATCTATGAAACTTTATAAAGACAATTTATATTGGTTACAATTGTAATTACAAGCTTTGTTCATTAAACCATGGCACATTAATGTAAGAGAAATAAATGCAGAGAGAGAGAGAGAGAGAGAAATTCTTTTCATTTGTAGAAGACCTGAATTTGAGGAGGAAAACTGAGGTTCCAAGAATCCAACAAAATTTCTCTAATAATTGATTTTCTTTGCATATCATGACTTATGTCCCTGCATTCTCCATACACACACAACATGCAAACATGCACAGAGAAATGGATGGAGGGAGGGAAGGAGGGAGACAGGTAAAATAGAGAAGAGGGCCTTGCATGAATCTGGATCTACTCCGATCTGACTAGGACTAGCCAAGCTTTCAATCGCAGCAGCCCATAATTGGTTCAATGGTCCGGGGATGGGGAGGATACCAATCAGCTACAACTGGTATCTTAAAGCATGTGTTGCCAACTACCATTTTTAATCTTATTGTTCCGAGTCCAAATCGGATTAGAAAGTGAAAAGTTAAGACAACCTCTCTCATATAAGGAATATGTTGAGAGGATTTTTTTTTTTTTGTTGGAGGTGTGTTGAGAAAAAAATTATTAGTCTTGACATTAGATTGTTTCATACAATCAAGATAATACATGCAGGACAAAAGTGATGGCTAAAAACTCAAAGAAAAAAGAAGAAAACATAGAGGTTGAAGAATATGATATGGAGCAAAGAAGGTGTTTGCCTCTTCCTCCTAGCTTCTACTTCAACCCAAAAGGTCACAAGCCAGTGCAAGTATCTTCAACCAATCCACTGAGCAAAGTTGTTCCTTCTCACTTTGTAAAAGGCATCCAGCTTTGTGACTACCACCCAAAAGAGCTTTTTCGTATATAACCTCATTTCTCTCTTTAATTCTAGTTTCTTATTCTTGACTTTTATTTTGTCTTCTCTATTGATATAATACACTCTGCATGTTTCATGCATTGCTTGTTAACTAAGAAATAAGGGGTGATGCTCTCAACTATACATGGGATATCTATCTTGTCCTTCATACTGTTTGTGCAAACCAAATATATCCAAGTGCATTTAATATAAAAAAAACTTAATTATTAATTTTGTAAGAAAAGGTTATCCTTTTCTTTTTTAACAACCATGGTCATTATGATGTCATCCTATGACTTTGGCTCTAATAAAGCATGAGATAGTGATAGTTTTGAAATATATCCTTGAATATAAAGCAAAATATGCATTAAGTGTTTTAGATTTGTGTATTCTTTATCTCATACTCAGATCTAGGAGACAAATAATATAAAATTTTCTAAATGTGCATCATTTTACTGGAAAAACAAAATATTACTTTGTTTGCAAAATAAATAATCAAATATTTTTTATGTAAAATTTAACTGATCTAATTTGTTTTGGCAGGCACTAAGGAGCCGAAGGATAAGGCAAAGTACCTTTTTACTGTAAGGAATTCATGCATATCCTAATAAGACAAGGCCCAAATGCTAAACAAGTTATGGATTTTGGAGAAACTCTACATCGAGTAAACCCATCCATCACTCAGATGAAGTGGTCATTGGCTAGAAAATTATGCTCATCAATCATGAGGGCACGCAAAAATAACAAGAAGACCAATTGGACTATCCATGAGTTCACTATAAAGAAAATGTAATTGCCCATCCATACTGATACATAGGTAAAGCTACTACATCCCATACTCCAGGTTCCCTTTTTTTACTAAGAGTACAAGAGATAACTCAACTTAACTCATCTAAACCTTTTCCAACTACATGGGGTTGGCTACATGAATCTGCTTCCTCCACTCTACTCTATTCAGACTAAAGTCGACATTCAAATTACAAATAGTTATATCTTTTTAATTATTTCTATCCATGTTAGTTTAGGCTACCTCTACTTCTATCCTTATCATGGATTGTTAAAAAATCACTCTTTTTAACTGGAGCATCTAAAGGTCTTCGTTGTATATATCAAACCCCCGTAATCGATTTTCTCTCATTTATCTTCAATTGGGGCTACTCCTATCATTTCTCTTATATGTTTATTTCTAATTCTATCTTTTAAAGTTTTACCACATATACATCTTAACATATGCATTTCTGTTACACTTAATTTATTCACATGTTGTTTCAGTATTACCCAACACTCTGTTCCATATGGCATGGCTAGCCTAATAGCGATTTTATAGAATTTTTTTATTTTAATGGATGCGCCGATCATACAATACTCCCCAAGCACTCCACTTAATCCATCCTCTTTAACTTTATGATTCACATCTTCACCTAATTCACCTTCTTGCTGGATAATTGATCCAAATACCTAAAATTTACTCCTTAGTATCTCTTGGTTTGCAATCTTCACTGTTCTTTATTTATATTCTACTCCCACTAAAATTTATGTATTCAGTTTTAGCTCTACTAATCTTAAAACCTTTAGATTCTAAAGCCTCCTTCAAATCTCTAGCTTAGCATTTACTCCAGATTTAGTTTCATCAATCAACATTATATCATCTGCAAATAACATACACCATGGGATATCATTTTTAATATATTGGTTAATTCATCCATAACTAATACAAAAAGATACGAACTTAAGGCAGATCCTTAATGTAAACCTACAATAATTGAAAACTCACTAGTTTCTCCTATTGTTATTTTAACAATAGTTATTACTCTATCATACATATCTTTTATCAATTCTATGTATCTTTTGGTAACTCTTTTTTTCTCTAAAATTCACCATATTTTTTTTAGGTACTCTATCATATGCATTCTCTAAATCAATAAAGACCATATGAAGGTCTTTTTTATTTTCCTATACCTCTCCATCAATCTTCTTAATAAATAAATAACTTTCATGATCGATCTTTCAGGCATAAATCTAAATTGATTATTTGATCAAAGTTTTAGCTGTTATTCGATTTTCTATTATTCTCTCCCATAATTTTCTTGTATGACTCATTAGTTTAATATATAAGGTGGATGTGCAACATTAAAAGTTTAACACCTAATTGTTATCTTGGGATCATGAGTGGCTTTGAAGTGGAGCTGCTTACAACAAGCTGTTCTAGTGGTGGTTCTCCGTCACAAACATAAAATATGGAGAATACATAACAAAGTTACAATGTAAACATGCAAAGGTTTTTAAATGGTCAACATGACTAAATTAGCTTTATAATAGGCGAATGCTTCACTTATCTATCCAAAACTAGAAATAAAAAAAAAAATCCTATGCCATACATTATAGATTGCAACATCGCAGTTTTATTTTGTAAGGTTAGCCATTTCTATATATTTTCATAAGTTATACTTGTCAGGCACAAAAATTGTAATGTTTAGATCGATATTAGGGAACATAATGCCTAATTGGTTCTTGGATAGAGAGGGATCAAAAAGTTGATTGAAGAGTACCAAATGAAAAGACCTTACTATTAAATGAACGTGTTAATAGATTGCAAAGCATTCATAATCTCTGAAACTTTACAAAGGCGAAACCTAGTTATATTAATTACTATTGTAATTACTAGATTTGTTCATTAAACCACGACACATTAATAGCAAGAGAAAATAAATGGAAAAAAGAAAAAATTCTTTCCATTTGTAGAAGACCTAAATTTGAGGATGAACTAGGGTTTCAAGAATCCAAACAAAAAGTTCTCTATTAATTGGCCCTCTTTATATATCATTAACTTATATCCGTACATTTTCCATATGCACACAACATGCAAACACATGCAGATAGAGGGAGGGAGAGAACGAAATAGATAAGAGGGCCCCACACAAATCAAGAGCTACTCTAGTCCAAGACTTGGACTTGAAACAACTAGACTTCCAACCATGGGCATCCATGATAGGTTTGATGGCCTTGATTGGATAGACCTGTCATGATATGATAAGGTGCTGCCCATGATGCACATCAGGCCCTATCAAATCATGGCCGTCGCGTCTATCACAAACAGAGGTGATTGAAGATAGGAAATTCTGAGCTCGGGAGGATACCAAATGGCCATAGCCGGTATCTCAAAGTGTAAGTTGCCAATTTCTATTTTTAAACTTATCATTCTGAATCCAAACTCGATTACAAAATTAAAAGATTGAAATGTCCTCTCTCCATATATGGAACAGGTTGAGAGGATTTTTTTTTTCAAGGTGCATTGAGAGGAAATTTATTACCTCTAAGATTCGATAGAGTCATACAATCAGGGTAATACATGGAGAACAAAAACTATTATCCCAAAGAAGAAGAAACTATGAAGGTTGAAGAATATGATATGGAGGAGAGAAGCGTTTATCTCTTCCTCTTGGCTTCCACTCAAAAAGTCACAAGTTAGTATGCGAGTATCTTCAACCCAAGCCACTGGGCAAAGATCTTCTTTATGACATTGTAAACTACATCCAACTTTGTAACTACCACTCGAAAGAGCTATTTAATATATAAGCTCATCTTCTCCTTTTAATTCTAATTTCTCATTCTTGACTTTTATTTTTTCTTCTTTATTGCTAAAATAGGCTTTGCATACTTCATGCATTGCTTGTTAATTAGTAATGGGTTTCAAGCAATTCTCCCAACTACATGTGAGATATCCATCTTAGCCTTCATACTATTTGTGCAAGCCAATATATTTGTGTATTTTGTATAAAAATATCACTTGATTATTAATTTTCAAAGAAAAAGGTTTTCCCCTTTTTTTTAAGAACCGGTCATTGAGAAGCCATCCTATGATTTTGCCTCTAAACCTAAGTATGAGACAATGGTAGGTGTTAAATATAACCATAATATAGAATAAAATATTTATTGAGTGCTTTAAATTTGTGCATTATCTACCTTGTACTTAGATTGAGGAGAAAAATAATATAAAGATCTTAAATATACATCATTCTGCTAAAAAAGTACTTTGTAAAATCAATAATTAAATGATTTTTATACAAAATTTAATTGATCTAATTTGGTTTGGCAAGTATTAATGAGCCAAAGGATAAGGAGAGGAGTTATAGATATTCTAGTTGGATAAGGTCCAAATGCCAAGCAAGCTGTCGATTTTGAAGAAACTCTACACCGAGTAATTGCGTCCATCGCTTAAATGGAGTGATTGTCAGCCAAAAGATTGTGTCCATCAATCATGAGGGCCTACAAAAGAACAATAAGAACACTAATAAGGTGATGTATGAGTTCACTATAAAGGAAATGCAACTGCCCATCCATATTGACTCAAGGATAAATTTACTACATCCTATACTCCAATTTTCTTTTTTTTCAAATAACTATTTTTTTATAATTATAGAGATTATTGTAAAATTAAATCAAAGAAAAATACATGAATTAATTCACTACAATTAACTCCGCCAAGGCCGGTCCCAAGCCCGGGGTAAAGGAGGAGGGTTGTGTTAGGTAGCTGACAGCCAGCGTAAAACTCCGTTAGATCTAAAACATGAATCTACTAAATCAAACTATGTTGAGTTATCTTGGGATCATGAATGGCTTTGAATTAAAGCTGCTTGCACTCCATGAATTATATGCAGCACCAGCAAGCTGTTCTCATGTTGGCTCTACAGTCACTAACACAAACTATTGAGAATACTTAAAATAATAAGTCACAAAATTGAAATGAAAAATATCCTAAATGATCAACATCAGCTTTATAAAAGGTGAATTGTCCACTTCTCTGCCCAAAAATAGTAATTAAAAAAAATCCTGTGACGTACATTAACGTTTGCAACATCACAATTTGTGTTTTCATATGTTATACTTTTTGGATGCAATCGTTGTAATGTTTAGATCAGTTATCCAGGAATATAACACCATATTAGTTTCTTTTAGAAAGAGAGCAGAAAGATGATTGAAGAGTACCAAATGAGAAGACCTTAATGTTGAAGGAAAGTGTGAATAGATTGCAAAGCATTCATAATCCCCGAAACTTTACAAAGACGAAACCCAGTTATATTGATGACTAGTGCAATTACTAGATTTGTTCATTAAACCTTGCACATTAATGGTAAGAGAAAATAAATGGAAAAAAATTCCTTCTGTTTGTAGAAAACCTGAATTTGAGAAGGAACAGTAGGGTTTCAAGAATCCAAACAAAAAATCTCTCTATTAATCAGCTTTCTTTACATGTCATAACTATATCCCTACATTCTCCATCTGCACACAACATACATGCAGATAGAGGGGGGAGAGGGTGAAAAAGAAAGAGGGCCCCACACGAAGTGAGATCTACTCCAGTTGGACTTGGACTTGAAACAACCAAACTTCCAATTGCGGACATCTGTGATCAGTTTGATGGTCTTGACCAGATAGACCCTCCAGGATACAAGAGGTGCTGCCTATGACCCACAATGGGCCCTATCCAATCACAGCCATCACATCTCTCATAGATGAAGGTCATTGAAAGATAGGCAATCAAGGACTAAAGAGGATCCCAATTGGCTACAACTAGTATCTTAAAGACCATGTCGCTGAACTTCTATTTTTAATCTTGTCATTCTAGATCCAAATCAGATTAGAAAGAAAACAGACTGAGATATCCTCTCTCTATATATGCAACATGTTGAGAGGAATTTTTTTATTCAAGGTGTACTGAGAGGAAAATTTATTAGCACTGTGATCAAATATTTTCTATCAAAGTGATACATGGAGGACAAATATAAGGACTATCTTGAAGAAGAGGAAGAAACCATGGAGGTTGAAGAATGTGATAAGGAGAAGAGAAGGTGTTTGCCTCTTCCTCCTGGCTTCTACTTTTGCTTGAAAGGTCACAAGCTAGTGTGCAGATATATGCGATCCAAGCTACTGGGCAATGCTGTTGCTTCTAACTTTGTAAAAGACATCCAACTTTGCAACTACCACCCAAAAGAGCTCTGTCGTGTATAAACCCATCTTCTCCCTTTTAATTCTAGTTTCTTGTTCTTGCCTTTTATTTTTCCTTCTCAGTTGACAAAATAGATTTCCACACTCATGCATTGCCAGTTAATTATGAAGTAAAGGGTTTCAAATGATTCTCTCAACCATACTACTATTTTGTTTTGACATCACACCCCAAAAAAATGAAGTGTTTTTTGAAAAGAAAGTCATTTTCACCAGTTCTTTGGAATAAGATTTTGATTCCTTCCAAAAATTTCTTGTCATATGGATAATTAGGTATTGTAGGCAACCATAAACCTAATATGAGTTTTTCTATTTTGACTTGCTCCCCAGTGTAATCGAATGAGAATGGATAAGAGGCTTGTGGAATTGACGTGATAGGGTAGGGATGGCTATATTGTTGGGAGCAAACTCTAGGCTAATATTGAGATATCTATCTTATCCATCATACCATTCATGCAAGCCAAATTTATCTAAGTGGTTTTTTTATTAAAAAATTCACTTTCAATTATTAATTTTGTAAGAAAATGGTTTTCTTTTCTTTTTTAACCATAGTCATTGAGAGGTCATCCTATGAATTTCCCTCTCAACCTAACCATGAGATAGTGGTAATTGTCAAAATATATCAATGAATATAGAGTAAAATGTGCATTAGGTGTTTAAATTGTGTGTTCTCCACCTCATACTTGGATTTAGGAGAAAAACAATATATAGATCTCTAAACATTCATCATCCTAGTAAAAAATCTGACTTTTTAGGTAAAATTAATACTTATATAATTTTATGAAAAAATAATTGATCTAATTTTTTTTAGCAAGCACTAATGAGGAAAAGGATAAGGCAAAGTACTTTATTATGAGGAGTCATAGATATCCCAATAGGACAAGGCCTTAATGCCAAGCAAGTTATGGATTTTGAAGAAATTCTACATTAAGCAAACCTATCCATGACTCGGATGGAGTGGTCATCAGCCAAAAACAATTCTCATCAATCATGAGGGCATGAAAAAGATAATGAGAAGATTAATTGGACAATGTATGAGTTTAATATGAAAAAAGATGCAATTGCCCATCCATACTAATGGATGAGTAAAGCTACAACATCCTAAATTCCAATTTCTCCTTTTTTAATGAGCATAATTATTTTTTTATGTTTAAGAGATAATTGCAAAACTAAATTGAAAAAAAAACCACATAAGGTGGATATACTACATTGAAAATTCAATACCTTACCGTTGTCTTGGGATCATGAGTGGCTTCGAAGTGGAGCTACTTTTAGAACAAAATATGGAGAATACACATAATAATAATGGAAGCATTAACATGGAAAATATTTAAAATGATTAACAATTGACATGAGTACAATAGCTTCATAATAGGTGAATGGGCCGCTTATCTATCCATAAATAGATTTTTTTTAAAAAAAATCCCATGCCATACATTACAGCTTGTAGCATTACAATTTTGTTTAATAAGATTAGCCATTTCCATTTATTTTCATAACTCATACTTGTTGGACACAAATGTTGTAATGCTTAAATCAATCATCAGGGAATATAACACCATATTGATTTTTTTTAGAAAGAGAGAGAGAGCGAAAAGATGATCAAAGTGTACCAAATGAAAAGATCTTAGTGTCCAATGAAAGTGAGAGTAGGCAGCAAAGCATTCACAATCTATGAAATTTTACAAAGACAAAAGCCAGTTATATTATATTAATTACTATATTTGTTCATTAAACCATGGCACGATAATAGTAAGAGAAAATAAATTTGAAAAAAAAAAAAAATTCTTTTCAATTGTAAAGACCTGAATTTGAGGAGGAACACTAGGTTCAAGAATCCAAACAAAAATCTCTATCAATCAATTTTCTTTACATTTTGTAACTTATGTCCCTATATTCACCATACACACAAGGGAGGGACATAGGAAGCAAGCGGGGCAAAATACAGAAAATGGCCCCACATGACTTGAGATCTACTTCGGTCCAGCCTTGGACTTGAATCGGCCAAACTTTCAGTCACAACCATTCATGATTGATTTGATGATCTTGATTGAAAACATCCAACATGATATGATAAGGTGCTTCCCATGATCTGTGGTGGGCCCTATCTAATTATCACCACTGCGTCTGTCACAGACGAAGGTGATTGAAAGATAGGCAATCCGAGGCTAGAGAGGATATCAGTCGGCTACAGCTGGTGCTTCAAAGCATGTGATGCCAATGTCGATTTTTAATCTTATGTTTCAAGTCCAAATCAGATTAGAAAGAGGAAAGATTGAGATGTCCTCTCTTCATATATGGAAAATGTTGAGAGTTCTTTTTTTTTTCTTGTGAGGTGTATTAAGAGAGAAATTTATTGGCTCCAAGATTAGATAGTTCCATACAATCAAAATAATATCTAGAGGATAAAAATAATGACTATCTTGAACAAGAGGAAGAACCATGGAGGTTGAAGTACATGATATGGAGAGAGAGAGGTGTTTGCCTCTTCCTCTTAGTTTCTACTTCTACCCACATGTGGGTCACAGGCTGGTGTGCAGGTATATTCAACCCAAGCTGCTAAGCAAAGTTATTTCTTTTGACATTTTAAAAGACATCCAACTTTGTCACCACTACTCTAATTTTAATATATAAGCTCATCTTCTCTCTTTTAATCCTAGTTTCTTGTTCTTGATTTTCATTTTTCCCTCTCTATTGATATAATTGATTTTGCACATGCATTGCAAGCTAATTAAGAAGTAAGGGGTTTCAATCATTCTCTCAACCATATGTGAGATATCTATCTTGTCCTTTATATTGTTTGCACAAACCAAATTTATCTAAGTGGATTTTTTTTGCATAAAAAAGTTAACTTGATTATTAATTCTGTAAGAAAAAGGTTTTCTTTTCTTTTTTTTTTAGAACCATAGTTGTTGGGAGGTCATCCTATGATTTTACCTCTAAACCTAAGTGTAAGATAGGGGTAGTTGTGAAAATATATCCATATATATACAATAAAATATGTATTAAGTGCTTTAAATTTTTGTATTATCTATATACCTAGATCTAGTAGAACAATAATATAAAAATCTCTAAATATTGCTTTATCTTCATCATCAACAACAACAATAAAGCCTTAATCCCAAACTAGTTGAAGTTGGCTATATGAATCTTTTTTCTCTATTCAACTCTGTTCCAAGTCATATTTCTAAATATTGCATCATTCTACTGAAAAATCTTACTTTTTTGTAAAATTAATAATTATATAGTTTTTATGCAAAATTTAATTGATCTAATTTGCTTAGGCAGGCACCAATGAGCCAAAGGATAAATCAGAGTACGTTTTTTACTATGAAGAGTTGCAAATGCTTTAATGGGACAAGGTCTAAATGCCAAGCAATTTGTAGATTTGGAGAAACTCTACATTGAACAAACTAGTCCATGACTTAGATGGAGTGGTCATTGGCCGAGAAACTATGCTCCTCAATCTTGAGGATTTGCAAAAGAATAATAAGAAGACTAATTGGACTATGCATGATTTCATTATAAAGAACATGCAATTTCCCATCCATACTAATGCATGGGTAAAACTATTACATCCTATACTCCAATTTCCCTTTTTTTTAATGAGCATAACTAATATTTTATGATTAAAGAGAAAGTTGTAAAACTAAATCAAAAGAAAAACACATAAGGTAGATATACTACATTGAAAATTTAATACATAATTGCTGTCTTGGGAACATGAGTGACTTCAAAGTGAAGCTGCTAGCACTCCATGAATTGTATATAGCAAGTTATTCTCATGTTGGCTCTCTAGTCATGAACACCAAAGTTACGAGATGTTTCATAACTCAATTGTCAGTCTTCAATCCAAAATTATTATTCTGTCCTTACTTAAGATTATTGTCAACCTTCTTTTAACATACAATTATATACTCCAGTTTTACTTTACCTAAGCTTTCTAATCAATTAGTTTTGCCTTATTCTTAGTTAAAAAAGATCTTATTTTACACCTCAAATATATGTGTATCAAAGCACATAATGCCAAATAAATAGTAAATTATGATGGATCAAAATTCAAGGACAAAAGAAAAGTTTGTCTACAAAAAATGGGGAAAAATAAACTACAAAATAATTATCCAATTGCACTTTTCTTTTCCTTTTTTCACAATAAAGGGGAAAAAAATTACCATCCAGTAGCAGTTCCATACATCTGATGGTAGCAGTTAGCTGCTGTTTGTAGTGCCATAACCAATGTACCCATGAAGTATAATCTTTTTAAAGATTTTAATTCTGAAATAGCCAAATAACCTTCTACTAATTGTTGCTAAACCACGGCACATTAATAATAAGAGAAATAGATGGAAAAGAGGAAATGTTTTCTTTTCATTTGTAGATGACCTGAATTTGAGGAGGAATGTTGGGGTTTCAAGAATCAGAACAAAAATTTTCTATTAATCAGTTTTCTTTATATGTGATAACTTCTGTCCCCACATTCTCCATATACACACAGCATACATGCAAAAGCTCACAATGCGCATCGACGTGCGTGTGTGCAGAGAGAGAGAGAGAGAGAGAGAGAAAGAGATAAAGATCTATCTAATCTATAAAGATCAAATCCCAAAGCCCAAAAATAGGAATAAAGATCAAATCCCAGAGCCCAAAAAAAGAAAACTTTGATCTTCATAAGAAGTGAACTGTGGTGGTTTGTTGTCTTACATAGAACACATACTTCCCTCCTAAATAAAAGAAATACACTCTACATATTCGCCATATTTAGCATTCCAATTTTAACATGTAACAACATATTCAAAAGAACCAACATTTTAGATATCTCATTCTCACCAAAAGCATAAGCATGATTGCATGCTCCCTAGCAATAAGCAAATCACTAAAATCTAAAGAACATAATTAAAAGAAATTGCAGAAGGGTTATGTAATATTAGATGAAACAGTTAAATAACAAGAAGCTATGGAAAATTTAGTTTTATCTTTGTTAACTATATATGCTGTTACTTTCATTTTTGGGCACCATAGTTATTAGTTACACCCACAAGCATTTTGAATACAGCTTACTCATGTTTGGTGTCAATTGCTAAACCAGAAAGGATTCAGAATTTTTTTTTTTAAAAAAAGAAACTATTAGATAATTAGAGTAGAAAGTATTGTTCAAACAAGTTAACAGTCCAAAGATAACATACAAGTGGAACCAATTATCATGCTATCAAACTTATGTATCACATAATAAAGCGTAGGACAGGTAGGGCTTAAAACAGAATGGATATAACTATATACATATCCATGACTGTTTTTTAATTGACAAATACAGATGCCAGTATGGACATTGATTGGATTCCAAAATTTATATCCACAATTTTTGAAACAGATGAGTTGAGTTGAGTATATTGATATAAATTGGAAATTGACAGATGGATATAAAATGGCTAATTAAACTTTATGAACCACAAAATCAAAGGTGTCGCAATATGGAAGGTAAATTAAGTTAAAGATATGGTAATATTGTTATTTGAACTTATACAACTAAATAGAATTGCAGATAAAACTAGACATTCAGATATGAATCAGGTAGCTGTTTGTCTACGTCGATATCCACTTTTCTTTATTAGATATTGATGTTAATCAGATCCTGAGATTTGTATCCATGTCCCGAAAGATTCGGATACAGAAATGGATCCTAACAGATATTATCTAGTTCATTTTTTCCCCTAAAGAGAGGAAAACTAATTGAAATAGGTTCTAATAATCTCCAAAAGCTAATTTGGCACTATTCATGGGAGGTTAATTATTGCAATTTTCCTACTGAAATTAATTGACAGACATGACCAAAGCCTTAGCTACATTAAAACTTATGAGAGAGAACAAGGAGACACTAACTCATTATTATTGGAGGAAGGCACATCCATATCAAGGTAGTACAAAAATATGTGATGAAGCCATAACAGTTTAAGGGATGCAAATTTGTAAGCCTAGTGAATGTCTTACGGGGATTGTTTTATTTTATAATAAATTTCATGGACAATCTTGAGAGCTAAACTCCGTCAAGGCCGGTCTCAAACCCGGGTAAAGGAGGAGGTTGCATTAGGTAGCTGACAACCAGCGTAAAACTCCATCAGAACTCTTAAAACATGAATCTAGTAAATCAGACTATGCAAAGGACTAGGACGTCCATGTCGACTTGGTCCTGAATAGAGCAAAGTGAAGGAAGCATATTCATGTAGCGAACCCCACGTAATTGGGAAAAGGCTTAGATGAGTTAAGTTGAGTTAAGTTGTACAATCTTGAGAGCTAGTGGTAAATGTTGATAGTAGGTGGCTTAGAGTACGATGAAAAGGAAAGAAAAAGGAGGTGCACACCAAATTGGATACAATATAATGTGTTGGAGGATAATTGTATAATATCATCAAACTAGACCATTCAAATTATTCTTAGTGTACCCTGGATTTTTATTTATATCTTATGTAATTAGTGAAAGTGTATGGAATAGTGATGTGCTCAAAAGCTATGTGATTGTCAAATGCTGGTGAAAGTAAGAGATTATTTTGTAAGACAATGATAAAACTAGCAATGCCATGTGAATTATAATGTGGGTTTACAAAAGTCCAGGACATGCAGGATGAGAATTTATAAGGAGATGCCTACATAAAAAAAAGAATAGAACAGAAATTAGCTACTATATATTGCTTAGAGGTTGCATCATTACAAGATAGAAAAATTTTCTAAGGAGATGACTAGGTAAAAAAGAATCTGACAGAAATTACCTACCATATAATGCTTGGAAGTTGCATCATAAGAGGATTAAAAAAAAGGACTTCAATGGTATGATCCTGTGCAATGAAGACTAGAAAGTGTTCCAGTAAAGAATATGGGGTTCCACCTGACAGAAGGAAGGGCAATGAAGTGTCAAAATAGAGATAAAAAAACTCTAAACCGTAGGTAAGTTCTGCCATGGAGGGCTTGCACAAGCCTGAAACAATAAAGGGCATAACCTTTTGCATGAATTGTTAGAGAACCAGGATTCTTAAAGCTGGCTGACAGAAATAGAAAGCCCTACTTATTTATGTTTTTATCCACTTGACTCTAGACATTATCCGTACTCGATTTCTAATGCAGCTTCGCTGAAGACAGGTTGCAGCATTCATTGCAACCTTTCTACCAGCCATAAAACACCCTGAAATAAGGGCGCACTCAGTTTGAACCTAGCTTTCTAACTTGAATGAGGATTGCTTTCCATCTCTATCTTTTGACAGACTTTACTGGAGATAACAAAACAAGTTTTCAAGAAGTGTTCCATACAAATAACAACAAACCTTAATCCCAAACTAACTAAGATCGGCTAGCTTCATGAATTCTTTTTTGCCATTCTACTTGGTTTTGAGTCTTTTTTCTATAAAATACAAAGATTTAAATCTTTTTATTAATTTTTTTCATTTAATTTTTGATCTATCTCTATCTCTTTTTCCTCCTACAACTATTAAAACATTCATTCACACTGGTACATTTCTAAGTATATGTTGCAAATGTCAAACCCATGAAATCGTCCTCTCCTCAATTTGTTTTCATATGCATTCCACATGTGGAAGCTAATTAAGAACTAGACCATCTTTGCCCTCTTGCTACACTCCAATATTTTTGGAAATCTCCAACTTGGAACTGTTCAACTAAAGACGAGCTATCATCTTAGTGCTTGCTATATGATATTCCCAATATACTGCAAATATCCTACTTCCATGCATGCAGACAGTTGAACAATCAGTCGCATTGAAAAATCTATTACTCAGCTTTGCAATTGCACCAAAAACAATTTAAGAATAGGAAAATCGCACATCTAAAACAAATGAACCAATCAAAGCCCAAACTCAACTAATAAATAGCCGAGAGAAGGCCCAGCATAGAAATCATAACAACGTGCATAGAATTGCTGTTTCTGAGCCTTCTGCAACATTACAAGTCCGAACAACGAACCAGCTTAACATTTGGGTTATGAGTGAACCAGTTCGATCGATCGGATAAATTGATTTGATCGAACCATATATTATAATAATTTTTATTTAATAATATAAAAATAATAAAATATAAATATAATTAAAATAAAAATTTAAAAAATTTAAAAACCGGGTTGAACCGGTTCAAAATCCGGCAGTTCAATAGCTTTTTTTGATTTTTATTGGTTCATATAAAAGTCAACTTCAATAATAAAACTTAGACCGGACTACCGATTCCCGGTTGGATCGGTTCGACTGGCTGATCCAGTTTTCAAAGCACTGATTTCAGAGGCCATCCTAAAGCCCAAACAAAATCGAACAAAAAAGTACACATATAAAAACACCGACATGCTATTAACAAAGATAATGAATCAAAACATTAAAAAAAAAAGAGTAAAATAGACACCGAGAAGGCAAATTTGACAGAAAAATCAGCGCTCACGAAGTGAGAAACGATGAGAAAAAAACAGCCCGTAGATCAACAACTCAACTCAACTCATCTAAGCCTTTTCCCAACTACATGGGGGGTCTTCGACAGCCCGTAAATCAACAAGTGCTGAAAATTTTAAAGACAAAAATATAAACAAATATTCAAAGAAGAAAAAAAAAAAACCTCCAAAAGGGATTGAAGCCTGTCTGTGTCGAAGGACGAGATATCCAAAACCCACCCTCGGCGGTCTCCTGCCCTTCTCTCTCGCGCGCGGACGAAGCTCGGCCCTGGACGGACGGCCGGATGGAGCTTTCTATGCGGGTATGTTTAATTAAGCCGTCGGTTGCTCCTAAAAGGTTTTATATTACGCATATGCCATTCTCTAAATAATTATGTTTATGCAAAACTAGAATCTGAATTTAAAAGGGCCATGAAATCAAGTGTTGGGTATTAAATATTCAATTTAAATACTAATCAATTCAAGAGGCAGATCTTAATTTCCTCTCTTGTAGGGTTTAGGTTAAACTTTGGCTTACATTGAATTATCAAAATTCTCTTGCTTCTTCCCTTTTCCCTCAACCAGATACCATCAATAGAAATTTATTAAAGGGATCATTGATTGAGGAAAAAATAAGAATAAATTTATTTTTATTTTTTTAAATTTGATCAAAATGAGAAAAAAATTGTGCAAATCTTTTTTATCAAAAATAAATATTATGAGAAAAGGATGATGTTTATTTTTTATGCTTTTTTTTCTTTTATTAAAAAAATCAAAGGAAGACTAAAAGTTTATCTAGATTAGCATATACACATAATATTGCGCACTAAATAAATTTGATCAACTCATAAGTAGTGTTTGATAAAACAGGATAGAGTTTATTCAAAAATAGCTGAGGAAATAACCAGCTTTTATAATAAAGTTTTGCTCTCAAGGGATAAGATAAGAGAAAAATAGCTATTCCTTCACTCCTCGGGAATAAGTTCAGAAAAAAAAATAATTTTTATAAACATGGGTTATCTCCTCTAATTAACTTTTTTTTTTAGCTATTCTTTATAGTCATGAAAATAAGAAGAGATATCCCCTATATCCCCTTATTTTCTATTTCAAATACATCCATAATGAACAAGATGAATGATTACCTTCAATCATGATACTCGGTTTGTCTATTTGAATGAGTTAGCCTCACAATTTCTATCCTTAATACCATTTTTAAGCATCTAACATAGGGTAAAAGAAGGAAGCATATCAAGTGGAATGATATTGTTTCTCCATTTAATTAAAGTTGTGGATGAAAGTAGGGTGGGATGAAGAAGGCATACAGAAAAAGGATTTTTTTTCATTACTCATAACGATAATTGTCCAAAAATTAGAAGAAAAATTGTATTTTTTTCACAATTCTATTGCTTTCTTTCTTAACTTCCCATTAAAAGAAAAAGTATAAATCCCGCAAGAAAAAAAAAAAAAAAAAAACAGTGACTTTAGAACGATCTTTAAATCCTTTGTTCTTGTTTCCATGTGAGATTTTGCCCTCACTACCTTGGTGGCATCAATTCCGTTAACGTCACTGGATTGATCACGTACAAACTTTTCCATGTTGATGGGATTATTTCCCTCCACCCCATCTTCAATCCAATCCATCTACAAAGGAATCTATTTTCAATTTATAATCAAGTGAAGAAGTGTTGTCGTTATGCTTCTTTTTTTTTATATCTTGTATGGGATGCTTAAGATCAACCTGGTCTAGAAAGTGATATTTAAAAATAATGTAAGCTAGTAGACTAATTCGAGGAAGCGAATCAAAAATATAGTTTGAGGAAATAATATCTCTAAATAATACTAATAACAATATAAGATTAGGCGAGACCAAAAGAGTAATTGCATCTGCTTTCTTATATCTAGTAGTAAAAGGAGAGAAGGAAAGAAACAATCTCTATACAGATTGCATTTGCATGCAAGTTTTCAGTTGATGATGCTCTCTCTCTCTCTCTCTCTGTGTGATGAAAACAGGGATGCATTTTTGATCCCAGCTTCCTGGTTGACTAGCTATCACACTCTTAACATGAATTTTTCGATTTATGCAAGTCCCAACACATTCAATTTTCCTTTTAATTTTAATTATTACAGTAAGAACAGAATTACAAAATTTAAATCTTGAATTTCGCAACGTATGAACTGAGCAGCTTTGTAAATCAGGCTGATGCTGATGCAGGCTGCATCAAATTAATTCTAACTCCAAATCTTCTCTAGAATCACAATAGTTGTATTTCTATAGTTTCTGCCATACCTAGTCTTTCAGGATGGCTGCTTTGTGTTCCATCCTTCAAACTGCAAGTCAAAAGGAACACTCAATGACCTCAATGCTGCAGGCAACTTCAAGGTATAACCATTATTCCACAAGGTCCAACCATCAACAATGAATGTCAATAAATACCGTAGAATCACCCGTCTGCCCGATTTATAGCTACCAAAAAAGAAGAAAGGTGGAGGCCAAGGAGACAACACAGAATGTTGTAATTTGGCATATTTTTATTTGCTTTAGTTGTGATCAGTAACCTTCAGTTGGAGAGCACAACATGGTAATGCTATACAGCATAGTAATGGCACACAAATCACATGACTGGGGAAATGAAAGATGAAAAATATAGTTGCCTCCATGGAGTGCACTGTAAACCTTTGGCCTGAGCTGTGTAGACTATTATTAACCTTCCAATCAAAAGAACTTGCCTCAGAGTGCTCACCGCGTCTTTTTTCCTCTTCCACTTGCTCAAGCAATGCTTCTACTTCAGCTTCTGTAAGACCCTCTAATCGCTTCTGAAAGAAAGGAGAACCCAAGTCATTTTTTTATAACATCATTGGCATAGTCATTTCAAAACTTATTCTGCTTTACAGTTCTCCACTCCTAGTATCATAACAAACACCACCAACATTTACAATAATAGACAGTTCACATGATGAATTCTGCATCACATCCTTATTTTTGGGAAAAGCATCATATTCTTTTCAAAAGAAAAGGGGGTATATACTTCAAGAATAAATGTTTACAAGGAGATTTTCTATAATAAAATATTACAGTCTGTTTCTAATATGTGTAGCTCTCTATTACAACAAGAAGAATTGATACAAATAGCAAGTTGCATACCGGCACAAGCAGAATAATTGGAATGTCACCCAAGAAGTTATGCTGCGGTACAGAGAATGTTGAATGAACTTTAAGGTCAATGGACATAGCGACCAGGGGACCATTTCCATGCATGTTGATCATCAGTGGGTTTTATGGCCTAGTGGCAATCATATCTTTACAACTGCCAACTGGAGCTCTGAGACCATAATTTTGTTTTTTGACTGTTGTAAAGTGTTATTATTGGAGGTTAAGCATTGATAGAGAGAGAGAAAGAGAGAGAAGAGAGAGAGAGAGAGAGAGAGAGAGAGAGAGAGAGATAATTCACCATAAACAGGACTAAGTGGCCTTTCTCTTGGGTTAGTGTAACATAGGTAACATTATATATGATATGAGGAGCAATAGTGACAGAACCTTAGCAAATTATTTGACATCAAATTATTTCTAAGCATTTCAGATATTGCTGCTGTTGCTTTATAACAGCAAATTTTCCAATGAAAGAAAATTATAATAAAGAAAAAGCTGACTTACGGATAGTTAGTGGCATTAGATAGTCATACATGCAAACTCACTTCAATGAAAAGTGGTTTTTTAATGTAAGTACACTAACCTCCATGACTTTAGTCTCATAATCTTTTAATTGCTGTGCATATGACATTTCCTTATTTGAAACTCTAAATAGGTAAGTAGAAATCCATCCAATTGTCAGCCCCAAAACCATAATTAACTGAACAGCATTGCCTGCTTGCAAAGGATCAACTCCAACAAACTGCAACAGTAATCAAAAAGAACAATGAGAGGTGCTCATGTTAGCCGTTTGTGGGATAGGACCCGCACGTGCTCACACACAAAAAATTCTACCGCATATATAAGAGGTGAAGTAAGGAAGTAGGTAGAGATAGCAGCATTACCTCCAATCCATATTTCAAACCAACACCTAGTACAGTTACCCCTAGTCCAATAAGTAGTACATCTTTTCTTGTGTATCCAAAAGGCACCTGCACGATAATATTTTTTTCTGTTTACTCTTTGATGATGAGATACCAGATAATGCATACAAAACATAAAAGTACAAGAGAGAAGTTTCTTATCATTTGTTGATATAAAATATACCACAAAGTTGAAGACAAAGCATCATTAAGATTTTTCAATAGGAGAGGAAAGAAAAATGAAGTTCAGCTCTATTAGTTCTAGTTATCTGAAATTTGCAAGGAGGTTGACTCAAAGATTTCGCAACAGGTTTGTTATTGGACACATCATGGATTTTGCATGAATGGACTAGATGGAAGTGTTTTAGTTCAGCTACGACAGGTATAAATTTTATATTAACATATACCATAGGAGACATGAAAGGAAACGGTAGTAAGGGGGGGAATGAGCGAAGAAAGGAGGAGAAAAATTTTACATTGCTCAATAGTTAAATTGGCAAAGTAAAGAAGGTGAGGAAGGAAACGGAGGTGCAGTTCTAGTAGAGTTTTATAATCAACGATTCTAGGAACCAGCAATAAAGTTTTGACTTGATGACAGGGGCTATGTCTACCGCTCAATGGAAATTTTAGCTCACCTGCAGGGCCCAGTGCAGTACACAAAAGACTTTACTTTTCGTGTTGAGCATAAAATACAGCTAGTGTCATTGATGGTGCATCAGAAAGTGATCACAAGCCAAACATGAATCTCAAGGTCAGTGGTATTCATGCTCCTAGTGGAAATGGATGATCCACTGCACGGTGGACCTAAACACCACCCTTTCATCAGTCATAAACAAGGCTTAAATACTACAACTCACCTTCAGCAACTTATTCAGAAATGTTAGTTTAAACTTAATATGTATATTTACATTCATAGGGTGTGATTATAATTTTATGCTGGCCGTCGACCTACCAAAACCCTTCTCATTATCAGAGCTTGGGATAGGCGGTATTAGTTTAAACTTAATGACAAAGGTAAATAGATGCATAAGCACTCATCTCATTTCCATCTTTTCTGAAATCAGAAAAACATAGAATTGAGTTCCCTATACTTCTGCTATTTGCATGTTCTAATATTGTCATTAGTAGGATAGAGTATCGCATCATTAAGAAGAAGAAAAAGAACAAGGTAAGGGCCAAAGAAAATTAAGGAAGCTACTAATAGAATTAGAACAATATCTAGTTGAGGAAAAGGTTCTTTGATGCCATGGAAAATTTATGACTCTCAGTTGGCCACTGATGTGTTACAACCTGCCACAGATTTTGCTTATTATAAGTTTTGTTTTAGTCAAATGTAATGGCTCCAAAATATGAAGGATCTTTCAATTGTACTACCTATCCCAAATCATAGTTCCTACACCCAGCCAATGGGGAAATTTTTCTGAAGCAGCTATTTAGACACTGTGAGGTAAGATAATTTAATTGTTGATCAATTAGTTAGAATGTTCAGAAATAGGTATTTTTTAAAATTTGAGGAGGCATTCCTTGCATCTAGTTCAAAAGCAACATTTTCTTCAATAGAAATGGAAATAAATCAACTTCAGAACCATTACCATGAGATTTTAGATTTCAACTAGTAAGACAAGCAGATCATAGTTCAGCTTACCTTCTCTTGGTCTGACGATGTTGAATCCTCTGGACTACTTTCAGAGGATGATGAACCACTGCTTCTGAGAACTTTAAAACGTGTGCTTCTAGCATTAGATCTAACAGAAAGTTTTCTGGAGAAAATGGCAGTGTTGATTTGGTTCCCATCAGGACAAGTGACTAGTCCTGCAAAGGTACAGTTAGTGCTAACATTGTACTGAAGAGTTCGCTTTGATCTGCAATATTCACAAGTATACTTAATCTAAAAATTTCGAGTATCATCCTAAAAGATAAAAACTGCCCAAAACTCTTAAGCATTAACATAATACCAGGGAGATTCTGAGACTGATCTCGGTTGTTCCATTTTGGTCGTAATACATTATAGTGTCAATTTTAAATCGATCTAATTTATCACAAAGATATAACTTTTGAAGTTAAAATATGCTTAAAAATTAAATAAAATACTAAAGCTTCACAAATAATTTTTTTTTAAAAGGCATTCCAAGCAAGTATCAAAACGCCTAATTAGTCGGAGATCAGGATGGGATGAGACATGAAGCATCTCATTCTGTGGAAAAACTAAGATACCTCTCTTCCATAAGATTTTAAACCTTAGTGCCAACAGAATCTTCTTGAAAAAGTTAATTGTTTCACCAACAATAAGCAATCCCCTATGCTATAACAAAGGCATATAGCTCATAAGTAAATGACCATACATAAATTTTCCCTCGTTAAGAGAAAGGGAAATGTGGCCAAAAGGCTCACTTTTTCATTAATCACTAATCAAACAAACATATATGCATGCATGCATGCACTATATAGTATATTCTATAGAGAGGTTACAAGAGAAATACATGGACATTTAGAACATACAAGAAAAAATACATTACATAATTATTTATGGGCTGATAGTATCTTGAGTATTTTCATCAAATCATATCTCCAAGATCTTCATCAAATCAAATCTCAAGAATTGTTATCATATCTCAAAGACCTTTATCACATCCTATCTTGAGAATCATCATCATATTTTGAGAATCTTCATCAAATCATATATCAATAATCTTCGTCTATCTCCCTCAAGTTGGAGTATGGAGGTTGATGTCACCCAACTTGCAAATAATGGAATAAAAACTTCTTTACCCAATGCTTTTATGAATACATCAACTAGTTGATGATTCGAGGGAACATGATGATTGTGGATTAAGCCGGACTGAATCTTATCCCGAATGAAGTAGCAATCCAATTCAATGCATTTAGTGCTTTCATGAAATACCAGGTTGGCAGCAATATGAAGGGCAGCCTTGTTGTCATGACACAATATCATAGGTTTGGAAAGAGTGGCATCTAAATCATGCAGCAAGTATTTTAGCCATTGAAGTTCATAAGTCATGGTGGCTATGAGACAATACTCAACCTCGGTGGAAGAACGGGAGACAGTGACTTGTTTTTTTGTTTTCCAAGAGAGAGGATAAATGCTAAAGAAAATGCAAAATCCGGTAGTGAAGTGTCCTAGTAAATAATGTTAGGCTAAGTTATGGTCAAGTAGATGAACTAACCAATGAGCCTACAATAGGAAGAGGGGTCATCTATCTATCGATCATCTGGGTTAGTGAGCATTAAGTGTTGTACCATGGGAGTATCAGTGGTCTCTGTTCCTAAGAGATCCATATTATTTAAAATAGCCAAGGTGTACTTGCACTGGGAAAGGTAAATATCTTTAGAAGAGTGAGCAACCTCTAGACCTAGAAATGTTTTAATGCACCAAGATCCTTGATCTAAAACTTGGTGCAAAAATAGGATTTAAGTGCACTAATAGCCGCACTATCTTTGCCAATGAGCACAATATCATTGACGTAAACCAAGAGGAAAGACTGTGATGTACCTTGGATATGGAAGAAAAGAGAATAGTCAACATGAAATTGAGAGAAGCCAACATCAAGGAAGGCTTGAGAGAATTTTTGAAACCAATTACGACTAGCTTGTTTAAGCCCATATAAAGACTTGTTCAACTTGCAAACTAAATTCTCCCCTTGTCAAGGATATCCTGATAGAGCTTTTCTATAAACTTCTTCAGAAAGGTCTCCATGTAAGAAGGCATTATTGACATCTAATTAGTGGAGATCCCAACTTTAAATGACAGCTATGGCAAGAAGACAACAAACTATCACAAGCTTTGCTACTGGAGCCAAAGTTTCATGATAATCAATCCCTTCTTGTTAAGTGTAACCCTTGGCCACTAGCCTAGTTTTAGACTGATCTATAGAAGCGTATTTGTATTTCACTTTATAGACCTACTTGCAACTAATGGGGTGTTTGAATGGAGGAAAAGTGGTGAGGGTCTAGGTATTATTTGTTACAAGAACTTGGATTTCTTACTCCATTGCTTCTCATCACTGAGGTAATCTGATAGCTTGAGAAAAAGTACTAGATTCAAAAATACAGGAGATGGCAGTAAGAAAAGCACAATGTGAGGGTGAAAATTTGTTATAGGTTGTCTCAACGTATGCTGCAAGGAAGGAAGGAAGATTAACAAGAGAGAAGAGATAAACCAAGGAAGAATAGCATACAAGAGATTTATGGTGGCTTAGTCAGATTGACCTACATCCATCCCAATAAAGATGAAAAGAATTCCTTTAGGAAGAACAATTAGAAATTATAAGGCTATCTCATAAAACCCTAGACCCTCTCATACCGAACAGAACCTTCTCCTGGATCTCTTAATAACTTTCTAAGTTATCCTGAAGATCAAGCTACATATGCTTATTAGAAGAAGGATTTACAATATTTTATATGGAGTAGGATTTGTATTCTCCTCACTATAGTAACATGTCCATGTTAGGCCATGTCGATCTCCATATTGAACTTGTGGACCTCAAGTTAAACATTAACATAGGCCAAATAGTTAAAAAGAGAGAAATATGCACCTTGCAAATATGTCTCTGAAGTAGAAGATGCTTGGAGTGGAAGCTTAAAGACTAATGACTAGTAAAAATTCTTCAGATAGGCAGGAGGCTTTATTGGACAAGTAGATCATTGTTGAAGGATGGTGTTAATGAAGGGGAAGGGACTGAGGTAGTAAGACAGGGAGAAGGAGACTGCATGGAAAGATTGTGTTCATTGGCTGGACAAAATAAACTTTTTGGTTAGAAGGAGAAAAGACGTTGTCATGTGAAATAAAAGAAGAGAGTCTATATGAATGTCACTAACAGAAACCTGATTGGTAGGATGTGACTAAACTTATTAGAAAGAAATAATATTTTCAAAGAACAGACATTATGACTTGTGAATATTGTTTTTGTTTGGGGCTCATATACACGATATCCTTTTTGTCCAAATGGATATCTTACAAAAATTTCTGATAGCACAAGACTCAAATTTATTTTTCTTACGAATATTCTAAGCAAAACACATGCAACCAAAAATCCTAAGATGGTCATAATGAGGTTAGGTGCCAAATAAAACGTCATATAGAGAACGTCTTGACAAAAGAGGAGTGAGTATTTGATTTATGAGATAAGTCACGGTAAGGATACATTCTCTCAAAAATCAAGAGGAAGATGGGCTTGGAAACATAAAACACGAGCAACTTCAATTAAGTGCCTATATTTGCATTCTACAACCCCAATTTGTTGGGGTCCTAAAAATTCTAACTCAAGAACCGTCATCATATCTCGAGAATATTCATTAAATCATATCTCCTTTCACACTTCTAGTTCCTCCACAATCATTTATTCAACATCTTAGTTACATGAAGTTTGAATTCACCAAAATTTTTAGTGGCATGTAACCCACAGAATGCAGGATAAAAAAGAATAACGTAAATGAGTAAAGAATCAGATGCAGTTATAATAAATATTTTGAGAATTACTTCCTGCAATCAATATTGATTCCCCAAAATTCCAATGAAGTATAAAATGCTTGTTGTGGGTTTTGTCCCAGCTTAAATTGAAAGAATCAAATCTCAAAAATAACTCCCCCATTTTATTGAAATTAAATCAGCCTGACAACTTTAGGCTCATTTCCACATGCAGATATCTTAACACAAAATTTCTAACTCGAACCGAAAATCCCAGAAAACAACCAATAAATATACCATGCTATAATGATCTTTTATTTTTTTTTTTAAAAAAAAAAACGCTCGCACAGAGAGTAAAATTAAAAGCCCAAAGAAACGCATATCTAGAACCCAATAGGAAAGAGCATAAATAAATAAATAAATAAATACTCTTCAAAAAATTACCTGAAATCCCATGGGAAAGACAAGGCGGCGGGAACCAGTTGCTCCTACTGCTGGAAGGGATATTATGAGCAGGAGAATCCCACAGAATCGAAGCTGGCTTCGAGACGGAGATACCGAATTTCAGTGCCATCTGGGATTTTCACCCGGATTTGGGCGTTAGCTTGGTTAATAGATTGTTGGTGTCCAAGTCCTTGAAAAAAATCGGTGGATGATGGTTGATTTGTTTCGCTTCTTATCCCACAAAAAATATCTAAGCGGATGCTGGTCCATGTGGTGGCCCCGACGGAGGGATGGAGGGATAACGCTAACAGGCAGGCGAGCATCGATACTGTTTCCCCGTTCCACTCCCCGCTGGCCCTACGTGCCCGTCGGAGACTGGGGGTAAGATGGGGCCGAGAAGGGGCGCTTGGCCACTTGGAAAGAACTACGTCAGCGAGAACCTCCTGGGGAATGGAACGGGAGGTTTACTATTTTCAAAAGCGGACTCCGGTCGGATGATTTCTATGAACGAATTCGAATCATGGCTCGCGCTAGATCCGCATCCGAAATATGGAATTATAATATAAAGGCTTGTGCCATGCTTGATTAAATTATTAAGTCTGTGCAGAGAAAGAAGGTAAAATAGGTGAAGATATGAATCATAAAATTTATGCAATAATAAAGGATAAAATCGTTATTGCATTAATATCTATGCATACGACAAAAAATATCCATGCATACGACAAAAACGATGAAATTGTTTTGATTTTCATTTACTGGAAAAATTACCATACCTCACAAGACCGAGCCATCCCATACCTCGGAACCGAGCCTTACCATACCTCAACACCTCAACAGGGCTGACCCTCTCCATACCTCGGCAGGACCGAGCCTTTCCATGCCTCGACAGTGCCATGGACAATCTTCCCGATATAGGGACTGGGAGCCGAGTAAGGCCTCCAACTAGGAGTGCAACTTGGGCCTGGTTCAACATGAACCTGACCTGCTGAATCCGATTTACAGTAATGTTTAAACTCATGTTTGTCCAATCCGACCCCGAAAGACCCGGGTTTAACTTGGCCCGATTTGCAATTGACTCGGGTTTGGGTTGACTGCAACCCGAACCTGAGGGTTACCCGAACGGGGGTAGCTTATCAGCATCAGGTTTTTGAGGGTGTTGAGGGTGCCAGTCAGATCAGACAAGATGGCCAACTTGAAGGCGAGGAGGGCAAGGCCGTCTGTTGCAGGCGAGAAAAAAAGGAAAACATAAAGGCGGACCACCCGCATATTTCGTTTCACTTCCCGCCTCCTCCTCTTCTTTGTTTATGGCACCTTCTCCTCTTCTTTGTTTCAGGTAAGTCTTTTTTTTTAATACAATGTTAAAGCCCCGAGTTCAGCTTATGCACTCGACAAGGGATTTTATTTTTTCGTCTATGGGATCCATAATTCGGTGTTTATTTACTTTGAAAAAGTATTTTATTTTTTTCCCATCAACCCAAATTCCAAGCCGAAACTCAACCCGAACCCGATTTTTAAAAATAGGGTTAGGGTTGAAGTTTTACAAATAGGGTTAGGGTTAGGGTTGATATTTTACAAATAGGGTTAGGATTAGGGTCGAGGGAAACCCGAGTTTCATGAGCCCAAGTTGCACCCCTACCTCCAACCATGATTAACATAAAATTAGATCCATGATTATTTGACAGGACTCCGATCGCGACGGCTCCTGACCTCCCTAAGAAGGGAATAAAACCAAATATGGCATATTATCCATAAATAACGATGTAGCCTAATCTTAAAGCATTGATCAGCTTCCCTGGCCGTTGATCCTCATAACAAACGGGATTTGAATCCTATCGGCCTCGTAACTAACTTGATTCGAATTAGATTCGGATTATGACAATTTTTGATTCCCTGTGACACGTCCAAGAAATCAAGTAATTGTCTGTTGTCATGTCAGCTGCCTATATATATCCTGTCCTAAAATTTCTTGAGGTACGCTCACCCTCTTAGTGACAAAACCCTTTAAAGCTCAAGCAGCATTCAGAGCTCTCGAGAGGCCATTTTTGAGGGACTCTTCTACGAAAGCCTTCTCCTCATATTTTTTTGCTGTGAATCTCCACTGACTTGGGCATCGGAGGGTCTTCCATAGGGGTCACCCCCAACATTCCCTGCGTGAGGACTATCTTGCATGTCCATCCAAGCAGAAAGTCGACACCTAGATCCAAAGGTGGGCTGCGTCCGAGTTGGAGAACGGATTTTTACAGCAACAAATTATCGCTAGATGAAGGGCCTCAAGTCCTATAAACTTGTAATCAAGGAGACAATGCTTGAAACCAGAAGAACAACTCTTCGATGGCCAATCAAAGGAGGGCAACTTCGAATGCACAAGATCAGATCACCTCCTAGAGGCCCGATCCCACAAACAACGTAGCACCTCCACAGCCACCGCCAGTAGAAACTCCCTCACCACCGGCGACCGTAGTAACCCAGGACCAGTTTGCAACACTGGTCCAGCAAGTTCAAACTCTAGCTCAACTGGTATAGGAGCTCCATAGAGCTCCACATCCAGCCACCCCTGCTCCACAACTCCCTGATGGAGTTGTCGCCCCTGCTCCACCAATGATTTTTTCTTTCAATCTGCTCAAAGTCACGGGCCATCCTCAACAACCCAACCGAGGCGGGCCTAAACCGACACCATAGAGGATCGAAGAAAAGAGCCCGTCTAGATCTCGGCGAGCTCGGTCTCTCTCCCCAATGCTCTCCTACCATGATTCAATGTCGCAACCGTGCTCTCCTCGATCGGACTCTCCTATCACCCGAGATGAAGGGGTCCAGCGATAATTTCAGGAGATGCATCGAGAGTGGCGCCAGAGGCTGGATGCCGTTAAGCAAGCCCCTCAACTCTAATCGAAGGAAGAATAGGGTATCCCCTTCTCCGAGGACATTATACAGGATGTGATCCCTCCTCATGTAAAGCTTCCCACCATTAAGCCATACCACAGATCCATCGATCCTGATGACCATCTAAGTAGCTTCTGATACATCATGATGTTCCATGGAACATCACATGCGATCTTATGCCAAGCCTTCCCCTCCACTTTTAGGGGGTCCACCAGAACTTAGTTTAACAGCTTGAAGCCAGGTTCCATCAGTTCCTTCGATGAGCTGAGCTATCTATTCATCAGTCAATTTATCAATAGCCACCACCACCGAAGAAGGTCCGACTGTTGGGATATGTGCCCATAAACAAATGACATTTATTATTTTACTAAATATTTGAGAAGTTTTTCAATATTATACTTGCATGCATGTTATGATGCTTTATAAATATCAAAAATCCCTAAATTATTTAAATGTGACTTTAAATATTGTATATAAGTGTTATATACAGAGGATAATATTTAAGAAAAATAATCTAAATTTATCCGTAATTATAAATTAAAGTTGCAATCGGGATCTTTAATTTAAAATTACTAGTGCGGTTCATTACATTCTGAATGAAACGATCTTATCCGGATTATTGATAATGAGATTATCGGAATGAAATCACTTTATATAATTTGATTATATAGGACTGGAACATGATTAATTATGAATCGCTAATAAATTTCATTGTTAAAATAGAGCATTCAAAATTAATCAATGATGGTCATATGTGAATCGATCTTAATTCTGAGTAATTAATAGACTCCTACTTATTGTATTATATTTTTTTAACTTACCAGGTAATGACACAAAAATATAGTGTCAAATTCTTGGTATATTAAAAATATAATAACATAGGTAGCCGGAAATATTAATATACAAGATGAAATCTATTCCTTCATAAAGAAGTCAGATGGACGGTTCCCATAAGTTCGGGACTTGAATAATAAGAGTGCTTAATTTGTGATTGGATCATAAATATATTATTCATTATAGAATCAATGGTACTTATGGATAAAGATGTGATTAAAGAGGTTAATGGAAAATGCCTAGCTTTAATCATGAACCATTTATGGAGGATTGATTTATATGCAGTAACTATATCAATGGACGATTCAAATCCTTATGAATATAGTTAATTTTATAATTTTAAGAGTACAATTTCAAATTTTTAATGAGTAATTTGGAATTAATAATTTTGATATTTTAATTAAGATGTTAATTGAATGTCAAAATTATTGGAGCTTAGAATTATAATGTCATAGTTCCTCTTGATGGCTCCATTAATTATGTGAACTTTATGATATGTTGGGTTGAGTTATTAATTTAGAATTAAGAATTCTAAATTATTTTTCATATAGAAATTATTTGGATTAATTTCTATTATACGGTGTGTTAGGGAACACATCGTAGGCATATGATAAGAGTCTACGTGGAAATTTATTTAGTTGATAGAGAAATAAATATGTGATCGTGAGAGAGCCTTTTTCTCTCTCGTAACGTTCCATGATAAATATGTTGAATCAAAAATTGATTGTTGGATTGCGTTAAAGTAATTCCAAGAGTCTTATCTTTAAGTTTTAATTAATTAATGCGTTAAAGTAATTCCAAGAGTTGGAACTTATCTTTAAGTTTTAATTAATTGATTAATTAATTAAAGGGGTTGATAGTTTTTATTCTTCGTGAATATAAGATTCACGAAGAGAAGAACATCGAAACAAGAATGATCAACCATAGAGAGTTCCTCTTTCAACTTCACTTTCTCATGAGTTGAGAATACAAAGTGAATTAAATTGAGTTGTGTAATCTCAACCCATATCAAAAGGAATGCCCACTCGTTCGTGTTCATCATAATCTGGAGAACATTTGGAAAGATTCGTGGTGATCAAAGGATTTGGTGATTCCAAGGTATCGTTCATGAAGAATAAAAGGTCGATTTATCAATCTCCTTTTTATTCTTGTTATTAAATTAATACGGGTATAGATCGTGCTAACTAAAATTTTAAGATATGTGATTTGATCCGTATCTTGTTTCCATTAAGATAAGTGATTTGATCCTTATCACGCTTCCGCAAACATCTCAGAATCGTTCTGAGATAACCTTCAATTAGTATCAGAACAGGTTATACCCCTATTAATTTAATAATTGATTATATGATAATTGGGTAGGCATGCATAATAGTATATGCTTTTAATATTTTCATGATGATGAATGCATGTGCGAATGGATTATAATTAATTTTTTTATTCCATGGAATAAGTTGTGCAATTTTCTTTTGATTAGATCAATTGAATATATGATCATTTTGTATTGATGAAGAATGGTTCTTCATGTTTTTGAGAAAAGTTCTTAATTAAAATTTTATTAAAGAGTCCTATTTTGTTTTATTGAGAATTTTTTTTAAAGGCCGTCTGATAGAATTTTACCAAAAGATTTTGAGTGGAAATCCCTTCCCTCGGCTCTGAGCCTAATCGTTTCCAAGGAATTCGAAGAGCCTCACTATTTTTCAGTGATTCGAAAAGCCTCCGGTTCCCAGGAATTCGATGAGTCTCACAGTCGACGTAAAGAGTCATGTATTAGTTTTGCTTTATGTTGATAATAATCACATTTACTCTTAGAAGTTTTTACGTTTTGGTTTTTTATGAAATGTTTTGTTATGACGATAATAATTACATTTCATGCCTAGCATATGCCATATTAGATAGAAATGTGTCTACCTAATTATTATATGTCATGCATGCATTATTTTGCACTTTGCAATAAATTTAATGAGATTAAATTTGTAAATTAATTGAGCAATTGGATTTGCAAAATTAATGTGCCAAATGTGATGTTTTAAATTTAAATGTTATATTTAAGTTATCACATTTAGCTTATTTTATAATTTTAAAGTGTTTAACATTATAAAATCTTAGTAATTTAAATTATTTAAATTAACTAAGAGTTTATGAAACAAAAGTTGTTTGATAAATAAAATACACTTTTACAAAATAATGAGTGGGAGGGGTAATATGACAATATAAACCCTTGGTCTCCATCGTTAGTACAACACCGTGAGTTATTAGTAGCGATGCTTTGACTTCGTCCTCCTACGAGGGTGTCTACTAATGGCAATACCAAGGTTGTCTTCCATGCGATAGGACTTTTAAGATGTATTTTAGAATTGACCTATCCTACGGCGGCAATTTCTAAGTTAAGTCTCAAAAGGTCTGATACGATGGGTCACATGAAGAAGTAATTAAGTTAGTTAATTACTTTCTTGATCAAAATTAAGGAAATTAATGAGTATTAGAAATATGAGATATTTGGGAGATACTTATTAATTGAGAAGTTCTCATTTTAATTAGCAACTATTTGACCTACCCTATGGCAGCACTTAGTTGTGGAGATTAAAATTCCTTAGGCCTTTAAAGTAAACATGTTTTTGTGTATTTTAACATTTGCTTTTATGCATCTTATTTACTTTGCCTTAAATTGTGTAATGATATTTATGTAATTATTTATTGAAATTTTTCTTATCTTTCAGCAAATATGTCAAACCCAATTTTCTCACTTCTCGCTCTCAAGTATTAACTGGTGAAAATTTTGTTAAGTGGAAAAGCAACATGAATATCCTCCTCATTAATGAAAACTACCACTATGTCCTTAAGGAGGATTGTCCTCCAGTGCCTCGAGTCAGTGCCTCCAAGGTTGTTACTGATGAGTACAACCGTTGGGTTGTTGCAAACAACAAAGCCCGTGCTACTTGTTAGCAGCAATGAATGAGGTGCTTAGTACTAAGCACGAGGCCTTTGAAACTGCAAAAGAGATTATGGAATCTCTACAGCAGATGTTTGGACGCCCATCTGATCAGGCTCGCTACGAAGCTGTAAAAGCTATTATGAATGGCAAAATGGAGAATGGTTCTTCTGTTCGTGAGCACATCCTCAAAATGGTCAATCATTTCAATGAGGCTGAGATCAATGGAGCTAAAATTGATGAAAAGACTCAGGTTGGCATGATTCTGGAGACACTATCTCTCGCTTTTCTCCAATTCAGGACTAATTACATTATGAATCATAAAAAGTGTAATCTGACTGAACTCCTGAATGAGCTGCAAATATATGAGACTCTTATAGATGATAAGGGTGGTAAGGCAATTGTTGCTGAAGCCAACGCAGCTGAGGCAAAGCCTTCTTCTTCGAAGAAAAAGAAGAAGAATTATGTGGGAAAGAAAAAGGATAACAAGAAGAAGATCCAGAAGAAGAAAGGAAAGGCTGCTGCTCAGCCTAAACCTAAAGGAAAGTGTTTCCACTATCATCAAGATGACCATTGGAAAAGGAACTGTAAAAAGTACCTTGATGAGCTGAAACAGAAAAAGAAACAAGGTAAATTAGATTTACTAGTCATGGAAACATGCTTAGTTGAGAATGATTTCTCAAGCTGGATCATCGATTCAGGAGCATCTAACCATGTCTGTGTTTCTTTGCAGATGCTTGAGTCTGTCCGGGATCTTCAAGTGGAGATTTTACAATGAGAGTAGGCAGTGGAGAAAAGGTGTCAGCGACAGCAGTAGGGATAGTTCGACTATCGTTTGCTGATAATAAATATTTGCTTTTGGACAATGTTTATTATATTCCGGGTTTCAAACGGAATTTGATTTCGGTGTCAAAGTTGCATGAACAATTTATTTCTGTTTCTTTTAGTGTTGACTCTGTTTCAATTTATAAGAATGGAGTAAATATTATTCTGGCTATGTTAAAAATGGTTTATATTTTGTTAAACCAAATTCCAACAACTTGCTTCAAACCGAAATGTTTACAGTCGCTGAACCAACTCCTAAAAGAAGAAAAGTTGCGAATAATGATAATGACACATATTTATGGCATTTGAGGCTTGGTCATATTAATATAGACAGAATAGAATGACTAGTGAAGGATGGTCCTTTAAGAGAGCTAAGGGTTGGCACTCTACCAGTTTGTGAATCCTGTCTAGAAGGCAAAATGACCAAAAGACCTTTTTCAGCAAAAGGTGAAAGAGCAAAAGCACCTTTAGAGATCATACATACTGATGTATGTGGACCTTTGAATGTCAAAGCTAGAGGGGGCTATGAATATTTCATCACATTCATTGATGATTATTCTAGATATGGATATGCATATCTGATGCAAAGAAAATCCGAGGCCTTTGAAAAGTTCAAAGAATTCCATGCTGAAGTAGAAAAAAACTCAGTAAATCAATCAAAACTCTTTGATCTGATCGAGGAGGAGAGTACTTGGATTATGATTTTCAGGACCACTTGATTGAGAATGGAATATTATCACAGCTCACGGCACCTGCGACACCACAGCAAAATGGTGTAGCTGAAAGAAGGAATTGCACTTTGCTTGATATGATAAGATCAATGTTAAGCTATTCTTCTTTGCCTAACTCATTTTGGGGATATGCATTACAAACAGCTGTATACATTCTAAACTTAGTTCCATCTAAGTCAATCCCTAAGACTCCATTAGAGTTATGGAATGGTCGCAAGCCTAGTTTTGACACATCCGCATTGGGGATGTCCAGCCCATGTGCTGAAGGGAAAGACTGGAAGTTGGAACCTCGTTCAGAAGTATGCATGTTTGTTGGGTACCCTAATGGAACGAGAGGAGGACTGTTTTATAATGCTCAAGATGACAAAGTCTTTATGTCGACAAATGCAACATTTCTCGAGTACAATTATATGACAGAATTCAAACCTAGAAGTAAAGTAGTTTTGGAAGAGTTGCTAGCTGATGAGATCAGCTCCACACCAACAAAAGTTGTTGAACGACAAAAAGTTAAGACCACTACTCAAGATCAAATACCACCGCCACCACGACGTAGTGGGAGGAAAATTAGATTACCCATCCGCTATGGTCAAGATGGAGAAGCACAAGTTGCAGTCACCGATAGCCGTGATGATGATCCATTGACATACAAGATGGCAATGGAGGATGTTGATCAAGGGAAATGGCAGGAAGCCATGAAACTCGAAATGGAATCAATGTATTCTAATTCAGTCTGGAAGCTTGTAGATCTACCAGAAGGCATAAAGCCTATTGGATGCAAATGGATCTATAAAAGAAAAGAGGAGCCGATGGAAAAGTAAAGACTTTCAAGGCTAGGTTAGTGGCAAAGGGTTTTACCCAAAAGGAAGGAGTAGACTATGAGGATACTTTTTCGCCAGTAGCCATGCTAAAATCCATTCAAATTCTCTTGTCCATTGCTGCTCATTATGATTATGAGATATGGCAAATGGATGTCAAGACGGCGTTTTTAAACGGCCATCTTGAAGAGACTATTCATATGGTCCAACCAGAGGGTTTTGTGGTTAAAGGCCAAGAGCAGAAAGTCTGCAAATTGCAAATGTCCATTTATGGGCTTAAGCAAGCTTCTAGATCTTGGAACATCAGATTTAATGAAGCCATAAAATGTTATGGTTTTGAACAACATTTAGGTGAACCTTGTGTCTATAAGCAAAAGGAAGGAAATAAAGTGGTCTTCTTAGTTCTTTATGTGATGACATTTTACTCATTGGAAATGATGTAGGATCTTTGTCCAAAATAAAGAACTGCTAGCCAGCCAATTCCAAATGAAGGATTTGGGAGAAGCAAGCTACATTCTTGGCATCCAAATTATACGGGATCGCAAGAATAGGCTTTTGGCGTTGTCTCAGGCATCGTATATTGACAAGGTGCTTGTCAGATTTGCGATGCAAAACTCTAAGAAAGGTAATTTGCCTACTCGACATGGAGTTCATCTTTCTAAAGAGCAGTGTCCTAAAACACTGCAAGAGAAGGAAGATATGAGACGGATTCCCTATGCTTCCACAGTTGGTAGTTTGATGTATGCAATGTTGTGTACAAGGCCCGACATCTGCTTTGCAGTGGGAGTGGTTAGCCGATACCAGTCAAACCCAGGATTGGATCACTGGGTTGCAGTCAAGCATATTCTAAAATATCTGAGGCGTACGAGAAACTATATGCTGGTATATTCCAGTAGGGATTTGATTCCTGTTGGATATACAGATTCTGATTTTCAATCAGATAGAGACTCTAGGAAGTCTACTTCTGGAGCGGTGTTCACTTTGGGAGGAGGAGCCATTATATGGAGAAGCGTCAAGCAAACCTGCATTGCTGACTCAACCATGGAGGCTGAATATGTAGCAGCTTGTGAAGCAGCTAAGGAGGCAGTCTGGCTTCAAAATTCTTGAAAGATCTAGAAGTTGTTCCAGATATGCATGAACCTGTTAGACTCTACTGTGACAACAGTGGAGCAGTAGCCAATGCCAAGGAACCCAGAAACCATCGTAAAGGAAAGCATATAGAGAGAAAATTTCATCTTGTGAGAGAGATTGTCAGTAGAGGAGACGTTTCAGTTGAGAAGATCGCATCTGCGAACAATATAGCTGATCCGTTTACTAAGACATTACCAGCTCGAGGTTTTGAGCTACATCTTGATGGGATGGGTCTTAGAGACATGTCTCATTTGCTTTAGGGCAAGTGGGAGATTGTTGGGATATGTGCCCATAAACAAATGATATTTATTATTTTGCTGAATATTTAAGAAATTTTTAATATTATACTTGCATACATGTTATGATGCTTTATAAATATAAAAAATCCTGGATTATTTAAATGTGACTTTAAATATTGTATATAAGTGTTATATACAGAGGATAATATTTAAAGAAAAATAATCTAAATTTGTCCATAATTATAAATTAAAGTTGCAATCAGGATCTTTAATTTAAAATTACTAGTGCGGTTCATTACATTCTGAATGAAATGATCTTATCCGGATTGTTGATAATGAGATTATCAGAATGAAAGCACTTTATAATTTGATTATATAGGACTGAACATGATTAATTATGAATCTCTAATAAATTCCGTTGTTAAAATAGAGCATTCAAAATTAATCAATGATGGTCATATGTGAATCGATCTTAATTCTGAGTAATTAATAGACTCCTACTTATTGTATTATATTTTTTGACTTACCTGGTAATGACACAGAAACATAGTGTCAAATTCTTGGTATATTGGAAATATAATAACATAGGTAGCTGGGAATATTAATATACAAGATGAAATCCATTCCTTGTAAAGAAGTCAGATGGACGGTTCCCATAAGTTGATTCAAGACTTGAATAAGAGCGCTCAATTTGTGATTGGATTATAAATATATTATTCATTATAGAATCAATGGTACTTATGGATAAAGATGTGATTAAAGAGGTTAACAGAAAATGCCTAGATTTAATCATGAACCGTTTATGGAGGATTGATTTATATGCAGTGACTATATCAATGGATGATTCAAATCCTTATGAATATAATTAATTTTATAATTTTAAGAGTGCAATTCTAAATTTTTAGTGGAGTAATTTGGAATTAATAATTTTGATATTTTAATTAAGATGTTAATTGAATGTCAAAATTATTGGAGCTTAGAATTATAATGTCCATAGTTCCTCTAGACGGCTCCATTAAATTATGTGAACTTTATGATATGTTGGGTTGAGTTATTAATTTAAAATTAAGAATTCTAAATTATTTTTCATATAAAATTATTTGGATTAATTTCTATTATACGGTGTATTAGGGAACACATCGTAGGCATATTCCACGAGAAGAGTCTACGTGGAAATTTATTTAGTTGTTGGAGAAATAAATATGTGATCATGAGAGAGCCTTTCTCTCTCCCGTAATGTTCCATGATAAATATGTCGAACCAACAATTGGTTGTTGGATCGATATGCATTAAAGTAATTCCAAGAGTTGGAACTTATCTTTAAGTTTTAATTAATTGATTAATTAATTAAAGGGGTTGATAGTTGTTATTCTCTGTGAATATAAGATTCATGAGAGACAGAGAAGAATATCGGAACAAGAATGATCAACCACAGAGAGTTCCTCCTTCAACTTCACTTTATCTCATAAGTTGAGAATACAAAGTGAATTAAATTGAGTTGTGTAATCTCAACCCATATCAAAAGGAACGCCCACACGTTCGTGTTCATCATAACCTGGAGAATGTTTGGAAAGATCTGTGGTGATCAAAGGATTTGGTGATTCCAAGGTATCGTTCGTGAAGAACAAAAGGTCGATTTATCAATCTCCTTTTTATTCTTGTTATTAAATTAATACGGGTATAGATCGTGCTAACTAAAATTTTAAGATATGTGATTTGACCCGTATCTTGTTTCCATTAAGATAAGTGATTTGATCCTTATCACGCTTCCGCAAACATCTCAGAATCGTTCTAAGATAACCTTCACCGACTCCCTCTCTGAGATCAAACAATGAGAGGGGAGTCTTTGAAGAGTTATTTAGGCCATTTTAACACGGCCATGTTAGAGGTGGACCACCTCAACTATGAGATAGCCATGTCCGCCTTGACAAGCGGGGTATCCAAGAAGGGTGACTTCTATTTAGCCCTGGAGGTCAACTATTCGAAGAGCCTCTTCGACATGATGGCTTTGGCGAATAAATACGTCAGGGTTGAGGAGTCGCGAAGATCAGCGGGCTGAACAATCAAAGAGGAAAGAGGCTAAAGGCTTGGAGAAAAACTGACCCTCTCATCATGCAAGCCCGCCCCATCGCCAAAGAGCTCCTCTGCTGCCACCTAGAGGTCGCACTCGAAGCTCAATGCAGAGATTCAATCAGTATACTCCGCTCACTGCACCAAGGGCACAAATCTCGATGGAGATTGAGCATCAGATCCCTTAGCCACCACCTCTCCGAGGAAACATAGCCCAAAGAGATATGACTAAATACTGCTGATTCCATCGAAATCATGGGCATGGCACAGAAGAGTGCTGGTAGCTTCGGAATGAGATTGAGTAATCCATTCATTGGGAAAGGCTGGACCAATTCAGAAGAGCCCCCGAGCCAAACAATGGAGGAGAACTCAGCCCGAGCCTCGCCTACCACCTTCGAATCCCTCGGTTGTTGGTAACATCAATATGATTGCAATGATCGGCTCCTCACCGGCTCGGCTAGATGAAGAAGAAAATCCATTAAAGAAGCCCCGGACCGATGAGCTCTCCTTTTCTAATGAGAACCTTTAGGAGATACAGTATCCACACGATGATGCTTTGGTTGTATCTCTTAACATGAATGATTATGATGTACACCGTATTCTAGTTGATAGTGGAAGCTCTATTAATGTTTTGTACTTTGATGCTTTTATGAGGATAAAATTATGGATGAAGGATCTTCAGACCATAGACTCTACCTTGGTTGGTTCACTGGTGACGCAATTACTCCCAAAGGAGTTATTACCTTGGTGATTCGAGCGGGCACTTGGCCTAGTGAGCCGTTGTTCATACGGACTTTCTCGTGACCAAGCTTCGATCGCCCTACAATACAATCCTCGGCAGGTTCGGATAGATGTCCCTTAAAGCTATTATATCCACCCCTTATCTTTCCATAAAGTTCCCCAGGAGTGGGAATAGTTCGGGGGAACCAAGCTGTAGCTCGGTACTGTTTCGTTGTTGACCTTCAGTCTAGAAAACCCAAGGTTGATGGGCTAGATGCTCGAGAAGATTTTGCTGAGCAACGAGAAGAACCGGCCAAAGAACTCAAAGAGATGCCATTTGACGAAGCTCGGCCAGACCAAGCCATAAGGATCGGGTCACAATTGAAAGGGAAACGTCGGCAATATTTAGTGGAGTTCCTCTGAGGCAATGCTAACATCTTCGCTTGGTCATCTTTTGATATGCCAAAATCAGCCCAAACGTCCTAGTCCATCGCCTTAATGTGGATGAGACATTTTGGTCAATCAAACAGAAGAAAAGAAGCTTTGCCCCCAAATGTCAGAAGGCTATCGAGGAAGAAGTTGACAAACTTATCAAAGCTAGCTTCATTCGAAAAGTAAATTATCCCGATTGGCTGGCAAATGTTGTCATGGTGAAGAAGTCAAATGGCAAGTGAAGGATCTATATCGACTTTACAGACCTCAACAAGGCTCGTCCAAAGGACAATTTTCCTTTGCCCAGGATTGACCAGCTTGTAGATGCTATCTCGGGCCATCAGATGCTAACCTTCATGGATGCTTACTCGGGCTATAATTGAATCTGTATGGCACCCGAGGATGAAGAAAAGATCACCTTTATTACTGACCAAGGTATTTACTGTTACCAAGTTATGCCTTTTGGTTTAAAAAATGCAGAGGCAACCTACCAAAGACTAGTCAACAAAGTTTTCAAAGAACAAATCGGTCGGAACATGGAGGTTTATATTGATGACATGTTGGTCAAGAGCAAGGAAGCGTCTTAGCACATCAATGATCTTACAGAGAGCTTCGCGATGCTCTAGAGGTATCAGATGAAGCTAAATCCAACCAAGTGTGCCTTTGAAGTCAACTCTGAAAAGTTCTTGGGCTTCATGGTCTCCCAGCAAGGCATTGAAGTAAATCCCTAGAAGATTTAAGCTCTCCAGCAGATGGCGCCTCTAGGGTCGATTAATGAGGTGCAACGCCTTAACAGAAGGATAGCAGCCCTTAACCGCTTTGTTGCTCGGTCGGCCAAGAAATATTTGCCCTTCTTCAAGGTACTTTGATCAGCCAAGAATTTTCAGTGGACTTCAGACTATCAAAAATCCTTCGAAGATCTCAAGAAATACCTTGGGTCACCACCTCTTCTCAGTAGCCCGAGGCTCAGAGACGCTATATCTATACCTGGCGGTCTCAGAGAATGCCATCGGATCTGTGCTAATCCGAGAGGAAAATAAAATCCAAAAGCCAATTTATTATATCAGCAAATTACTTTGGGATGCCGAAACAAGGTACACTCGATTGAAAAGATGGTATTGACCTTGATAACATCAGTCCAAAAGTTACGGCCTTACTTCCAAGCACATACTATGATGGTTTTAATCGACCAGCCTATCAAATTAGTCATTCATCATCTGGAGGCATCAGGAAGGATGACCAAGCAAGCCGTTGAGTTAAGTGAATATGACATCCAGTATCAACCTCGTTCAGCCATCAAAGCATAGATCCTGGTAGATTTTCTCCTTGAATGTACCATACCCAAGGATGATTCCACTCCGGATATTTCTGAACTGCTGAAGCCCGAGGCTTTGTGGCTACTTCATGTAGATGGATCCTCCAACAAGAATGGTTCTGGTGCCGGCTTGGTCCTCACCAATCCAGAAGACACGACGTTTGAGTATGGCATCTGCTTTTCTTTCCTGGTCTCTAACAACGAAGCTGAGTATAAAACTTTGCTTGCTGGACTTCGGATTGCCCGCAACTTGAAAGTGAAGAGATTAAATGAATACACTGACTCCCAGCTGGTTGCCGGCCATGTGCGAGGAGAATTTGAAGCTTGAAAGCCAAACATGATTCGGTATCTCCAAAAGGTGTGTGACTTATCTTCTAATTTCTTTAAATTTGAAGTTATTCAGATCCCCAGAACCAAAAACACATGTGCTGATCTTCTATCTCGCTTAGCCACCAAGAATTCAATGGACCTTGACTGAAAATTTTACTTGAAGGTCCTAAAAAAATCTAACATTGCCGAGGCTAGCCAGGTGATGCAGATCAAGGCTGAACCATCCTGGTTTGACCCAATTATTAAGTACCTTAAAGAAGGATCGCTTCCAGCCGACAGAAAGGAGGCAAGAAAGTTAAAAATGCAAACATCTCATTATGTCTTGCTCGACGACCAGTTGCACAAGCGATCTTTCTTCATACCATTACTCAAATGCCTTTGGCCATTGAAAACTGATTATGCTCTTTGGGAGGTCCATGAAGGTATCTACGACAGTCATCTTGGCGGCCGAGCTTTATGCCATAAAGTGTTGCACCAAGGGTACTATTGGCCAACCATGCAAAAGGATTCTGACGATCTCGTCTGAGCCTGTGACTCATATCAACGATATTCAAATATTTAGAGGTTCCTTCTGCTCACTTGACATTGATATTATCTGCTTGACCTTTCGCTAAGTGGGGAATAGATATCCTTGGCCCCTTTTCTCTTGCTACGGGACAAAGAAATTTTTTGTTCTTAGCGATCGGCTACTTCACTAAGTAGGTCGAGGCCGAGGCAGTTGCCCAGATAACTGAAGCTCAGGCTAGGAATTTTGTATGGAGGACCATCATTTGTCGATTTGGCCTTTTGCACACCATTATCATCGACAATGATAAACAATTCGACAATCCCAAATTTCAAAAATTTTGTGAAGATCATGGCATTAACCATCAACTAACATTGATCGAGCACCCCTAGGCCAATGGTGAGGCAGAGGTAACTAACAGAACCTTGCTGCAGAAAATCAAAGATCAACTCAATAGGCCATATGGCAGATGGGCGGATGAGCTTCATCACGTTTTGTGGGCTTACCGAACCATCCAGAGGGCCCCCATGGGCGAAACTCCGTTTAAAATGGCCTTCGGCACTGAAGCTGTTATTCTTGTGGAAATAGGGCTGCCTTCGCCATGGGTGGAGAGTTACTCTGAGGAGTCAAACGACAAACAGCTTTGAACCAATCTCGATCTGATAGAAGAGGTCCAAGAAAAAGCCCAGATCTGAATGGCAGCCTACCAACAATGGATAGCCCGCTATCATTCCTCCTGAATCAGAGGGAAATCGTTCATTCTGGGCGATCTTGTGCTTCGTAAGGCAACCGTTTCCAAACCATTGGAGCAAGGAAAACTGTCGCCGAACTGGAAAGGCCCTTATCAAGTTGCAAAGGTCATTAGGCCCGATACCTACAAGCTTTAAGATCTAGACGAAAGTTTATTTCTTGAACATGGAATTCAAACAACCTCCGAATATACTATCATTAAAGTGCACTTACACCAAGCCATTCTGCTCATAATAATGAAACTTTACTTTTACACTATTTTTGTCTCAAATCATTTCTCCAAAAGTTGTTGATGAAAAGCAGGTTTCACCCAATCAATGACCCTCGGGTCTCTATTTACAAGCCTAGGCAGGACCAAGTGATTTCTCCAAACCTTGGCAGGGTCGAGCGGTTTTTCCGTACCTTAGCAGTGCCAAGTAAAATATAATCTTTCTCTGAACCTCGATAAGACCAAGTGATTTCTCCAAACCTCGACAGGGCTGAGCAGTTTTTTGTACCTTGGTAGCGCCAAGTAAAATATAATCTTTCTCTGAACCTCAGCAGGACCGAGTGATTTCTTCAAACCTTGGCAAGGCCGAGTGGTTTCTCTGTACCTTGACAGTGCCAAGTAAAATATAATCTTTTTCTAAACCTCGGCAGGACCGAGTGATTTCTTCAAACCTCGACAGGTTCGAGCGGTTTCTTCATACCTTGGCAGTGCCAAGTAAAATAGAATCTTTCTCTAAACCTCGGCAGGACCAAGTGATTTCTCCAAACCTTGGCAGGGCCGAGCGATTTCTCTGTACCTTGGCAGTGCCAAGTAAAATATAATCTTTTCTGAACCTCGGCAGGACCGAGTGATTTCTCCAAACCTCGACAGGGCCGAGCGGTTTCTCCATACCTTGGTAGTGCCAATTAAAATATAATCTTTCTCTAATCGACAGGACCGAGTGATCTCTCTAAATCTCGGCAGGGCTGAGCGGTTTCTCCATACCTTGGCAGTGCCAAGTAAAATAATCTTTCTTTGAACCTCGGCAGGACCGAGTGATTTCTCCAAACCTTGGTAGGGCCAAGCGGTTTCTTCATACCTTGGCAGCGCCAAGTAAAATATAATATTTTTTGTACCTCGGCATGGTCGAGCGACTTCTACAAACCTCGGTAAAGCTGAGCTATTTCTTCGCACTCTGGTGAAACAAGAAAAAATCCTCTTCATCCCTCGGCATGACCGAGTGATTCACCACAGTTTTGGCAAATACTCAAGGAAGTTTTGGCATGATTGAACCTCAATTAAGCATCGGCAAAGCCGTTTAAGTATTTGTGCAATCCAGGGCGAATCAAGTGCTCTGTTCCCAAAGGATCAACATAGTCTAACAAATGTCAATGGGGCTATACTAAATCGACAGAATACTTGGCAGGAGCCAAGTCCCTAAGGCACTCCTAACATTGCAGACATTTCATTCAATCAGGTACAATTATTCAAAACCCAAAACAATTAAGCATTTGCCCTCCTTGTAAAAGGATGCCCGATTGGGTTTCCCACATTTCGGCAAGCCCGAGCCTTTTTCTTCACTTCGTCCGAATTTTAACAGAGCCTTTTTCTTCACTTCGTCCGAATTTAAAGAACTAACATGCCTACGCGTGATTTATGTCTCGGAATAAGCCCAAGGCATTAGTACGTCAGAATTATGAACACTCAGCAAGAAAAGAAAGAAGAGACAAAAGGAAACTGTTGCCCAAATGTAGTAACCCAAGAGGGGGTGAATTGGGTTATTTAAAAAATTTAGCTAAGCAGATATATGTGCTTTCAACCCTAATTTTGATTTGCAGCAGTGAAGTGGGGTGCACAGAATAATATCAATAGAAAAACAAGCAATCACAAACACACAGAAGTTTATAGTTGTTCGGTGCCAAACTCAGCACCTACACCACTCCCCAAAACCTTTGGGAATTCCACTAATCGTATCACAACGATTACAACTTCTAGCCGAACCAGGCTAGCCCTCTTGTTTATACGGCACAAGGCAGCCAAAAACCCTAGCCAAACTAGGCTAGTCCTCTTGTTTCACGGCACAAGGAAGCCAAAAACCCCTAGCCAAACCTAAGCTAGTCCTCTTGTTTAAATACACAAGGAGGCCAATAACAAACCATGGTTCACTAACCCTTTTACAAGATAATCAGAGTATGTAAAGGAGAAGCTCCTACAAAGAGCAAATATTCAGAATATACTTTACAACTTTTTGAAGAAATAAACTCAGCAATAAACGAACTAGGTTGAAGCAGCTGAAGTCTTGAATGCTTGAAAAGCTTCAATGATTCGGACGACCTTTCGGAGCAAGGAATGGACTTGAATGCACAGCAACCACTCAACAAATATTCAATGAAGGCTCTTTTCTTGGATTTTTCTCTCTTTAAAATTTTTTTTTCAAAAATCATCAAGGTGTGCTTCTAATCCCAGCTATTTATAACCATCTAACAAGAAAATATCCATTAGATACATAAGAAATAAATGGAAATAATAACGGGAAGAAAATATAACCGTTAAACATGTTTCCCTTAAGCATTGAATGCAGATCTCCATTTGAGGAAGGATAAGCACTGTAAAAATTCAAAAGTCAAAAGTTAAATATAGCTTGAAATAGCAATAGAGAAAGAGAGAGACAAGGAAGAGCTCTCATAAAAGCTTAGGCGGCGGTGGATTAAAAAAAAGAAGCTCCAGGTAGCTGAGAACATGAACGCCATCGTCCAAGAGTGAGGCAAGGGACCTCAGCTAGCTAATCAGTTAGCTAACCAGAGAGACCAAAGACAAATAAGACGTCCACAGATATCTCTTCAGTCAGCTAGAGGGTTGCCAGTTAGCTCTCCAGCTAACTCACAACAAAAAATACGGCCAGCAGGGTAAAAAGTTGAATACTTAGTTAACTAGGCAGCTAACTAAGCAACGGACAGTTAGCTCTTTAGTTAACTATCAGGAAAAAGCAACAGCAGAGGAAAAAGTATCATGCATCCATAGTTAGCTCTCTAACTAACTGAATTTGAATCCCTCTCGGCTGCAGGAGAAAAAACAAATCAGTTAGTTAGCTGAATAATTAACTGAATGAAACGTCAGCTAGCTAAAAGGTTTCTCAGCTAGCTCCATAGATAGCTAACGTTAACTAAGCAAACGTTAGCTAGCTAAAAGGAGTTGCAGTTAGCTAACAAGACATCCAGCCAGCTAGCTAAAATTTGAGGGAGTTCGGCCAATGCACTGTGACGAGCGAATTAGTTAGCTGAAGGAATTCCAGCTAGCTAACAAGCTAGCTCACCAGTTAACTAAAAGAAAAGGACGTTCGGCCAGGCACCTAAGACGAGCATTTTAGTTAGCTGAAGAAACTGCAGCTAGCTAACAAGCTAGCTAAATAGCTAGCTAAAATGCAAGATTGTTCGGTCCAATCACTGTGAAAATTTCCCAGCTAGCTGAAGGTCGTGCCAGTTAGCTAAATAGAATAACAAGCTAGCTAACTAGTTAACTCCAAGGCTAATAATCATATTCAAAGCAAATTAAATGAAGTACTTTCTTACCAGTCGATTTTGCATAAAGATACTTACTTGTATGGTGACCGAACTTCCCTGTATCAATCTTAGAAATGCTTAATTTGTTTTGTAATCATCAAAATCAATCTGGGGTCAACAATCTCCCCCTTTTTGATAATGACAAAACCTTTAAGCAAATAAAGAGCAAGTGTATATATGGAAGTTTAATAAGTAAACAGGAGTAATCAGAAAACATTAATTTCTCCCCCTGTCAAAATAAATAAGTGAAATCTTTTTCTTTTCTCCCTCTGAATATATGGAGTTACTATTTTACTCCATTTCTTAATGTATGCAAGCAACATTCTTCTCCCCCTTTTTGTCATTAATCAAAAAGAAGTTTGAAGAGTCTTGCAATAACTTTAAGCATAATAGATCATGGAGATGTTAACATTCATTACATAATTAAAGCAGTCATGCAGATTAGCACAAGATAGTAGATATTACATGTCATTGTTTTAAGTCATAAAGCATAAACATAAACAAGCATATCAAGTTTGTTCAAATACTACAAAACATATAAGTAAAGTACAATCATTGTCGTCATCAGATGAAGAAATATGCACGGAGAAAACTTTTGTCTTGCTTGAAGATTGAGGCTTGACAGAGGAGGGCCGTGACAGTGGAGAGAAAAGGTGCGGATGAGAAAATGAAGCATCAGGCGCAGGCGGCAGAACAAGTGATGAGAGTCTCCATGAGTTGACTCAGCCTAGAGAGGGTTGCAGTCCAATGATCAACAGCGTTTGCTGCATCCCGGGTCTGGGTCTGGCTCGATCTCATTTGATATTCTACCCACTCAGCCTTAGTCTCAAGTTTTCAAGCTTGCTTTTAAGTAAATTTATCTCCTTCAAGATCCGTTCCATGACAGATTCATTAGTGGCACCAAATATGATATCATCGACATAGATTTGAATAACTAATATATCTTTATTTTGCCTTTTAATAAATAAAGTTGTATCCACAGTTCCTCGAATAAAATTATTACTAATCAAGAATTTGCTTAATCTTCATACCATGCCCGGGGTGCTTATTTCAAACCATACAAAGCTTTGTTTAATTTGAAAACATGGTTTGGAAACAGATGATTTTCAAATCCGGTGGTTGTTCCACAAAAACTTGTTCAGCAATATATCCATTCAAGAAAGCGCTTTTAACATCCATTTGATATAATTTAAAATTCATATAACAAGCATAAGCAAGAAGTAATCTAATAGCTTCTAATCTAGCAACAGGGGCATAAGTTTCATCAAAATCAATTCCCTCTTCTTGATTATAACCTTTAGCTACTAATCTTGCCTTATTTCTAATTATATTGCCATGTTCATCTAATTTGTTTCTATAAACCCATTTAGTTCCAATAATTTGATGATCATGAGGTCTTTCAATAAGAGTCCAAACATTATTTCTTTCAAATTGGTTAAGTTTCTCATGCATGCATTAATCCAATCAATATCATTTTTAGCATCATCATAACATTTAGGTTCAATTTTAGATACAAATGCTAAATTATTACAAGCATCTCTAAATGATGATCTAGTTTTCACTCCTTGAGAAGGATCACCAATAATTTGATCTTTAGGGTGACTAAGAACATACCTCCAATCCTCTTTCTAATTCATCATTACCTTGTGAGGCTTCAGGTAGGTCAGCATTCTCTTCTTCACTTACCTCTTGTGTATCATTCTTGTCCTTTAATGTGATGTCCTTGAATTGATCTTCAATGTCATCTGCATCATTTATACCTTTTTCCTTCCTTGATGGAAGATCATTAGATTCATCAAAGATAACATGAATTGATTCTTCAACTATTAAAGTCTTTTTGTTGAATATTCTAAAAGCTCTACTATGTAAAGAATATCCAAGAAAAATTCCTTCATCAGACTTAGCATCAAATTTATCAAGGTTTAATTTTTCATTATTTAATACAAAACATCGCATCCAAAAATATGAAAGTAACTTATGTTAGGTTTTCTTCCTTTCCAAAGTTCATATGGAGTCTTTTTCAAAACAGGTCTGATTAATGCACGATTTAAAACATAACATGCAGTGTTAATAGCTTCTGCCCAAAAATATTTTGGAAGATTGCTTTCACACAACATGGTACGCACCATTTCCTCTAATGTTCTATTCTTTCTTTCAACTACTCCATTTTGTTGTGGTGTTCTTGGTGCAGAAAAATTATGTTCAATTCCATTTTTATTACAAAATTCTTCAAAAGATTTATTTTCAAATTCTTTTCCATGATCACTTCGTATTGACAAAACAGAAGAATTCTTTTGTTTGTAATTCTTTTAAATAATTTTTGAAATGCGGAAATGCTTCATCTTTACTAGCTAGAAATAAAACCCATGTAAAGCGAGAGAAATCATCAATAACACAAAACCGTATCTTTTACCTCCTAGACTAGTGGTTCTTGTAGGACCGAATAAATCCATATGCAAGAGCTCCAAGGTCTAGTGGTTGAAACAAAATTCTTTGATTTAAAAGAAACTCGGGTTTGTTTTCCAAATTGACAAGCATTGCAAATCTTATCTTTTTCAAAATAAGTTTTGGCAAACCATGTACTAAATCCTTTTTAATTAATTTAGATAGTAAATCCATGCTTGCATGAGCTAGCCTACGATGCCATAACCAACTATTATCAGTTTTATTATTAGTAGCAACTAGGCAATCAATATTTTGATCATGCAAATCATGTAAATTAACAATGTATACATTACCATGCCTTTGACCAACAAATCTTATGTTTTCATTAGCATGATTTTAACAATGCATAATGATGATTTAAATACAACATTAAATCCTTTGTCACATAATTGACTAATGCTAAGTAAATTATGTTTCAGTCCTTTCACAAGCAAAACATTATCAATATAAGCATGATGTGTGATACCTATTTTTCCAATGCCAATTATTTTTCTTTGGCCATTATCACCGAAAGTAACAACACCTCCATCTTTTGCTTCCAAAGTGATGAATTGTGATTCATCACCGGTCATGTGTCTGAGCACCCGCTGTCCAAGTACCATTATCTTTTAATTGCTCGGGTTGCAAGACACACCTGCATACACAATTTCAATTTCTGTTCTTAGGTACCCATGCTTTCTTGGGTCCTTTAGCGTTAGTCAAAATGGTTCCTTTTGGGATCCATATTTTCCTTATCTTTTGTGTTTGACAAATATAAACTTTGTGTCCAATTTTTCCACATTTAAAACATGTAATTTTAGTAGAATCATCAGCATGTTCATAATATTTTTCAGAAATTTTTGTTTTTCAAAAATATTGTATCCAAGACCAGCTCTATTGTAAACAGCTATTTGACTATTTAAAATCATTTCTAATTTTTCTGAAATTAGACTAAATCTATCAACAATTGGTTTTAATTTATCTGCTTCATTTTTCAAATCTTGTTTTCCTTTAACAATGATTCATTATCCTTTGAAATTCTTTCTTTTTCAAGAGTAAGATTTTTGATTTCATTTTTCAATTCTTTGCTTTTTGAACTTAAATTTGCAAAATCATCAATACGTTCATAAAATGCACATTGTAATTCATCAAAGGTAAAGTCATCTAAAAAGTTAGGGCTTACCTCATCATTATCAGCCATGAACAAACATTGGCAACTTCATTTTTCTCTTCATTTCTGAACTTGTAGCTTCACTGTCGCTCCAAGTGGCCATCATTGCCTTTTTCTTTATTCTTCTAGATGCCTTCTTTAATAGTGGACAATCTGGTCTGATGTGTCCAGGCTTCTTACACTCATAGCATGTTGGAGGTTCACTCTTTTCCTTATCTTTGCTATGATCTCCTTTGACAAAATGCTTTCTTTTTTCAAATCTCTTTTTCTTCATGAACTTTTTAAATTTCCTTGAGATAAGTGTCATATCATCATCTTTCTCACTATCACTTGTGATTTCTTCACTCTCATCTTCTTGAGTTGCACTCTTTAATGCCATGGTCCTTCTCTTCTTTGAATCATCTTCATCAATATGTTGTCGTTGCTGAAGTTCGTGAGTCATCAAAGAACCAACCAACTCTTCAAGTGATAAGTTGTTGAGATCTTTTGCTTCTTGTATAGCAGTCACTTTTGCTTCCCATGATCTAGGTAAAGATCTTAAAATTTTTCTAACTAGATCACTGTTAGCATAAGATTTTCCCAAACTTTTCAAACCATTAATGATATCAGTAAATCTAGTAAACATATCAGTGATATTTTCAGCAGGGTCTATCTTAAATAATTCATACTTATGAACAAGCATATTTATTTTGGATTTCTTGACTTGATTTGTACCCTCATGGTAACTTCAAGTCTATCCCATATTTCCTTAGCAGACATACATGTAGATATGCGATTAAACTCATTTGCATCAAGCGAGCAATAAAGAACATTCATAGCCTTAGCATTTAATTGAGCTAATTTCTTATCTTGCTCATCCCATTCAGATTCAGGTTTTGCAATATTGACATTTTCAATCATAATAGTGGGTGTATGAGGTCCATTAATTATGATTCCCCATAAATCATAATCTAGTGCTTGAATGAAAATTTTCATTCGTGCTTTCCAATATGTGTAGTTTATTCCATTGAACAAAGGTGGTCTATTAGTTGATTGTCCCTCAATCAATATGGAATTCATTGGGATTACTATTGATCTTGGCTTCAAGCTAATCAAAGCTATAGAAATCAAGAGCACGCTGCTCTGATACCACTTGTTACCCGATCATGGGTACCTCCCATATCACCTAACAAATGTACCTATGAGACTAGCCGGCTACCGTCTCGGCCGGTACACCAACACCAATGGGCGGAGAGTCTGGCTTCGGTGACACGGTCACCAGCGAGAGTTTCCATTGATGCTCTGCCTGCATTTAACCCGTGCAGGTCAACTAGCTCTGATACCACTTGTTGCCCAGATGTAGTAACCCAAAAGGGGGGTAAATTGGGTTATTTAAAAAATTTAGCTAAGCATATATGTGTTTTCAACCCTAATTTTGATTTGCAGCAGTGAAGTGGGGTGCACAGAATAATATCAACAGAAAAACAAGCAATCACAAACACACATAAGTTTATAATGGTTCGGTGCCAAACTCAGCACCTACATCCACTCCCCAAAACCTTTGGGAATTCCACTAATCGTATCACAACGATTACAACCTCTAGCCAAACCAGGCTAGCCCTCTTGTTTATACGGCACAAGGCAACCAAAAACCCCTAGCCAAACCAGGCTAGTCCTCTTATTTCACGGCACAAGGAAGCCAAAAACCCCTAGCCAAACCTAGGCTAGTCCTCTTGTTTAAATGGCACAAGGAGGCCAATAACAAACCAGGATTCACTAACCCTTTTACAAGATAATCAGAGTATGTAAAGGAGAAGCTCCTACAAAGAGCAAATATTCAGAATATACTTTATAACTTTTTAAAGCAATAAACTCAGTAATAAATGAACTAGGTTGAAGCAGCTGAAGTCTTGAATGCTTAAAAGCTTCAATGATTCGGACGACCTTTCGGAGCAAGGAATGGACTTGAATGCACAACAACCACTCAACAAATATTCAATGAAGGCTCTTTTCTTGGATTTTTCTCTCTTTAAAATTTCTTTTTCAAAAATCGTCAAGGTGTGCTTCTAATCCCAGCTATTTATAACCATCTAACAAGAAAATATCCGTTAGATACATAAGAAATAAATGAAAATAATAACGGGAAGAAAATATAACCGTTAAACATGTTTCCCTTAAGCATTGAATGCAGATCTCTATTTGAGGAAGGATGAGCACTGAAAAAATTCAAAAATCAAAAGTTAAATATAGCTTGAAATAGCAATAGAGAAAGAGATAGACAAGGAAGAGCTCTTATAAAAGCTTAGGCGGCGGTGGATTAAAAAAAAAAGCTCCAGGTAGCTGAGAATATGAAAGCCATCGTCCAAGAGTGAAGCAAGGGACCTCAGCTAGCTAATCAGTTAGCTAACCAGAGAGACCAAAGACAAATAAGACGTCCACAGTATCTCTTCAGTCAGCTAGAGGGTTGCTAGTTAGCTCTCTAGCTAACTCACAACAAAAAGCAACGGCCAGCAGGGTAAAAAGCTGAATACTTAGTTAACTAGGTAGCTAACTAAGCAACGGTCAGTTAGCTCTTTAGTTAACTATCAGGAAAAAGCAACGGCAGAGGAAAAAGTATCATGCATCCATAGTTAGCTCTCCAGCTAACTGAATTTGAATCCCTCTCGGCTGCAGGAGAAAAATAAATCAGTTAGTTAGCTGAATAGTTAACTGAATGAAACATCAGCTAGCTAAAAGGTTTCTCAGCTAGCTCCATAGATAGCTAAACAGTTAACTAAGCAAACGTCAGCTAGCTAAAAGGAGTTGCAGTTAGCTAACAAGACATCCAGCTAGCTAGCTAAAATTTGAGGGAGTTCGGCCAATGCACTATGACGAGCAAATTAGTTAGCTGAAGGAATTCCAGCTAGCTAACAAGCTAGCTCACCAGTTAACTAAAAGAAAAGGACGTTCGGCCAGGCACCTGAGACGAGCATTTTAGTTAGCTAAAGAAATTGCAGCTAGCTAACAAGCTAGCTAAACAGCTAGCTAAAATGCAAGATCATTCGGTCCAATCACTGTGAAAATTTCCCAGCTAGCTGAAGGTCGTGCCAGTTAGCTAAATAAAATAACAAGCTAGCTAACCAATTAACTCCAAGACTAATAATCATATTCAAAGCAAATTAAATGAAGTACTTTCTTACAAGTCGATTTTGCATGAAGATACTTACTTGTAAGGCGACCGAACTTCCCTGTATCAATCTTAGAAATGCTTAATTTGTTTTGTAATCATCAAAATCAATCTGGGGTCAACAGAAACAAATGGTCGAAAGCTCTTTTTATTTCAAAGTAATTCATTACAAAAAATTATAACCCATTACAGGGGATTACAAGTGCATTACAACACAGAAAGTTCTAGAAAATGCTTGAACAGATCGAGTTCGGCGACCTACGTTGCATCAATGGTGCTTCAGCTCCAGAAAGCGAAATCAAAAAAGAGAATTCTATCAAGTTCCAGCCACCTAAAAGAAGGTCAACGATACGAAAAAAAGAAGCAACCCGGTGGCACTTACCTTCGGCCTTCTCTCCCCTTGGAAGCCATCCCATGGACCTTCAAATGGGTCAAAGGCTACTATGGTTGACAGAAAACCTATGGAAGCCGAGGCCTATAAAAATTGCATTCTCTGTATGGCCTTTATACTTTCACAGTGGACAGATAGAGCCAAGTAGAAAGCACCCATATACTCTTCCCGTGTGACCTCTATACGCCCTCCCTTGCACTTCGCGTGTAACCTCCTCAACTCCTCCCTTCCTTCTCTCCTCCTCTTCTTTGCTCTTTGCACTTGAGCTTCGAGGAGAGGTCATACTTCTTGACCCTTTGAGTGTGGCTTGCTTATCATCTTCTTCATTCAAACCATAAAAAGCAGGCCAGATCTCACAAGAGAAGGCCGACCCTTCGGCATCTGCCTCTAACATGGGAAAGACCTCACAGATCTTCTTTCGCTCTCAGAATAATGGAGGCTCTCCAACTATGCTCAATGCATCCTGTTGATCCCCCTTTTATAGTTGTTCGGTAGAGACAGTCTTCCTCAATAAAGGAGTTTTTGGGGATTCAAAGCGCACCAATCTCCATAACTCTGAAGCCACGTGTCATTTATATGCTCTCTCTCATGGGTGGATTTCGAGGAGTTCTTCCTCGTCCAGTGAAGCAAGAATTTTATGAACCCATAGATCGGCCACATGTCGTCATCTTGGTGGTTTCTGTGGGCTATACAGAGAGCCTTCCCTTGGGACATGGAAAAGAGTAAAGGATCTCTCGGATCATGCGATTTAATGCGCAAAACATTTTTTTGGTTTTTCAAAGTATAGGCGAATATGAAAAGGTACTTTCGGAATGGTGGTAGGATCCAAGAGCAATTGATTTCTTGGCATGTGAAAGAAGTAAGCTTGTATCGAAAAAAGCGCACATTAATTGTGATATGAAAGCTTCTATAAGGTTTGGAAGCAACTGATCTATTGATAAGCCTCAGCAAACGAGCGATGCATTTTGCCTCGACAAAACCGAGCGATACATTCTCCCTCGGCAAGATCGAGCCTTACCATACCTCGGTACAATCGAGTGGTCTTCTTTTCCTTGGCAAACCTAAGCTATCTTTCTATCTTCGACAAGTCTGAACAGTCCTTCGCACCCCAACGAGGCCGAGCGATTTCTTAGTCTCAGAAAAGGCAAACAATTTATTTCGTTATGGTCGGTCCGAGCGGTTTCTCTTATCTCAATGAAGCCAAATTGCCAAGACTCTTTAAGATCTAATCGAACTGATCTACCTGTTCAACCTAATGAAAATTGAGTTTGAGTGGCCGAGCTTAGCAGGTCCTAAGCACGTCAGGAAAATACGTCGAGTGTGCAACATTCCAAGCAACAAAACAATATTGGAAAGAACCGAGTTTTCATTCATAAGTATTGATAATACAAGATGCCCAAGTCTTTCAAATTGTAAAAAGAAGAAGAGTACAATAATAAATAATAATAATAATAATAATAAAAGTCCTTAAGGTCTGGCTTCATCCTCGGAGGTGATTTCGACAACGCTCAGAGTGTGTCGACTTGGCTAATCTCCCAGCTGGTCCGTCCTTTCAATAGCCAAGGAAGCATCGGCCTCTTCATGGTGCATCCTCGAAACCATGTCCTTATCAACAGTTGGCTAAGAAGCCCAGCCTCCTCAACAACAAATTGTGAAGCATCGGCTTCTTCGATGAACTCTGAAGGAACCTCGATTGGATCCCCTTCGAAAGCCACCTCAAAGTCAATATCGGGGGCGTCTTCATCATTATTATCGTCATCAACAAACGAAAGGGTCACTGCCAGGGCTTCAATTGCCGGTGTCAAAAAATAGTACCTCTTGACCTCTAGGAATGAAAGATCAATGTCTGGGTACTCTTGGATTACCCTCATCCGCACCTCATTCGCCCCAATTCGATATGCCTCCTTAGAAAACTAGAGTTGCGCTTCATGAAACTCCCTCGAGCTTTTGTATTTTTCCATCGCCAAAGCAATCTGATCATCTGCTTCGATTACTCGATGCTCAAGCTTGAGGCGTTTCTTTTCACTCAAAGATAGATCCTCGGTCAAAGCTTCCATCTTCCCCGTCATATCGGCCATAGTCTTTTGCAATTGAAAAAGCAAAATAACAAACAAATAAATGGTCGAATCGACTTGGTTAGAGGAATGGACAAATATACCTCTTCAGCATGCCGAGCAGTTTCGGCTTCCATTGTCTTGGCCCTTTTTCGATACTTATGTCTTTCCTTTTTGTACTTATTCATCTTCTACCAAGAATGTTCAAAATTATCCCGATCTCTGCTGGCGTCAAGTCGTGTCTAGGATAATTCAGTGTTGAGGTCGGTGATTTGTATTTGATAACCTGCAATCCAACTCTTGAACTTGCATTTCTCCTTAGCTAATTTGCCATTTAGGAGGTCCATCTCCTTCGCGGCCTTGGCTCAGAACTTCAATAACTCTAACTGAGCATCAATCGATTTTTGAGCCCCCTCAAGTTCAACAACCTCATCTTGGAGTTTTGATGCCTCCGATTGGGCTTCCTCGGCTGATTTTCGAGCTTCTTTGAGCTTGGTTTGTATCTTCGTTAATTCTTTGAGTATTGACGGGCTGAACTTATTTCATTCCAAAGCGCCTCAACTTCGCGCAAAGTTTACCTATGGTTTTCTTGGAAAGAAATTAAACATCTATAAAATATCCATTGGAGGACGACTACCTACAACAGAGCAAAATAAGCAAGCTTAAGGAACCGTATGAAATGTCCAAGAGGGCGAAGGAAAAAGAAATACTCATCCAAAGGCAGGAAGTGTTCATATCTCTCAGGATGCGTCGATCGGGGACCGACAAGTTGTCCTTCAAGTCCACAGGTATTTCATACCCTTCAACCATAAAGGTGACCCTTCAATTTTTGGTTTCTTCCTCTTCTCAAGAGGATCCCTCTCATCTGAAAAGAAAGTAAAGAAGCTGTCAAATTGAGATCGTAACTCCTTGGTGGGAGGGCCCGAAGGATGGAAGAGAGGACTGAGCCGGCTTGTTCCCCCCTCATCGTCACCTACAGTTGTCCTCGAAGGTCCAGGTTCATCTAGCCTCGCTGGGGGATTCCCTCTTCACCTGATAGATTCCTTCTTTCTTCCTTTCCTCATTGGAGAGGAGATTCCACTACAGACGGGACAACGCTCACTGCGAAGGCAGCCGCACGATCCACGGAAAGCAATTCTTTCAGCTGCTGACTATGGAACTATCCGGCACCGACTCCTGCCAATTAGATGGTTGAGTGGGCCCCAACTCTCCCGGACCATTATTCCTTCAGACCCATCTTTTAGCACCTACTCCCCGGACACTGGAGCTATGACAAGGGCTAGGTTCGACTCCTCCCCAATGCCTCCCCTCGGGGGACTCGAGGATCGGGACCTAGCGTCTCCTGTGAGTGGCTCAACAAAACCAGCCCAAATTCAAAAGGAGATGAAGGTTTTCGTTCAACCTTAGCCTTCTTTCCTCTCATAGGAGTCGGTGATGTGGTGTGAGGGCACTTCACGTTCTTCCCTCTGCTTGAACCACCATAGTCGATTTCAAGCATTCCTCTCATCTGAGCGCCAAGCTCGGACCTGACCACTACAACACATAAATCATTGGACGGTCAGCTACACCCTTACAGACATATCCAAACATGGAAATATGATGTAGAACTCACCTAAGGGATTGACCTTGCTCAGCCCAGCGTTGTAAAAAGCCTCATCGGATAGGAGGGCATCGATTGGGATTGCCTTGCTACCGTAAAGAATGTGAAGCCTCTTTTTCTATCTTCGATAATGTTGGGCACTGGTTTGGTTCTGGGGCAAGAGATGCCCATTGACGGGGGAAGTCGTATGCAGCATTCCATTCGACGAGGAAAAATCACAACTTCCATCCTTTGATAGAGGTTGGGACCTTAGAAAACCTCTTGAAATTCTTCCGCGGTCCTATATAAGGCCAAGACAATCCTTGGAGGATGTAAGACTATGGAAAGCGTGAAACAAAGGAACTATCGCCGTCACTCCCATAAGTGCACACATTAAATAAACTCGATGATGTAGCGCTAGCTATTGAGTGTAACCATCATGGGGCAGATGCCGTAATGCTCCATTACACTTTTTATTAGAGGATGAAGAAGGAAACGAAGGCCTACTTTGAAACTTTTTTCGTAGAAAAAAGTGTTGGGAATTGTGTCCTAAAGCCAATCAATTAACATGTAGATGATTGAGTAAGTTGTAAATGTATATAAATTATAAATTAATAAAATTTGGCAGTTCATCACATCGCATCTTCCTGAAATAAATTCTTTTGTGATGGAGTCCTTAGAAGCATAATCTATTCAATAAAGAGAGGGTTTATTGAGTGGTTCTTAAAATAGTCGCGACCAAATGATATATAGTTATAGGACAATTATGTATCAAGTAAAGGTTGTTGTATCATATGGGTTGGTTGTCCTCTTTACCAAGGAGTATGGTGACACTGGTATGACATACAGGTGAGGTATATGATATTTCACTGAACGTGACCAATCTGGGAAACGCTCTTCTGCCAAGAAGTGTTCGCGAAGGGATTGGATATAAGTGTCCCTCTGACCTAAGATCACCATAGTAGCTTGCAAGCAACCTACTATACTTTGGTGCCAGATTACCTGAATTTCTAATCCAGTGATAGAAGGTTTCTAGGTGCAGTAAAGTACTTATGGAGCAGTGAGTGGATCAAGATGGGATTGATTCCGCTAAATAGTTTGGAGTAAATGTCTCACCGTGTTTCAATTTAGCAAAACCTTGGCTATGGTAGTCCCTGTGAGGAGTCACATGACTTATAAAGATTGAGACACTTTATAGATGAACTGATTAAGGGTTGACAGTTGAAACCTAAGTCATTTTGAGCATTGTGATGGTTATCTCAGAACGATTCTGAGATGTTTGCGGAAGCGTGATAAGGATCAAATCACTTATCTTAGCGGAAATAAGATACGGATCAAATCACTTATCTTAGCGGAAATAAGATACGAATCAAATCACATATCTTAAAATTGAGTTAGCACGATCTATACCCGTATTAATTTAATAACAAAGATAATAAAGATTAAGAAATCGACCTTTTATTCTTCACGAATACTACCTTGGAATCATCAAATCCTTTGATCACCACGGATCTTTCCAAATGTTCTCCAGATTATGATGAAGACGAACGTATGGGCGTCCCTTTTGATTTGGGTTGAGATTACACAACTGAGTTTAATTCACTTTTTATTCTCAACTCATGAGATAAAGTGAAGTTGAAGGAGGAACTCTCTGTGGTTGATCAATGTTGTCCGATGTTCTTCAGTCTTCGTGAATCTTATATTCACATAGAATAACAACTATCAACCTCTTTCATTAATTAATCAATTAATTAAACTTTAACGTATATCAATCCAACAACCAATTATTGGTTAGATATATTTATCATGGGATGTTACGGGAGAGAGCCCCATATTTATTTCTCCAACAACTAAATAATTTCCACAAACTTTTCTTGTGGAATATGCTACGATGTGTTCCCTAGCACACCGTATAACAGAAATTAATCTAATTAATTTTTATATGAAAAATAATTTAGAATTCTCAATTCCAAATTAATAACTCAACCCAACATATTATAAAGTTCACATAATTTAATGGAGCCATCCAGAGGAACTACAGACATTATAATTCTAAGCTCCAATAATTTTGACATTCAATTAACACCTTAATTAAAATATTAAAATTATTAATTCCAAATTACTCCACTAAAAATTTGAAATTGCACTCTTAAAATTATAAAATTAATTTTTATTGATATAGTCACTGCATATAAATCAATTCTCAATAAACTGTTCATGATTAAAGCTATGCATTTTTTGTTAACCTCTTTAATCATCTTTATCCATAGTATCATTGGTTCTATAATAAATAATATTTATGATCCAATCATAAATTGAGTATTCTTATTATTCAAGTCCCGAATCAACACTTATGGGAACCGTCCATCTGACTTCTTTACAAAGGAATGGATTTCATCTTGTATATTAATATTCCCGGCTACTTATGTTATTATATTTCCAATATACCAAGAATTTGACACTATGTTTCTGTGTCATTACCCGAATAAGTCAAAAAATATAATACAATAAATAGGAGTCTATTAATTACTCAAAATTAAGATCCATTCACATATGACCATCATTGATTAATTTTAAATTTCTATTTTAATAACAAAATTTATTAGAGATTCATAATTAATCATGTTCCAGTCCTATATAATCAAATTATATAAACCGCTTTCATTTCGATAATCTCATTATCAATAATTCGGATAAGAACGTTTCATTCAAAATAATGAACCGCGCTAGTAATTTTAAATTAAAGATCCCTATTGCAACTTTAATTTATAATTACGAACAAGTTTAGATTATTCTACTTTAAATATTATCCTCTGTATATAACACTTATATACAATATTTAAAGTCACATTTAAATAATCCAGGGATTTTTTATATTTATAAAGCATCATAACATGCATACAAGTATAATATTAAAAAATTTCTTAAATATTCAGCAAAATAATAAATGTTATTTGTTTATGGGCACATATCCCAACACATTGAGGGTCAAGGGATGAATTATATGGTAACTGTATGCCAGAGTTTCTTGATTGTTTCTTGCAACCTTCAGCCTATCCGGACATCAGGTGTCATTGCTAGATGGCAACTTCGATTAGTATTAGAAGTGTTCCAATGCTACCGGCTTAGTGTTCGAACTATGGGATCACACGCCATAAGGGATTCTACCTGAATGGATGATTGAGAAACTAAATGTTAGTAAATTAATTAAAAGATTAAATTGGCAATACGATTGCTGGCTAGCTCAATTTGATTGAGCTATGAACATCTGGGTCAAATCAAATAGGATTTGGTTTGGACTCAAATTTAGGTAAGCCTAATGTTAACATCCTTACCCGTTTAAATTTGAATTATGAATTTGAATTTTAAACTAATTTTAATTTCAAGTTTAAAGATTAAATTTTGAATTCGAAACTTTAAGTCTGAATTTAAAATGGATGTTAATGACCTCTCCCTAATTACCCCTCATTTCTTAACTTCTAACCTTTTTGATTTTTAACTGGAAAAGGAGATGAAGAGTTTCTTTCTTAACATGAAGAGTTTCTTTTCCTTTTCAGTTTTTAACTGAAGATGAAGATGAAGGATTCTTTTTTCTTAACTCCTTTTCAATTTTTAACTGAAGATGAAGATGAAGGATTCTTCCTCATCTTTCAAAAAACCTTGGAAAAGAAATGACAAGATGAGAAGTTTTTAGGATGAAAGGGATTCTGGCTATAAAACCTGGGGATAAGATGTTTTCTGGTGAGATACATCCTTTTGATAATTCCATGAGCACCTTGACCTTTGTGTGGCTAGCAGAAGTACTATCTATGTGAGTGATTAAGCATCAAAAGGTAAAAGATTCAATATTTACTGGTGACTTAGATGAGATCTAAGGCACTAGGAAAATATACATAGATATGATTTATGTTATATTAATTTTTTTTATTATATAGATTTGATCTATGTATTAGATCTTTTATATATATTGATCCTGTTGTAGGCTGATATTGGATTAGATCCAATATCTTATTGCTTCCGTTGCATGTTTATTTTACAAAATATCAAAATACATTTCTATTTATTTCTATTGCTTACAAAAGCTTTTCTAACAAAAAGACCCTGTTTCCAATTGATCGGGTACCCTATGCTTAGGATTAGAAATTCGCATTCGAATGTCGCTTGTGAACCAGTAGTCTTGGCGAATCTTCTCGAGATCCACTGGAGTTATTGTCGAGGTAACATCGGTAGGATGCTTTGTATCTCCAAGGTTAGCAGAAGATGAACCAGCCATATTACTTTATGGATCGAAAGAGTTTGGTCTTTGGAGAAAAAGACAAGAAGAAAGTGTAACCGAGGGTAGCCGCTCGACTCCTTTTAAACCGTCTTAGCAAGGATCCCCATGCATCGCCGAACCTTAGCCCGAACGCTACTGGCCCTTGAGCCACTTGTCATTCTCCTTGTGATCAATAGTGGAAGGCGAGGGGTTTTCCCCTTGTACGATGGAACGAAAAGATGCCTGACATTAATGAGCGCCTCATGGCATGCCTCCATCGGTTTGAATTTTCCCAATCGAATGAAGCCATCTGGAATTCTACTCTCTACACCCGAACCTACACTTCGAAATAGGGAGTGGGAAGCATGTGATAGGGGTAAAATCATCATTACATTAATATTCGTGCATGCAACAAAAGGTCAGGATTATTTTTGATTTTCCTTTGCTGGATGTTACATGCAGAGAAAGACAAAATTACCATACATCGGTAAGACCGAGCCATCTCTTACCTTGGTAGGACCGAGCCTTACCATACCTTGGTAGGGCCAACCCTCTCCATACCTCAGCAGGACTGAGCCTTTCAATGCCTCGGCAGTGCTATGGACAATCTTCCTGAGATAGGGACTGGAAGCCGAGTAAGGCCCTCCAACCATGATCAACATAAAATTAGATTCCTGATTATTTGACAGACTCCGATCGCGACGGCTCCCGACCTCCCTAAGAAGGGAATAAAACCAAATATGACATATTATCCATAAATAACGGTGTAGCCTAATCTTAAAGCATCGATTAGCTTCTCTGGCTATTGATCCTCATAATAAATGGGATTCAAATCCTATCGGCCTCGTAACTAATTTGATTCGAATCAGATTTGAATCATGACGGTTTCTGATTCCCTGTGACATGTCCAAAAGTCAAGTAATTGTCTGCCGTCATGCCAGCCGCCTATAAATACCTTGTCCTAAAATTTATTAAGGTATGCTCACCCTCTTACTGAAAAAAAGCTCAAGCCATTCTAGAGAGGCCATTCTTGAGGGACTCTTCTGCAAGAGCCTTCTCCTTGCTGTGAATCTCCACTGACTTGGGCATCGAAGGTCTTCCATAGGGGTCACCCCCAACATTTCTTGCATGAGGACTATTTTGCAGTCTGTCCAAGAGAAATATTGACACTAGATCCAGAGGTGGGCTGCGCTCGAGTTAGAGAATGGATTTCTATGGTAACAAGCAGGATATATTAGGTGGAGGAGTGCTTCGCGAGTATTATATGATTGACGCATCCCATTAAAATTAAAATTTTTTTTTTATAAAACTACTATTAGGCCAGGTATGATATATGAAATAAAATATTAGGTAATATTGAAATAATATGTGAATAAATTAAGTGCAATAGAAATGCGTATGTTAAGATGGATATGTGGTAAAACTTTAAAAGATAGAATTAGATATAAATATATCTAAAAATGATAGGAGTAATCCCAATTGAAGATAAAATGAGAGAAAATCGATTACGGTGGTGTGGTTTGGACATATACAATGCAGACCTTTTAGATGTTCCAGTTAGAAAGAGTGATCTTTTAACATTTTATGGTAAGAATAGAGGTAGAGGTAGACCTAAACTAACATGAACAAAAATAATTAAAAAAGATATAACTATTTATAATTTGAATGTCAATTTGGTCCTGAATATAGCAAGTGGAGGAAGTAGATTCATATAGCCGACCCCATGTAGTTGGGAAAAGATATAGTTTAGTTGAGTTAAGTTGAGTTGTTAGGTGGAGCTTCTGATAGCTGTTGGCTCGTATAGATAATTTTTTTTATACAAAAATTGATCCTATCATTTTTTTATTTAAGTCATAATTTGTTAATATAATATCAAGGTATATAAATAAAAAATAATTAATTATAAAACATTATATAGAATCAAATAATAAATTTGTATAGTGTATAAATTTTAATCAAACATGAAATTACTTCTTTTCTATAATTAATGTAAGTTTGACTTCATTATATATTAAAATAATTAAACTTTTTTTTTGATCACTTCATTCTTGATTAGCTACTTATGCTAATTGTTAGCCCCAACAACCATTAACTGGTCCTAACAATTATACTAAACCAACCCTAAGCAATACACTTATGCTTAGCTCAAGTTTAATTCCCTCAACTAAAACGAGTAAAGCAGGATTAACTTGATTTAGCTTGAAATATCATACAATTATGCATAATTATAGTATATCCCATTCTTCAGGTTAGTGTGGCCCTAATTTTAAGTAAAACACGTTAAATCTTAAAATATCAAATCACTTTTATTCTTTTATTCTTATCTTAAAATTTTTTAGCTTTTTGAATTGTGATATCTAATTTTTTGAGCATCATCTTTGTATTTCCATGCTGCTAGTCACGCAAAACGATGGCTATAAAGCATCCATGCACTTGTATAATGAAATATAACATCAAATCCAAACGGCTTTTATTTTCAAAATAATTCGAATTTCAATAAATAAATTATTATTATTGAGATTTTTTTCTTCCTCCAAAAAAAAAAAAAGATTACAAACCTATATATGATTGCTGGTTTGTGTGTTGAACTCTAGAAATCCAAGGTCTGGATCTATCTTTATTGTGTTGGCCGTAGGAAGTTAGACTCTAGAACTAAATACGTGTAGTCCCATGAGTACAATATTTTTTCCTTCTCTCAAAAAATTAATCGTGTTTGCATCAATCTTACTTTTAACCATGATATATATATATATATATATATATTCCATCCAATTGTCAGCAAAACTCTGCTCCTCTTTCAAATTCATCTTGAGCTGGGACTGTTGTTTCTCTGGCTTCTCTTCTTTCTTTCTTTTTTTATTTTTATTTTTTAAGGCAAGTCCATTCCATTGACACAGTGAAATGAATATAGGCAAAAACCATAAAATATGAAAGACTAGTACTATCCCTGATAAAAAATATAAAATCATGCTAACGGTTGACGATAAATCACCGTCCCCGAGCGTCCGTGAGTGTCCGGTCACCTTCTCCGGCGGGCTCGGGATCCTCCGGCGAGCTCCTTGCGCCTGTGGGCCTGCAAACAAGTCCCGGAGGCCGAAGATTCCGGCGGAGACCCTCCGACGCTCAAGTCAGTGCTATGGGCAACAGCCATGAGCTTGAGGAAGCTCGAAAGAGAGAAGAAGAGAGAGGCTTAGAGCCGTGCTCTCTGTGGGCAAGAATGAGTGTTAAGAGTATCGTGCATTCTCAGTTCTTGGAGTTCTTAGTGTTACCTGATTGGGAGTCCCTCTTACCCTTTTTATAGATGCCCGGAGTCCGTGGGCTTGGGGCGTGATCACTTGTCAGAGCATTAATTGATGGTAGCACAATGGAGCTTACCTCCATGTGACGTGTCAAGCTGCATGCCATGTCCCTTCAGAGTAGGTGGCTGCAGGGCATGGCCAATTGTTACGGCGCTTGCAAGATGTGTCCTCTACGTCACCTTTTTGGTTGTCCTGAGCAGACAGCGATGAGTGATAAAGTTAATCGTGTGGGTCCCAAGGAACAGCCATTGAGGGGAAGATGATGTTGAGTTGAAGCCAACTGTCCCTCGTAGAGCATTGATTATGGAGTGCTTGCGTGACAATGTTCATGCCCTTGGATGAGCTTCAGAAAAGGCCGAGGGTGAATACTTGCATGGCACTGTTCACTTGCATGGCACTGTTCACTACCGATGCCGCTATTCATGCCGAAGGGAAGAAGCCGAGCACGTCTGAGATCGAGGGGGCCAACGTGGTAGCCATAAATGCCTTTATACATGGGAATGAATAAGGCAATAAATGACTTAGAGTAATGAATGCACGTGGCCTTAAGTGCCTTGGTGCGAAAGGCCGAGGGTGTCTCGGGGATTGAGACACTGTTCATGTGGCCCGAGACCGAGAGGGGGTCTCGGGGGTTGGGATACTGTTCATGTGGCCCGAGACCGAGAGGGGTCTCGGGGGTTTGAGACTTAGGCCGAGGGGGGGGGGGGGGTTGAGGGTGGAACATGTCCGATTCTGGTGCCAGCATGTGGCCCGAGACCGAGAGGGGGTCTCGGGGGTTGGGATACTGTTCATGTGGCCCGAGACCGAGAGGGGTCTCGGGGGTTGAGACTTAGGCCGAGGGGGGGGGGGGGTTGAGGGTGGAACATGTCCGATTCTGGTGCCAGCATGGCAGCCATAAATGCCTTTATACATGGGAATGAATAAGGCAATAAATGCCTTAGAGTAATGAATGCACGTGGCCTTAAGTGCCTTGGTGTGACAGGCCGAGGGTGTCTCGGGGGTTGAGACACTGTTCATATGGCCCGAGACCGAGAGGGGGTCTCGGGAGTTGGGATACTATTCATGTGGCCTGAGACCGAGAGGGGGTCTCGGGGGTTGAGACTTAGGCCGAGACCGAGAGGGGGTCTCGGGGTTGGGACTTGAGGCCAAGACCGAGAGGGGGTCTCGGGGGGTCAAAGGCGGAACATGTCCTAGGGCCATCATGGCAGCCATAAATGCCCTCCAAGTCATTATGACCATACCATTAAATGTCCCAGCCAGTGCACTTGACCGCCGGACATTAATGACGGAAGGTGGCCCTTGGGAGAGCATGATGGAAGGTGGCTCTTGGGAGAGCCCACGCACTCATCGTGGCTATTTTTTTCTATTTTGTTCTCTTTCTTCATTATGACAACATTATGACGAGATGCCCGTGGATGGATGTTGGGAGCTAAGACCGAAAGAGGCTTCATCAGTTTCCTCTTTCACGGTTCTCTAACGGCGTTGGATCAGCCACATCAGATACCCCCTCACCCCTGAGACGAAACGAGCCCACTCCAGCAAGGCAAAAGGGGCGTCACCTCCCAAGTGGCTGATCCCCACCTAACTTTGGAGTCTTTAACTTTTGACTTGAAGTTTGGATGTGGGTCCCCATCAACTGTGAGCTGAGGAGTTGGCCTCTCCCAACTGTGAGTTGTCTTGGGGCTTCTTGATAGCTGAAGTAACCAGCAATATATTGCAAGTGTACAATTTAAACGAAGGTATTACCCGATTGGCCATTGACCGCTAATGCAGAGTTGAAGCTGCTGAGGCTGAAATGAAGCCGTTGAGGCTGTGACGAAGCCGCTGAGGCAAAGTTGAAGCCGTTGAGAGCCTTTTGAACCCCGGAGGGTGACCTGAGAGTTGAGAGTTGTCAGGTGCCTTTTTAAACCCCGAAGGGTGACCTGAGAGTTGAGAGTCGTCAGGTACCTTTTTAACCCCGAAGGGTGACCTGAGGGTGCTTGGACCAGGCTCATGTGCATTTTAACCCCGGAGGGTGACCTGAGGGTGCTTGGACCAGGATCAGGTGTCTTTTAACCCCAGAGGGTGACCTGAGGGTGCTTGGACCAGGCTCAGGTGCCTTTTTAACCCCAAAGGGTGACCTGAGAGTTGAGAGTCATCAGGTGCCTTTTTCTTTGTGCCAACGATCTTTGCTGCCGACGTTGGAGTCAGTCTTTGGCCTTTGGTGCCGAGCTGGCCTCGGGCTTGAGTGCCGATGGTACATCGGGCTTTTTGGATTCGATGGTACACCGGTCTTCGGTGCCGATGGTACATTGGTCTTAAATGCTGATGCAAGGTTGGTCTTCCCTGCATGATATTTTTAAGTATCAATGAAAGAAAACTGTCTAAAGTGCAGCGTACTTAGCTCTTGTAGCACTCTTATTTTCCTTCTACGGATTTGAGCACTTCCGCCCGCTGGTGGTCTGCCCCCCAGGGAATCAAGTTGGGACGGAGCCTGGAGTTGGTTGATGACTAGCTCCTCTCCGAAATGAAGCTGGGGACTCATCTTCAGAGTGCAGTAAAGAGAGAGAGATGGGATCTAGAGCCGGGAACGCTGGAGCGGAGCCACGGACGAGAGTCGGAGTCGGACTCGGGAGCTAGAGGTCGCCGAGGGAAGCCCGAGCAGCCAGCGGCCGTTGAAGATGAGCGGTCGGGAGTCCACTGAAGGCGAATGGTTAGGAGAGGATGTTGCTGGGAGTCATCAGGATTCGGGCAGCCTCCACATTGGTTCAAGGCAAGGGGCCCTCTAGCTTCCATGGTCTCTCTCTCCTTTCACTGAGTTGACGACCTGTCCTCCAGATAACTATGTTGATTGAAGGCAGAGGGTACCAGTGCTGAAATTTGAAGGTAGCTGGAATGGAATCCACAGGAGGTCTTGGGTTCGGATTGGCTCTGGGTGCAGCAGAGGAAAGAGAGAGGGGGGGTAGATAGAGTCAACAGTCAAAGCCCTTTGTCCTCATCTTCCACCTTGCATTAATAGCATCAGCATGTCTTAGCTTATCACCGCTAAGAATAAAAATGCCCATAAATACTTGAGGTGACTAGGAGTTAGGATTTGGGTGGCTAGGAGTGGTGCTCTTGCTGGCTAACGAGCCCGAGCCTTAAATTGTCGTTGAGTTTGACTTTGAGGTTGCTTTTGCTCCTGAGCTTGTTGCCACGTGGCCATGGAATATTTCTCTCATAGCCTTTGAACAATTGCCGCTAATGCTTGGATCTTCAGGGTGAGGGTGGCACGGTATTTTGCTTGAATGGCATGAACTGGTGGTGATGGTGGAACAGAGAACTAGCATCTTGTTGCTCAGCTTGTTGAGGGTGCCCCCCAGCATAACTGGTGGAAGCTTCCATTGTTGTCGTAAAGGGAGTAAGAGCTTGTAGCTTAGTGTCACAGAACTCTGCTTTCTCTCCCTACCTAGCGCGCCAATCTGTTGACGCCAAATCACCATCCCCGAGCGTCCGTGAGCATCCGGTCGCCTTCTCTAGCGGGCCCAGAATCCTTCGGCAAGCTCCTTGCGCCTGCGGGCCTGCAAACAAGTCCCGGAGGCTAGAGATTTCGGCGGGGACCCTCCGACGCTCAAGTCAGTGCTCTGGGCAACAGCTGTGAGCTTGAGGAAGCTCGAAAGAGAGAAGAAGAGAGGCTTAGAGCCGTGCTCTCTGTGGGCAAGAATGAGTGTTAAGAGTGTCGTGCGTTCTCAGTTCTTGGAGTTCTTAGTGTTACCTGGTTGGGGGTCCCTCTTACCCTTTTTATAGATGCCCGGAGTCCGTGGGCTTGGGGCATGATCACTTGTCAGAGCATTAATTGATGGCAGCACAATGGAGCTTACCTCCATGTGACGTGTCAAGTTGCATGCCATGTCCCGTCAGAGTAGGTGGCTGCAGGGCATGGCCAATCATTACAGCGCTTGCCAGATGTGTCCCCTATGTCACCTTTTTGGTTGTCCTGCATAGACAGCGATGGGGGATAAAGTTAGTCGTGTGGGTCCCAAGGTACAGTCATTGAGGGGAAGATGATGTTGAGTTGAAGCCAACTGTCCCTCGTAGAGCATTGATTATGGAGTGCTTGCGTGACAATGTTCATGCCCTTGGATGAGCTTCAGAAAAGGCCGATGGTGAATACTTGTATGGCACTGTTCACTTGCATGGCACTGTTCACTACCGATGCCGAGCGCTATTCATGCCGAGGGGAAGAAGCCGAGCACGTATGAGGTTGAGGGGGCCAACGTGGCAGCCATAAATGTCACCCGGCTAGGTATAGGCTATTTTTTTTAAGTACGGAAGCGTCCTAGCAGGGGACCGGCCTTAGCACGCCTCGTGCTAAGTCAGCCTTTCTCTCTCAGAGTTGTTGGGCACAACTAGTAGGGTGAGGTTGATCGAGACCTCCCCTACAGGAACCCCAAAAACCCCAACAAGTAATCACAGATAATGCCCAGCCCCAAACACAAGATGTACAGGGTCAACACTACCCCAACCTCTTTGATTAATACAATCCTAAGAGGAAGACAAGATGAATATGTGCCGCAGCACTACAAGAAATCTCTCACGATCTCTCCCTCACCTTGCCCTTAGGCTACAAGATGACTCACCCGTAACCCGTAGATGATCGCCCGTAGGAAGCTCCTCAACGGCACCGATCATATCTTCTCTCTCCTCCTTCTCGCCCAAAGTGGTGGAGACTAGAAGATGCTGCCCACCTTCTTGATAGCCGGCTGGATAGGATCTCCTTTGATACCTCTCCATGTGTTGTTGTGTTGATTGCTTGCTCCCTCACAAAGACCTCCCTCTTATTTATAAGGTTGAGCCACCGCCTCATCCAAAGCTACTGTCCTTATCCCTTTGACATCCTTAGCCTTATCTCCATGCACGCCACTTTTGAATCACCGCTTTATCCTCTCCAAATCTTATTTCTAGATAACCGGTTGTATAGGCTGATTAGGAGATCTCGTTGCCGCTGGGTAGATGCCTCCAAACGTCATCAAAAGGATTCCACGATGGCTTAGGATAATGCCCAAAAACCATCAACCAACTCCCCCAAGAATCTCTCAAATCTTCAAGTTAATTGTAGATAAGGGCTGAAAATCTTATCCAACATCTTATCCAAAACCTCCAGCTGGATCCCCAAATCTTATCCATAGGATAAGGTTTGGATTCGTCTGATCTGGACGAAATTATTCCCCCAAAATTGGCTTGGAAGTCTGTTGGACGGTTGAGGCCGTTGCAGGTGCGTCTGGGCGGTTTTGGGCTTGCCGCACTCCACGTTGCTAAGGGTTGGCTCCGGGTCTTCTTTGGCCGCGCATGCCTTGCTGAAACTGGGCTTGCTGATGCCGACTTCGCGTGCCATCGCGTCGGGAGATGGGTCGCATTCGGCCTTGGCGCTTGGTCCACCAACCTCGCACCAAGTGTCTGACTAAGTGTGGGGCTTGCCGGCCCCATGGACGGACGTGCGCATCCCGTGGCACGGTCAAACTCCGTCCTGGCAGGTCCTCGGCCACCTGCCTTGCCTGCGCTGCGCGCTGCAGGCTGCGCTATGGCCCTCCTGGCCGTGCGCATCACTGGGGCGGTGACAATCCTCCCCCACCTGAAGACGCTGACGTCCCCATCGCGCTCGCCCTCACGTAGGCCTGAATGTCCTCCTCGAACTGCCAAAGTTCTTCTGCTCGCCTCCAGGTGGCATCAGAAACATCCTCTCCGTGCCATTGTACCAGATACTCCGTACTGGGGTCCTTGACTTGTACCCACCTTTCGGTCCGCCAAAATTCTTGCAATCTTCCTTGCGAACTTGGGTCGGATGGCAGGGCGCATCCTGCCTGGGTTCTCTAACTCGTCTGCAGCCAGGTCTCCATGGTATGGTTTGAGGAAGCTAACGTGGAAGACTGGATGAATCTTCAGTCTGGCCGGCAAGGCCAGTTTGTAAGCTACTTCTCCCACCCGTCTGAGTACTTTGAAGGGTCCGTCATACCTTGGCAAAAGGCCTTTGTGGAACTTTGCTTGGTCGCTTTCCTCCAAAGATAGGGCGTAATTTTCAACATCACAAGATCGCCCACCTGGTACTCCACTGGTCGTCGATGCTCGTCTGCACGCAGCTTCATCTAGCCACCCGCACAAGGCTGTCACGCGCCTTAGCGATGTTTTCGGTCCTGTCCCTTGCAAATAGATGCCGCTGGACATGGGCCGTCATACTGTCGTGCAACCTCCAAGGGCGTCCTAGGCTGGTAGCCTAGGCATAACTCTGCTGGACTTTGATCTGTTGCTGAAGACCGGTTTAGATTGTAGGAAAATTTGTGCATCCAGCAACTCAAGCCAGTTTCGTTGTCTTGCGGTGACGAAGTGCCGCAGATACTCCTCGAGCAATGCATTCACCGCTCGGTTTGGCCGTCCGTCTGAGGGTGATATGCTGTGGAGAATTTAAGCTCCGTGCCCACGATCTGGAAAAGCGTGGTCCAGAACTTACCGTGAATCGGACGTCGCGGTCGCTGATGATATCTCCGGGCAAACCGAAGATCTTGACCACATGGGTGAAGAAGAGCGCCGCGCACGTCTCGGCTGTGCATGGGTCCGGTACCGCCATGAAGATAGCATACTTGGAAAATCTGTCCACCACTACAAAGATGGTCGCTTGCCGTCCACTTCCGGAAATCCCACTATGAAGTCCATGGAAACAGATGCCCATGGTCGGCTTGGGACGGGCAACGGTTGCAGTAGTCCCGCTGGCTTCCTGCGCTCCACTTTGTCCATCTGGCAGATCAGACAACTCCGCACATAGGCCTCCACGTCTCTCCACATATTTGGCCAGTAGAAGTCACGAGATAGCAGGGCATACATCCGCTCCATGCCCGGATGTCCTGCCCACCTTGAGTCATGGGACTCTTTTAATAAGTCACGCCGTAAAGCTTCATTCTTCGGCACGACTAGCCTGCCTCCATGTGCGCGAAGCAAGCCGTCCTGGATCCAGAAGCGCCGCACCAGTCCGCTCGTCACATCACGCATTAGCTTGGCGTATGCCGCGTCTGCCTGCGCTGCCTCGCGGATACGCTCTATAACGACTGCATGGTCGCCACCGCGGCCACGTACTCCTGTACGACTTGGCGGCTGAGGGCGTCGGCCACTTGATTCTGACGTCCTGGCCGATGCTCCCAATCGAAGTCGAACTCCAAGTATTCTTGCCAACGAGCTTGCTTGGGCGTCAACTTGCGCTGGGTCTTGAAGTAGGTGTTGGCGACGTTGTCGGTAACAATTTTGAATTTAGTTCCGAGCAAGTAATGGCGCCATACCTCCAAGCAGTGTATCACAGCAGTCATCTCCTTCTCGTGCGCCGAATACCGTGTCTCGGCGTCCTTGAATTTTCTGCTCTCATATGCTACTGGATGTCCCGCCTGGACCAAGACTCCACCAAGCGCACGGTCGGATGCGTCCGTGTGCACTTCAAAAGGATCCTCAAATCTGGGTAACTGCAAGACCGGCTCCGTAGCTAGCGCCGTCTTCAGCTTACCGAAGGCCTCCTCACAGTTGGAGGACCAACTCCACCTTCGCTCCTTCTTGAGCAGATCGGTCAAAGGGCTTGCGATGGCCGAGTACCCTTTGATGAACCTCCGGTAATAGTTCGCGAGTCCTAGGAACGATCGGAGCTCGCTCACTGTAGCAGGTGTCGACCAGTCCAGGATGGCCTGGACCTTGGCGCTGTCCATCCGTATCGCGCCATGGCCAACGATGTGTCCAAGAAAATGGACCTCGGTGCGTGCAAACTCGCACTTCTCCCTTTTGACGTAGAGGCGATGCTCCCGAAGTCGCTGCATAACTCGCCTCAAGTGCTCCACATGCTGCTGCAGGCTACCGCTGTAAATGACTATGTCGTCCAAATAGACTACGACAAAGTCATCCAGGAAGTCATATAGGACGTCTGTCATGAGATTGCAGAAGGTAGCTGGTGCGTTTGTCAGGCCAAAGGGCATGACCAGGAACTCAAATGAGCCGTACCGGGTCACACACGTCGTCTTTGATTCATCACCTGGCGCAATACGTACCTGCCAGTATCCAGAGCGTAGATCCAATTTGCTGAAGTATTCCGCCTTCGAAAGACGGTCGAATAGATCTGCTGCGTTGGGCACCGGGTAGCGATTCTTCACGGTGACCTTGTTGAGGGCTCGATAGTCCACACACATGCGCAGAGATCCATCCTTTTTGCGCTGAAAAAGGACCGGTGCTCCGAAAGGGGCGCGGGATGGCTGAATCAGTCCCGCGGCCAGTAACTCATCCAGCTGAGTGCGCAGTTCCTTCAGTTCTGCAGGGCCCATGCGGTAGGGGGCCTTTGCCGGGGCACGCGCTCCGGGCTCCAGCTCGATTCGATGGTCGTGCGTGCGCCGTGGCGGTAATTCCTTTGGTAGCTCGTCGGGCATGAGATCGGCGAACTCCTGTAGTATCTCCCCCACCTGCGCGGGCACCTCCTCTGCGTCCTTCGATTCGGGCTGAACCTGGACTAGTGCGCGACATATGTCTGGTCTCCTTTCCTTAGGCCTTTGCTGAGTGCTTAGCGGATATCAGCCCGCTATCTGGAACTGTGCGCGAACTGGTGTTGGCCGTCTTCTGCTTTGCAACGGTTGACTGACCGCTGCTCTCTTCCTTAGCGGCTGGTGGCAATGCTGAAACGAAACCGGTGCTGTCCTCCGCTCCTATCAGCATGCCGTTGAGATGTGGAATGATCATTGCCTTGGCTGCCTTGAAGAATTCCAGGCCAAGGATGATCTGAAAATCGTCAGTGGGATCACCAAAAAGCTGCACGGCCCTCTCCAGGGCCGACTTCTAGATCAGCCTTTGTAAGGCCATTCACCCTCGCTGCCTTCGAGTTGATGGCCTTTATCATGGTTGCAGCGGTGGAAGTCTGCAAACCCTAACTCCTTCGCTATGTCTTCCGCGATGAAGTTGTCGGTGGCACCCGTATCAATCATGGCCCTCAGCTGGTGGCCATTGACCTTCACCGAAACATAAAGAAGCCCTTTGCAGGATGGCGGCTTCTTGGTGACAAGCGCATTAATCGCTTGCAACGGGTTCACCCGGGAGGGTCCCTCTGAGTCGCTGGATTCCTCGACCAATTGGGAGATCAAGGCCGTGAGCTTCCCCTTCTTCTGACAGTCGCGCATCCGATGTGCACCTCCGATGAAACAGCCTTGGGGCCGCTCAGATCTGGTCGTGGTATCCTTAGACTGCTGAGTAGTTCCCTTCTCTTTTGGGCTGTCGTCTTCTTCTTCTTCCCTTGCTTCTTGGGATGAGACGTCTTGCCCTCCTTGGCTTTAGCTTTCTGCTTGCCAGGGGCGGGGGTAGGCGTAGTGGTACGAAAGTCGACGAAGCTCTCGGCAGCAGCCATCGCCGAATTGAGATCTTTCACTCCTTGCCTTCGCAGCTCCACTTGCGCCCAATTCTGCAACCCCGACTGAAAGTTGAACAACTTGTCGGCTTCGGACATGTCTGGTATGTCGAGTAGCAATGAGCTGAACTCCTTGACGTAGTCTCTGATGGAACCCGTCTGCTTCAGCTTCTTCAGTTGGTCCCTCGCCACCCATGTGACGTTATGAGGGAGAAACTGAATCTTCAACTCTTCTTTGAGGGCCTCCCAAGTTGTAATTCCTGGCCTACCGGCGTTTCGATCCTCCGCGTTGCGAGTACGCCACCATAGCTTGGCATCACCAGCAAGGAACACGCTGGCGAGGCGGATTCGTTGCGCTTCCGGTATATTCATTGCTAGGAAGTACTCCTCCACGTCCCATACGAAGTTCTCCAGTTCCTTGGCGTTGCGCGCGCCGCTGAAAGGCTTCGGATCAGGTACGCGGATCTGGGATGGATGTGGTAGATTCGCGTAGGGCTGGCGTGCGCGCTCTCTCCTGAGGGCGTCCACTTCATCTCCCAGCTCCTTGATGCGATTCAGAACCTCCTCTAGAACGGCATCTCTTCCGTCCTGTTGGCCTTCATTGGAAGAGCTTGGCCCGGCTCCATGATCTGGTTGTGCCGGGATCGCCTGCTGGATCTGATTGATCTGCTGCTGCTGCTCCAAGGATCGGGTGATGAGATCAGTAAACCCATCCTCTGGAGGAATCCCGACAATAGCCTCGAGCCTTGCTATTCGATCGTTGTGATTCACCATGGTTGATTTTTAGAAGAAGAAAAAAAATGTTCTTGGGTTCTTGTATTGAAGGCTCTGATACCCTCTTGTCACCCGGCTAGGTATAGGCTATTTTTTTTTCTAAGTACGGAAGCGTCCTAGCAGGGGACCGGCCTTAGCACGCCTCGTGCTAAGTCAGCCTCTCTCTCTCAGAGTTGTTGCGCACAACTAGTAGGGTGAGGTTGATCGAGACCTCCCCCTACAGGAACCCCAAAAACCCCAACAAGTAATCACAGATAATGCCCAGCCCCAAACACAAGATGTACAGGGTCAACACTACCCCAACCTCTTTGATTAATACAATCCTAAGAGGAAGACAAGATGAATATGTGCCGCAGCACTACAAGAAATCTCTCACGATCTCTCCCTCACCTTGCCCTTAGGCTACAAGATGACTCACCCGTAACCCGTAGATGATCGCCCGTAGGAAGCTCCTCAACGGCACCGATCGTATCTTCTCTCTCCTCCTTCTCGCCCAAAGTGGTGGAGACTAGAAGATGCGCCCACCTTCTTGATAGCCGGCTGGATAGGATCTCCTTTGATACCTCTCCGTGTGTTGTTGTGTTGATTGCTTCTCCCTCACAAAGACCTCCCTTATTTATAAGGTTGAGCCACCGCCTCATCCAAAGCTGCCGTCCTTATCCCTTTGACATCCTTGGCCTTATCTCCATGCACGCCACTTTTGAATCACCGCTTGATCCTCTCCAAATCTTATTTCTAGATAACCGTTGTGTAGGCTGATTAGGAGATCTCGTTGCCGCTGGGTAGATGCCTCCAAACGTCATCAAAAGGACTCCACCGATGGCTTAGGATAATGCCCAAACAACCATCAACCAACTCCCCCAAGAATCTCTCAAATCTTCAAGTTAGTTGTAGATAAGGGCTGAAAATCTTATCCAAATCTTATCAACATCTTATCCAAAACCTCCAGCTGGATCCCCAAATCTTATCCATAGGATAAGGTTTGGATTCGTCTGATCTGGACGAAATTATTCCCCCAAAATCGGCTTGGAAGTCTGTTGGACGGTTGAGGCCGTTGTAGGTGCGTCTAGGCGGTTTTGGGCTTGCCGCACTCCACGTTGCTAAGGGTTGGCTCCGGGTCTTCTTTGGCCGCGCATGCCTTGCTGAAACTGGCTTGCTGATGCCGAATCCGTGTGCCGTCGCGTCGGAGATGGGTCCGCATTCGGCCTTGGCGCTTGGTCCACCAACCTCGCACCAAGTGTCTGACTAAGTGTGGGGCTTGCCAACCCCATGGATGGACGTGCGCATCCCGTGGCACGATCAAACTCCGTCTGGTAGGTCCTCGGCCACCTGCCTTGCCCGCGCCACGGGCTGCGCACTGGGGCGGTGACATAAATGCCTTTATACATAGGAATGAATAAGGCAATAAATGCCTAGTAATGAATGCACGTGGCCTTAAGTGCCTTGGTACGATAGGCCGAGGGGTCTCGGGGGTTGAGACACTATTCATGTGGCCCGAGACCGAGAGGGAGTCTCAGGGGTTTGGGATACTGTTCATGTGGCCCGAGACCGAGAGGGGGTCTCGGGGGTTGAGACTTAGGTCGAGACCGAGAGGGGTCTCCGGGGGTTGAGACTTAGGCCGAGATCGAGAGAGGGTCTCTGGGGGTTGAGACTTAGGCCGAGACCGAGAGGGGGTCTCAGGGGTTGAGGGTGGAACATGTCCGAAGCCGATGGTGCCATCATGGCAGCCATAAATACCTTTATACATGGGAATGAATATGGTAATAAATGTCTTAGAATAATGAATGCATGTGGCCTTAAGTGCCTTGGTGCGATAGGCCGAGGGTGTCTCAGGGGTTGAGACACTGTTCATGTGGCCCGAGACCGAGAGGGGTCTCGGAGGTGAGACTTGAGGCCGAGGCCGAGACCGAGAGGGGGTCTCGGGGTTGGGACTTAAGGCCGAGACCGAGAGGGGTCTCGGGGGTCGAAGGTGGAACATTTCCTGGGGCCATCATGGCAGCCATAAATGCCTTCCAAGTCACTATGACCGTACCATTAAATGTCACTTGACCACCCATAAATGCCTTCCAAGNACACAGTGGACGTGCTGAGGCCTTGAAAGCACCAAGGTGGAGATTGTTGGGCCTGGTGTGGTGCTATTAAGGCCCAGGTGGGCTAACTTGTATTGGGCTGGGTTTGAGTCCAAGGGTTGAGATTAAATCAAGTCACGGGTGTACGGGCTTGGGGATTAGTTTAATCTCATTGGTTTAGTCCATGGGAGTTTTTTGTTGAGTCTGGGCCTGGCCCACTTCGTGGATGTATTTAAACTCTAGTCTCTAGGGTTTGGATGGAATAGAGAACAGATTCTTTTCTCCCAAAAATTCCCTTCTCTCATCATAGGGCGGCAGCCCTTTCTTTCTCCTCCCCATCTTCCTCCTTTTCAAGAAGTAAACCTAACAGGATTAGAAATCCTTAGTTCTAGTTCTTGTTCAACGGGGAATCCCATTGCTATTCATCAAGGTCTAAACCTAACAGGATTAGAAATCCTTAGTTCTAGTTCTTGTTCAACGGGGAATCCCATTGCTATTCATCAAGGTCTAAACCTAATAGATGGAGTATGGGAAGCCATGAATGATATAGACAAAAGCCGACCCTACCTACTCGATGCAGTTACTAACATAGCATCAAAATGGAGCTTTAAGACTGTAGCAAGGCACACTAATGGCCTTTTTGTTTGTAAAGTTTAAGCGAAGGAAATTAAGGGCCTCTTTAGATGTTGGTTCCAAAGAAAGCCTTCTTAATTGACAACACTAACGAAATCATGTTGGAAAAGATTAGAGCTGACACAGTTGGTAAGTTATCCTAGTTGTAAGTATAAATAATCAATTTTTCAAGTTGATTTGTCTATTCTCTTAGCTATGCTTAGATACTTTCTTCAGAATTATTGAGGGGTTCATAGGATGTTGATCAGCCTAGTACGAAAAACATAGGTGACATAAACTTATCATAGAAAGGCGATTGTCCTTGTAAAATTATTGGTGCCCAACCCAAGTACCTTAATGAGAGAAAAAAGAAAACTTTATTGCAAGGATTGATAATTTTCCACCACAACCACACCAACCATCCCACTTCATGAATCACGTAACAGGCTCTAAAAGCGCTAGAAGCAACACTGTTCTACGGTTATCTTGTCTATTGCCGGAACATGCCTCTTGTTCCACAAATCTTTCCTCCATTGATAGCTAGAAGAATTGAGAAGGTGTCCATTGGCCGCGTTAACCACAAACAATTTGTTGGCATAGAGAGACAGCTATCACTAGGGTCCCAGTTAAAATGGTCTACTCATCCATCATCAATGCTTCTCAGATCCTCTCAAATGGTTATATTTCCTAGATTTAGAAGAGAAAAGCACATGCACGGGCATTATTCTTTCTATAGAAGCTTCTTATGCATGATATGGGGTGTTGATGAGTCAATTAGATGCCACTCTTTTTCAGTCTATTCAAAAAGCAATTGCTTTTCTTAAAATTTCTTGTGAAGACATTATTGGTATGGCCCTTTCTCAAAGGATCTATCTACAGTGGATGTATTGGGAAGCCCACAATAATTATATCTTCCAAATTATCATCCTCAAGCCAAGAGCCATCATTCAAGAAGTTAATATATTGGCAAACCCTCTAGTACTATTTGTAACACTCTAAGCTCATCTACTAGTCTAATTAACTAGTTAGCAGGTCAAAATCATATGGTCCTAAAAGTTTGAGTGAAAATTAATTGATAGAAGGGAAACTTAAGTTATAAGCACTTTAAACTTTTTTTTTTTTTCTATTCGATGTGGAATTATTTTTTGAAATGTTTTATCTTAACATTATTTTGACTATCGACTTAGTCCTAAATAGAGCAGAATGAAGAAAGCTAGTTCTTATATCCAACCCCATGTAATTGAAAAAAAGGCTTAGATGAATTGAATTGAGTTGAGTTAAGTATTATCTTAATATTCTTTATCTCCTGCTGAGATACATGGCCGACAGAAGTTGCTTCGGAATCATCTTGCTTGCCACTGCTGTATTATTCTGAGAGCAAAAACTAACAAATTATGTAGTCTATTCTTTTTATACACATCCAAAGTAAAATGACCATGCCATTGCTTCTTGTGCCCTCTCTCATTTTATGATGTGAAGTGGGTCTAATTTATGCTGCATGTAGATGGGATTCATCTGATCAATTGTCTCTAAACTTGTCTTGCGATATCCGGCTTGATACTTTAATCTTTACCTTGCTCCTAATTTGATAAGATAAACATTTGAAGCAGGAGTTTGTGATCTAGAAGAAATCAAATAAGAAAACAAACCAAAAATCAAAAAACACTAAATCTTCCCCTTACGCTTCTTGTGGCCTAACCAAACTGGAGGCCTCTAGAGCACTGTACTCCAAACTGGAAATCAAAAACCATCAACTCCTTGAGCAACTGGCGGAAAGCCCACCTCACATTTCGTCAAGAAAACAAAAAGAACGCAACTGAAGGGAAAGCAATCTAAACAAGGAAAAGAAATCCTGATAGGACCAGTTAACAGGCCCATGGGTAATAAAAACAGAAATTTTCAAACAATTTTTCTAGGCGGCCATCCTCGGCGGCCTTCCTAAACGGCTTAGTTCCTAAGACGGCCTCGCTGACCTACTAGATTTTCTCTTCAAGGATGCTATGGGCGTTTAATTCTATCTGCAGTTTTGCTCTTAGCTACAACAAGTATCTCATCGTAACGAAGAAAGAGAATAGAAAGGAAAAGGGCCACTTCACGTGCGGTGGTTCTCCGAAAGGCCACTTCAGTCATTAATGGCCGGTAGTCAAATCGAGCGGTGCAGAATGAGAGCATTTAATGGTGTCTCAATGACTTAGCCAGCATTTATTGGAATGGGAAGAGAGGAAAAAGTCCTATTCGGCCCAGCACTCTCTCACCCTCTCTTCCAAGTCGGCTCCACCTCGACTTCCAAGTCGCTCGGCACATTTATGGCCTCATTCAAGTCGGCATATTTAATGGCCTCATTCAAGTCGGCCCCACCTCATTCAAGTCGACCTCGGCACTCTCTTTCGAGTCGACCCCGACACTCTCTTTTAAGTCGGCCTTGGCACATTTAATGGCCTCATTCAAGTCGGCCCCGCCTCATTCAAGCCTCATCCAAGTCGCCCCAGCACTCTCTTTCGAGTCGGCCCCGGTACTTTCCTTCAAGTCGGCCTTGGCACATTTAATGGCCTCATTCAAGTCGACCCCGCCTCATTCAAGTCGGCCTCGCCTCATCCAAGTTGGCCCCGGCACTCTACCTCAAGTCGGCCTCGCCTCATCCAAGTCGGCCCCGACACTCTCTTTCGAGGCGGCCCCTGGCAAATCCTAGGCGGCCTCCAGCCCTTCCATGACGGCTTCCGGCCTTTCTGCAACAGCCTCTGTCACAGCGGCCTTCGTCCATCCTAGGCGGCCCCTGGTGGTCCGAGTGAATCCCACGGCAACCCCAGGTCTTCCACGGACTTCTAACTCTCTGAACTTCATGACTTCGAGCATCCGGGGCTTCCCTGGTTTGGACTCCATGCTGCATGGATGGCTCTGGAGGGAGAAGGACTCCAGCCACAAAATAATGAAAAGTGATGTGGAGGATAACAGGGAGGTGAAGGACCAGTCATGGTCCTTCCAAGATGACTTAAAGACCCTATAAAAAGAAAGGAGGGACGCTGGCATCATGATCTAAAGTATTTATAGGGCCCTCGGGAGCTTGTCAAAGGACAGGGCACCGCCACAGTTCATAATTATGATAGATTGATTCGGAACTACGGATCAGCCGAGTATCTTCAACGGATTACCATAATTCGGCGTCAGATTCGTCGAGTCAAGGTGAACATAAGTCTCAAAATAAGAAAAAAGAAAAGTGATGAAGGATGTGATAGCGCCTGTAGCTCTGACATTCCATTAAGAGGTAAGCTTTATTGAAAGATATCATTTATCATAAAAGTCTTGACAAGTTGCATCATTTTGAGCCTCACAGATGTCAGCCCTGACATTTCACCCACCAAAAGTCCTTAGTCATCATGATACTTCAGCCACTCAGACTAAATGAGCCCCCAAAAGTCATGGTCCATCATAAGGCTCCACGTGACTCCTTCCCACTAGAGGACAAGAACCCAAACTTCTCAAGCAAGTTTCATAGAGTATAAAGGTAAATAAATTAGGTAAGAAGAGGTAACTCCAGACACGCTCATTCTGAGCCTCTCTTTTTTTCTCTTTCGAGCTTTCTCAAGCTCACGGCTGTTGCCCAGAGCACTAACTTGAACGTCTGAGGGTCCCCGCCGAAATACCCGGTCGTGGGACTTTTTGCAGGCTTTGAAGACAAAGAAGGGCTTCGATATTTCTGTGGAGGAACGGCCGACGCTTAAGGACGCCGACTTGGGCATCAACAAATCCAAACAGAGCTTCCAGCACTACGTTTTTGGCAGAAACTTAGACTATTGAATCAAACTTCTTGTGCACCATCGATAATCTCTCTTTCATGCGGTGTGGTTGTGGTTTGTGAGCCAACGCTACCGAGGGTCAGATCGGATCCCTGAAGCTTTTCGTCCATGACTGCGTCCAATGTCCGAGCCATCTCAGGGCTCAGATGATTCCTCCAATCCCCCACCTTCCCTGTCCGAAAGTAACAAGAGTTTAGTATACTGAAGACCGAGGCCTGGTCACCGCTCTTGTTCACCTCCAGTTTGCTCAGGTTATCAAAGCTACACAGCCTTATAATCTCTTCCACCACCCCTTCCTTCTCCTCCTCCAAGGAGAAGGGACATCCCAAAAACTCCGCCAACCTTTTCGCCTTCGCCACCGGATCCTCCATCAACTCCTCATACTTCAAGAAGAACACCTTCTCAGGCCTTCTCAAGGCCTCCCTCCAGTACTCCAGAATATGGTCCCACTCCGGCCCCCAGGAGGAGTTCCCTCGGCACACCATCTCGAAGACCGTGGCGAGCGACAGGGACTCCGTCGTCGCCGACATCGGCCACGTCGTCTTCTTGCTGCGATGCAACGACTTGATGAAATGCCACAAAGAGACCACCCGGTCTTTGGGGTCCCGGCAAGCATATATAATTCGGCAGTCGGACGCTCTGATCGAGTCCGGCAACACAGAGTACGGCAAGTGGGTGCTGAGGAGCCGAGGGGATGGGAGGGCCTCGATCTTGGAAGCTTGGCCGGTGGCAAAGAACTCCTCCAGGTAGTGGACGCAGTTGTGGGGGTTGAGGCTGAGGAGAGGGTGGCGAGCAAAGGAGTACTGGCTTCGAGTCATGGTGGCGAAGATGAGTGCTTTGAGCCATGTGGTGCCGGCCTTGGGCAAGGTGACCAGGAGGAGGTCAGTGGGACGAGGCTTGAAGTGGTCTTGGACGGCCAAGGCTCCCCGGAGGTGGACTTGATCAGGGATCCAAAAGCCCTTGTACTTTCGAAGGGAGAAGGGTTGCCAGCCTTGCTCTAGTGGAAGGGCAGAGATGAGGTCGTCGTACTCCTGTGGAAGCTCTGGCAGAAGCTTTGAAACATGTGATGCTTTGGAGCTACTGGAATTAGATGGATCACTGGCCATGAGAGGAAGGAGGAAGCTACAGGGGGTCTGAAGAGCAGAGACACACCAGAGAGAATCAAAGAGATTGGCTTGTCCATACCATGTACCCATCTTTGGGTAGAATAAATAAATGCAGACTTCATTGCAGGGATGGCAACGGCCGGGGACAGCCGCGGCAGCCTCTACCGGTCCCGTCCCGTCCCGTTGAGAAAAATCTTCTCGTTCCCCTACCCCATTAAGTAGTTATGACAAGGATGGGATACCCGACCCGAATAAATGGATGCGTATTTAATCATTTAAATAAAAAATTATTTTATTAAATTTATAATTTACTAAAAGTTTAAAAAAAATTACTAACGGTTGGGGGTAAAATCGTCATTGCATTGATAGTCGTGCGAGGAGGCTAAGACCGACCCCATCCCTTCGCCCGCTATGATGTCTCCGGATTTCCATAGCTCGGCTCCCCCGAGCTTCCTATAGCTCGTCTTTCCCGAGCTTCCCATAGCTCGTCTTCTCCGGACTTCCGTGGCTCGGCTCCTCCGAGCTTCCCATAGCTCGTCTTCCCCGAGCTTCCGTAGCTCGGCTCCCTCGAGCTTCCCATAGCTTGTCTTCCCCGGGCTCCCGTAGCTCGGCTCCCCCGAGCTTCCCATAGCTCGTCTTCCCCGAGCTTCCGTAGCTCGGCTCCCTCGAGCTTCCCATAGCTCGTCTTCTCCGGGCTCCCGTAGCTCGGCTCCCCCGAGCTTCCTATAGCTCGTCTTCCCCGAGCTTCCCATAGCTCGTCCTCTTCGGGCTTCCGTGGCTCGGCTCCCCCGAGCTTCCCATAGCTCGTCTTCCCCGAGCTTCCGTAGCTCGGCTCCCTCGAGCTTCCCATAGCTCATCTTCTCCGGGCTCCCGTAGCTCGGCTCCCCCGAGCTTCCCATAGCTCGCCTTCCCGAGCTTCCGTAGCTCGGCTCCCTCGAGCTTCCCATAGCTCGTCTTCTCCGGGCTCCCGTAGCTCGGCTCTCCCGAGCTTCCCATAGCTCGTCTTCCCCGAGCTCACGTAGCTCGGCTCCCTCGAGCTTTCCATAGCTCGTCTTCTCCGGGCTCCCGTAGCTCGGCTCCCTGAGCTTCCTATAGCTCGGCTTCCCCGAGCTTCCATAGCTCGGCTCTCCCGAGCTCTCCGCAGCTCGGTTTTCTCCGAGCTTCTGTAGCTCGGCTTCACTGAGCGATCCACGATCCAATACTCACCTCCGCGGAATCTGGCGTAGGAGAGCCTAGGCCTATCGTAACAGCGTCCCAGGCAAGGAATCATGTCGAGGAGTGGTCTAGAACCTATCACGGCTACCTGGGGCCCACGCACCTATTAGATCTCAAGCCGTCAAGGAGCTCTCCTAGCCATCAACCCCTAACGAATAAGATACGGATCCCAACGGCCCCACAACGGCCTGATTCGATCCATCTCTGTATCCTAACAACCTTCGAACCTTCCAGAAGGCGCTCAAGATACAGGTGACAGCCTATAAATACGACACTCCCAGATTCTCTCAGGTATGCGCTCACTCTCACTCTCACTCTCCCACTCTCCCCAGCTGCTCGTCGGTGCTCCCCCCTAGAGCTCCCGATCGGCCGTCCCTGGAGAGACTCCTCGGAGAGATCCACCTCCTCATTTTCTGATTGATCGCCAATTTTTTCCACTGACTTGAGCGTCGGAGAGTCTTCCGTGGAGGGCCACCCCCAACGCCTCTCGCATGAGGACTTCTGTGCAGGTCCGCCCCAGGAGATCGACTGCGCCTGAGTCGGAGGATTTTGGTGGCAAAAGATTGGCGCTAGAGGAAGGGCCTCAAGTCCCGTTAAAACTTGAAGAAAGGAGATAAGGATCTCGATCTGGAGTAGAACCTCTCTAATGGCCAATCGGAAAAGAGCGACCTCTGAAGCCCAAGATCAGGCCGCTTCCCAGAGACCTGATCCGGTGAGTAGTGTAGCGCCACAGCCTCCACCAATTGAAACCCCGTCGCCGCCAGCTATCCCGGTGACCCAGGACCAGTTCGCCTCGCTGGTCCAACAAGTCCAGGCCCTGACCCACCTGGTCCAGGAGCGCTTCGCAGCTCCTCCCGCTCTGCACCTTCATAAGGAGGCCGCGATTCCTTCTTCGCCGGCGACTTCCTCCCCCAGTCCGCATGAAGCCGCGGACCCCCCACATCGACCCAGAGGGGACAAACCAGTCCCGCGAGGCGGCTACGACAGGGATCCTCCCATATCTCGGCGAGCCCGGACCCTCTCCCCAGTGTCCTCCCACCATGATTCGACGCCGTCCCTGCGCTCCCCTTGCCCAGCTCCTCCTCTTACCGCTGAAGAGGAGATCCGTCGATAGATCAGGGAGATGCGCCAGGAGCTGGACGCCGCCAGGCAGGCCCATCCGCCTCAGCCCAAAGCGGAGCAGGGCATCCCTTTCTCCAAAGGGATCATGGAGGAAGTGATTCCCTCCCATGTCAAGCTACCAGCCGTCGAACCCTACCACGGCTCTTCTGACCCGGACGACCATCTCAGCAGCTTCCGGTCAATAATGATGTTCCACGGAGCATCCGACGCGATCCTCTGCCGCGCTTTCCCCTCCACCCTCAGAGAATCTGCCCGAACCTGGTTCAATGCCTTGAAGCCAGGTTCCATTGATTCATTTGACGAGCTGAGTCGTCTTTTTATTGGCCAGTTCGTCAGCAGCCGCCGCCACCGACGGAGATCTGACTCTCTCTCCGAAGTTAAGCAGAGAGAGGGGGAGTCCTTGAGAAGTTATCTTGGCCATTTCAATAAGGCCATGTTGGAGGTGGACTACCTTAATCATGAGGTGGCTATGTCCGCCTTGGCGGGGGAGTCTCAAAGGAAAGCGACTTCTACCTGGCGATGGAGGTCAGCTACCCCCCTAACCTCTCCGATATGATGGCCCTGGCGGACAAATATGCCAGGGTCGAAGAGTCGCGAAGAGTTGCCCGCGCCGAGCTAGCAAAGAAGGAGCCCAAAGGTCTCGATGGGCACCGACCCGCCCGTCGGCCGAGTCCGCCTCGCCGCCAAAGAGCTCCCCCACTGCCGCCGAGGAATCGCTCCCGGAGCCCACCCAGGCGGTTCGATCTCTACACTCCGCTGACCGTGCCCCGGGCGCAGATCCTCATGGAGATAGAGCGCCAACTCCCCCGGCCAACTCCTCTCCGAGGGAACCCGACCCGAAGAGACCCCACCAAGTACTGCCGCTACCACCGGAGCACGGCCACGATACTGAAGAATGTTGGCAGCTAAAAAATGAAATCGAGAGGCTGATCCAGCGGGGGCGGCTGAATCAGTTTAGGAGGGCGCCCGAGCCAGGACAAGGAGGTGACCGCCAGCCCGAACCTCAACAACCTCCTCCTCCACCAAATCCGCCCGTGATCGGCCGCATCAACATGATCGAAGAGGCCGGCGGGTTGAGCCCCAGGAACGATGGTGAAGGATCAGCGCCAAAGAAGGTGCGGACGGGCGAGCTCTCTTTCTCCGACGATGATCTCCAAGGGATACAGTTCCCCCATGATGATGCATTAGTTGTATCCCTCAATTTGAATAACTATGATGTAAGTCGGATCCTTGTTGACAGTGGAAGTTCGGTGAATGTTCAATACCTCGATGTGTTTGCCAAGATGAAACTACTCATGGAAAACCTTCAAGCCATGGATTCCACCCTAATGGGATTCACAGGCGATGTCATCATCCCGGAAGGGGTCGTCACCCTGACGGTCCGCGCAGGAGCCTGGCCCCTTGTGGCCACTGTTTACATGGACTTCCTAGTGACCAAACTCAGGTTCCCATAAAACGCAATATTCGGCAGGCCCAGCCTAATGTCCCTCAAGGCAGTTGTCTCCATCCCACACTTATCCATGAAATTCCCATTGAACAGGGAGTTGGAGTTGTTCGAGGAAGTCAAGCCATGGCTCGGCAATGCTTCGTTACCAGCCTTCAGTCCAGAGTGCCGGAGGTTGACGGGCTAGACGCTCGGGAGGACTTCACCGAACAGCGAGGAGAACCAGCAGAGGAACTGGAGGAGGTGCCGTTAGATGAGGCTCGTCCCGACCGAACCATAAAAATCGGGTCGCTGCTCAAGGGCGAACCTTGGCACAGATTGATCAGGTTTCTCCGAAGCAACGCTGACGTCTTCGCCTGGTCCGCCTCTGACATGCCGGGGATCAGCCCCGAGGTTCTCGTCCATCGTCTCAATGTGGACGAGATGCACAGGCCCGTCAAACAGAAGAAGAGGAGCTTTGCTCCGGAACGACAAAAGGCCATTGAAGAAGAAGTAGATAAACTCATCAAGGCAAACTTCGTCCGGGAGGTAAATTATCCAAGCTGGCTATCAAACGTCGTCATGGTGAAGAAGTCGAACGGCAAGTGGAGGATTTGCATCGACTTCACCGACCTCAACAAAGCCTGCCCGAACAGCTTCCCTCTTTCCCGGATCGACCAGCTCGTGGACGCCACCTCAGGTCATCAAATGCTGTCATTCATGGACGCTTATTCGGGTTACAATCAGATCTGGATGGCCCCCAAGGATGAAGAAAAGACCGCCTTCATAACCGACCGAGGTACTTACTGTTACCGCGTCATGCCCTTTGGTCTTAAAAATGCAGGTGCCACCTACCAAAGGCTGGTTAACAAAGTATTCAAGGAGCAAATCGGCCAGAATATGGAGGTGTATGTGGACGACATGCTGGTCAAGAGCAAAGAAGCATCACGGCATATCGAGGACCTCTCAGAGAGCTTTGCAACGCTCCGCAAGTATGGGATGAGGCTCAATCCGACCAAATGCGCCTTCGGCGTTAACTCCGGAAGTTTCTCGGCTTCATGGTCTCCCAGCAAGGTATCGAAGCTAACCCCCAGAAGATTCAAGCTCTCCAACAAATGGCGCCCCCGGCATCTATTAAAGAGGTCCAACGCCTAACTGAGAGGATAGCGGCTCTTAACCGCTTTGTGGCGCGTTCGGCCGAGAGATGCCTCCCCTTCTTCAAAACCCTCCGGTCGGCTAAGAACTTCCGGTGGACCCCTGAATGCCAAAAATCATTTCAAGATCTCAAGAAATACCTCGGCTCGCCCCCACTCCTCAGTAGTCCAGCCCGGGCGAAACCCTGTTCTTGTACCTGGCTGTTTCAGAAGGTGCCGTCTGTTCGGTGCTGGTCAGAGAGGAAAGCAAGGTCCAAAAGCCGATTTACTATGTCAGCAGGCTGCTCCACGATGCGAAGACAAGATATAGCAGGATTGAAAAAATGGTGTTGGCCTTGATCACCTCAGTTCGGAAGCTGCGACCGTACTTCTAGGCATATTCTGTGACGGTCCTGACAGACCAACCTATCAAGGCGGTGGTTCACCGCCCCGAGACATCAGGAAGAATGACCAAGTGGGCCGTCGAGTTGAGCGAGCATGACATCCACTTTCAGCCTCGCCCAGCCATCAAAGCTCAGGTGCTAGCCGATTTCCTCCTCGAGTGTACCATCCCGGAGGACGGATCCACCCCAGACTCCCCGAAGAACCAAAATCTGGAGCCCGGTGGCTCCTCCATGTCGACGGGTCATCTAACGCTCATCGCTCTGGTACGGGCCTGGTTCTCACCAGTCCGGAGGGGGCAACCTTTGAATATGGCGTCCGGTTCTCTTTCCCGGCCTCCAACAATGAAGCTGAGTATGAAGCCCTGCTAGCCGGTCTCCGAATCGCCCGCAACCTGAAGGTGGAAAAGCTTAACGCCTTCACCGACTTGCAGCTAGTGGCTGGCCATGTACGAGGAGAGTTTGAGGCTCGAGAGCCGAACGTGGTTCGATATCTTCAAGAGGTGCGGAGCCTACTTCCCCATTTTTTCGAGTTTGAGATTACTCAGATTCCCAGATCCGAGAATGCCCATGCCGACCTACTGTCCCGATTGGCGACCGCGAAGTCAATGGACGCCGAGCAAAAGTTCCACCTGGAGACCCTGGAGAAGCCCAGCATCGCGGAAGCCGACCGAATAATGCAAGTTGAAGCCCAACCATCATGGTTCGATCCCATTCTGAAGTACCTCAAAGAAGGGTCGCTTCCACCCGACCGGAGAGAAGCTAGAAAGCTAAAGCTGCAGGCCACCCAGTATGTACTGATCGACGATCAACTCTACAAATGGTCCTTCTCCATGCCACTGCTCAGATGCCTCCGCCCGTCCGAAGCAGATTATGCTCTTCACGAAGTGCATGAAGGATTTGCGGCAACCATCTGGGAAGCCGGTCCCTATGCCACAAGGTGCTACGACAAGGCTACTACTGGCCGACTATGCAGAAGGATGCAGACGATCTTGTCCGAGCTTGCGACCCATGCCAGAGGCACTCAAGCATTCAAAGGCTCCCCTCCACCAACCTGGTTCCTATATCCTCCGCTTGGCCCTTCGCCAAATGGGGGATGGACATCCTCGGCCCGTTCCCGCTTGCCACGGGGCAGCGAAAATTTCTATTTGTTGCCATCGACTACTTCACTAAATGGGTCGAGGCGGAGGCGGTTGTACAAATAACCGAGGCACGGGCCAGAGATTTTGTATGGAGGTCCATCATCTGCCGTTTCGGCCTCCCGCACACTATAATCACTGACAATGGCAGGCAATTCGACAACCCTAAGTTCCGCCAGCTCTGCGAAGAGCACGGAATCCATCACCATCTCACCTCGATCAGGCATCCGCAAGCCAACGGAGCGGCCGAAGTGACCAACAGGACCCTGCTTCAAGGGATCAAAGCTCGTCTTTCCAGAGCCCAAGGCAGGTGGGCGGACGAGTTGCACCACATCCTATGGGCCTACCGCACCACCCCGAGAGTCCCCACAGGCGAAACCCCATTCCGGATGGCCTTCGGCACGAGGCCGTTATCCCTGTAGAGATAGGCCTCCCTTCGCTGCGAGTGGAAAGCTACTCAGAGGAAGCTAGCGATGAACAGCTCCGCACCAACCTCGACCTGATAGAGGAGATTAGAGAGAAGGCCCGGATCAGAGTGGCTGCCTATCAACAAAGGGTGGCCCGCTACCACGCCTCCAGAGTCAAAGGGAAAGCCTTCCTGCCTGGCGATCTTGTTCTCCGGAAAGCCTCTGTCTCCAAACCGCTGGAACAAGGAAAACTGGCACCAAACTGGGAAGGCCCATACCAAGTGGCGGAGATCATCGGACCGGAAACCTACAAGCTGCAAGATCTAAATGGAAAGTCTGTCCCCCGGACGTGGAACTCGGACAATCTCCGTAAGTATTATCAATAGGATATGTCCTTTATAAGTCCATTTTGATATACCTTATTATACCTTCCTGTCAGCACGTGTTTTCGTAATTTGCAACGTGAATCATCATGCATTACATTGCCAAAGATTGCAAAAAGAAACAGGTGCTGCTCATCAATCCTCGGCATGACCGAGTTACCCATCTGAGCAACAAATTCTCCGAACCTCGGCTGGGCCGAGCAGCAAATTCTCCGAACCTCGGCTGGGCCGAGCAGCAAATCCTCCGAACCTCGGTTGGGCCGAGCAGCAAATCCTCGAACCTCGGCTGGGCCGAGCAACAAATCCTCGAACCTCGGCTGGGCCGAGCAACAAATGGTCCGAACCTCGGCTGGGCCAAGCAACAAATTCTCCGAACCTCGGCTGGGCCGAGCAGCAAATTCTTCGAACCTCGGCTGGGCCGAGCAGCAAATCCTCCGAACCTCGGCTGGGCCGAGCAACAAATTCTCCGAACCTTGGCCAAAGCCAAGGGCTACATTCTGCCGCTCGAAACCTCGGCCAAAGCCAGGAAGCGGCCTTAGCCATCAAGATCCTCGGGCCAACCGAGTGACATTCCCGCGCCCTGGTCGCGCCCGGTGGCCAAACCATCGGCCGAAGGAGCAAAGTCCTTGCGCCTTAGTCGCACCCCAGGACATCGTTTGAAGCAGGGTGACTTCTCGAATACCCTATAAGTGAAAACAAAGACAAAGACCTCCTGATACCCCGAAGGAAGTAAAGGTACTCCTAAAGAACCGCCTAGGTCCGCCACTGGTCCAGACAGAGACCAGTGACCCCCCAAGAGAACTTGGTTCAGATTCGGGCAACTCATAAGCCCGGCCGACCTAAACAATGTTCATAGCTTAGCTCGGATTCGGGTAGCTCACAAGCCCCGGCCGACCTAAATACCCTTCTAAGCTATGTCCGGGTTCGGGTGGCTTGCGCGCCCCAATTATACCCGACCGTGGTCTCCTAAGACCTAAGCTCGTACTTGGGCGGCCGAAAAAACCCAACCAACGTTCGCAAATGCTCTGGAAACAACAGAATGCACAGTGTGACAAATCTTCGTATTCACTGATTAAAAAGAAAAGAAGGACAACAACGGCGAAAGAAAGAAAAAGAAACAAAAAGAGCCCTCGCTAAGGCTCGCTGTCACTTCCGGAAACCGACAAATCCTCCAGGCGCTGGGAAAGCTCGGCGACTTGTCGGTGGAGTGATATTATTTCCTCCCTTTGCTGGTCCGCCACCCGGCATAGGGCCTCGACCTCCCTCATGGTGACGGCAACGTACTCTTCGACGACCCTCTCGAGCCGCTGGTGGCTCGCGAAGGCCGACGCTAAGGCCTGCCCATCGACCGTAATGGTGGGACGGCCCCCCTCCGGATGCAGCAAGCCGTTGATCGTCGCTCTTAAATCATCAGGTGAATGCTCTCCTCCTCGAGAAGCCATATCGAAAGCTGTTCTAAGACTGAACCAAAGGGATGGCAAAGACCAACACCCCCCGTCCGTATTTATACTTTTCAAGCAAGTATTTCGGTCAATCAGGCCGTAACCATTGACCCGTGAGAATTCGCCACGTATCACCGCTTTAATTGGCGCCTGCAGAATCCTAAAGGTCGTGCCCCATCCCAAGCGAAATCGGTAATGCGGACGAACTGTTCGGGAACCCCCCTTTTTCTCTAGGAACGGGGTGCCTCCCAATCTGCCGACCCCCCGCAATAAATGCTCCCAACACATCCCCAAGCTCTTTTAAGCTGGCCGCCTTTCGGGAAGCGTGAAAAAGAAAGAATTCCAGCACCTGACAATAATTCGCCCCCTCGGAAGAGGTCGTGTCATAAATGGAGGGCGAGACCATGTACCGCCCGTACCGCCCTGACGCCCCTCATCGAACCCCGCAGGGACCTGGCATTATGACTCATGGTGACGACTAAGTCACTTCTCCGAGCTCCGAATCTCCGAACCTTGGCGGGGCCAAGTAACAAATCTCCGAACCTTGGCAGGGCCAAGTAACTAATCTCCGAACCTTGGCAGGGCCAAGCAACTAATCTCGAACCTTGGCAGGGCCAGGTAACTAATCTCCGAACCTTGGCAGGGCCAAGTAACTAATCTGCGAACCTTGGCAGGGCCAAGCAACCATTCTCCGAACCTCGGCAGGACCGAGCCATAAATACTCGGACTCCAATGGGGTCGAGGCATGAATCTCCGAGCTTCGGCCCGACTTAAGGAACGTATTCTACCACCAAACAACCTCTAAACCTCCATCCAGACCCGGGCAGCTTGCAAGCCCCGACTAGTTCGGATAGCGCGGGATCCTCGCCTAAAAACAAACGGGATGTCCTTATATCCCATGGCCAGCAACAACAACTTGGCACAAGAGAAACAGAGATTGAGGAATAGAGCAAAACTTTCTTTGTTTCATTGCCATCAAAACCAATTACAAATGCCTGAGAGGCGTTACAAGAGCATGAAACGACTAAAATAAAGACGAGCACAAAACTCGGGCAACTGCTCCGAAGCAGACCTGGGCAACTGTGATGCTCCGGCATCCGGGCCGACAAATTGGGCAAACCGCGAACAGTTAGCTCAAGCCGATAACGGGCGGGCGACATGGACCAACAGTTGCGGCTAGCTTCGGTAAATAATGATATCTCGGTAACCCAACCAAGATATCAGAGTGATTGGAAAGGGTGGACGGGATATTACCCCTAACCACCCAACCGAGAGGCCCCCCGACGAGTAGGTAGGAAGCCCGCGGACCCTGGCGCCGGAATGCTCTCCCAAACCGAGTGTGTACTGCCCGGCCTTGCCCAAACTCAAAGGCAAGGTACCTGCGGGCGACACACCTTCACCCCCTCCCCATGTGGCGAAAGAGTCCCTAGGCGGGCAAGCCTAGGAATCCAAACCAGGGGAGGAGGCGAAATTCACACAACCCATGGGGAGCCCGCGTACACTTCCTACCGTACATCCCCGAGGGGGGAACCACAAAAGTCACACGGGAAGCACATATGTGCGCTCTCCGTGTGATCTCTGCACCCCTCCTGTGCGCTCTCCATATGATCTCCGGGGCTCATCCCCTAAGGGCGAACCATTCTCCAGCGGCTCCTTCATCGCCCCAACTGTCCGGAGGCGAAGGGCTTATGAAAGGAAAGCTCGACCCTCCCACTCGCGACACCAGAGAAATGAGCATGGTGGAAACTCCAAAGGGGAGGGAAACTTTGAGGATGGCCTAACACGACCCCTCTTCCCCCTTTTTATAGGCAAAAATGAACCGGGAACAGCTATCAAGGCCGGAAGCCCCGAGATTCGAAACACCTGGCCCATGCCTCCACATGGCCTCCCGGGATGAAAGCAGCACCCCACCGCGCGCCAAGCCAGTCGCCTGAATCGTGACGAATGCAAAGATTGCCTTTGATCCCGAATCATGGTTGTTGGACGCAGAAAATCGCCCGCCGATCCTATGGAAACTGACAGATCCAGGGGATCGTCTTACGAGAAAGACATCCTCCAATGGCGGGCGAATACCTATACCGTACATCGAAACAACCCGCGTGGGAAAAGACCAGCACAATAAAGACCTCCCGGAAGGCTCCAAGGCAGCTTTTTACTGGCATCAGAGCCGTATCATCCATTTCGGCAACACGAAAATTGACTCGCCTGAGAGGAGACAGAGCACTGACAAAGCAATTAAGGGGTGCGGACACCGTGCGTTCCCCGGTAATAAACCACCAGTCTGATTGCGTGTAAGGCCTAGACATCACCCAACCCCCCTTTTTTGTGGGGCCAGAGCTGTTCCTATACTTCAAAAACCAATTGAAGTATCCGCTCCCAGCCGAACTACTTTACCCTTCGGCCCTAGCCGAGCTACTTTATCCTTTGGCCCCAGCCGAGCTATTTCGTCCTTCAGCCCCAAAAAGGCTATCTCGTTTTTGAATTTTGTCCAACCACCACATCGTTCGGCCTAAGCCAAGTTAAATCGTCCCACACCGGGCTGCGTTGATGTCCGACCTTTTCATCAAAACAGCCCCCACGCCTTGACTTCTACCAGGGTATTTTGCCAAAACTCGAGACGAGGAACCATGCAAGGAAGGCAAACAAATGGAAAATGGCCAATTTATTTATTGACCTCCGGTCGAATTACAAAACGGAAGAGAGGAAAGAAAACACATATAACCCCCAAAAGGGTTAAGACTTGGGATCAACCCCAGCATCTCCAGCGGCCGCGTCAGCAGGGGCGTTGCTTGGCTCTCACTTTTCGAAGGTACCACGACGAGATACGCCGGCGGTCGCATCAGTTCCCAGGATGGCATCGAGGTCAACATCAGATATTTCTCCATATTCGTCCTCCTCGACCCCAGGGTGTAAGCTTCGTAATGTTCTGCATCTAGGCACGACAGGTCCAGGTCCGGGTAAGCCTGGGCAACCTTAGCCCTTGCCTCATCTTCAACCAGTTGAAATGTGTCAGCACAGGCCACCCTACGTTCGTCGGTAAATTCGGTGGATTTCTTGTACTCCTCCACCGCCGAGGAGGCCCGCACATTTGCCTCGCTTAGTTGTTTCTCCAGTTCAGAGATCCTCCGGTGCCTCGAGGCCACCTCCTCTCCGAACACCTCCAACCGTCTCTGGAATTCCTGCCTCATCTTATGCGTCTGCAGGCGAAAAGGGCTGAGTAAGACCGAAGTCGAAAGGTCAAAATGATTGAATCCAATAGGGCCATACCTGATCCTCCCGCCGGGCTAACTCACCCTCTAGCACGTGAACCCTGTTGAAAGCCCTAGACCTGGCCGACTGACTCTGGCGAAGGTCCTCTTTTAGCTCGTCCACCCGGGTCTGGGTATCTCCAACTTCCTGACGGGCAAAGTCGACCTCATCTGATAGTCGGGCAGCATGTTCATCCGACCATTTTAGCTGATCCTGTGTGTCGGCAAGCTCCTTACTTAGGCGAGTGAGGTGGTCCTGCTGCCGCCGGCATTTTCTTCAGCGTGGCTAGCTTTCAGCTGGTCCCACCTCTTATCAAAGTACAGCTGCATGAACTTAACCTTGCCTTCATGTTCCGCCCTGACTTGAGCAAGCTCCAAATTAGCCTTCTCGGATTGCTCACGGAAGCCTTGAAGCTCGCCAATCTGAACAGTAAGAGGCCCTTTCCCTCTTAGCCGCAAGGATCCTGTTGGCCTCCTCAAGCTCCCGCTAGAGCTCACCTACCTGTGCAGCGAGTCGGGGGGCTTTCTCCCTCTTAGCTGCAAGAATTCTGTGAGCCTCCCCGAGCTCCCTCTGAAGGGTCACCAGGGCCCGAGAAAGTTTCTCAGTCGACTCCGCCCTCTCCTTGAAAAGATCGGCCTCATAGCGGGCCCGAGCCCAAGCTCCAACCGCTAGGTGCAGGCACCATTTCAATGCCCTCATGATCAGGGCGCTCTGCGAGAAAAACATGACATGCATAAAAGATAGCCGAGCTAACTAACCAAAGAGCCAATCTCGGTGCGGTAACTTACTCGAGATGCATAGTCTGTGGCGATCCTTGTAAGAGCAAGGTCATCAATCTCGGGGAGGAGGAAAGCCTCGTTTGGCACCCCAACACTACGGAAAGCCACCTCGACAAGGTCTTCCGGGTAACCCCCTCCAATTGAAGAACTCTCCTCTCCATGGAATGCGGACCGTATCATAGCGGAGAACCTGGCGCTTACTTCCGGGTCGCGCGAATGGAAGTCTACCCCAGAGAACCATCCAGAACTCCCGCGACCCACGAGCTTCTTGACAGACCAGCTTCCGCCGCCAGGGCCCTCGCTTGGGAAGCCTCGGACGTTTCGGCTCCAACGAGGAAAGCTTCGGCCGAAGCATCCCCTTTACTCGCCGGCTCCCCTCCTTCTCCTCCCTCTTCTTCTTCCTCTTCCTCTTCTTCTGCTTCCATCTCCCTAGAAATTTCCCTATCCGCGACAGGCCCTTCAGGAACTTCCGCTCCCTCCGGAGCCCCCTGTTCCTCGGCGGGAGGCCCCTTGCCAGAGAGCCCCCCGCGAACTTCAATCGTCGGTGCCGCGGGTTCGGCCATCTCCTCATCGCCCGTTGGCTCCCCCATCGACGGCCCAGGCTGGTCCCCAGCAGCCACAACCTCTTCCCCTATCTCAATGGAAGCGGAGGCTACCCCCACTTCCTCCTGCGACCTCGCTGAACCATCGGCCCCCAATGAGGGGGACCGGATCGCCTCGCCTGCGGGAGCTCCCAGGCCAACCGGCATTTCCCCTTCGCCATCATCAGACAAAACGACGACGAGGGGGGAGGAAACCTCAGCAGCCTCCCCCGAAACCCCCATGACTTCCTGATCTTCATGCCTGGATAGATCCTCCTCCGCCGCCGAAAGGTCAGGCGCCGCCAGAACTCCGGCAACTTCGGCCTGCGGCGATGAAGAGCGCCGGCTGTCACCATCTCCCCCGGTCCTCCTGGAGCGGGAACCAGAAGGGCGAAGCCTCTTCTCGGACCGAGGCTTGCTACTGGAACTAGATCTCCTACGGTGCTTTCCCAGCTCCTCCCTCATCTGGTCTGCGAGTGCCGACTTTTCGGCTGTAGGAGCAATGCAACTCGCCCATTAGTTCACGTAAAATCAGAGACGAAGCCACACTAAACTATCAGCTACGGGATAATACTCACTGCAGGGATCGACGGGACTTAACCCAGCCGCGAAAAGAGCATCCTCTGATAAGAGAATGCTGGCTGGGAGCGCTTGACTGCTGCGCAGCACAACCAAATCCCTCTTCTCCGAATCGGTCAATTTCGGGTGTGCTTCCGGATCCTTCACGTATTGCCCCCAAACTCGAGGAAAATCCAAACCAATGTTCCCCCTGACTATGAGGAACCGCGACTTTCACTCCTTTATCAACGAAGGGTTATCCGATATCATCTTGAAAGACCTCCGGGGACCGATATAAGGCCATTCTGAGGCCCTCCCGGAGACCAATTAAAACACACCCTGAACAATGGAAGGGTCACTATCACCCCAAGGCGCTTGCACAACGAAATGAACCCGATGAGGTTACGCCAACTGTTGGGGGCCACCATGGTGAAACATATGTTGTAGAACCTCATCACCTCCCGCACCAACGGATGGAGGGGGAACCGAAGGCCTGCCCTCAAGCTTTTCTCGTAGCAGAACGTTCCATCCTCTAGACCGGACGTCACTCTGTCCTCCGCCGTCGGAACCAACAAGACAACGTCCGGGGGGATCTTGTACAAGCGACGCATCCGCTCCAGATCAGCCAGGTCACCTCCAAAACCTGGTCGCTTGGGCTCACCATGTTCTCGATCGCAAGAGAAAACGAGCAGAATCGCAGCGGGAGCAAGAAGACGGAGTTCTTCGGAGGGGAACGAAAGGGGGTTTACGAATAAAGATAGCGCCGCCATGACTCCTTTCTGCCAATCGAAACCACCTCAGGTTGAGGATGGGGCGCCCTAACCTAGGCGTCCGGAACTGTCCCTATGGGCGCCGCGAAAGTCGAGATTTCCCACGTGGCATCTCCCCAGCCGTTACCTTCGCTCCTAAGGAATGCCGGATCCGCCTCGGAAAGGCAAGATGGCCCCACGGTATTAATTAAGGGCATCATTGCGTAGGCAATCAAATACGCATCCCCAAATGAAGGTCACGCCACCTAGGCCTATACTCCCTACGCCCGAACCTACGCTTCGAACTAGGGAGTGGGGGGCATGTGTTGGGGGGGTAAAATCGTCATTGCATTGATAGTCATGCGAGGAGGCTAAGACCAACCCCATCCCTTCGCCCGCTATGATGTCCCCGGGTTTCCGTAGCTCGGCTCACCCGAGCTTCCTATAGCTCGTCTTCCCTGAGCTTCCCATAGCTCGTCTTCTCCGGGCTTCCATGGCTCGGCTCCCTCGAGCTTCCCATAGCTCGTCTTCCCCGAGCTTCCATAGCTCGGCTCCCTCGAGCTTCCCATAGCTCGTCTTCTCCAGGCTCCCATAGCTCGGCTCCCCCGAGCTTCCCATAGCTCATCTTCCCCGAGCTTCCGTAGCTCGGCTCCCTCGAGCTTCCCATAGCTCGTCTTCTCCGGGCTCCCGTAGCTCGGCTCCCCCGAGCTTCCTATAGCTCGTCTTCCCCGAGCTTCCATAGCTCATCCTCTCCGGGCTTCCGTGGCTCGGCTCCCCCGAGCTTCCCATAGCTCGTCTTCCCCGAGCTTCCGTAGCTCGGCTCCCTCGAGCTTCCCATAGCTCGTCTTCTCCGGGCTCCCGTAGCTCGGCTCCCCCAAGCTTCCCATAGCTCATCTTCCCCGAGCTTCCGTAGCTCGGCTCCCTCGAGCTTCCCATAGCTCGTCTTCTCGGGCTCCCGTAGCTCGGCTCCCCGAGCTTCCTTCCTATAGCTCGGCTTCCCCGAGCTTCCGTAGCTCGGCTCTCCCGAGCTCTCCGCAGCTCAGTTTTCTCTGGGCTTCCGTAGCTCAGCTTCACTGAGCGATCCATGATCCAATACTCACCTCCACGGAATCTGCGTGGGAGAGCCTAGGCCTATCGTAACAGCGTCCCACGCAAGGAATCATGTCGAGGAGTGGTATAGAACCTATCACGGCTACCTGGGGCCCATGCACCTATCAGATCTCAAGCCATCAAGGAGCTCTCCTAGCCATCGATCCCCTAACGAATAAGATGCGGATCCCAACAGCCCCACAACGGCCTGATTCGATCCATCTCCGTATCCTAACAACCTTCGAACCTTCCAGAAGGCGCTCAAGATCCAGGTGACAGCCTATAAATACGACACTCCCAGATTCTCTCAGGTATGCGCTCACTCTCACTCTCACTCTCCCACTCTCCCCAGCTGCTCGTCGGTGCTCCCTCCTAGAGCTCCCGATCGACCGCCCCTGGAGAGACTCCCCGGAGAGATCCACCTTCCCATTTTCTGATTGATCGCCGATTTCCCCCACTGACTTGAGTGTCGGAGGGTCTTCCGCGGAGGGCCACCCCCAACACCTCTCGCGTGAGGACTTTTGTGCAGGTCCGCCCCAGGAGATCGACTACGACCGAGTCGGAGGACGGATTCCGGTGGCAAAACTAATGAAGAGATAAATTAATTCGCTGGTTCTAGCTTTGATGTTAGCAGCTGTGTGGAAGAAAGAAAAGACAGGAAGATTCAAACATGTTTTACTAGGATTTTTAGTATATATTTTATTTATTTCAAGATTTTAATATTTAATATATATAATTAAAATTTAAATATATTATATTAAAGTTAACGAAAATGGAATGAATAAACGGGGATAGGACGGAGAATACCATTCCCATCCGTTCCAAGTAATTTTTATACCCGTTAAGCCATTTGGAATGAAATTTTTTGATCGTTAGAAATAGTAAACAGAAAAAAGTTATCATCCCTACTTGATTGTTTAATGTTTAGTTTTGTTGAGCAACCCACCTCGCACCTCGCATCTGGATCATAACATCAAATGTTTTCATTTTCAATTATTTTCCCTGCACAACAACTGTATTGGGTAAGAAAATAATTATATTTAATAAAAAAATTATATTTAAAAAATGAAAACTATGCGGCTAATTTAGAGTAGAATTGGAAGTAGACTTTTCTTTAGGTTTCAGGGCTCGATCAAGACTCAATAAATTTTACTAAACTCAAACTTAAGCCCGATCCAAGCCTAGTTCAAAACTCATTGGGCCAATCCGAAGTAGCCCATTTGGATCAACATACTAAATGTGCTCAATTTTAATAATTTATTTAATAAAATTATTTACTTATTGATGTGTGTCGCAACACATCGACTTAATTACCTTAATTTTTATTACTACGTAAAGGAGCAGAAGTAAGGGTCAAACCCATAGAGACCTTAGCGATAAAAGTAATAAATCTCAGAAAAATAAAATATTAATTATAAATTAATATAAATAGAAAGAAATTTCAGGAAATCTTAACTGTTTCTTATTATTCTCTTCTCGTGAAGAGAACATGGATATTACCTATCTTTAATAAAAGTACGGTCCATACCCAAAGATCATGGCTCATCCCTTTTAAGAATAGATAAGATCTAAGTTTATCTTCACTAAAGAAATTTTACCTCTAGAGTACAACTCGTATCCTTCGATTATAGATTGTCTCATAGCCTAAGCTATCATCTTCAAAGGAAACAATAAAATAGTATAAATAAGAATGAAAGAAATAAGCTTTATTTCTAAATAAAAAGAGTACATAATAAAAAAATTAAAATAAATAATTTACTTCTGCTTCCTGAGATGATGATTATCTGCTTCATAAGATAATGGTTATCTACTTTCCGAGATAGAAAAATGGTTGTTTGTCGAGGCGGTGGATGGCTAGTGGATGGAGAACGAATGAATTTCTATTTGCACCACTCGAATTGCTCAGTGCACCCCCCTTTAAATTTTTTTTACTCTCTGCACCCCACAAATTACTCTCAGCACCCTCCTAAAATATGATATTCCTAAACTTCCCCTTTTGCACCCCCCTTCCCTCCCAAATTAGTCTGCACACCCCCTCTCACTTAACGCACCACTCAATTTCCCTCTTCCCTCTCTCTCTGCTCTTTCCCTGGCACCGGTAGCAGCGGCATCTTGATGATCTCCTTCACCGACACCGGCAGCAAGTAGTGGCATCCCCGGCACCAGCTAGCAGCGGCATCTCCGGTACCTCCTTCTCCGACACTGGCAGCAAGCAGCGGCGGTGAGTTTCCTAAACCCACCACCTCCGCCTCTCTTGCCTCCCTCGCCTCCGCCCCCCTCCATTCCTCCCTCCGGCCCCCTTCCTGCCCTCTGCCACCCTCCTGTAAGAACGGCTGGGCTAACTCTCTATTCGGCTCATTAGGGTCAAACAAAGATCACTCTGTTCGGCTCATGCAGAGAGCATCTTGTTCGGCCCTTTTGGGCCGAACAACAACATGAGATTTAAAAATTTTAAAATTTTTAATTTATTATATATGTACTTTTATAAAAAAAAATAATTTATTATATAAGTAGTTTTAAAAAATTGATATTTAGTAAAATTTTTAAATTTATATATAATCAATTTATCAATTTAATCAAACTAATTTTTTTAAAATTATTATATAAGTAGATTTAAAAAATTAGATATTTAGTAAAATAAATAAAATTTTAATTTATTATATAAGTAGTTGTAAAAAAATTGGTAATTTATTATATAAATAGTTTTAAAAATTTGATATTTAGTAAATTTCAAATTGATATATAATCAATTTATCAATTTAATCAATTTAAATTTTTTTAAAATTATTTATATGCAGATTTAAAAAAATTAGATATTTAGTAAAATAAATAAAATATTAATTTTTTATATAAGTAGTTTTTTTTAAAAAATGGTAATTTATTATATAAGTAGTTTTAAAAAAAATTGATTTTTATTAAAATTTATAAATTGATATATAATCAATTTATCAATTTAATAAAATTATTTTTTTTAAATTATTATATAAGTATATTTAAAAAAATTATATTTTGTAAATAAATAAAATTTTAATTTATTATATAATTAGTTTTTAAAAAAATTGGTAATTTATTGTATAAGTAGTTTTTAAAAAATAGATATTTAGTAAAATTTTTAAATTGATATATAATAAATTTATCAATTTAATCAAATTTAATTTTTTAAATTATTATATAAGTAGATTTAAAAAAAATGGATATTTAGTAAAATAAATAAAATTTTAATTTATTATATAATTAGTTTTAAAAAAATTTGGTAATTTATTATATAAGTAGTTTAAAAAAATTGATATTTAGTAAAATTTTTAAATCGATTATATAATAAATTTAAAAATTTTCTTAAGTTATTATATAAGTAGTTTTAAAAAATGATATTTAGTAAATATTTATATTTAAATAAATTGATTATTTAGTTAATTTTATATAAAACTTATTATGTTATTTTAATAAAAATAAATGTATAAACAGTATAGTTTAGTTTTTCAAGAAAAATTTGAACATATTCAATCTTGCGGATTAATGCTGATTAATGTCATATTTCAGATATGGATGTTGGTCCCTCATGAGTTAGACTCATAGCGTCAATGAGGAGATGTCGTGGCAGATATGCTAAGCCTGATGTTTTCGTTATACCATCGCCCCCAGCTGAGCCAGTAGATGAGGGCATCCCAGTTATGGATGTTGAAGATGAAGCATATGGGCCATGTCTAGGCGGTCTAGAGGATGAGTCTGTCCTTGGTAGTTTCAACACATATAGCAGCCTCCATTTGGAGGCAATAGGTATTGTTTGTTTGCTATTCTACTGTATTTCCTTTAATATATTATTACGATATTATTGTTATTAATTAATATTTACAGGAATGGGCCCACTGAAGTACATGAATCAAGCTGCCAAGATAGGTGAGTGGCAGTGGTGGGCATCAGGGCAATCAAATAGGAGGTTCATAGCATTAGTTCAGCAGTCAGGCCTGGTTGAACTAGTGCACTGCTCATATCGGTTCACTAATAAGATTCTTGTCTAGGGCTTCATAAAGAGATGGCAGCCCAAGACAAACACTTCCATCTTTCCTTTGGCGAGATGACTATCACATTGGATGATGTAGCCACCATATTAGGGATTAATGTCATGGGCGCCTCAGTGTCACTATCATGTGATAGGATTAATGATCGGGATACTAAGGACCTACTAGTGGAGCTGTTGGGTATGTCACAGGTAGATGCGCGTCAGGAGGTGCTATCATTACGCGGTCAGTCTATGAGGTTAGAGTGGCTGAAGAGTCATTTTCATGCTGTATCTAAAAGAGATAGCCACCATAGGATAGAGTGTGCAGCGCGAGGATATTTGCCATTTTTGTTAGGGTGCACACTCTTTGTTGATAAAAGCGGAACAAGGGTACCTATAGCTTATATTTCTTTACTTTGGGATTTGGATAGGGTGAGCACATATACCTAGGGTGCGGGTGCCTTGGCTCATTTATATCAGTAGTTGGGGATTGCATCTAGAGCATCCATTAGACAGATTAGTGGATATATGATGCTGTTTCAGGCATGGATTTATGAGCATTTTCCATATCTCACTCCTCACCCAACCTTGGATTACACTAATGCCAGGCCTCGCATGCACCGATGGATTTTCGGTAGTCCATCACATACCATGATGGACCATTTAGTGATTCTACGAGAGTCATTGGACGTTTTAAGGGCTGATGAGGTAAGTACCATAAACCATACACTTGTATATTTCTATGATCTGCCATATATTATCAAACTAATTAGGATTTATCTATTGCACGTAGTTTGGGATCCCCATCATCATATTCGGGAGGATCGTCCATTCCTAGATATCACATTCTTTAGTGGATGCCTGAAGTACGTGGATGTCGTAGAACCCTATCATCCTGAAAGGGTTCTACAATAGTTCGACAGGATACAGATGATCCCACGTGTGCCACTAGCCCCTAAGTGAGCCAGTAGAGGATCGACAGCAACATCGTACCGCAACTGATACATCTTCTATGATCAGATGTGGAGAGGTGGGAGGATCACCTGCTGAGCCAAGCGAGCAGGAGCCATTCGGTGACCCAACTATTAGATTGTGTACCAGGATATATGGATTGGTATTCTCATATCATCCACCTTATAGTTCATCCCTCAGAGAGCCGATCTAGTATTTATTTTCGATCACGTCTCGATGATGTTGATGCTGACGTGCAAGGGTGATGTATCGCAGATGCCATTAGCATTGGCACCAATATTCTACATATGGGTCAGGGGAGGTTGCGTCACAGGGGACCAACCTGTACGATGTTATTTCTCAGATGACATGTATTTCATGGTCAATATATCTAGCAGTTAAGCATGATGTACCTGGCTTTAGTCATACATCGCCACAGTAGTATAGGCATCGATGATGGCGAGATGGGGATCGATGATGTACCTTATATATTTTTGTAGCTTTTAGCACATCTTTTTATAAAATACATTGAAATTTGAATGAAAGTTAGTTTCCTTTAAATGTTCTTTTTTGCGCCAGTTTCCTTTAAATGTATTTTTGTAGCTTTTAGCATGCCCCAACACATGCCGGCATGCTCTAGCACGAGCGCGGTATGCCTTGGCACAGGTTGGCATGGGCCGACACTCATCGACACGAGCCAGCATGGGTCGATCGGCACGCACCCGCACGGGCCAACCAGCACGCCCCAACATGTACCGGCACTGGTCGGCACGCCTCGATACACTTCGGCACGATACTCTTTGTTAAAAATAAAAGAAATGTGATTAGATAATTGAACACATTGCTCAGTGGATCAAGAAAATAATGCATTTGATATAAAAATTTCAAACATTATACAAATTTGTCTATTGTTAAAAATTGTACTCTACAACTCAATAGTCTCACTAATAATAACATTTGACGATATCGTTTATTTGAACTGTTGAATCCTAAATTTATTTGAAGTTGCACATCTGGAAGCATAAGGTAAATGATATCTTCGCTAGTTGCTCACTATTGGGGGAACGGGATGAACCGGCAACCATAGTTGTTAGACCCGAACCGAACATCGACCCGGCCAAGGGCTGGGTCATCGGGTCACTGGTTTAACCGGTCGGGTCACCGATTGAACCATCGGTTTAATTATTTTAATATAAAAATATATTTATAATATAAAAATTAATTATCATTAATATAAAAAATAAGTTAATGCAAAAAAAAATGTATTTATCTTGTAATTGAACCGATAGGATTATTATTCTAACAAATAACAAACTATTATATTTTTTATCATTATATAATATTTATCACATTTTTAAATATAATAATATTTTTTATTATAATATGAATATTTATCATATCTGTGATACTCCATAACTGGCGTCATCACCTTCGTTCAGAAAGCTTTCGAGTACCACGATATTTTGAGAGTATTCCAGCGTATTTTTTTTCTCCCACGTGACTCGGATCATCTCCATCCCAGTCACGTTCAAATCATAAGAACCTCCTCACGCTCATGCATCCGAACTCCATCCAGTTGAGGTGGAGAGCTCTCATTCGAATCTGTTGCTTTCACCGTTCTTCTTTTTCTCCTCCGAGCCACCCGAACGCTTCTCTCTCTCGTCCTTCTTCTCTCATCTTGTCGAAGCTGCCGGAGCCGGACCGCCGCTGAAAGGGAAGAGAGAGGCGATCATGTGTGAAGCTCTGCTTCAATCTAATTGTATTAAATTCGAGTCTTAGGGTATCTAATCAGATCATTTAGAAGTGGTGGAAGGCTTGTCGGAGGCCATTGCAGCGCTCCTTGCTGCTGAATGTCGCCGTCACCAGCCGAACGGCTAGAAGCAAGCTCAAAACCCGCCGATCCTCTGTTTTCTTTTATTCTCCTTGCAAACTAGTTAGATCTAATCATCCAAGGCCAAGATCGGTGGTTCCTTCTTGGATCCTCGCCGGAGATCGGCATAGATTCAGCCAATCGGCTGGCCAGACCGATCGTGGTGATCGGCTTCCTTAGCCGAGCACCATTGTTCTGGCGACCATCGGGCTGGCATCGTTGTGCGCAACTGTTGTCGGAGATGTACTAGCAGCCGGCAGTCGCTAGGCCTCATGATCGGCCAGGGCCGATCTTATCCTAGCCATGGCGATCGGACGTGGAGCCTTGAATCGGGTGGTATCCGGCCAGTTCGAGCCTCGAGGTAGTCGTTGAGGCTGGACTCTTTCGCCAGACTCGTTGCCGAGCCGCCGAGGGATGGAGACCGGACTCTTCCGCGCAGTCGGCGTCGGCGAAGAGACGGAGGCAGGGACGTCTGGAGTCTGGACGAAGCTATCAAAGTCCAGAGGATTTGAAACAGCCCATCGGGATCGGGCATTGATTATTGATATTTGATAAACCGTAACCCGTCCGGTTCTACCGGGTTACTAGTTCACGGGTAAATCGAACGGGTTAACCGAGTTAATTCGGATGACTTGCACATTTAGTTTTTTATTAGAATCGGACCGATTTAACTCTGGGTCTCGGTTCAACTGGTTGAACCAGTCGGTCCGGTCCGGTTTTGATAACTATACCGGCAACAGAAACACCTAAAAATATATATAAATAAGTAAACAAAAAAAATTTATAAGTCATTTAAGGATGAGTAAGGACATTTAATTGATACCACCATAAAATGATTTCCATTTACGAATGCTACTACAATGTCTTTGCAGGATAGAGGAGGAAGAGGCATCGATCGAAGAGATAGGAATGTAAGACATTTTTGCAAAGAGAGGTGGTATAGGACAACATTATGGCAGGATGCTATAAGGTGCCCCATATTCGGCAACGTCATCCACCGATCAGATGATGGATAATTGTCAAAATATGATAATGCATGAGTGATCTCATCAAACCTCCCTTTGACAGCAAATAAAGTGCGATAGTGCTCTAAATGGCATTGCAACTCATGTAATAAATCCTTCCTAACACGGAGCCAATCCTCCTCTCCAAATCCCAGCAAGTCAGCTATTACTATGAATCTGCAGTTGCCATCAGCTTTTATATCCTTGATATGCTGGATGAACGATCTCAACCCATCTGAAATTTGATCAATATAGATTGTTGGCTTATATGAATGGGTTCGAGAATGAAAAACCTGCAAACCAAATCGAATGATATTATAAACTATCGCATGCTAATAATAAACGGCATGGCCCGGCATGACTCGGCACGAGCCGCACAGGCCGGCATGGGTTGGCATGGACCAAACTGCATGCCCCGCCATGGTTCGCACACATCGGCACGCCCCGATATACATCAGCATGATACCCATTTTTAAAAATGAAACAAATGTTTCTTACCCTCTTCCTCGGCTTCCTCTTTTGCAGTAGAGTCATTAGGGTGCCCATACTAGGTGAGTAACTATCTTGTCAAGAGAGAACCAACTCAAAGGTAGAAGGATCACGGTGAGTAGATGTATCAACCTCCAATGAAGTGCGGCCACGTAAACCGATCATCCTTTTTGCAAGTTCTTCAAGAGAAGTACTATCCGGCTTGCAATCTCTCTCAATTTTCTTAATATCTGCAACTGAGAAGCCCCATCTAACTGCTTGAATTTTTGAGCAATTATATTCAACTCTGGTTCACAGCTCAGCTTCATACTTTGCACATTTGAAGCGGGCACCATATCAAGTTTTCTCCAATAAGGATCTATGCAATCGAGGAGAATAGGCCGACCTTCCATCCTATACCGCATAATCTCATGAGTGCATGGTAAACCATGTGTGCGTCGAATAACACACCCACAAACTGATTCATCAATCCCAACTGAATTGGCTTAATTCGCTTGGGCGAGGATATAATTTAATGCACTTATAGATATAAAACCTTGCAGTTCTTTGAATTCAGTAGGCTTGAAGTTGTGTTGTGACCATCAAACTCTTTTCAAATGAGGCTTTAATGTTACAGTGCTGCAACTCAATCAAACTATGAATTTTTGTTCAAGATGGCTCGAAAGTCCCTTGGCTTGATCCAAGTTGTCATTTAAGCCTTACATGTGCACTTTCAGCCCTAGTAAAGTAAATAAAATTAAATAAAAGTTATATAACAAATACATAATTAAATTATAAATTTCTAAAATGAATCAATTTCTTGTGATACCTATTAGTTATCACATTCTCGTAGTACCTACGTGCGTCCGTCCATGCTGCAATAAATCTTTCCTTATATTTGCTCAGCCAAGTATCTAAGACATACTGTAAAGCATCTGGATAGGTACTAAACTCTTTCTGGAGTGCACTCCAGTGATCGTTATACTCATCTTCTGTGCTAGACAATACTAGTATATTCCAAGTTATTATAAACTATCATATTTCTCCTTTGTTTCAAATAATCTTTTGCACTGGGCCAAAACATTTTGCTAATATGCTATCTACATAACAAATGTGTTGCCATAGGAAATATCCTTTGAATTGCATTCAATAGAGCCAAGTTTCTATCTATGACTATCACCTCAGGCAGACGATCAGTGTCCAAGACATTGCACAATCTCTCTAGTGCCTATGTATAGTTATCTTCCCGCTCAGAGTCCATGTATACAAAAGCAATAGAAAATGTGAGGTTAGTTGATGTCACCTCCACAATCTCTAAGAGAGGAAGACGATATCTATTCATCTTGTACGTGCAATCTATTATCAAAATATGAGGAAATGCACGTAATAAATCTATGCTGCCAGGGTGAGTCCAAAACAAGTCAAGCACAACATCCGACTCAATACAATTCCTATGCCACTCAATGTATTTACCCTCAAATAATTTACCTAGAAGATGTTGCATCTAAGATCTCCTAGCTTTCTCTACAACCTTACACCTCTATCGTGTATTGTAGATCGTCTTCATTGTCGTAACATTGAGAGCATCCCTTTGCTTCAATGTGGACAATATGGCCTTTGGCCAAACCAAAGTCTTCGGCATATCCACTAACAATGAAGTCTTCTGCTTCGATAATCATCCAGCTTATGAGTGTCCCTTGAGATGCTTCGCAGCCGGATGATGTGCAATTCATAAATGACCATCAACATCCAATCATATGTAGTGTCTAATTTCTTTCCCCTTAATGCAAAAGGACATCCATACTTCTTAGTGCCACTGGCCCTGGTCTTTAATCCCTTTTTCTTTATGCTTTTACTTCTACAGGTATCACTCCTCTCGCAAGCAAGTACAATTCTTGGTTTCTTGCTATCAGTACCCGAATCAAAAGTTTTAATAATAACAACAAATCCATTCCTCCTCTCGGCTTTCCGACACCAATTACATAAGTCTGTTTGGCCCTGTGTGGCTGAACAGAAGGTCCTTTTCGGCCAGGATGGGCCAAACATAAGGTTTATGTTCGGCTAACCAGGGCTGAACAAAATGCCTCTGTTCGGCCCTGTGTGGCCGAACAAAACACGGATCATAAAAAAATCAAAACAACTTAAAAAAATAAACTTTTGCGTTTGTAGATCCTTCTCAAATCACTAGTTGCTTGTCCATTGTTCAATTGAGGATTGAAATCTCTTCAAACAAAGACCTCAATGGATTGAGAAAATTTTTTTTAGATCGTTGGGAGAGGGGAGGGGGAGGGGGGTGGGTGTGCGGTGGGAGGGGAGGCTTTTTTTGTTGAGGAGGCTGCAGAGAGTTAAAATAGGGGCATTTTGGTCCAATTTTATAAGGATAAAATTAGGTTTTTTTTTTGTTAAGTGGGGGGTGCATTAAGCAATTCGAGTGATGCAAAAAGAAATTCCCAGAATGAAAGGAAATATTTGGGTTATAGAGTAGAGAAAACAAAAATGGGAGTGGAACGGAACAAAGAGGAGGGGTGAAATGATCATTTGATGATTGCTGGAGTGGCTCCGATGGTGCTCTTTTATAAGCAATAAAGATGCATCGATTCTTTATGTGATCTGCATTAACTACTCATCTTACTCTACATATTAGGTTTGTTCCTTTCAAAGTTCAAATTGTAACTTAAAAAATATCACACGATTTTCTTTGGTCCGCCACTGCTTTAAATTTCGTGCAATTTCTAGGTTAAATCTTGAAAAATCCATTTTGAGCTTGTTTCAAGTTTGATTTAAGTGTTATTTGTACCGTTAGACTCCTAAAATCGAGCTCTTCGAGTTGGAAGGGTTTTTTCCTAAAAATATTATATAAAAGTATTAAATTTAAAAGAATAATAATAATTTGGTATATAAATTAATACTTTTATGGCTAGCAATTTTGTACTTATCACTCCCATAACTTAAATCTTACTCATCCGTGAGTAAACTAGAAAATCTAGCAATATGTACCAAATCGGTTCAAGAAGTAATAGTTATCTTACTATTCTAAGATTAGTAGATACCCGGCTAGACCATAAAGAGGTACTTCATAGATTATCAAGTTTACCCATTTAGTGATGAAGTGAATTTCATAGAAATTTATAGAGTTCTTTCTTTACCAACTTTTTACCTCACTCTTTAAGTCCTCTAACTTAATTTGGGTTGGATGGAGTGTCTTCTTCAATTTAGTCTCCTTCCTATCTTTTTTTTTAAGTCAGTGCAATGTCTTAACCCCATGCTTTCTAGTTGACCCTTGTAGCGAGCTTTAGGCCAATGACTCCCAAGCCAGTTGGCTTTAGGGCATTAGGTGTAAAACATCCCTTAGGCTTACTGACTCGAGTTAAAAAGGCTTCAGGTTAAGGCTGACTCGCTGACTCTATTTAGATTTCTTCATATTCTCATCTTTTTACACAAACAATATCACTTGCATAGGTGATAAGGACCGGTTACTCAGCAAAAGGTGCTGAGAATCTACTTTATTAATATTAAACTTTAAGGAGAATTTGATACACTCTTTGACATTTCTACCTATACCCTCATCAAGTAGATTTCTTATCAAGATCAATGGTTAGAAGGTCTGAAATCACTCTAAATTTTATTTTATTTGTTTGCTTACACCCTATCTTTTACTGGTTTTCTTAATAATTTGCCCCTTAATATCTTTAAAATTATCTAAGCCATTAATCATTCATCAATTAGAATGCTCGATTAACTTCAAATCGAGACAAAATTTGGTACATTACACTAATTAATTTTAGTCATACTCAAGACTTAGATTAATTTAATTATTCTTTTTTCTGCCAAACTTAGTTTTCTATTATTCTAAAAAAATTGCAAGAAAGGTGTTGGCCCAGATGGCAACCCAAGAGGAGGGAGGGAAGGTGAATTGGGTTCTTAAAAATTTTGGCGCTTAAAAATAATTTCACAAAGTGATAGTGCACAAGGATAAATGCAAGGAGCATGGTATTAAGAATGCAAATCCGTGTATGAAGATAGAGTAGAAAGAAAGAGAGACAAGCACAATAAACACAAGAAATTTATAGTGGTTTGGTGTTAGCTACACCTACATCACTCCCAAGCAACTCTTGGGCCCATACTATAATCCCTCTGATTACAGCCAAGTTGTTTTGCAAGCTCACAACTCAAACTTGTTGTTTTACAATAGGATCACAATGAACCCAGTCGATTTTCACGGGATCATTAGCACAAAATCTATCACAAGCTTTTTAGCTTGCACAATGCCAAACTGCCTCACCCGATTCAATCCCCTTATTGAATCAGTAACCAAATGTTTTAATGGTAAGGTTACAATAGAAATAAAGATCCTTAAATAAGCAAATAAGCAATATAAACAAGATAGAAATAGAAGAGTCTGATTTAGAAGAATTCTGAAGTTGAGCTTTTCTTCTTTTCTTCTTTTCCTCTTTTCTCTGAGATGATCTTCCTCAAGTTGGGCTTGAAGCTTTGGAAGATTCGTTGATGCAGAGGCTTTTGAAGAACTAGGATCTCTTCTTCTTCTTTCTATTTGATGAAAATCCTTCAAAATTGGCTTTTGAATGCTTTGAATTTTTCTAAACTCTTTTTTGAACACTTGGGATTTCAAATTTGAACTTTTTCTTTTTGATTTTTCTCTATTTATTCTCTCTTTTTCCTCTTCTTTAAAACGATTGGTTGGCTCCCTTTTATAATCTCTTCTTAATCCTCTTTTTGAAGAAAACTAGCCATTAAAAGTACTTGTGGATGAGTTTAGCATGAAAGAAAAAAGAGTTGTTGAGGTTTATTAGAGAAAAGACAAGCTCTGGAGTCGTTTCTGACATTTTTGAAATCTATCTCCACTACTAGAGGCTGGAGTTTTGGCGCAAAAAAAATCGAGCGACCGCTTGAGGCAGTCGCGGAAGCCACCTTTAGCGACCGCCTGAGGGCGGTCGCTAAAGGCGGTCACGAAAGTAGGAAAAAGTCGGGCGACCGCTTGAGGGCGGTTACGGAAGCAACTTTTAGCGACCGCTTGAGGGCGGTCGCTAAAGGCAATCGCGGAAAGTAGGAAAAAACCTTTAGCGACCGCTTGAGGGCGGTCGCGGAAGGCACCTCTAGCGACCGCTTGAGGGCGGTCGCTAAAGGCGATCGCGGAAAGTAGGAAAAAAATCGGGCGACCGCTTGAGGGCGGTCGCAGAAGGCACTTTTAGCGACCGCTCTCAAGCGGTCGCTAAAGGCGGATTTTCCACTGATTCATTAAATTATCAGCTGGATTCCGTCGATGCCCTAATTGAAACCCTCGCTCCCACGCCGCAAATCTGAGACTCCGTCGACCCCCGCGAGCTCCTCTCCGCCGTCAACTCCCCGCGGCAAGGGTTTTAGGCTTCCACCCACTTTCTTCTCGCAATGCTCTTCCTCCGAAAGGTAAGATCCCTAATCCAAGAAGGGGGAGCTCAAGAACCAGCAGGTCGCCGTTAAGGTTATCCCTAAGGCCAAGGTTCGGATTTATTTTTTTTTTTTCCAAAAGAACTTTCCTTCTTTGTGCATTTGGAGTACTTTTATATGGACTTAAACCAAGTGGCTAGCTTCCTCAGGCTGCGTTCCATCCTGACAGTTCTAATTAACGACAGTAATTCTTCTTGTCAACTAAACATTCTTCCGAATCTCTTAGATCCACCACGGATCCATGTTTTTTTTTTTTCCGCCTTCACGGATCGCTTGTTCGTCCTTTATTTAAAAATGGAATTCTCCCATTTAATCAAGAAATTAATGGTTGCGGTGTTGGATCTGGTTGACCTGTAGATCTTGATTTACTTGAATCCTTGATATAACATGGATCTTGTGTTGTTGTTCAATTAGCCTCATCTGTTGTATGTTGCTGATGATATGACATTTTGCAAATCTTTACTCTAGATGACAGATATAATATTTAATGCAACCAAAAAAAAAAAGGTAAATAATTAATATTTGAGTGTTTTTTGTGATGCATGTTTGCTTTTTTTACACAAATATATATAAGTGCTTTCTCTCACGCACACTTCATCTGATGTTCCTATTCTTGGACTCATTATATATAGATCACAATTAGACTCACTAATACAGTTTTATGTGGAGATTAAGACATCTATTTGGTGATTTTTACTCATGTCCTCAGAAAATCATATCCTTGAGTATACCCCTGCTGTGCTCCTGCTCACAGCAAATTTGGATTCCTCCCGGTTTCCATATTTGCTAAATAAACATGTAACCCATGCAGGTTGACATTTGTCATTTTAAAGCTTTGCTGTTTAGGTATTGCTAGAGACCAGGTTAAATTGGCTCCTCAAGGATGATACTCTGAATGCTCACTTCAATAGAAGTGGATGTGAGTTAAGATGTGGATCTCATCAGTCTGGATCAACTTTTTAGTCTGCAGAGCGAAATTGTTTAAATGAAGCACTATAGAGTTAAGTAGAGTTCAGATAATATTCTGCCTATTCTAGTTGGTAACTATGATTTTGTCATACATAGTTCAGAGAAGTTAAAAAGATTTGACTAGAGGATTTGTTTGCCTAACCTAATATGTATTATAGAAGAAAGAGGACCAGTGAGAGGAGAAAACTATATTGATTCATTAGATTATAGTAAAGATAGAAATTCTTGACCTTGTTCCCTGCTCTCCATAGGCTTTTTCTGGCCCAATTTAAACATGTTACATTGAGTTGAAACATTGCCCACTTTGATATCTGGTCCAGAAGTTTGTTCTAGGACAGCGAATTTGGTTTGTATAAACAATTTGATGTCTATGTTTATCAACAATCTAGTAGAATCTAGATCTTCACTTTAAGCTTCGTTCTAAAGTTTTTTCTTGATATCTAGAGAACGGCATTCATTTGTGTTTATCTGCTTTTCTATTTTGTGCATTATACCAAATCTTATATTATTCAAATTTCTCTAGTTATTTTTAATAGCCCAATGAAGAACTGAGAGGCAGATAGCATCTAGGTGATTTGAAGTCTTAAGTTTTAAACCTTTCACATGGTTACTTAGGGTTCACTTAGTTTTACATATTCAAATTCAATCATAGGACCTTCTCCCCTAGTGCTTACAAAATCATATTGTTACTAGTCTCAAGATGACTGAGGAGGTTTCCATGTGCATGTGGTAGTGATATTAGATGTCATAGATTTGACAATTTTGTTTGCTAAAGTTACCATTTTTGGCCTGTATAAAAGCTATACGAATGGTAGAAATTTCATGTTCACATTTTTTTTCATCTTAGAATATTGTACTTGTAATTTAGAATCGTTTTGAGGGAAGATTCTTGCATACATGTTCTGAAGTTCCATTGTATTTTAATGGAAGAGGTTCAAGTGTGTTCAATAGATAAGTTTCAACAATGTATAGAAAAAAAAAAAAAAAAATAACTGTAGTAGATATTAGTTCATGATGATAAACTAATATTAGTTCATGATGATAAACTCTGTCTCCTTGTTTGCTTAGAGTATTAGTGTAACAAGGCTTATAATCTTTAGGGTGAGGGTGAGTCTCTATATTTTCCCTTTCCTAACTAGTATCTAGCAAGATGGTAAACACCATGTGACAAGTTGCCAACTACAAATCGCTGAAATTATTTGTTTCCTTGGTGTTGTTTAAATACACCATAGTATTGACATTGCATACTTCATATGTCCTCAACATTTGAATTAAATTAAATGTAGTAATTTGCTCTGGATCAACGTCATGCTGTTTTAGGTATTATGCAGATCCATGATTTTATAATTACCAATTTTCTTTGTAGGTTAATATACATCAAAGTCAAGCAAAAGTAAATGAAAGATTACTTGTTTTGTGGATGGGGATAAATTTATGTTTTCCAATGTCTGATAGATGTTGTAGCTGTCTTTATCTTTTTTCCTATCAAGGGAATTGAAGACACTTTGTACAGGATAGGGCAGAAAATATTTAGATATGCAAGTGGAATTCTCTGATGAAGTTTATTGCATGAATAACTGTTTAGAAGACTAGTGATCATGGATGAGGACCATAAGGTGTCTTGAAGTAGCAATTAGCAAATTTATTGGCTGACAAATATAAACATCTAGGTGATTTGAAGTCTTAAAATCCTTCACATGGTTACTTAGGGCTTATATGTTCCCTTGTTCAGAGGTTGTGCACTATAATATTACAAAGCATGATCAATTCACAAATGAATTAATCCCTCTTTTCTTTGTTGATTTTAATTTTAAATTTAATCCCTCTTTTTTCAGAACACAGGAGGTCAAGTGAAGCTAGTGAGGCAGACTCTAACCGGTGAAAGTTTTTGCTTTTTTTTTTAAACTAATCTTTTTTTTTTAATTTATTTGTCCGTGCATTGCCTAGCAAGTTATTTGTCCGTACATTGCCTAGCAAGTTATTCATACTTTCACAGAAATACTTAGCGACATGGATAAGAGTTGGATTGATTTGCCAAATAGGACGTCTACGGAATATATAGAGGGAATTAAGCAGTTCATTGCCTTCACCAATGGATTTGATAGTAAGCACATCAGTTGTCCCTGTAGAAAATGTGCGAACCGTTATTACTACACACGAGATATTGTACGAGAGCATTTGATTCTAAATGGGTTTTTGAAGAATTACAAGAATTGGACTAGACATGGGGAAGATTATGTTCCTTATTGCAGAGAGGAAAGAGTTGAGATGGAGGTCGATGTTACGACAGTTGATCCGATGATCGTGATGCTAAATGATATTGCATGCGGGTTAGCACCCGAAGACAGTTGCTGTGAGACTGATAGGGTGGGTGGGAGTAATCCTCGCTCGGGTGCAGATGAAGAAGCATTAAGGTATTTTGAAATTCTGGATGATGCGCAGACCGAATTGTATCCTGGATGTGAATTTCAGTAAATTATCTTTTATTGTTGAGTTGTTACACTTGAAGGCTTTGAATCAGTGGACGGACACGTCCTTCGACATGCTGCTCCAGCTATTGCACAAAGTGCTTCCATTCGGTGCAAAGCTAGTTGAGTCCTACTACCATGCTCGCAAGTTAACTGAAAACTTAGGCTTCACATATGAGACTTTCGATGCATGCCCAAACAATTGTATGTTGTTTAGAAATGAGAATGCCGACCTCGATACGTGTATTGTGTGTAAAACTTCAAGGTGGAAGGACGATGAGGTTGGTCAGAATCATCAGAGTAATTCGCGAAGTGTTTCGAATCGTGGGAAGCTTGTCGCTGTAAAGCAAGTGCGATATTTTCCACTCAAGCCAAGGCTAAAGAGGCTTTTTATGTCATCTAAAATTTTTAAATTGATGCGATGGCATGCAGAGCATGGTAGGGGGATGAAAAGTTAACCCACCCAGTGGACTCCCGGCATGGAAGGATTTCGACAAGAAACACCCCGACTTTGCCTTGGATAGTCGTAGTGTGCGGCTTGGGTTGGCTGCAGATGGTTTTAGCCCCTTCAGGTCCATGACCGGGGCAACTCATAGTACATGGCCAGTGGTGTTGGTTCCGTACAATCTTCCTCCTTGGTTATGTATGAAGCAACCTTTTCTGATCCTATCCACTCTTATTGACGGACCAAGGGGCCCTGGGGATAAAATTGACGTGTATATGCAGCCTTTAATTGACGAGTTGAATGAATTATGGGCCGAAGGTGTGATGATTTTGATTCGGAAGGAAATAAAATGTTCAAACTTCGTGCTGCATTATTATGGACAATCAATGACTTCCCGGCATATGCGAATTTGTCAGGTTGGAGCACGAAGGGGGAATTTGCCTGTCCTTGTTGCAATCAGAGTAAAAAGTCAACCTGGCTAAAACATGGCAAAAAGTGGGCTTACATAGGTCACAGACGTTTTTTACCTCCATTGCATAGGTTCAGAAGGGATAAAGTGTCATTTGATGGCACTCGAGAATATGGTCCAACACCACAAATAATGACTGGGGTTGATTTGTTATCACAACTTGAACAAGAGCAATACGCACAGTATATGATTTCAAGATCTATTAGCCCCTCCATTGCCTGCTATTCCTGGTGCGAACAGAAGGCGAAGTCATAACTGGAAGAAAAAAAAGTATTTTTTACGAGTTACCGTATTGGAAAGACAATTTACTGAGGCACAACTTGGATGTTATGCATATTGAGAAAAATGTGTGTGATAATATATTATGGACCCTTCTCGGTGTTAAGGGAAAGTCCAAAGATAGTGCCAATACACGTCGTGATTTGCAGGAAATGGGCTTGCGGAAACCACTACACTTACAGATGACAGAGTCTAACAAGGCATACATGCCTCCTGCACAGTACACGATGAGTAAAGATAGAAGGAGGCATTTCTTTCCATTTTGAAAGGGGTCAAGGTGCCTGACGGCTATTGTTCTAATATTTCTAAGCGTGTGAATATGAAAGAAAGGACTTTACAAGGTTTGAAGAGTCATGACAATCACATTCTCATTCAACAATTAATTCCTATTGCAATCCGAAATTGTTTACCTAAGAATGTTGTTGAGCCCTTGATTGAGGTGAGTAACTTCTTCAGACAACTGTGTTCAAGAGTCCATCGCACAAATGATTTGAAAAGTCTCCAGGATAGGATTGCGCTAACACTGTGTCATCTGGAGAAACTCTTTCCACCTTCATTCTTTGATGTAATGGTTCACTTGACCATACATTTAACAGGTGAAGCATTGCTTGGTGGCCCTGTCCAATTTCGATGGATGTATCCTATTGAGAGGTACCTGAATACGTTAAAAAGGTATGTGCGTAACAGAGCTCATCCAGAGGCATCAATAGCCAAGGGTTATTTAATGGAAGAGTGTACTAATTTTTGTGCTGCATATCTTAATGATGTTGAAACCAAACTTGATAGGCCCTTGCGGATTAATGATGGTCCTATTGGGGAGGGAACACATTTGATCTAGATAACATCGACTGGATTCAAGCTCATCGATACGTGTTGTTTAACACTCCATCAGTTGTGGCGTTGATTCAGTAAGTGAATGCTCATTCATATATTTAACTTATTCGTGTTATGTCTAACTCAATCAAGCTTGTCATTAACACATGTTGTTTTGCATATAGGACACACATTGATGAGCTCAAACGGAGATGCCTCGTGCGACAGATAATCAAATTCGGCAGTCCCATTTTCAATCATTTCACGATTGGTTCAAGAATTATGTATGTATAGATATGGTTGTATGTGTACATATGGTTGTATGTGCTTCAATTTGTTCTTATCATATTAGTTTTACGTAGCTTTATTCAATGATTACTTTAATTCTGTAGGTGTACAATTTACGACGAGCGAGTGAAGGTACTTTGATGATGAAATGAACCAACTGGCTGATGGTCCGTTTATAACGGCACGACGTTACACAACTTGTGATGTCAATGGGTATCGATTTCGCGTCAAAGAAGTAGATGAGAAACGAGCAACACAAAATAGTGGTCTAGGGTGTCCTTCTTCGATGCAGGTTATTATTATGGCCAGTTGAAAGATATCATTGAAGTTATATACAGTCACGGATTAAAATTTTTGTTATTCAAGTGTGACTGGGTCGATCCAATCCGTGGGACTAAAGTTGACAAGTATCAATTTACGTTGGTAAATTTTAACAATTTGTTATATCGAGATGAGCGAGTAAGTAATGAACCCTACATATTGGCCAGGCAAACTGAGCAAGTTTACTATGTTATGGATCCCATGGATCCTAACTGGCAAGTTGCAGTTAAAATGTCAAGGAGGGGGGTGTATCAAATTGAAGATAATGAGCCAGATATTGATGCATTTGCTCAGCAAGTTCTTGACCAAAATGTAATATTTCAACGTGATGAGGATGTCAACTGGGTTAGAGAGACCGTTGAAGGAGATACTATCGACTTGCATGACCAGTGAACTGTTCTCCTTTTTTTCTTCTCAATTTTGCTTAAGAATATGTTTGACTTTTTGTTTACGAATGGTTTTAGTTATTACTTGCAATTTATTTATCTTATGATACGTTAAAAAGATATGTCCGGACGTAAGAGGAGAGAGCGTCCACACACGATGGACGAGTTTTTACATCATAGCCAGGCTCGTTCGCCGACGAGGGACCCTAGTGACGGATGCCTACGGACCATGATCCACAGACACCTGCACCGGCACGATTTAGATCTTCCCAGTCCATGCCAGTAGGGCCTTCTCCATCTACAGTTGGTGCATCGACCTCCACACATACTGGTATAATTTCATTTTTATGTTTAACAATTAATAAAATAATTTTAGTTTTATTTAACTAATAAGTTTATTGTTTATAGCTTCTACTACGACGAGTTCATCTTCCAGTAGGGGTAGGGGCCCAGCTAGAGGGATTCCTTCATGGAATGCTGGTACCCATTATGATGTGCAATTTGACGACATATTTCATCCAGTTGGAGAAGGGGCTCGCCCCTTTATCAGCCAGTTGGGGCATATGGTTCGAGACCCATAGATTTCCCCTGACTATGCTTGATTGGACTGCTTTTCCTCAGGATACGATAGATCGACTCTGGGGGGAGGTTAAGGTAAGCCGCTGAGTTCTATCTTAGCTTCAACGTTATTATACGATGTGTCAAAATTTCTTATCCTAAAATTTCTTATCCTACGGGATAATTTGAGGTCATGTCCTGATGATTTTCATCCATTTGCTTGGCAAAGTGTCAAAAGTTATGGAAAGACCACAAGAACAAGGTAAAGAAAGAGCATTGGGAGAAGAATGTGGACGACCCAGACCTTCTTCAGCGAGTCCCAAGGGGCATTCTCCCCGCACAGTGGCCTGAGTTGGTCCGGTACTGGTCGAGTGAGAAGGCAAGGGTGAGTAGTTCAACCTATTTTTTGTTAAATTCATATGAAACATTCGGTGTAAACTTATAAACACGACCCAAAATGAATGCAGGAAGAGGCAGAGCGAAATTCTCAAAATCGCTCGATGCAGGGCCCTACTCACAAGCTTGGGACTCGACACGTTACGCAGATCCGGCACGAGGTAAACTGTCACATTAAACCATACGTATTTTGATTGTTGACGTAGTGTGTATTCATATATGTAGATGACATGATTTATCCTTCGACAGTTACGTGAGCGGGGTGCACCCACCGACCGAATGTCTGTATGGATGGCGAGTCGCAGTCTGGACCATCCGAGGTTGCAGTTCTTGTAGTAAGTATTTACCTTTACGCAATACTTTTTTAACCTATTATGAGATTTATTGATTTACTATTCTAATTTGGTTGCTTTCTTGCACACAGGCCCAGTTTGAGGCTCGATTGGCCGAGCTGCCAGAGGAGGAGCGACAGGTAGTTGCTAGGTGGGATGAGATATTCCACACCATCATAGGCCAGGATGGGCACGGATACACACTTACATACGGCACGGGCATACCACGTTCGACTATCATGCGAGCGGAGTCATCCCAGGGCTCACGCATGCGAACTGACGAGGTGGCTGAGCTGATCCAGTCTCTTCACCAGCAGATGGACGCGCGTGTCGAGGATCTTCGGGTAAGGATGCAGGTTGCGATGCAGGCCGAGGTGTAGGCTCAGGTACAGGAGCAGGTGCAGGCATTTAAGGCGAGCTACATCATCGACTAGCTCAGAGTGGTGTCCCTATAGCTGATGATTTAGATCCACCGATTCATACTCAGATTCATAATTGAAGACATCTGTATTTAAATTTAATTTAATTACTTTTAAAATATATATTATTTATTTTTGTTGTTAATTATATACTGTAATATTGTAGGCCCCAGACGCTGGCATGGTCACCAGGCGAGACATGAGTCAGTTGGTGAGGGCATGCTTGATCCAGTAGGCTCAAATGAACATAATCGGGTATGAGTTTATGAATATGCTTGATCTAGTAGCATCAATTTTTCTCACTATTTCTGTAGTTGTTTTATGCTGCAAATGTTTTCTTCGGATGATGAATAAAAAAAATGTAATGATAATCATGAAGCAAGTACATTGATTTCTTGAGCATGATGACCCATCGTGCTGGTTAACTTTGTTTAGTTGCTGTTTACCATTCCAACAATTACTTTACTAGTTTAGAGAATTTATATGCTACTTGTGAATTTAGATAATTTAATGCTATGAGCCCCATGCAGAAGTAAGGAAGCTATAAGCAATAAGCTCAGACATGGACTTGAGATGGAAATGGAAACCACAGATAAATGTCACTGAGCTTGGGAGAAGGGGGCTCGAAAAAGTGGGTCATGTGGAGATGAAAACGGATTGAGGAAGAAGGGTTCGACAATGGAAGAGGATGAGGTAAAGAGGAATCCATTTTTTACTTTTTGTATCCTCTTTCCTGTTGTTCTTTTGAGGGGGTGTGGAGGTAAACAGCCGATTGAGCATTTGTTAGTGTATATTCAATTGACAAAAACCTACCCTAAGAGTAGCAACTAGATGAGCAGCACAACCATCCCTTGCACAATCATTATTCAACAAATCCCTTGTTTGGGTTTTCACATCATCTTTCCAAGACTAGATATGATCTCGATGGAAGTCATGTGCATTTAAGAACATATTTTCAAGTCTTGATTATTGGTTTCATGGACATGCACTTTGCAAAAGGATAATGACTATTGTTTATTTAGACAAATGAAAAGATAGTCAATAGTTAAAACATCAACTGAAAGTTGATTTTTCAGTCATAAATTAGAAGACACAGGCTGTACACATAACTTTTCATGCAAAATAAGCATAAATCATGCAGTTGTTTGCAGTGTACCTAAACAGCACAAGCATAAACAAATACCACTAAACATGGAATGACAAAAAAGTCAATCATCCCACATTTAGAGTGAGAAGTTAGTATTTATGTTCCCAGATAATTAACATTATATGCATCTCAAGCTGAGTTGTCTTACAGGGCTAAAGCAGAATGAGACCACCTTAACCAGTTTATTCCACTTTACTCTGCCAAACACTGTTTTTGAATGAAGTTTATCCCAATGATAAAATAGGCATTACCAAAAGTAAACAGATTATTTTGGAGATAATCCTGAGTAAACTATTCCAACATGTATGGGGCAGTAGTTTAATCCAAAGCCGGTTAGAACTAAGTAAACTCCAGGCTAATTATTTATATGCTACTTGTGAATTTAGATAAGTTATGAAAGATCAGTTATGATAAATCAATGCTAGAACACATGTTGCCTCCTTTCTTCCTGGGTAAACATAAGTAGCAGCTTATGTAATGCAAAATTTGTTTGTGGTCCTATATGTTTGTGAAAGTACTACTTTCTGTGCTGTAGGTAATGCAAAATTTTAATAATCTTTCAAGAAACCATTGTGCCATGAGTTGAGTATTAGCTTAATAATTCTATATTTAGAGACAATTAGAACTGCAAATTGGGAGACATGAGAGTGTGTTCAAAAGTCCTTAAGTTCACTTACCCACAAGTAGCTCTCTAAAATGTTGAAACTTGTTTCTTGGAAATGCCTTTGTGAAGATAATTGCAATTTGTTCTTCTTTAATTATATTTATATTTTATTGACTAATAAATTTAATTTTTTGTTTCAGGTTGATTGACTGGTGCTGCATTGGGACAATTGTTTTCTTTTTTTTTTTTTGTGAAAATTGTATTAGATTTTTTTTTTTTGGATTGTAAATCAAAGACGCTGCAGATTTATTAATATAGATAAATTATTTTTTTTAGTTTATACTTTTATTGTGTGTGTACAATTTAATTTTAATATTTAGTTTATATAATTTTGTAAAACAGGTACAGGTACCCAAACAAAAAAAAATCCAATAACCAAAAAAAAACGAATTAGAAAAATAACAAAATCCAGTATTAGCGACCGCCTAGGCGGTCGCAAAAGGCTTAAAAGGACGTCGCCTTTGCTTCTTCAGAACAGAAAATAGAAAATGCTAAAATTAAAAAATATAGTATTAGCGACCGCCTAGGCGGTCGCTAAAGGCGTTCAGCGGTCACTAATAGTCAGAAAATAAAAATAAAAAAATAAAAAATATATAGTATTAGCGACCGCCTAGGCAGTCGCTAATAGTCAGAAAATAGCAAATAAAAAAATAAAAAATATATAGTATTAGCGACCACCTAGGCGGTCGCTAAAGGCCTTCAGGCGGTCGCTAATAGTCAAATTCTGCCCCCCCTCAAGCGGTCGCTCAAGCGGTCGCTAATACTATAGCGACCGCCATTGGCGGCCGCTAAAAGTCTTTAGCGACGAGTTTCTGGCGGCCAGCATGTGGCGGTCGCTAAACGGTCGCTAAAAACTATTAGCGACTGCTTTTTAACTTTTAGCGATCGCCTGTGGCGGTCGCTAAAAATGTTTTTCTACTAGTGCTCTGACAGGTTAGAGCCGACTATAATCTGGCCTGGAGTCGGCTCTAAGTCGAGATGTTCAAAACAACAACTTTCGTCCATCGTGGAGTCGGCTCTGGCTTTTCGTGGGGTCGACACTTTTCTTGCAAGCATACATGGAAGAATGCCTATACTTTTGCATCCATATCGAAAAATAAGGTTCGGAGTTGTAGGCTAATTTATGTCTTGATGTTGATTACTTGAAGCATGTGACCTAAGTAGCTGACAGCCTAACTTGTTCTTCTGTTTTGTGTTTTTACTCACCTTGATCTTGGGGGTGTTTGGTGTTGCTTCTATTTTACAAAAAGAGGAGAACCTAGAAGCTAAGGTTTTGCAACTTCTATTTCTTAAGCAATAGTAAGCATGTCCTTAAAACCGTATTCTAGTGTTTCTAAAGTGCTCATAATATCGTCCATTCTTGCCCTGTGATAGATTTGATTCTTGACATCAATGCCCAGAAGGATTTTGCTAACGGGAACCAGTCCACGAAGCCCGAATTTTTTGGGCAATACATGGCCGACAGAAGTTAACTGCTTCGAATCATCTTGCTTGCCACTGCCGTATTGATCTGAGAGCAAAAACTAATAAATTATGTAGTCTATTCTTTATATACACATCCAAATAGAATGCTGCAGCAACGTCCATTTACGCATGGTAAAACCATGCCATTGCTTCTTCTTGGGCTCTCTCTCTCTCTCTCATTTTATGATGTGAAGTGGGTCTAATTCATGCTGCATGTAGATGGGATTCATCTGATCAATTGTCTCCAAACCTGTCTTGGGATATCGGCTTGATACCTTAATCTGTACCTTGCTCCTATTTGATAGGCTAAATATTTGAAGCAGGAGTTTGTGATCTAGAATAAATCAAATAAGAAAACAAACCAAAAATTAAGAAACAATAAATCTTCACCTTACGCTTCTGGTGGCCTAACCAAACTGGAGGCCTCCAAAGCACTGTACTCCAAACTGGAAATCAAAAACCATCAACTTTTTGAGCAACCGGCGGAAAGCCCACCTCACATTTTATCAAGAAAACAAAAAGGAGAACGCAACTCAAGGGAAAGAAATCTAAACAAAGGAAAGAAATCCAAACAGAGCTTCCAGCACTACGTTTATGGCAGAACTTAAGACTATCTGAATCAAACTTCTTGTGCACCATCGATAATCTCTCTTTCATGCGGTGTGGTGGTGGTTTGTGAGCCAACGCTACCGAGGGTCAGATTGGATCCCTGAAGCTTTTCGTCCATGACTGCGTCCAATGTCCGAGCCATCTCAGGGCTCAGATGATTCCTCCAATCCCCCACCTTCCCTGTCCGAAAGTAACAAGAGTTTGGTATCCCAAAGGCCGAGGCCTGGTCACCGCTCTTGTTCACCTCCAGTTTGCTCAGGTTATCAAAGCTACACAACCTTATAATTGTAATAACCCGTCGCTTTTAATAGTCCTTATTTTATTACTATCGTTTCACTAATTAAAAAGTGATAATAGCCCCCCTTAAATGTTGAACGCTTGCTTGATGGGAGCATGCGGTGAAGGGATTTGAGTATAAATAGGGAACCCTTCCTAAGGCTTTCAACAAGGTTATCGAAAGAAAAACCTAATAAGCGGAGGCATTGAGTTCCTGATCAATAGCACATCCTGAGGGCATACACCATCAGAGTGTGATGGCTCATTGATTGGAAGAACTCAATCAAGATCCATCGAGAGGAGGAAGATCAATCAAGATTATCGAGAGGAGGAGGAAGATCAATCAAGATCCATCGAAAGAGGAAGATCGAGATCCCTAGAGAGAAGGACATACACCATCATAGTGCGATGGCTCATTGATTGGAAGAACTCAATCAAGATCCATCGAGAGGAGGAAGATCAATCAAGATCTATCGAGAGGAGGAAGAAGATCAATCAAGATCCATCGAAAGAGGAAGATCGAGATCCCTAGAGAGAAGGAAGATCAAAATCCCGTGCAGCTGATTCAAGGAAGATCGAATTCCTTACCCTCATCGGAAAGAACATTAATAATAATGGCTGAAGGTATTTATCGATCATAATAAATATATTGACACCGTATTTCCGTATATTTGATATCGTGATCAATATATTTAAATTAAGTCTTACATTTGGTATCAGAGCTTTTTAAACCTCTGCCTTATTTTGTGAGTGTTTCCATCAAAGTTTCTCTTTTCAAGCAATTTATGCCGCGTGTTTTTCGTTTTCAGTTTTTCGGATCTCAGGTTTCGATTTTTTGTTCAGTTCTGATTTTTGTTCACGGAATTGAACAGAAACCATTAAACCTATCTCAGATTTCGATTTTTTGCGGAAACACGCCTCTTTCTTTTCTATTAAAGATTTCTTTCTTGCATTAAAATTTCGGTTTCTCGGATTTCTTTTTGGTATTAAAGAGATAGCATTAAAAAAGGAAGAGAAAAGAAACGTAGCATTAAAAAAAAAACTAAAGAAAGAAATGCAGCGGAAACGTGGCTTCCATAACCACATGCGGTGACATATTAAAAAAAAGAGAAAATGTGGCCTGTTTCGGTTTTCGCTTTTCTCGCTTATGGTCTTTCCGTTATCTTTAAAATCTGGATTGGTTGAATTTTAAATGCATTTATTATCTGTTTAATGTTTTATTAAATCATTAACATGATTTGTTTTTATCATTTGTTTCTTAAGTTTAAATTTTTGTATTAAAATATGCCTCCTAAGTCTCTATGCCTACGGTGTTTTGCATAGACTGGTCCAAGGGAATAATGAGCTACGGCCGGACGTGTTTTAATTAAAAAAATTTTTCTTAAGATGATAATTTTAAAATTCATTAAATAGATAATTGAAATATTGTCTCCTGTTCTGCATACTAGATTTATTCTATGCATAAATTTGGTGGTAGTGTGAAAATCACAGTGCAAATCCTTTCAAGGTCTGATTGGTCAGTTGGTGTCTAGAAAGGTAAAGAGATTGTGGTTACTTAATTGGTTCCGTTGACTGACCTAAAGAAAGCAACGGGGGACCCCCACTTCTCTTTTACTGGCCTGGCCAATTTGACTAACTCAGATCTTGATTTGAAATGTTACGTTGATTAAGATCACTACCTAATAATCATGCTAAATTGGTTAACTATATGCATATAATGGAATTCAATGTCATGTGATCAATATGATTTTGATTAATTGAGGAGTAGCCATAGCATCTTTGATTAATCAAAATTATATATTGAGTTGCAAAGATCACATAAGGTTAGATGACATTAATTGTGACTAATTATATTAATGTAATGAATCTTATCCCACAGGAATTTTTATTGCACTAATATAATTAATTAGGATGCGATAACAAATTATTTTCTTAATTACCCACAGGAATTAAGAAAGGAATATAATTTGTTAGTCACATCATTAAGTTAATGAGTCTATTTGAGTATAATAACTTAGCCCACAGGTAGTTATTGTATGTTATTGATTCATGTTATTGCATGTTTACATTGGTAAAACATGACATCAAGTTATATGCCTCAAATTCAATTACATGAACATGATTTTATTTTTATGCAGCTATTTTGCCTGTTAATATTTCTGATATGAAATGTGACGTTCCCGATTTAAGTGGTGATAATTATAAATTATGGAAGGAGAGAATTCTTCTTCAATTAGGGTGCATGGATATTGACTATGCTATCAGGAAGGATGAACCACATTCAGTTACATCTACTAGCACTCAGGCTAAGATTGCTGCGTATGAACGATGGGAACGGTCCAATCGCCTCAGTATGATGTTCATACGTACTAAAATTTCTGCTAGTATACGTGGTTCAATTCCTGAGTGCAAAAATGTCAAGGAACTTCTGAAGGCTATTGATGCACAATTTGAGTCTTCAGATAAGGCAATGGCTAGCACCCTAATGACAAAATTATCATCAATGAAGCTCACTATGGTTGGAGGTGTGCATGAGCACATCATGAAGATGAGGGACATTATGGCTCAGTTGAAATTCCTAGAGGTTGAGATGTCAGAATCTTTCTTGGTGCACTTTATTTTGAGCTCACTCCCACAGCAGTATAGTCCCTTCAAAATATCTTACAACACACATAAGGACAAATGGTCAATTAATGAACTTCTGACCATGTGTGTTCAAGAGGAAGGAAGGCTGATTTTAGAAATGGAGAAAGTGCACATTTAGTCACTTAGAGAAAGACTAAAGCTCCCAAAGCCAAATGCAAAGGAAAGGGTAAAGTATCCATCCATACAGAAGACAAGAAGGAGTCCAAGTGCTTCTTTTGCAAGAAGAAAGGGCATATAAAGAAAGATTGTCTCAAATTCAAAGCTTGGCTTGACAAGAAAGGTACTCTAACCTCATTCGTATGTCATGAATCCAATTTGGTTATATCATAACACATGGTGGATTGATTCTGGTTCTACAATCCATGTTTCAAATACCTTGCAGGGTTTTCTAAATCAAAGGAAACCATTGGGAAGTGAACAAAGCATCTATTCAGGAAACAAGATGGGTTCACATGTGGAAGCAATTGGGACGTGCAGACTTATTTTACATTCTGGTTTTGTTTTGGATTTGGAAAAGACATTTTATATTCCAAGTTTCTCTAGAAATTTGATTTCAGTGTCAAGGCTTGTACCAGCAGGATACTCCTTTAATTTTAATAAAAGCTCTGTTGATTTATTTTATAAATCTAAGCTTATTGGGACTGGTACATTGTCAGACAATCTTTTTCAAATTAATTTGAAAAATAATACCACCTATAATGTGATGCATGCCCAAACTGGTATGAAAAGATGTGTTATAAATGAGAATTCCTTAATTTTGTGGCATCGGAGATTAGGTCATATCTCCATTGAGAGAATTAAAAGATTAGTAAAAGATGGAGTACTTGATACTCTTGATTTTACTGATTTTGACACTTGTGTGGACTGCATAAAGGGAAAGCAAACCAACAAGTCCAAGAAAGATGCCAAGAGAAGTTCAAAAATACTGGAGATCATACATATGGATATATGTAGCCCAGATATGGATTCGTATGGTCAGAGATACTTCATCTCATTTATTGATGACTATTCACGATATATGTATCTCTACCTACTTCATAATAAGAACGAAGCATTAGATGCCTTTAAGGTATTTAAGGCAGAAGTAGAGAAACAAAGCGGCAAGCAAATTAAAATCGTGAGGTCAGATAGAGGTGGAGAATATTATGGTAGATACACTGAGAATGGACAAGCACCTGGTCCGTTTGCTCGTTTCTTGAAGAAAATGGAATTGTTGCACAATACACCATGCCAAGGTCTCCTGACCAAAATGGTGTAGCTGAAAGAGAAACCGGACATTATTGGACATGGTAAGGAGCATGATTGTCAGCTCTAACTTACCTAAATCCTTATGGACTGAAGCTCTTAAAACTGCTGCGTATATATTGAATCGGGTTTCAACCAAGGCTGTTTCCAAAATGCCATTTGAATTATTTAAAGGTTGGAAACCAAGTTGCAACATATACGTGTTTGGGGATGCCCATCTGAAGTAAGAGTCTATAATCCACAAGAAAAGAAACTAGACCCAAGGACAATTAGTGGATACTTTATTGGATATGCTGAGAAGTCCAAGGGTTATAGATTTTATTGTCCATCTCACAGCACTAGGATTGTGGAATCAAGAAATGCAAAATTTCTTGAGAATGACTTGATCAGTGGGAGTGATCAATCTCAGTATTTGGCTTCTTCTGAGAAAGATCATTCAGTTATTCCAGCTTTCACTTCAAGTGAGGGATTGGTTGTTATTTATAGCACTCCTCAAACTCAATTAAGTGCCCAACAACCAGTCATTGAGATTTCACAAGCTGATGGTAATCTAGAAGATCGTGTTGTTCATCAACAATCAGTTGTGCAAGATACTCCTCAAGAGGTCATTGACACAACATTAAGAAGATCAACTAGAATAAAGAAATCAGCAATTCCTAGTGATTATGTTGTGTATCTACATGAATCTGACTATAACATTGGAGCCAAAAATGATCCTGAAACGTTTTCACAAGCCATGAGTTCTAAGGAATCAAACTTGTGGTTCAATGCCATGAAGGGCGAGATGGAATCTATGGCATCTAATCGAGTCTGGGATCTTGTTGAGTTGCCTGATGGTGTAAAAGCCATTGGATGTAGATGGATCTTCAAAATAAAGAAAGACTCACAAGGCAACATTGAGAGATATAAAGCAAGACTCGTTGCCAAAGGATTCACTCAGAGGGAAGGAATCGACTACACGGAGACATTTTCTCCTGTATCCAAGAAAGATTCTCTCCGAATAATTATGGCATTGGTAGCTCATTTTGATTTTGAGTTACATCAAATGGATGTGAAGACCGCATTCCTTAATGGAGATCTAGAGGAAGAGGTTTACATGAAACAGCCTGAAGGATTTTCCTCTAGTGATGGTGAGCATTTGGTTTGCAAGCTTAAGAAATCCATATATGGATTGAAACAAGCCTCACGTCAGTGGTATTTAAAATTTCATGATGTGATCTCTTCCTTTGGTTTTGAAGAGAACATCATGGATCAATGTATATACCAGAAGGTTAGTGGGAGCAAAATTTGTTTCTTGGTCCTATATGTGGATGACATTCTACTTGCAACCAATGATAAAGGGTTGCTATATGAGGTGAAACAATTTCTCTCCAAAAATTTTGATATGAAAGATATGAGTGAGGCATCTTATGTCATTGGCATTAAGATCCATAGAGAAAGATCTCGAGGCATTTTGGGATTGTCTCAAGAAACTTATATCAATAAAGTCTTGGAGAGATTTCAGATGAAAAATTGTTCACCAAGTGTTGCACCTATAGTGAAGGGTGACAAGTTCGCTTTGAACCAGTGCCCTAAAAATGAACTTGAACGGGAACAGATGCACAACATTCCATATGCTTCAGCTGTTGGAAGCCTAATGTATGCTCAGGTTTGCACAAGACCTGACATTGCATTTGCAGTAGGAATGTTGGAAGATATCAGAGTAATCCAGGTTTAGACCACTGGAGAGCTGCTAAAAAGGTCATGAGGTATCTTCAAGGGACCAAGGACTACATGCTCATGTATAGACAAACTGATCATTTGGAGATAGAGGGCTACTCAGATTCGGACTTTGCTGGCTGCGTTGATTCTCGAAATCAACATCAGGATTTATATTTATGTTAGCTGGTGGAGCCATATCATGGAGGAGTGCAAAGCAGACTTTGACTGCTACCTCTACTATGGAAGCGGAGTTCGTTGCTTGTTTTGAGGCTACATCGCAAGGTGTATGGTTGAAGAGTTTCATCTCAGGGCTTAGAATTGTTGACTCTATTACTAGGCCAATTAAACTGTACTGTGACAATTCAGCTGCTGTATTTTTGGCTAAAAACCATAAGAGTGGTAGTCGAAGTAAACATATCGACATTAAGTATTTAGCCATAAGAGAACGTGTTAAAGAAAACAAAGTGGTCATAGAACACGTTAGCACTGAATTGATGATAGCTGATCCTTTGACTAAAGGCATGCCAATTAAGAATTTTAAGGATCATGTGATAAGAATGGGAGTTGGTTCCATGATATAATTGTATGGATAACAATTTGTACAAAGAAACTCTTATTTCAATTATTTGTTTATTTCTCATTCAGGTGTACACGTTATATGACTTTTGAGAAATGACAAACTTTTCTTTTGGACTCTGAATAAACATATGGTTTATTCATTATGTTATGTTGTCACATTTGGAATAGTGGTAAAGAAATTGAATGCATTGTAATACATAGAAGATAATACTCAATTATAGAGGACCTATCGCTATGATTCATGTATTTAGTTTCTTGTTCAGTGTTGATAAAATATACGGACCAAGTGGGAGAATGTAATAACCCGTCGCTTTTAATGGTCCTTATTTTATTACTATCGTTTCACTAATTAAGAAGTGATAACAGCCCCCCCTTAAATGTTGAACGCTTGCTTGATGGAAGCATGCGGTGAAGGGATTTGAGTATAAATAGGGAACCCTTCCTAAGGCTTTCAACAAGGTTATCGAAAGAAAAACCTAATAAGCGGAGGCATTGATTGAGTCCCTGATCAAGAGCATATCCTGAGGGCATACACCATCAGAGTGCGATGGCTCATTGATTGGAAGAACTCAATCAAGATCCATCGAGAGGAGGAAGATCAATCAAGATCTATCGAGAGGAAGAGGAAGATCAATCAAGATCCATCGAAACAGGAAGATTGAGATCCCTAGAGAGAAGGAAGATCAAGATCCGTGCAGCTGATTCAAGGAAGATCGAATTCCTTACCTCATCGGAAAGAACATTAATAATAATGGCTGAAGGTATTTATCGATCATAATAAATATATTGATACCATATTTCCTCCAAGGAGAAGGGACATCCCAAAAACTCCGCCAACCTTTTCGCCTTCGCCACCGGATCCTCCATCAACTCCTCATACTTCAAGAAGAACACCTTCTCAGGCCTTCTCAAGGCCTCCCTCCAGTACTCCAGAATATGGTCCCACTCCGGCCCCCAGGAGGAGTTCCCTCGGCACACCATCTCGAAGGCCGTGGCGAGCGACAGGGACTCCGTCGCCGCCGACATCGCCCATGTTGTCTTCTTGCTGCGATGCCACGACGAGGTGAAGTGCCACGCAGAGACCACCCTGTCTTTGGGGTCCCGGCAAGCATATATAATTCGGCAGTCGGACGCTCTGATCGAGTCCGGCAACACAGAGTACGGCATGTGGGTGTTGAGGAGCCGAGGGGAAGGGAGGGCCTCAATCTTGGAAGCTTGGCCGGTGGCAAAGAACTCCTCCAGGTGGTGGACGCAGTTGTGGGGGTTGAGGCTGAGGAGAGGGTGGCGAGCAAAGGAGTACTGGCTTCGAGTCATGGTGGCGAAGATGAGTGCTTTGAGCCATGTGGTGCCGGCCTTGGGCAAGGTGACCAGGAGGAGGTCAGTGGGACGAGGCTTGAAGTGGTCTTGGACGGCCAAGGCTCCCTGGAGGTGGACTTGATCAGGGATCCAAAAGCCCTTGTACTTTCGAAGGGAGACCGGTTGCCAGCCTTGCTCTAGTGGAAGGGCAGAGATGAAGTCGTCGGACTCCTGTGGAAGCTCTGGCAGAAGCTTTGAAACATGTGATGCTAGGGAGCTACTGGAATTAGATGGATCACTGGCCAGAGAGGAAAGCGGAAGCTACTTTCTCTCTCTCTCTCTCTGCGTTACCGGGGGTCTGAAGAGCAGATACGCCAGAGAGAATCAAAGAGATTGGCTTGTCCATACCATGTACCCATCTTTGGGTAGAATAAATAAATGTAGACTTGATTGTTCAATGTTTAGTTTTGTTGAGCGACCCACCTCGCACCTAGAGATGGGCATTGAATCGTACCATACCCATCTAGAGATTGGCACTGACCATGCTTGGCACGGTATGGCTCAAGCCGCCCAGGTCAAAAAAAAAATTAATAATAATGTGACCATGTCCAACATGATCCGTTATAAAACGGGCCGTGCCTAATAACAGGCCGTACCAAGCATGACTTGTTAAAAAAAAAAATTGAAGCCCGACATGATCCACGGTCTATTTTGGGCAAAGTCGTGCCAAGCAGGGCACACCATGGACCGTGTCGAGCGCAGCACATCGCCGTGCCTGGTTCTCGTCAGACGCCCGCCGTGTACAAGAAGATCCATCTCGGGGACTTCCGCTACCCGCCATGGTTCTCGTCAGATGCCCACCGGGTTGTCACCAGGCTTCTCGATTCGAACCCCAGTACTCGGATCACGGTACCTAAGCTGATCGAGACCCCATGGCTTAAGAAATCGCCGATCTCAAAGCCGGTGGCCGTGCCACTGGTGGTGGCCGAGGAAGAAAAGGGGAAGGAGGAGGAGGAGGAGCCGAAGAGACTGAACGCCTTCCATCTGATCTCACTCTCCAAGGGTTTCGATCTATCGACGTTGTTCGAGTAAGGCGGGGGGAGGAGTGATGAGGCATCAGTTCGGACCAGAGTTCGGGTCAGTCGAACCAGTCCTTGGATGTTCCTGTACTAGCAACCCAGAGTCAGCAGGCCACGTCAGGGAAGACCACACCAGGTAATCTACGAAGGTCCAAGAGGTTGCAGAACAAACGGGCTTGAAATTTCATGTTTGGGCCGAGTGTACGGGATTGACCCGACTTCGTTTTTGACACTTTGAGTCAATCGAATCTGGTCAGCTACTGTGTCGGACTAGGCCCAAACTTGGCTGGTCACATGGAAACGGACTGCTGATTCAAAGTCATTGCCTTTGGCAATGAGCTGCTATGGATTTTGGCCATCCGGGCTCGTCTGATAGGAGTTTTGGGCATGTTTTCGTTTTTTAGGGCATAGTTGTTTTATCTCTTTTATTTAGGTTGATTTTGGGCGCCGTCAGAGGCAGAGAAGAAAGATGCTATTTAGTTGTTATTTTCTTGCATTCAGATCTATGTTTTGTTTTCTGATTCAAAACAATTGAATTGAAAATTCAATTGATCTTCCTTTAAATTTCGGATTATGAGTGATCAAATTCGAGATTTTTCCCTTTTCTTGTCAAGATTTGAACCAAACCTGGACGAATTCTTTTCTCGCAGATTAGATCGTTCTTGAGTTGCAGGCGTTTTGAATATCGCCCTGCATCAAGGGGGAGGAGGGGATGCGGTTCACGACCAGGGAACCGACAAGAAGGGTGATCTCTCGGCTAGAGGGGGTGGTGGCGCGGGCGGCCGAGCGTTACCGGATGACGAAGAGCGGACCGATGGGGGTGCAGCTGGAAGGGAAGGAGCTGGGGAGGAGATGGGCATGCGCGAGCCATGCCATGCCTGGCCTGGTTGGGCCGTGCCAGGCTTGATTCGCCGGCCTAAGGTCCTGAGCCCAGTACGACCCCCTTTTATGGGCCGTGCCTGACATAGCCCGATACTGTAGCAACCGATCGTGCCAGGCATGCCGCTTCTTATCAGGCTGGGCTGGGCCATGGGGCTTTCCGGCCCAGTGTCCATCTCTATTCGCACCTCGCATCTGGATCATAACATCAAATGTTTTAATTTTTAATTATTTTCCCTGCACAACAATTTTATTGGATAAGTAAATAATTATATTTAATAAAAAATTTATATTTAAAAAAATAAACACTATGTGGGTAATTTAGAGCAGACCTAAGCACGATCTGAGCCTAGTTCGTAACTCATTTGGGCCAATCCGAATTAATCCATTTGGATCAAAATACTGGACGGACTCAATTTTGATAATTTGTTTAATAAAGTTATTTACTTATTGCTTAAATATATAACTTATTTGTTTGAACTAAATCAAAGTATACATAAAATAATTATTTACTTAGATAATAAATGCATAGATCTAATTTTTTATAAATTAAAACAAAATAAAGTTTTAGTCAATCCGCCAAAAACCTTATAATTGGATCTGATTCAGATTTCGCAATCAAATTTAAATTTTCGATCTGAGCCTAAATTCAAGTCTGATCCAAAATTAATATAAATCTCAATTTTGAGTCTAGATCGAATTCAAAGTTTAGAAAATCTAAGACCGAAGCTAATTCGATCCGCACTTTCAGCCCTAACCTAGAGGGACTAGAACGTGCAGTTGTGTGGTGCAACACGAAGGAAACGCAAAATTTGGGATGCTAAAGTCCTCCATGGCCCACCACGTGCCAGCTCTCTCTTGATTCTTTTCATCACCCCGCCCACTGTGGACCACTGGTAGCATTTTTAATATTGTGGCCGAACTCCATTGACTGCGCAGCTTTGTCCACAGGCGGCTCTAGCTTAATTTTTTTTCTTTTTTTTTTTAAATCCTCATTAATGATCGCCCCTTTCATGGAATTTCAAACATGGATATGACTCTAATACCAAATATTTTGATCTTAATTATAAAGGAGCAAAAATGTTTAGATATTAGAGATACATTTGGCTTGGATCCTGACCAGCTACAGAATAACACCAAAAAGAAGGCTAGCAAAACAAAGATTATGAATGGACCGTGCTGTGATCATTTTCTTTTAAGCAAGTTTGGCTGCATCGAGGGTGGTGCAGCTCATGCGCATCAACCCCAGTGATTTGCATGCACTGTATGCACATATTGTAACCCCCCAACATTTATTTAAGGAAACCTGCCACCTAGACTTTATTATAACATTTAAGTTCCCAGTATGATGCTTGGATTCACGAGTCTTTGCGTGTCTGATGAGTTTCCGATATCCTTGATTCGAGGCATCACCTGGGGGATTAAAAGGAATGGAGGATGACTCCCTCCTGGAAGCGGGTATCTTCCCTCCAAGTAATCCTCGGCCATTCCCCTAATGCCAGAGAGAGAGAGAGAGAGAGCCTGAGAGAGAGAAAGAGCCGGGAAGAGAGAGAGAGAGAGCCAGAGAAAGAGAGACCTTTCTTGCGAGTCGAAGTGGCCATTTTTGGCGGTGCTGCGCGGTTCGATGATCCTGAGGCCCACCGCGGCACTGCTGCTGTGCTTTGCGTTTCTCCTCCTTGTGCTGCCGCCCGGCGCGACGCGGTGTGGTTGACCCTTCCGGCGTCGGGGACCAAGTGCATGTCGGAGGAGATCCAACCCAACGTCGTCGTTCTCGGTGACTACACCGTTGTCAGCGAGGACCACAACCGATTGCCCAATATCTCCGTTAAGCTGACATCACCCTAAGGAAACACACTTCACCATGCTGAAAAGGTTACTTTTGGTTAGTTTGCATTCACAACCACTGAGGCTGGCAATTACCTAGCATGTTTCTGGATAGATAGCGATGATAAAGGTACAAGTGCAAGTGTGAACCTTGACTGGAAGATCGGTATTGCAGCAAAGGACTGGGATTCTGTTGCTAAGAAGGAAAAAACTTGAGGGTGTTGAGCTTGAATTAACGAAATTAGAAGCTGCTGTTCAAGCAATCCATGAGAACCTGTTATATCATAAGACCAGAGAAGCAGAAATGAGGAAGTGAGTGAGAGAACGAATGCTAGAGTTGCATGGTTCAGTATTATGTCCCTTGGTGTTTGCATTATTGTTGTAGTCTTGCAATTGTGGCATCTGAAGGGGTTCTTCCAAAAGAAGAAACTTATTTAGGTGCCCAGACATCTGATTAGTTGGTGCATCATTTGGATTTGCGTAGGAGGTAAGTAAGACTATTATGCAATTTAATTGTTTAATTAATAAATTGAGTATATACAGTTTGCATGTATTTTTATAAATTAACTGAATTGTCTATGTGGCATGGAACTGTGGATTACAAATGAATAATTATATGATTATAATGATTGGTAATATTGTAAGAAATGATTTATTGATGTATATGCCAGAATTGTGATTGCATGTACGATATGTTTATATTGAGGTGATTATATGCATTTTCTTGTACTGTGCAAACCACTGTGGGATATTGTGAGATACATATGCATGATGCACTTGTGATGAAAATGTTAAATAGATTTATATGTGTCGCCGCGGTTCTCCTTTACTAAGGCCCCACACATTGTAGATGTGTTCTGTTGATTTTATATGGCCACACATACTGGAGATGTATTCTGTTATGATATGGCCCCACATATTGTAGACATGTTCTGTTTGATTTTCATGGCCACACACACCGTAGAGTGTGTTCTGTTATGGTATGGCCCCACATGTCTTACAATGTGTTCTGTTTGATTTTCATGGCCACATACATCGTAGAGTGTGTTCTGTTATGGTATGGCCCCACACATCGTACAATGTGTTCTGTTGATGTTTATGGCCACACATCTGGAGGATGTGCTCTGATTGAGGTATTGCAGGGCCGTGGGATACATAGGAAATCTATAATTACATAAACAGTGAGTTTGCTAGAGTGCATATTCTGATGCTTATCGAATATTCAAGTTATGTTAAGTTGACAAGATGCATATGTTGATGTCATGTTAAATATAATTCAAGTATGATATGATTGTATAATAGGCTTACTTATTGAGTGTACACTTATTAAACCTTCACAATATTTTTCAGAGCCTCAGGATTGATGATGGATATTCGGAGTTGATGGAGCTTCTAATAAATAAAATAAAACCATTGTATTGGTGTAATCCCATTATGTTTGTGTGTAGGGCTTGTTGTAGCCCAACTTTATTAGCATGACTTGGATGTAGGGTTTGATACCAAATCTTATAACTATCATTTGTATTATTGTTGGTTTTCATATTTATTGCCCACTTAAATCGTATATCAAGATTTTTAAGACGCCTTGCGTGCCCGGCACGCGGCGGGTTGTCACCCTAGCCCAATATTTGGGTCTGGGGCGTGATAGCTTTTATGGTATCAGAGCCTAGGTTTTGACCTTAGGGACACATACATGATGACACTCTAGGCAAAATACTAGGATGACATTGAGATAATTATAATGAATTTTAGATATTATGCTTTGAAAGCCCAAAATTTAAAGGTTATCAAGATATTAATTGAATTATGAATTTGATAAGAATTAAGAATGAACCATCGCATCAGAAGCTAATGATATAATATGAGACTCCCAAGCTGGTGACCTTGACCAATGGGGAGGCCAAGGGGCTTCTAAAGGTTTTAGCTCCGTCAAACTTGTTAGAAATGGCTCATAGCAGTTTCAGTCCTTTAAATAATATGGGTAGATGAAACTTTTATTGGATATGCAATAAAGATAGATGAATATATGAATATAATATAATAGTTAAAAATTATAATTGATGACTAATATGACTAGGATAACATCATTATGTCCATATTGCAATTGAGTTGATATGTGGATTTGGAGTTAGTAAATCTAAATTTGAATGTGGATGTATAATAAATTTTTAATAGTGGAACTTATATTGTTGATATTGTAAGTTTAAGATTATGAGCTAATCTGCTGGTTATATGGATGATTAATATTGATGATATTTTGGGAATGAAATAGTTAATTACATGTTTTTGATCAATCACAATTGAGTACTTTCTGAATTTGAGTCTGGATTGATAAGTATATATAGTGAATATTACTAAGAGAACTTTTATTATAGATATTGCATGTTCAAAACTGATTGTTAATTTGCTAGATGTGGAGATGGTTGATATTGATGCTAATGAAATAGTTGACTGCATATTATATCTTGATGGATCATTTAGGAAGATTATAAAATTTTAAATTGGAGATAATTACTGTTTAAGTTTTTGAGAGCAGTAGACTCTATTAATCTTTAGAACTGATTTTGGCTATAAATGATCAAATATTTTGATGCTAGACAGTGAAAGATTTTAGCAGTAATAAGAATAAGATAAATTTTACTGATAAAGAATTTCATGAGAATTTTTATCTGTTAATAGATTTCTAAATCAAGATATATATTCATTAATTTATTGTGCATACTTATTGTACCTTTTTTCGTAGTTCCTAAGGAGATATCTTTCTTCAGGATGGATTAATTATCAATCATCCATAAGTGGCATAATTATTGTTAAAAAAATAAGAGGGAGATGATTTTATTTTTGATTATTATCAGTTATGGATTATGGTTAAGGATACATCTATTATCACTTTCAAGTCATAGAGAGATTACTATAATTTTTAATTATGTCTTTCGGATGGTAAGTGCATTTTTAATCTTTCTTGACCTTATAAGTCTTGTATCCATCTGAGCTAGATTAGTGAAGTCACTGTGAGATATTTGAAGGGTTTAAATTAGTTGGTCATGTTGTGGCATGAGACATTGCATAATCTATAGATGATTTTGATAATCATTGGTAATGAAATAATCGATTCAAGAATTTGAATCATTTAAATTGCATTATTTATTGAGGATATACTGACCTATTCAAGAGGAATTGATTGGTTATGGTGGTATTATTGATAAATATGAAGGAGATAAATTAATCATACTGATGATTAATGATGGCACTATTATTCAAAGAAATTAAATTAGTTGATTATGATAATTATGAAAGATATCCTAAATGATTGGCTTAATGTTCATTGATGTTAGCTTGAAGTATTCAAGAGTGAAACCAAGTATGTTATGATGATTGAAATAAGTGTCGCATATTCAACTATTTATGAGTTGAGAGAGCATTGGAAGAAAACTATCTTATATTAAGTCACAAGAATTTAGAACTATCTTATCGAGGAATTAAGAGTAACTGATATAGGTTATTAACCTTAAGAATGGATAACATAATACATGTGATGGACTCTATGATATTTATGATGATTGTGTTGTGAGAAGTTAAGGTATTTAAAAAAAAGGGACAGGAAAGAAATACTTCTTAAGGAATTTAATTTTATTTGGTAGAAAGATTAAATTAATTTTGAAAGTTGGACATGTCATTTGGGTACTTGGGAATGAAATAAAAGTTTGCTAGTGAGTATCTTTAATGGTACAAAATTTGTGGACATTTAATTTCAAGGATGAAATTTTAGCAGGATAAAATGTTAATATTTGTTTTTGGTTTAATGGTAAACTGCGTAAATTGAGTCTGAACCCATTTGTCTCACTCTCCTAATTCGATGATGTCATCATAAGGCTTTGTGGATTAAGCTGAATTTCTGTCCAGCCTTCCACCCTCAAATAGATGGATAATTTGCAGGAACCAATTAGATTTTAAATGATATACTGCAAGCTTGTGTAATAGATTTTGGAGGTGCTTGGCATAAATTTTTACCTTTAGTGAAATTGCTTATTTTATTACCAAGCCAACATTCAAATGGATTCATTTCAATTGTCTATGATATAAGGTGTAGATTCCCTTCATATTGAGATGAGGTGAGAGAGACAATTTTGGACTGAGCTGGTGTAGCAACCATAAAAAGTATCGTTAATTAAAGCAGCTTCATGTAGCTCTGAGTCAATAGAAAAGTTATGTTGATGTCAAAAAGAAAGATTTGAAATTTCAGGTTGAAGATCATTTGGAAGTTTTACTAATCAATGATATGATGAGATTTGTGTTAGAGGTGATTTGAGCCACAATACATTGGGCCATTTGAGATTTTGATCAAAATAAAGGAGGTGGCTTATAGCTTAGCACGGTCTTCATTACTCTTTGGGGTATTCAATGTGTTTCATATCTTTATGACTGAGGAGGTGTATTTCAAACCTCCGTTATGTGTTAGAACTTGAACCAATTTAGCTTAAGAAAGAATTGACCTATGAAGATCATCTTGTGCACATTGTGAACCGCAAGGATTAAGTTCTGAGATGGTGTAGTATTCCTTATGTCAAAGTTTAGCGGAGTAATTATTCTGAGAGGAAGATTATTTGGGAGTCTAAGGAGAAAATGAAAAAGAAACATCCACAAATATTTGTATCTTATTACAAATCAATGATGCATCGATGACTGTGACTTTTGAATGATATTTAGCTGATTATGAGATAGAAAATTTGGATTCTGTATTCTATTGGATGTATATCAAATTTTGAGGACGAAATTTTTATAAGGGGGGAGAATGTAACCCCCCAACATTTATTTAAGGAAACCTGCCACTTAGACTTTATTATGACATTTAGGTTCCCAGTATGACGCTTGGATTCACGAGTCTTTGCGTGTCTGATGAGTTTCCGATATCCTTGATCCGAGGCGTCACCTAGGGGATTAAAAGGAATGGAGGATGACTCCCTCCTGGAAGCGGGTACTCTTCCCTCCAAGTAATCCTCAGCCATTCCCCTAATGAGAGAGAGAGAGAGAGAGAGAGAGTTAGAGAAGGATTGAATGAGAGAGAGAGAGTTAGAGAAGGATTGAATGAGAGAGAGAGAGCCTGAAAGAGAGAGAGAGAGAGAGAGAGATCCAGAGAGAGAGAGAGACCTTTCTGGCGAGTCGAAGTGGCCATTTTTGGCAGTGCTGCGCGGTTCGATGATCCTGAGGCCCACCGCGGCACTGCTGCTGTGCTTTGCGTTTCTCCTCCTTGTGCTGCCGCCCGGCGCGACGGCGGTGTGGTTCACCCTTCCGGCGTCGGGGACCAAGTGCATGTCGGAGGAGATCCAACCCAACGTCGTCGTTCTCGGTGACTACACCGTTGTCAGCAAGGACCACAACCGATTGCCCAATATCTCTGTTAAGCTGACATCACCCTAAGGAAACACACTTCACCATGCTGAAAAGGTTACTTTTGGTTCGTTTGCATTCACAACCGCTGAGGCTGGCAATTACCTAGCAAGTTTCTGGATAGATAGCGATGATAAAGGTACAAGTGCAAGTGTGAACCTTGACTGGAAGATCGGTATTGCAGCAAAGGACTGGGATTCTGTTGCTAAGAAGGAAAAAACTTGAGGGTGTTGAGCTTGAATTAACGAAATTAGAAGCTGCTGTTCAAGCAATCCATGAGAACCTGTTATATCATAAGACCAGAGAAGCAGAAATGAGGGAAGTGAGTGAGAGAACGAATGCTAGAGTTGCATGGTTCAGTATTATGTCCCTTGGTGTTTGCATTATTGTTGCAGTCTTGCAATTGTGGCATCTGAAGGGGTTCTTCCAAAAGAAGAAACTTATTTAGGTGCCCAGACATTTGATTAGTTGGTGCATCATTTGGATTTGCGTAGGAGGTAAGTAAGACTATTATGCAATTTAATTGTTTAATTAATAAATTGAGTATATACAGTTTGCATGTATTTTTATAAATTAACTGAATTGTCTATGTGGCATGGAACTATGGATTACAAATGAACAATTATATGATTATAATGATTGGTAATATTGTAAGAAATGATTTATTGATGTATATGCCAGAATTGTGATTGCATGTACGATATATTTATATTGAGGTGATTATATGCATTTCCTTGTACTGTGCAAACCACTGTGGGATATTGTGAGATACAGATGCATGATGCACTTGTGATGAAAATGTTAAATAGATTTATATGTGTCGCCGTGGTTCTCCTTTACTAAGGCCCCACACATTGTAGATGTGTTCTGTTGATTTTATATGGCCACACACACTGGAGATGTATTCTATTATGATATGGCCCCACATATTGTAGACATGTTCTGTTTGATTTTCATGGCCACACACCGTAGAGTGTGTTCTGTTATGGTATGGCCCCACATGTCTTACAATGTGTTCTGTTTGATTTTCATGGCCACATACATCGTAGAGTGTGTTCTGTTATGGTATGGCCCCACACATCGTACAATGTGTTTGTTGATGTTTATGGCCACACATCTGGAGGATGTGCTCTGATTGAGGTATTGCAGGGCCGTGGGACACATAGAAAATCTATAATTACATAAACAGTGAGTTTGCTAGAGTGCATATTCTGATGCTTATTGAATATTCAATTTATGTTAAGTTGACAAGATGCATATGTTGTGGCATGTTAAATATAATTCAAGTATGATATGATTGTATAATAGGCTTACTTATTGAGTGTACACTTATTAAACCTTCACAATGTTTTTCAGAGCCTCGGGATTGATGATGGATATTCGGAGTTGATGGAGCTTCTAATAAATAAAATAAGAACCATTGTATTGGTGTAATCCCATTATGTTTGTGTGTAGGGCTTGTTGTAGCCCAACTTTATTAGCATGACTTGGATGTAGGGTTTGATACCCAAAACTTATAACTATCATTTGTATTATGGTTGGTTTTCATATTTATTGCCCACTTAAATCGTATATCAAGATTTTTAAGACGCCTTGCGTGCCCGGCATGCGACGGGTTGTCACCCTAGCTCAATATTTGGGTCTGGGGCGTGACACATATGCATGGCAATGATAAGAATATCTTTTTTCTTTTTGAAGCGTGCATATGCGGTGCATGCTAATCATCGGGCATGGTGCTGCTTCTAATCTACCGAGAACTTTTTCCTTTCAGGACATTCAAATGTGTAGCTCATTACCTTTCTTATCGTTTATCAAATGAGGTAGATGAGGTGATGACTAGTGTAATACTTTAATGTATGTGATTTTGGCCAGCACTGACGTTGTAGAGTCTTTTATTTAAATCCTCTGCTTCAATATCTAATGTTCAAAGTACAAAATTTTCAGATTCTGTAAAGAATCCTTGCGAATAGAGGAAAAATAGTTCCTTTCATGATGGTCTCCTTTCCTTTATATTGTGTGTCCCTCGGCTTGCCTTTGACCACTTGGATCTTTGGAAGTGAGAGATAGAACCGATGAATGGAGGAAGGATTGGTAGTAGAAAATGATAACGTAGCAACTTTCTACCTTTTATTTCAATCCGCGCCGGGATCCAAGACTGAGATTAGCCCAAAATAAGGGTGGTGGTCAGTATGATGTTCCATGGCCCATGAGGATCATGGAAAAGTCTTTGTACATCGCTTTTGGTGCAGCAAATCCTACGTGGATTGTACCGCTCCTCCTTATTGATCCACATGAATCCTACATGGCCTAACGCGATGGAATGAGATAGCAGGGATACAATATTATGTGTTGAGCATGACGTGCATTAATACCCATTCAGTCTTTTTTTGAAATTGGTGTGTAGATAAAAATGCCCTTTCTCTTCAGCCTACTTCTATCCTCCATCTTGCTTGTATTTTGCTAATGGAAAACTCTTTCCAATTCTAAAACGTTCTTCCTGATTCTGGCTTTTGGGTGTAAGAAATCAATCCAAGGTTGGAGTAAGATCCTTCCCTCTCGCTTTGAGAGTCCGATCTAAGGAATCAATTTTCATTGGTAATATAATCTTTTTCGTAGCTCAAAAAAAGTACTCTGAAAAGTATTCTGATTTTTGGGTATAAGGAAATATTTTTGGTCGGCGGTTGAAAAATACCATTGAAGACTTCTTCATTAACTTCAAGAGAAAATGTCATCTCCAACCGGAAGTAAAAAACCCTTGTTTATGTATCTTTTTATAGTTCCTTTATTACACCAATTTTTTTGTTAGTTAGAGAAAGTTAATGTATTAAGTATTGACCCAAATATTGATTTTGATGAGTAACAAAACCACATGAGTATATTCGTTATGTTACTAATGATTTTGATTAAGTGTTTCAGAAATATAAACCTTTAATCAATTAAAATTCAATAAAAATCGAGCTTGGTCTTGAGTCTCGTTCTAAGTGTCAGTTTCAGCTCTTAGAGTTGACTTTTACGGTCATGGAGTTGACTCTGGAACATTCTAGCATGCTCTAGCACTTTTGGCATAAACTCGAGTCGACTCGTACAGTAGCTCGAGTTGACTCATTTAGAAAGAGAGAGATCTCATTTCTATGACAAGCTCGAGTTGACTCCGACAATAGCTCGAGTCAACTCGGTCAATTATACAGAGACTTGCAAAATTTAGCGTTCAACTCAAGTCAACTCCCGAAGATGCTCGAGTTGACTCCCCATGAATTTGAGCAGACTCCCAGAAAAGTAAGAGTTAGCCTCTCTATGCGCAAAAATTTAATTTTTCGGATAACCCATGTTCAAGCCGACTTGAAGTCTGTTCAAGTCGACTTGAGCCTATCAAAAGCTGACTCCAGAACTGTCAGAGACAGCTCCAGATCCTGACATTTTTTCAACAACTTCAACTGCTCTTTCTATATTCGTGCTAAACACTCTTCCAACTGCAAATAACTGCTAGTTTTTTTCTAAAAGTGGATTTGAAAGAAGAAGAGAGGAGAAAAAGAAAATAAGGAAGAAAGTTCAGATTTCAAAAGTTCTAAAGAGAAATATAGGGAAACAGAGCTCAAGTAAAATCCCAAGAATCAAAGGCCATTCTTGAGGGATCTCCACCAAATCAAAAGAGAGGAAAAGAAGAAAAGAAGAGCTCTACTTCTAATTAGAGCTTCAAATCAAAGCATCTTCTAAAAGCTTCAAGTTTCATCTTGAGGGAGATCAAAAGAAGAAAAGAAGAAGAGCGCATCTTCAGAAATCTTCTAATGAGGTCCTTCTATTTCTATTTGACTATATTATTTTATTTGCTCATTTTAGAGCTTTATTCTTGCTGTATTATAGCTCTTCATTATCTTTATAAGTTGATTCAATTAGGGGATTGAATCAAGGGGGCAGTTTAGCCTTGTGCAAGCTAAGGAGGTTGTGAGAGGTTTTGTGCTAGTGATTTTATGAAAACCAGTTGTGTTCGTTGTGATCCTGGGTAAAATAACAAGTTTGAGTTATAAGCTTGTAAAACAACTTCCCTGTAATCAGGATGATTATAGTGATACCCAAGAGTTCCTTGGGAGTGAAAGTAGGTGTAGCTAACACTGAACCACTATAAAATCCTTGTGTTTGTTGTGTTTGTCTCTTTACTCTTCTCTCTATCTCACACATTCTAATTGTTGCCCAGATGTAGCAACCCAAGAGGGGGGTAAATTGGGTTATTAAAAATTGATTACTATGCAGATATGTGCTTAAACCCTAATTTTGATTTGCAGCGGTGAAGTAGGGTGCACAGAATAATAACAATAGAAATCAAACAACCACAAATACATAGGAGTTTATAGCGGTTCGGTGCCAAACTCAGCACTTACATCCACTTCCCAAAACCTTTGAGAATTCCACTAATCGTATCATAATGATTACAACCTCTAGCCTTCCCTGGCTAGCCCTCTTGTTTATACGGCACAAGGCAGCCAAAAACCCCTAGCCAAACCAGGCTAGTCCTCTTGTTTCACGGCACAAGGAAGCCAAAAACCCCTAGCCAAACTAGGCTAATCCTCTTGTTTCACGGCACAAGGAAGCCAACAATAATCAAGGGTTAACACTAACCCTCTTACAAAATAATCAGAGAATGATAAAGAGAAGCTCCTACAATGAGCAAATATTCAGAGTATACTTTACAACTTTTGAAGCAATAATTTTAACAATAAATGAATGAGGTTGAAGTAGCTGAAGCCTTGATTGCTTTGAGAAACTTCAATGATCTGGACGACTTTTTGGACCAATGAATGAACTTGAATGCACAACAACTTTCTTATCAACCACTCAACAATATGCAATAAAAGCTCTTTTCTTGGATTTCTTCCTCTTGTAATCTCTTTTTCAAAAATCGTCATAGTGTGCTTCTAATCACAGCTATTTATAATGATCCAACAAAAAAGATATCCATTAGATACATTAAGAAGAAATGGAAATAAAAACGGAAAGAAAATATAACCGTTGTAAAATGTTTCCCTTAAGCATTGAATGCAGATCTCCATTTGAGGAAGGAAGAACCCTGAAACAATTCAAAAAATCAAAAGTTAAATGTAGCTGAAAATAGAAATAGAGAGAGAGTAAGAGAGAAAGAGCAAGCTCAAGAACTCATGCGGCAGTTGACTGAAAATAACTTCAGGTAGCTGAAGACTTGAATGCATTCGGCCAAGAGGTAAGCAGGAAATTCCAGCTAGCTAGTTAGCTAGCTCACAAGAGAGGCCACTACACAGAAGACATCTAGATAGGTAGCTCCTTAGGCAGCTAAACAAATCCTAGTTAGTTTCCTAGCTAACTAACAATAAAGCAAATTGGCCAAGAGCAAAAAGTGTAGAGTGCTTAGTTAGCTCATCAACTAACTAAACAAAAGATAGTTAGCTCTCCAGCTAACTAAAGAGCAAATCAAACAGCATAGGAAACAAGAGCAAGCAACATTAGTTAGCTTCCCAGCTAACTAAAAAATGATGGCTCACAGCTTGCAGGAAACACAGAGAACGAGAGTTAGCTTAACAACCAACTAAAGAAAAGTTAGTTAGCTCACCAGCTAACTAAGTTCAAAAACAACAGAGAGCCCGTCCAAAATAGTTAGCTCTCCAGCTAACTAAGGAGAAAAGCAATAGAGAGATCGCCCAAGCTAGTTAGCTAACTAGCTAACTGAGCAAAAAGGCAACCATGCGGCAGGGTAAAGCAGCTAGCTTTCCAGTTAACTAAAGAAATCATTCAAACGGCCAGAGAGAGAGAGGGAGTTAGCTCTCCAGCTAACTAAAATTTGATAGCTCACGGCTTGAAGCTGACCTGTGAAAAATAGTTAGCTAAGTAGTTAGCTCCAAGTCAAAGCAGTTAGCTAACAAAATACGCCAGCTAGCTAGGAGATCAAGCAGCTAGCTTAACAGTTAGCTAAAAATAAATAGAATTCGGCCAGGAATGTTAACAGGCAACGACAGTTAGCTAAAGTGAAATCCAGTTAGCTCCAAGGCATCCCAAGCTAGCTAACCAGCTAGCTAAAATTGGAGGACGTTCGGCCAATGTCACCGAGACAACTTACCAGTTAGCTGAAAGGCGTGTCAGCTAGCTAAATGGAATAACAAGATAGCTAAACAGTTAACTCCCAAGCCAATAAAATTATTTAAGGCAAAATAGAATGAAGTACTCTCTTACCAATCAATTTTGCACGAAGATACTTACTTGCAAGGCGACCAAACTTCCCTGTGTTAAGCTTAGAGTTGCCTAATAGTTTTTATAATCATCAAAATCAATCTGGGTCAACAATCTCCCTCTTTTTGATGATGACAAAACCCTTAAGCATGAAAGAAGCACATATAGGTAGTTTAATAAATAGACAGGAGTGTAATCAGAAAAACATTACTTTCTTCCCCTGTCAATCTGAATAAGTGAACTCTTTTCTCCCCTGAATATATGGAGTTATTATTTTACTCCATTCCTTAATGTATGCAATATTCTTCTCCCCCTTTTTGTCATTGATCAAAAAGAAGTTTGAAGAGTCTTGCAATAAATTTAAGCATAACATATCAAGGAGATGTCATTATCCATACATAATTAGAGCAATCATTCATATCATTACAAAATAGAGTAAAGACAATATTACATGTCATGGTTGCAAGTCATAAAACATAGTCATAAACATGCACTACATAAACGATACCAAGTACTTTCACTACATAAGTCAAACATAATCACTTATCGTCATCTGAAGAAGAAATATGCACTGAAGAAACATTTGGCTTGTTTGAAGATCCAGGCTTGTCAGAGGAAGGCTGTGTCGATGGCGTCCAGAGATGCGGATGAGAATAAGAAGCATCAGAAGCAGAGGCGGCAGTAAGAGTGATGTAAGTCTTCACGAGATGACTCAGCCTAGAGAGAGATGCGGTCCAATGGTCGACGGTGTTTGTCGCATCTCGGGTCTGGGTCTCATTGGATCTCATTTGGTATTCTACCCACTCTACCTTAGTTTCAAAATTCTCAAGCTTACCTTTTATGAAATTTATCTCTTTTAGGATCCGGTCCATGACAGATTCATTGTGATGAAAAACTCTTCCATTGAGAATGTTCACATCATGGACAAGTTGATTAAGAGTAATTTTAAACTGAGATATGGTCTCAAATATAGAAGAAATATGTGGTACAAGAGTCTGATCATTGACAGAAGAAGCATTGTCTCCAGAGCTTCAACTAGAAGTGGCAAGGGTCAATTCACTGATAATATGGCAGATTTAATCATCACATAGACAAACGAGAGGAAGAGGAGCAGGAGCAGGGTTATCATTTCAATAAGAAGGTCCAGAAGCATTCATATTGGATGGATCAGATAGAAATGGATTTTGGTCAGCAGTCATAGCAGCAAGGTACGGATTCGGTTGGTTGAAGTCAAAATTGAAGATGTTCTGAGGAGAACAAGCAGATTGAGTCACATTTGGCGGCGGCATACTAGACTGACCAGATCTTGATCTAACCTTTAACCAAATACCATCATGTTTGGCAAAGTCCATACGGTGCAGTGAATGTGACTTAAATACGTCAGAGTGACGTAATGCCACTGCAGTTTCTTCCTTAAGCTTAATATTGAAAAACTCAAATATGTAAGTGAGAAACATTCCGTAGGGCAATGCAGCCTTATATCTAGACAGAGATTCTTTCATTACGGTCATCATTAGCTGAGGTAGATCAACAGGGTCTTCTATTAAATGTCATACATTAAACATATGTCCCTATCATTTACAACATTAAACGAACCAGCTCGTGGGGCAAGGATTTTGGCGATGATACTGTGGAATAACCTATTTTCTATAGATAACATGTTTGCATCTAGAGTTTCAATATTACCAGCTTCATTGACGTCAATATTAAGAATTAAACCTATTTTATATCCACGTTCACTAGGAAGGACTTCTAAGAAACCATTAGATGGAATATTTAGAGCACAACCTAACGTTTTACAGTCTAGATCAATTTTAGTCTTTTTTCACGAAGGAAGAGATAGTTCCACTGCCAAAAGATATGTTTTCATAAAATTCCTTAATAAGCTCAGGATAAATAGGTCTCTTGGTAGATAAAGCTTATCACAACCTTGATTAACTAATAGTTTTCCAATTTTAAAACCTTCTTGTTCTAAGAAGTTAAAATCAACTAACCTTCCATGAGCAAAAGATTTAGAAGCAAGAAGAGAGTTGATCTGGGATGAAGAAGTAGTAGGCTTCCAGCGAAGATCAGCACAATCGTCATCTCTTGTGATTGCCTTCTTCTTGGGAGCCATCAACTATCTTCAAGATGGATTGATAAAAGGAGTGAATGGAAAAAGATTAATAGAAGGATTGATGGAATAAAGAAAGGATTAGAGTAAGAGAAGGAGAGGACGATCGGTTGAGGGAGATGGCTTGAAATGAAGAATCGGTTGGAATGAAAAAGGTTATATAAGGAGAGAACTTGATGGTTAGCTAGCCAGGTAACTGTTTGGTTGCTTAGTCGGTTAACTGCCATCAATAAAATAAAAAGCTTGCAATTGGCCGTTGGTGGATAAATTTATGGAAGTGGGCTTTCATAAAGATGAAAAGACTTAAAACTCACATCATTTAATTTGATATGATGTCCCTTTTAATTGATGTAATCATGTCAATTCATTAATTGATTCATTAAATGGTCGGATCAAACATCCCCAATTCTCTTCTGATATCATAAAATTTTGTTTCATCAAGAGGCTTAGTGAAAATGTCAGTAACTTGATTTTCAGTATTTAAAAATTCAATAACAACATTTCCATTATTTACGTGATCTCTAATGAAATGATGTCTAATTTCAATATGCTTTGTTCTGGAATGTTAAATAGGATTCTTGGTTAAACTGATTGCACTTGTATTATCATATTTTATAGGTATGGCTTGATATCTTGCACACATGCAAACACTAAATAAAATATCTGGCCTACTAGCAGTTACATATAATAATGATCCAATCATGCCTCTATATAATTTTAAATCAACAGACTTTTAGAATTATAGGATTCAAGTCTATATGATGAGCTCATAGGGGTACCGATACTCTTGGATGTCTCCATGCCAAACTTCTTGATCATTTCTTTGGTATATTTGGATTGGCTTATGAAGATCCCATCTTTGCTTTGTTTAATTTGTAGTCCGAGGAAGTAGTTCAGCTCACCCATCATACTCATCTCGAACTCTCCCTGCATAACCTTACCAAAGTCCTTGCACAAAGAATCAATAGTGGCACCAAATATGATATCATCAACATAGATTTGAATAATTAATATATCTTTATCTTTTAATAAATAAAGTTGTATCCAAAGTTCCTCGAATGAAATCATTACTAATCAAGAATTTGCCTAATCTTTCATACCACGCCCGGGGCGCTTGTTGCAAACCATACAAAGCTTTGTTCAATTTAAAAACGTGGTTTGGAAACAAGTGATTTTTAAATCCGGGTGGTTGTTCCACAAAAACTTGTTCAGCAATGTATCCATTTAAGAAAGCGCTTTTAACATCCATTTGATATAATTTAAAATTCATAAAGCAAGCATAAGCAAGAAGTAATCTAATAGCTTCTAATCTAGCAACTGGGGCATAAGTTTCATCAAAATCAATTCCCTCTTCTTGATTATTACCCTTAGCTACTAAGCTTTCCTTATTTCTAATTATATTACCATGTTCATCTAATTTGTTTCTATAAACCCATTTAGTTCCAATAATTTGATGATCATGAGGTCTTTCAATAAGAGTCCAAACATTATTTCTTTCAAATTGGTTAAGTTCCTCATGCATGGCATTAATCCAATCAACATCATTTTTAGCATCATCATAGCATTTAGGTTTAATTTTAGATACAAATGCTAAGTTATTACAAGCATCTCTAAATGATGATCTAGTTCTAACTCCTTGAGAAGGATCACCAATAATTTGATCTTTAGGGTGACTAAGAACATACCTCCAACCTTTTTCTAATTCAACATTACCTTATGAGGCTTCAGGTAAGTCAGTGTTTCCTTCTTCATTTACCTCTTGTGTATCTGAGTCGTTCTTATCCTTTATGTAATGTCCTTGAATTGATCTTCAATGTCATCTGCATCATTTATACCTTTTCCCTTCCTTGATGGAAGATCATTAGATTCATCAAAGATAACATGAATTGATTCTTCAACTACTAAAGCCTTTTTGTTGAATATTATAAAAGCTCTACTATGTAAAGAATATCCGAGTAAAATTCCTTTATCAGACTTAGCATCAAATTTATCAAGGTTTAATTTTCCATTATTCAATACAAAACATCGGCATACAAAAATATGAAAGTAACTTATATTAAGTTTTCTTCCTTTGCAAAGCTCATATAGAGTCTTTTTTAAAACAGGTCTGATTAATGCAAGATTTAAAACATAACATGCAGTGTTGATAGCTTCTGCCCAAAAATATTTTGGAAGATTGCTTTCACACAACATGGTACGCACCATTTCCTCTAATGTTCTATTCTTTCTTTCAACTACTCCATTTTGTTGTGGTGTTCTTAGTGCAAAAAATTATGTTCAATTCTATTTTCATTACAAAATTCTTCAAAAGATTTATTTTCAAACTCTTTTCCATGATCACTTCATATTGACAAAATAGAAGAATTCTTTTCATTTGTAATTCTTTTAAATAATTTTTGAAATACTGAAAATGTTTCATCTTTACTAGATAGAAATAAAATCCATGTAAAGCGAGAGAAATCATCAATAACAACAAAACCGTATCTTTTTTCTCCTAGACTAGTTGTTCTTGTAGGACCAAATAAATCCATATGCAAGAGCTCCAAAGGTCTAGTGGTTGAAATTAAATTCTTTGATTTAAAAGATGCTAGGGTTTATTTTCTAAATTGACAAGCATTACAAATCTTATCTTTTTCAAAAATAACTTTTGGCAAACCATGTACTAAATTCTTCTTAATTAATTTAGATAGTAAATCCATGCTTGCATGAGCTAGCCTATGATGCCATAACCAACTATTATCAGCTTTATTGTTTGTAGCAACTAGGCAATCAATATTTTGATCATGTAAATCATTTAGATTAACAATGTATACATTACCATGCCTTTGACCAACAAATTTCATGTTTTCTTTAGCAGGATTTTTAACAATGCATAAGGATGATTCAAATGTAACATTAAATCCTTTGTCACATAATTGACTAATACTAAGTAAATTGTATTTCAGTCCTTTCACAAGCAAAACATTATCAATATAAGTATGAGGTGTGATACCTATTTTTTCAATGCCAATTATCCTTCCTTGGCCATTATCACCGAAAGTAACAACACCTCCATCTTTTGCTTCCAAAGTGATGAATTATGATTCATCACCGGTCATGTGTCTTGAGCACCCGCTATCCAAGTACCATGTCTTTTAATTGCTCGGGTTGCAAGACACACCTGCATACACAATTTCAACTTTTATTTTTAGGTACCCAAGCTTTCTTGGGTCCTTTAGGGTTAGTCAAGATGGTTCCTTTTGGAACCCATATTTTTCTTATCTTTTGTGTTTGACAAATATAAGCTTTGTGTCCTATTTTTTCACATTTAAAACAAGTAATTTTAGTAGAATTATCAGTATGCTCATAGATATTTTCCAAAATTTCTGTCTTTCAAAAAGTTGTTGGCCCAGATGGCAACCCAAGAGGGGGAAGGGGGTGAATTGGGTTCTTTAAAAATTTTAACACTTTGACAATATTTTGATTGATATAAAGATGCTCAAATGAACCAAATTAATTGAAGCTAAGCACAAATGAGATTGAGAGAGAGAGAGAGAGAGAGACAAAGCATGGCAAACACAAAGATTTTATAGTGGTTCGGTATATCCAACACCTACGTCCACTCCCAAGTAGCACTTGGGTCCACACTATAATCCACTTGATTACAACAAGTTGTTTTACAAGCTCACAACCCAAACTTGTTGTTTTCCTGGGGTCACAATGAATCCAGCTGATTTTTTCGGGCTCACTAGCACAAAACCCAACCACAAGCTATCCTTAGCTTGTCCTGATGTATACTACCTCCACTAATTCAATCTCCTGATTGAATTAGTAAACAATAATTTGAAAATGAAGTTTACAATACAAGACAGCTCCTTAAATGAGCAAATATGCAATTAAATAAACAAAGATAAGAAAAGCCTGTTTGAAGTTATTTGGATTTGAGCTTTTCTTCTTTTCTTTTCTCCCTTGAAAGATTGAATCAGGCCTCAGCTCAGATTCTTCATAAAAATCGCAGTTGAGAAGTTAGGAGAAAAAAATAGGTCGTTTGCTTTCTTCCTTTTCACTTGGGAAATCCTCCAATTTTGAGCTTTGAATGCTTTGGATTTCTCTTTGGACTCTCTAGGATTGGTTGATGTGAGCTCTGAGTCTTTTCTCTTTGATTTCTCTCTCTTTTTTCACAAGATTTTTTGATTTTTTTCTGTCTTCTAGTCTTGTTTACAAACGGACAGTTCCCCCTTTTTATAGATCTTTTAATCCAAGTTTAGGTGAGAAAAATAGCCGTTACAGAGCAGTTGGATTCCTTCTACACACAAAGAAAACTATCCGTTAGAGATTAGGTGAAAAAATATTACTGTTGGAGTCCGTTCTAATATTTGAAAAATCCGTTCCTGACAGGTTGGAGTCGGCTCCAACTTTTCATGTGTCGGCTCCAAGTCGGGGTGTCCAAAATAGTAATAAGAAGTTCGTTGAGGAGTCGGCTCCAAAAAAGTTAAGTGTCGTCTCGGCGCTTTCGCGAGTCAGCTCTAGAATCCAAAGGTGTCGACTCTAACAATGTCCAAAAAATATGCTCTCTGTACTCAGGTTAGAGTCGGCTCCAGAAACTCAGGTGTCGGCTCCGCAATTTTCAAGTGTCGGCTCCCGAACTCCAAGTGTCGGCTCCGAAAACTAACGCAGAAACTACTTCTCTATATCTCAGGTTGGAGTCGGCTCCGAAACTCTAGGTGATGACTCCGGACCGTGCCGAAAACTTAGAAATGTTCTGATACGCCCTGGGGTCGGCTCCGGACTGTTGAGGTGTCGACTCTAAGTTCTGAACTTAAATAGTTTCCTTTCAAATTTGATTCAAAACTTATTCCTTTATTCCTTTTGATTAATTAATCAACCTTAATGCCTAAAATACTTATCAAATATATCAGAAACAAGATGAATATACTCATGGCTTTTGTTAATCATCAAAATCAATAATTGGGTCAATAATCTTCCCCTTTTTGATGATGACAAAAACATTGAGTATATGCATGATTAATTAATGAAATTTTCAAATAAGATAAGTTCTCATAGTTAAGCTCCCCTTGAATGAGGTAGCTGGGACTATGATACTTAACATCTTCTTTCCTTATCATTTAAACTCCATGCATATTGAATTAAGCTCATTTCATTTAATATTTGATACCAATTGAACTTATTTCATTGAAACTTCTTGATACCAATTAAACTTATTTCCTTGAAACTTCTTGATACATACCAATTTCTTAATGAAATTCATTCAATGTATATATATATATAATTATCTTCTTTCCCCTTTGTACATTTAATTGTAACTTTTATGCATATACAAATATCATTTACTTCTCCCTTTTTTTGTAATCAACAAAAAGGTTAAGAAGTTACAAGTAGTATAGATCAATATATTAAACATAAGTGAATCAAAACTCAATTCAAGTCATTCAAAGTCATATGATATTCATTAGAGTATCAAAAACATTACATCATAAATACTTTCAACTATATCAAAATATTGCTTTCATTACATCAAAATTCTAAACGTTGAAATCTAATTACATCAAAAGAAAAGATTCATTACATCAAAAGAAATTCAAACTAAACTTCTAACAACACATGGTAGAAACATCAAATTCTGAAATGGTTCTTGAGTTCTTCTAAGAGTTGTCCCATTCCATCCTTTTGAATTCTGATAAATTCATTTAACCTTCTATCAAAAAATGCAGATGCCACTATGATTTTCTCTTGAAGTTCTGCATTGCATCTTGAATAAGTCGCTGAATCTCCTCTAAATTCTTTGAGTTCCTCAAATATGTGCATGAGATCATTCTTTAAAGATTCTGAAGAAGATCCAAGGGTGGACTCAATCTTGCTCACCCTTTCATCCAAGGAATAAAATAATTCTTTCAAGCTTATTAGACTACTATCTATCTCAGTCTTCATCTCTTCTTTATGAGTACTAAATAATTCTTTAAGTTATTCTAATTGGATAGCAGAAAAACAGCAGATGACTGAACTGAAGAGGAAGGAGCAGGTGGAGCAGGAGGTACACAATGACTGGGGCCAGGTGAGCTGTGCCTCCCTGATGGTCTTGCCTCAGAAGGCCCAGGCTTAGAAGTCTCAGCTACTCTGTCTTCAGAATGACCTTTCCTCTTCCACTGACCATCCTTCTTTACACAACTCATCCGATGAATAGTTGCTAAACTATAGTAATTTGTGTGCCTTAAATTCTTTTTGGGTTCATTTTCAGAAATAACAGCACCCTGGCTTTAGAATACTAAAGTCAATATCATACCATAGGGTAAAGTGGATCTTTTCTTATTCTCTGCTTTAGCCATATACCAAACTATCATACCAGCCAAATTAATTTGTTGTCCAGTCAAAACACTGTCCATTATAACAATATCTCGCTCTAAGACATATTCAAACCTCCCGGTCTTGGGAAATAAAATCCGACCACATATATTATGAAGTAATCTTAACTCAAGAGGCAATTGGTTTGCCCTAATTTTTTCAAACTCAGTGACTTCTCTTCCTTAATAAGGCATTTGACCTTTTACTATGAATGCTTCCAACAAGCCCAGTAACAGGAATCCCTAAAAGATTTCCTAGAATTTTCGAGGTTATATGAATCCTTTTTCCTCTTACAGAACTAACTATTCCTTCATCTCCTTTAGATAGATTGAAATAAAACTCTTTGACTAAGGCGAGATAAGTGGGTAAATCAAGGGAACACACCTTATCCCAACCTAGTTCTTTTAACTGCCGCCCAATAGTGAAACCTTCTTCCTCAAAGAAATAAAAGTCTACCTTTCTGCCCATTGTGATTACTCTCAGCCGGCTAAGGTGCCGATTTGAGGTGAGGAGGGGCTTGGAGCAGCACTTGGTGTGGATGACAAGGAAGAGGACGAAGAGCTCGGTGAAGGTTGCCTCGCCGGACACCTCAATGTTCGTTTCTTGATCATCACCGCTCCACAAAACATGAATCCCCTACATTTGGGTGCCATTAAAAGCTAAGAGTGGTTAATTTGAGAGATTTTGGGTTTTGGGAAAAGTTTGGGAGAGTTTGGAAGAGTTAGGAGTCGATTAAAATGAAAGAGGAGTCGGCTCTGCCTTAGATAAGTCAATTTGGGACCACTTGGAGTCGACTCCCGCAAAGCGAGGTGTCGACTCCAGGTCGCTAACACAGTCAGCGCCTGAAGTGGAGTTGACTCGGGAAAAGATGGTGTCGGCTCCAAAGTCTCAGACAAAACTGGAGTCGACTTCGATACCAGAGGAGTCAGCTCCAAGACAGTTTCAGAAAAAAAAAAATAAGAGAGTTTCAAAGGATCTGAAACATGTCCGAATTGAGATCAAATTTTGGCTGAATAACCTCTGGAATTTGGTGAATCAAATGATTCAAATATCTAGATGAATTATCCTTAAAATCATGAAAGAAATTTTAAGAAATTGATTGAATTCTAGATAATCATTCCTTAGGTGTACCAAAATCACTCCAATGGATCACAAATCCCTAATTCTCCTCTAAGATAACAAAATCTCTCTTCACTCAAAGGTTTTATAAATATGTCAGCTAATTGTTCATCAATACAAACATAATCAAGACAAATGTCACCATTAGCTACATGTTCTCTAATAAAGTGATATCTAATTTCAATATGTTTAGTTCTCGAGTGTTTATAGAATTTTTAGTTAAGTTTATTGCACTTATGTTATCACATCTAATAGGAGTTTTATCAAGTGTTATGCCATAATCTTTAAGTTATCGCTTAATCCAAAGGATTTGAGCACAGCAACTTCTAGCTGCAACATATTCAGCTTCAGCAGTAGATAATGCAACTGAATTTTGCTTTTTACTAAACCAAGAGATTAAGTTAATTCCTAAAAATTGACATGCACCACTTGTACTTTTTCTATCTAATTTACAACAGCATAATCAGAATCAGAATAAGCAATCAAATTTAATGTTGAGTCTCTAGAATACCATAATCCTACATTTTTAGTTCCACTTAGATATCTTAGTATTCTTTTTATAGCAATTAAATGAGATTCTTTAGGTTCAGATTGAAATCTAGCACATAGACAAACAGCAAACATGATATCTGGTCTAGTTACAATTAGGTAAAGTAGAGATCCGATCATACCTCTATAATGCTTTTGATCAACTTTCTTACTGTCTTCATCTTTATCCAATTTGCATGAAGGACTCATAGGTGTTCCAAGGGGTTTGATTGATTCCATTCCAAACTTCTTAAGAATTTTCTTTGTGTACTTTGTTTGGTTGATGAAAATCCCCTCTTTGCTTTGTTTGATTTGAAGTCCTAGAAAGAAATTGAATTCTCTCATCATGCTCATCTCGAATTCACCCTGCATTAACTTAGCAAATTCTTGACATAAAAGATTGTTAGTAGCACCGAAAACAATATCATCTACATATATTTGTACTACTAATAAGTCTTTATCTTTTCTTTTAAAAATAAGGTTTTATCTACATTTCCTCTAGAAAAATCATTTTCAATTAGAAATTTGCTTAACCTATCATACCAAGCTCTAGGTGCCTATTTTAAACCATATAGTGTTTTGTGTAATTTAAAAACATGATTTGCAAATTCATGATCTTCAAAACCTAGTGGTTGTTCTACAAAAACTTTCTCATTTATAAATCCATTTAAAAATATATTTTTAACATCCATTTGAAATAAATTAATATTTATATGACATGCAAATGCAAGTAATAATTTAATTTCTTCTAATCTGGCTACATGTGCAAAATTTTTATCAAAATCAATTCCTTCTTCTTGATTATATCCTTTTGCAACTAATCTAGCTTTATTTCTAATTACTATGCCATTTTCATCTAATTTATTTCTAAATACCCATTTAGATCCTATAACTGAGTGACCTTTAGGTCTATCAACTAAGGACTATACATTATTCCTAGTAAATTGATTTAATTTCTCTTGCATCGCTAACATCCAATTACTATCTTTTTCAGCTTCTTCAATAGTTTTAGGTTCAATTTGAGATACAAATACAAGTTGATTATTGATATTTCTCATAGATGATCTAGTTCTTACTCCTTGAGATGGATCACCTATAATCAATTCCTTTGGATGACCATAGGCATATTTCCAATCTCTTGGCAGATCTATATCATTACGAGTAGTATCGATAATATCAATCCTAGGAGAATCATCATCTTTAGCTTCTTGTTCATGGTCTGAAGATACATCTATATTTAATTTTTTAATATCTCTCTCTAGCAAATTTGTATCTTCCTCATCATCAATCTTTTCAAAACTTGATGCTAAAGATTCATCAAAAACTACATTAATAGATTCTTCTACAATTAAGTTCCTCTTGTTAAATACTCTATAGGCTTTACTAGTTGTTGAATATCCTAAGAATATTCCTTCATCAGATTTTGCTTCAAATTTTCTAAGATTATCTTTACCATTATTATGAATGAAACATCTACAACCAAATGCATGAAAATAACTAATATTTAGTTTTCTATCATGCCATAGTTCATAAGGCGTTTTCTTAAGGATTGACCTAATTAAAGCTCTATTTAAGATGTAACATGCCGTGTTTATAGCTTTCGCCCAGAAGTACTTCAGGAGTTGGCTTTCACATAGCATGGTATGGGCCATGTCTTCTAGTATTCTATTCTTTCTTTCTACGACTTCATTTTGTTGTGGTGTTCTAGGTGCAGAAAAATTATGATGAATGCCATATTCAATGCAGAAATTTTCAAATAAATGATTTTCAAATTCTGTGCTATGATCGCTTCTAAGAGACACTATGGTATTGTTTTTCTCATTAGTGACTTTCTTGAAGAATTTCAGAAATATCGAGAAAGTCTCATCCTTGTGAGCCAAAAATAATACCCAAGTGAATCTAGAATAATCATCTACTATCATAAGACCATATTTCTTTCCTCCTAGACTAGTGGTTCTAATAGGTCCAAAAAGGTCCATGTGAAGTAGCTCTAGTGGCCTAGAAGTGGAAACAACATTTTTAGATTTGAAAGAGTTTCTAGTTTGTTTTCCAAATTGACATGCATCACAAATTCTATTATTTTCAAAATCTAGTTTTGGAAGTCCTTTAACTAAATTCATTCTAATTAATTTTGAAATTAGGTGTGTGGTTGCATGACCTAGTCTACGATGCCACAACCATCCGATCTCATTAACCTTAGCATTATCAGCAATTAAGCAATGATTACTAGTAGACAAATTGTCTAAATCTATTAAGTATACATTGCCATTTCTATTTCCAATAACTATAATGCTATTGTTAATGGGATTAGAAACAGTGCAGATAGAAGCTTCAAAGGAAACCTTGAAACCTTTATCACACAATTGGCTAATACTAATTAAATTATGTTTTAAGCCATTTACATATAAAACATTTTCTATAAAAATGGATGGAGTTATTTGAATTTTATCAAATCCCATAATTTGGCTTTTACCATTATCTCCAAATATGACAACTCCTCCTCTTTTATCTTCAAGGGTGATGAATTGCTCCTTGTCATCCGTCATGTGCCTTGAATAGCCGCTATCAAGATACCACTTTTGTTTTGACCTTTTGGCCGCAAGACACTCCTGCAAAATGATCAAACTTTCTGTTTAGGTACCCAAGCTTTCTTCGATCCTTCATGGTTAGTAGAATAAAGATTGTTCCTTTCGGAACCCATATTTTCTTTCCTTTAATTTTTAAATTTTTGCTAGTTTTCTTAATATTGCATTCATATGATTTATGTCCTTTTAAACCACATTTGAAATAAGTAATATTAGGTGATTGGCCAGCATGTATAAAGATATTTTTCAAGGATTTTTGCTTTCTAAGAGGATTATATCCTAATCCTGCCTTGTCAAAAATAGCCTTTTGACTATCTAAAATCATGTTTAATTTTGAAGAACTTAAGATAAATCTATCAACTATATCCTTATATTTATCAACCTCTTTCTTTAGATTAAGGTTCTCATTTGAAACCAATTCCTTTTCTTTTACAACGTCTTCTTTTTCAGATTTCAAGTCTTTAATTTCTAGAGCTAATTTATTTTTCTCTTTAAGCAGATTTGCATTTTCAGTTTTTAAAGATTTGCATTTCTTTTTCAAAACTTTGAAATCAGCAACTAATTCATTAAATGCATCAAATAATTCTTCAAATGTAAAGTCTTGAGTTTCAGTACTTACCTCACCATCTTCTTTTGCCATGAAGTAAATGTTTGCAACTTCCTTTTGTTCTTCCTCAGAAGAGGATTCTTCACTGTCGCACCATGTTGCAACATAAGCTTTCTTCTTCTTTTTGTAGGCTTTCTTCAATTAAGGACAATCATATCTGAAGTGCCCCGGTTTCTTATATTCATAACATATGAGGGGTTCTTTTTCCTTGTCCTTGTCCTTCTTTTTTCTTTTTCACCTTCCATTTTTGTTCCATACCTTTTCTTATGGAAAGGGCTCCTTCTTTGCACGAATCTCTTAAATTTCTTAGCAAGGAGTGCAGTCTCATCATTATCATCTTCATCCTCACTGCTGCTTTTCTCAATTTATGTAGCCTTAAGAGCAATAGTTCTCTTCTTCTTGACGTCTTCCTTTATATGCTGCTTCATTGTTAATTCATGGGTCATTAAGGATCCAAGTAGCTCCTCCAATGCTTCATTGTTAATTCATGGGTCATCAAGGATCTAAGTAGCTCCTCCAAAGGCAATATATTGAGGTCCTTGGCTTCTTGGATTGCAGTCACCTTTGCTTTCCATGACCTTGGAAGAGACCTAAGAATTTTACGAACCAACTCAGAGTTAGTATAGGTCTTACCAAGACTCTTCAAGCCATTTACAATATAAGTAAATCTAGTGTACATGCATATGATAGTTTCATTTTGTTCCATGCTAAACAATTCATATTTATGCACAAAGATATTAATTTTGGACTCTTTAACTTGATTAGTACCCTCATGGGTAACTTCTAATCTATCCCAGATTTTTTTTGCGGAAATACATGTAGAAATTCTATTAAATTTATTAGCATCTAAAGCACAATATAAAATATTCATGGCTTTTGCATTAAGCTGAGCTATTTTCCTATCATTATCATTCCAATCCCTTTCGGGTTTAGAAAAAATAGAACCATCAACTATGTGTGTGGGTGTGCTAGGTCCATTGATTATAACACTCCACAATTCATAATCTAAAGCTTGAATAAAAATTCTTATTCTAGCTTTCCAATATCCATAATTTGTACCATTAAATAAAGGAGGTCTATTTGTGGATTGACCTTCAGCAAATGAAGATCCAGCTTGAGCTGTCATTTGGATCTTTGACTCTTGATTGTTGGATCAAACTGAAAATGAGCACAAGCTCTGATACCAATTGTTGGCCTAGATGGCAACCTAAGAGGGGGGGTGAATTGGATTCTTTAAAAATTTCACACTTTGAAAATATTTTGATTGATATAAAGATGCTCAAATGAACCAAATTAATTGAAGCTAAGCACAAATGAGATTGAGAGAGAGAGAGAGACAAAGCACGGAAAACACAAAGATTTTATAGTGGTTTGGTGTATCCAACACCTACGTCCACTCCCAAGCAGCACTTGGGTCCACACTATAATCCACTTGATTACAGCCGAGTTATTTTACAAGCTCACAACCCAAACTTGTTGTTTTTCCAGGGTCACAATGAACCCAACTGATTTTTCTGGGCTCACCAGCACAAAACCCAACCACAAGCTATCCTTAGCTTATCCCGAGGTATACTACCTCTACTAATTCAATCCCATGATTGAATTAGTAAACAATAATTTGAAAATGAAGTTTACAATACAAGACAGCTCCTTAAATGAGAAAATATGCAATTAAATAAACAAATGTTAGAAAAGCCTATTTGAAGCGATTTGGATTTGAGCTTTTCTTCTTTTCCTCTTCTCCCTTGAAAGATTGAATCAGGCCTCAGCTCAAATTCTTCACAAAAATCGCAGTTAAGAAGTTGGAGAAAAAAACACCTTGCTTTCTTCCTTTTTACTTGGAAAATCTTTCGATTTTGAGCTTTGAATGCTTTGGATTTCTCTTTGGACTCTTTAGGATTGGTTGATGTGAGCTCTGAGTCTTTTCTCTTTGATTTCTCTCTTTCTTTCACAAGATTTTTCGATTTTTTTTTGTCTTCTAGTCTTGTTTTCAAACGGACGGTTCCCCCTTTTTATAGATCTCTTAATCTAAGTTTAGGTGAGAAAAATAGCCATTACAGAGCAGTTGGATTGCTTCTACACACAAAGAAAACTATCTGTTAGAGATTAGGTAAAAAATATTACCGTTGGAGTCTGTTCTGACATTTGAAAAATCCGTTCCTGACAGGTTGAAGTCAACTCCAACTTTTCATGTGTCGGCTCCAAGTTGGGGTATCCAAAAATAGTAATAAGAAATTCATTGAGGAGTCGGCTCCGAAAAAGATAAGTATCGGCTCGGCGCTTTCGCGAGTCGGCTCCAAATTCAAAGGTGTCGACTCTAACAATGTCCAAAAAACATGCTCTCTGTACTCAGGTTAGAGTCGGCTTCAGAAACTCAGGTGTCGGCTCTGCAATTTTCAAGTGTCAGCTCCTGAACTCCAGGTGTCGGCTCCAGAAACTGACGCAGAAACCACTTCTCTGTATCTCAGGTTGGAGTTTGCTCAGAAACTCTAGGTGTTGACTCTGGACCATGCCAAAAACTTAGAAATGTTCTGATACACCCTGGGGTCGTCTCCGTATTGTGGTGTCGACTCTAAATTCTGAACTTAAATAGTTTCTTTTCAAATTGATTCAAAACTTATTCATTTTATTCCTTTTGATTAATTAATCAACCTTAATGCCTGAAACACTTATCAAATATATCAGAAATAAGATGAATATACTCATGGCTTTTGTTAATCATCAAAATCAATAATTGGGTCAACAAAAGTATTGTATCCAAGACCAGCTCTATTGTAAATAGCTCTTTGACTATTTAAGATTATTTCTAATTTTTCTGAGCTTAGAGTAAATATATCAATAATTGATTTTAATTTATTTACTTCATTTTTCAAATCTTGGTTTTCCTTTAATAATGATTCATTATCCTTTGAAAATCTTTCCTTTTCAAGAGTAAGATTTTTTATTTCATTTTTTAATTCTTTGCTTTTTGAACTTAAATTTGCAAAATCATCAATAAGTTCATAAAATGCACATTGTAATTCATCAAAGGTAAAGTCATCTAAAAGTTAGGGCTTACATCATCATTATCAGTCATGAAGCAAACATTTGCAACTTCAGTTTTCTCTTCTTCTTCTGAACTTGTTGCTTCACTGTCGCTCCAAGTAGCCATCATTGCCTTCTTCACTTTCATCTTCTTGAGTTGCACTCTTCAATGCCATGGTCCTTTTCTTCTTTGATTCATCTTCATCGATGTGTTATCGTTGCTGAAGCTCATGGGTCATCAAAAAACCGACCAACTCTTCAAGTGATAAAGTGTTGAGATCTTTTGCTTTTTGAATTGCAGTGACTTTTGCTTCCTATGTCCTAGATAAAGATCTTAAGATTTTTCTAACAAGATCACTGTTAGCATAAAATTTTTCAAGACTTTTCAGTCCATTAATAATATCAGTAAATCTTATAAACATATCAGTAATATTTTCAGCAGGATCCATTAAATAATTCATACTTATGAACAAGCATATTTATTTTGGATTCCTTGACTTGATTTGTACCATCATGGGTGACTTCAAGTCTATCCCAGATTTTCTTAGCAAACATGCAAGTTGATATGCGATTAAACTCATTTGCATTAAGAGAATAATAAAGAACATTCATAGCCTTAGCATTTAATTGTGCTAATTTCTTATCTTGCTCATCCCATTCAGATTCAGGTTTTGCAATATTAATATTTTCAATCATAATAGTGGGTGTGTGTGGTCCATTAATTATGATTCTCCATAAATCATAACCTAGTGCTTGAATGAAGATTTTCATTCGTGCTTTCCAATATGTGTAATTTGTTCCATTGAATAAAGGTGGTCTATTAGTTGATTGTCCTTCAGTCAACATAGAACTCATTGGGATTACTACTGATCTTTGGCTCTAAGCTAATCAAAGCTATAAGAATCAAGAGCACTCTGCTCTGATACCACTTGTTTCCCAGATGTAGCAACCCAAGAGGGGGTGAATTGGGTTATTAAAAATTGATTACTATGCAGATATGTGCTTAAACCCTAATTTTGATTTGCAGCGACGAAGTGGGGTGCACAGAATAATAACAATAGAGAATCAAACAACCACAAACACACAGGAGTTTATAATGGTTCGATGCTAAACTCAGCACCTACATCCACTCCCCAAAACCTTTAGAAATTCCACTAATCGTATCACAATGATTACAACCTCTAGCCTTCCCTGGATAGCCCTCTTGTTTATACGGCACAAGACAGCCAAAAACCCCTAGCCAAACTAGGCTAGTCCTCTTGTTTCACGGCATAAGGAAGCCAATAATAATCAAGGGTTAACACTAACCCTCTTACAAAATAATCAGAGAATGATAAAGAGAAGCTCCTATAATTAGCAAATATTCAGAGTATACTTTACAACTTTTGAAGCAATAATTTCAAAAATAAATAAATAAGGTCGAAGTAGCTGAAGCCTTGATTGCTTTCAGAAACTTCAATGATCTGAACGACTTTTTGGAGCAATGAATGAACTTGAATGCACAACAACTTTCTTATCAACCACTCAACAATATGCAATAAAAGCTCTTTTCTTGGATTTCCTTCTCTTATAATCTCTTTTTCAAAAATCATCATAGTGTGCTTCTAATCACAGCTATTTATAATGATCCAACAAAAAAGATATCCATTAGATACATTAGGAACAAATGGAAATAAAAACGGAAAGAAAATATAACCGTTGTAAAATGTTTCCCTTAAACATTGAATGCAGATCTCCATTTAAGGAAGGAAGAACCCTGAAACAATTCAAAAATCAAAAGTTAAATGTAGCTGAAAATAGAAATAGAGAGAGAGTAAGAGAGAAAGAGCAAGCTCAAGAACTCAAGCGGCAGTTGACTGAAAATAACTCCAGGTAGCTAAAGACTTGAATGCATTCGGCCAAGAGGTAAGCAGGAAATTCCAGCTAGCTAGTCAGCTAGCTCACAAGAGAGGCCACTACATAGAAGACATCCAAATAGGTAGCTCCTTAGGCAGCTAAACAAATCCTAGTGAGCTTCCCAGCTAACTAACAATAAAGCAAATCGGCCAGGAGAAAAAAGTGCAGAGTGCTTAGTTAGCTCATCAGCTAACTAAATAAAAGATAGTTAGCTCTCCAGCTAACTAAAGAGCAAATCAAACGGTATAGGAGATAGGAGCAAGCAACGGTAGTTAGCTTCCCAGCTAACTAAAAAATGATGGCTCACGGCTTGCAAGAAACACAGAGAACGGGAGTTAGCTCAACAGCTAACTAAAGAAAAGTTAATTAGCTCACTAGCTAACTAAGTTTAAAAACAACAAAGAGCCCATCCAAAATAGTTAGCTCTCCAGCTAACTAAGAAGAAAAGCAATAGAGAAATCGCCTAAGCTAGTTAGCTAACTAGCTAACTGAGCAAAAAGGCAACCATGCGGCAGGGTAAAGCAGCTAGCTTTCCAATTAACTAAAGAAATCATTCAAACGGCCAGAGAGAAAGGGAGTTAGCTCTCCAGCTAATTAAAATTTGGCAGCTCACGGCCTGAAGCTTACCTGTGAAAAATAGTTAGCTAAGCAGTTAGCTTCAAGTCAAAGTAGTTAGCTAACAAGATACACCAGCTAGCTAGGAGATCCAGCAGCTAGCTCAATAGTTAGCTAAAAATAAATAGCATTCAGCCAGGAATGTTAATAGGCAACGGCAGCTAGCTAAAGTAAAATCCAGTTAGCTCCAAGGCATCCCAAGCTAGCTAACCAGCTAGCTAAAATTGGAGGACGTTCGGCCAATGTCACAGAGACAACTTACCAATTAGCTGAAAGGCATGCCAGCTAGCTAAATGGAATAACAAGTTAGCTAACCAGTTAACTCCCAAGCCAATAAAATTATTTAAGGCAAAATAGAATGAAGTACTCTCTTACCAATCAATTTTGCACGAAGATACTTACTTGCAAGGTGATCGAACATCCCTATGTTAAGCTTAGAGTTGCCTAATAGTTTTTATAATCATCAAAATCAATCTGGGGTCAACACTAATTAGTTTATTTTGCACTGCACTCTTATCTCCTCACAACATAATCTTTGAGCATTAATTTTTGAGAAGTAACTTTAAATTTTTTAAAGAACATAATTCACCGCCCCCCCCCCCCCTCTTGGGTTGCCATCTGGGCCAATAATTGGTATCAGAGCCTGTGATCATTATCCATTGATCTAACAATCAAGAGCTAAAGATCCAAATGACAGGTCAAGCTGATTCTTCTTTTCTGAGGGACAATCCACTAATCATCCCCCATTGTTTAATGGCACCAACTATTCATATTGAAAAGTTAGAATGAGAATATTCATTCAAGCTTTGGATTATGATCTTTGGAGTGTCATTGTTAATGGTTCTAGCACTTCCACACACATGGTAGATGGTTCTATCATTCCTAAGTCCAAAAGGGATTGGAATGAAAATGATAAGAAAATAGTCCAGCTAAATGCTAAGGCCATGAATGTCCTATACTGCTCTTTGGATGCAAATGAATTCAATAGAATATCTACTTGCTTCTTAGCCAAGGAGATATGGGATCGATTGAAAGTTACCCATGAGGGTACCAACCAGGTTAAAGAGTCTAAAATTAATATACTTGTGCACAAATATGAACTCTTTAGCATGGAACAGAATGAATCCATCACTTGCATGTACACTAGATTTACAAATATTGTGAATGGATTAAAAGTCTTAGGAAGATCTATACTAACTCTGAGCTTGTGCAAAAAATCCTTAGATCTCTTTCAAGAACATGGAAGGAAAAAGTGATGGCCATCCATAAAGCCAAGGACTGAACACCTTACCTTTGGAGGAGCTTCTTGGATCCCTCAGGATGCACAAACTCACTATAAAGCAACACATGGAAGACGATGTCAAGAGGAGAAAAAGACTTTTGCTTTGAAAGCTGCTGAGAAGGACAAAAGCAGCAGTAAAGAAGATGAAGATGATGATGACATTACCCTCCTTGCTAGAAAGTTCAAAAAGTTTATGCAAAGGAGGCCATTCCCAAAGAGAAGATTTGGTATCAAAATGGAAGGAGATAAAGATAAAGAAAAGGAGAAGGAGAATGATCCCGTAATCTACTATGAATGTAAAAAGCTGGGACATTACAAGTTTGAATGTCCTCAACTTAAGAAGAAATTCAAAAAGAAGAAGAAGGCTTATGTTGCAACATGAAGCGATAGCGATGAATCATCCTCCAAGAAAGAACAGCATGAGGTTGTAAAAATATGCCTTATGGCTAATGAGGAAGAGGTATGTTCTGAAAGCCCTTTTTTATGATTTTATATTTGATGAACTTTATTATGCTTTTATTGAACTTCTAAATAATTTTAAAGTTTTTACATAAAAAAATAAAGTTTTGAGAAATGAAAATCAAAATCTTCTTAAAAGTCAAAATGAATTTGTTGCTGAGTTTGAAAAGGTAAAATCTAAAAAATAAGTTTTAGAAAATGAGAAGAATGCTATGTCTGCTAAAATCAAAAATAGAAAGATGAATTTGAAAATATAAGAATATTATTGATAAATTTACTTATAGTTCTGAAAGATTAAATTTGCTGTTAAATAACCAAAGAGCTATTTTTGAAAGAACTGGTTTGGGATACAAGTCCTACAAAAAGCAAAAACTGGTTAATGATTTCTTTATTAAAAGCTTTATTGATAATGATATTTTTTTGTTTTTGCTATGAAAAGAGAGGTCATAAATCTTATATTTGCAATCATAGAAAATGTCATGTAAATGCTAGCAATAAGGAAAAGATGATTTGGGTTACAAAAGGAATCATATTTTTTGCGACTAACCATGAAGGACCCAAAAAGCTTTGGTACCTAAACATAAATCTTGATTGCTATGCAGGTGTGCCTTGCGGCCAAAGAAACAAAAAGAAACTGATATCTTGATAGTGGCTGCTCTAGGTACAACACGGATGCTAAGGATCAGTTCATCACCCTATAAGCTAAAAGAAATGGAGTGGTGACCTTTGGAGACAATAGTCAAGGTTACATCTTGGGTATTGATAAAATTCAAATCACACCATCTACTTTTATTAAAAATATTTTATATGTTGATGGCTTAAAACATAATTTAATTAGCATTACTCAGCTATGTGATAAAGGATTCAAAGTTTTATTTAAAGCCTCTATTTGCATAGTATCTAATCCCATTGACAATAGCATTATCTTTATTGGAACAGACATGGCAATGTGTACTTAATTGACTTAGATGCTTTATCTACAAGTAATCATTGCCTAATTGCTAGTGATGCTAAGGCTAATAAGATTGGTTGGCTATGGCACCGTAGATTAGGTAATGCAAGCACACACCTGATTTCAAAATTGCTTAGAAAGGATTTAGTCAAAGGACTTCCAAAATTGAATTTCAAAAATGATAGAGTTTGTGATGCATATCAATTTGAAATAGAAACTAGGAGTTCTTTTAAATCTAAAAATATTGTTTCGAATTCTAGGCCACTTGAGCTACTTCATATAGACCTTTTTGGACCTACTAGAACCACAAGTCTATGAGGTATAAAATATGGTCTTGTGATAGTAGATGATTACTCTAGATTTACTTGGGTATTATTTTTAGCTCATAAAAATAAGACTTTCTCTATTTTTCTAAAATTCTTAAAGAAAGTCACTAATAAGAAAAACACTACCATAGTGTTTCTTAGAAGTAATCATGGGACTGAATTTAAAATTATTTATTTAAAAATTTTGCATAAAAAATGATATGCATCATAATTTTTCAGCACCTAGGATACCTCAATAAAATGAAATGGTAGAAAGAAAGAATAGGACTCTAGAGGACATGGCCTGTATCATGCTATGTGAAAGCCAACTCCCAAAATATTTCTGGTTGAAAGCTATAAATACAGCATGTTACATCCTAAATAGAGCCCCCATTAGATCAATCCTTAAAAAAACTCCCTATGAACTATGGCATAATAGAAAATCCAATATTAGTTACTTTCATGCATTTGGTTGTAGATGTTTTATTCATAATAATAAAAAAAATAATTTAAGAAAGTTTGATGCTAAGTCGGATGAAGGTATCTTCTTAGGATAGTCAATATCTAGCAAGGCATATAGAGTGTTCAATAAGAAGTATCTGATTGTAAAAGAGTCAATTTATGTAGTCTTTGATGAATCTTTAGCCTTAAGTTTAGAAAAAAAAAAGATGATGAGGAAGATACAAATATTCTTGAAAGAGATTTTAAAAAATTAAATGTTGATTTATCTTTGGATCATAAAATAAAAGCTAAAGATGATGATTCAATTAAGGATACTGATATTAACACCACTCATAATGATGCAGATCTTTCTAGAGATTGGATATATGCTTATGGTCATCCAAAGGATCTAATCATAGGTGATCCATCTCAAAAGTAAAAACTAGATCATCTATGAGAAATATCAATAATCATCTTGCATTTGTATCTCATATAGAACTCAAGTCTATTGAAGAAGCTGAAAAAGGCAGTTATTAGATGTTAGCAATGCAAGAAAAATTAAATTAGTTCACTAGGAATAAGGTATGGATCCTTGTTGATAGACCTAAAAATCATCCTATCATAAAACCAAATGGGTATTTAGAAATAAGTTAGATGAGAATAACATTGTTATTAGAAATAAGGCTAGATTGATTGCAAAAGGATATAATCAGGAAGAAGGTATTGATTTGATGAAACCTTTACACCTGTTGCTAGACTAGAGGTCATTAGATTGTTACTTACATTTTCATATTGTATGAATTTCAACTTATTTCTAATGGATGTAAAAAGGATATTTTTAAATGGTTTTATAAATAAAAAAGTTTATGTTAAACAACTACCTGGTTTTAAAGATCATGAATTTTTAAATCATATTTTTAAACTTCACAAAATACTTTATGGTTTGAAACAAGCACCTAGAGCTTGGTACGATAGGCTTAGTAAATTTCTAATTGAAAATAATTTTTCTAGACGTAATATTGATAAAACCCTATTTTTGAAGAGAAAAGAAAAAGATTTCTTAGTTGTGCAAGATATATGTAGATGATATAATATTCAATGCTACTAACAATTTGCTTTGTCAAGAGTTTGTTGAGTTAATGCAGGAAAAATTTGAAATGAGTATGATGGGAGAACTGAATTTCTTTCTCGGACTTCAAATCGAACAAGAGAATGAAGGAATTTTTATCAACCAAACAAAGTATACAAAGAAAATTCTAAAAAGTTTGGTATAAAAATTGGCAAACCCCTTGGCACACCTATAAGTCCCTCATGCAAACTTGACAAGGATGAAGATGGTAAGAAAGTAGATCAAAAGCTTTATAGAGATATGATTGGATTTCTTCTTTACCTCACTGCTAGTAGACTAGATATTATGTTTGTTGTTTATATCTATACTAGATATCAATCTGATCCTAGGGAATCACACTTAATAGCTATAAAAAGAATTTTTAGATATTTGAGTGGAACTAAAAATGTAGAATTATCGTATTCTAGAGACTCCACATTTGATTTGATTGTATATTCTAATTCTGATTTTGTTGAATGTAAACTAGATAGAAAAAGCATTAGTAGTACATGCCAATTCTTAGATAATAACTTAATCTCTTGGTTCAGCAAAAAGCAAAATTCAGTTTCATTATCTACAGTGAAAGCTGAATATGTTGCAGCTAAAGGTTGTTGTATTCAAGTCCTTTAGATTAAGCAATAACTTGAGGATTTTGGCATCACACTTAATAAAATTTTCATAAAATGTGATAACACTAGTGTAATAAACTTAATTAAAAATCCTATACAATATTCAAGAACTAAGCACATAGATATTAGACATCATTTCATAAGAGAACATATTGCTAATGAAGATGTTTGTCTTGAATTTGTTTGTATTAAAAATTAATTAGCTAATATTTTTACTAAACCTTTAAGTGAGGATAGATTTTGTTATCTTAGAAGAGAATTAGAAGTTTGTGATCCCTTAGAATAATTCAAAACTCCTAAGAAAAGCTATCTAGAATTCAATTGAGTTTTCTTGAATATCCCCCTATTTCTCTAAGGAAAATCATCTAGATATTTGAATTCTTTGATCCCTCATGCTTTAAGGATAAATTATCTAGAATTTTGAGTTTGGCTTGACATTTTTCAGCTCTTGAAACTCTTGATATTCTGCGAAAACTGTCCCCGAGCCAACTCGAAATCTTATCTGGAGTCGACTCAATGGCAAGCCGACTCATGCAGAAGAAGGAGTCGACTCGAGGTCATAATACTCTCTGTTCACTTGACAGTGAGTCAACTCGAGTGTCTGCACGAGCTAACTCGATTTTGAGCACTGACTGTGTACCAATTGGCGAGTCAACTTGAGACTTGCACGAGCCGACTGAGGTGGTCCCAAACAGCTTTTCTAGGGTTTGAGTCGACACTTTTGAAATCAAAATTTCCTATCAATCTTGAGCCGACACCTTCCCAAATTCCTCCAAAATCTCAAATATTCTAATTCTCAACCTCCATTATCTTCCAAAGGCTCCTAAGCGTAGTGCACCAGCTCATGGACCCCCAACCACCATTGGGAGGCGATCAGCGAGATGCACTACAAGGCAGCCCTCTCCAAGTACTCCCTCTTCATCCTTGACTTCCACACCTGAAGCCCATACTCTAGCTTCACCACACTCAAATCCCATGGCTGGAGGAGTCATCACCACTAGAAGGAAGGTATTATTCAATTTCTTGGACTCTGAAGGCTTCAATATCGAGAATTTATTAAGGAATATGGGATGGGGAAAACTCTGCTCTTTAAATGTCCCAACCTACCCGGCTTTGGTGAGATAGTTCTATGCATCTACGGGTGGAGGTGATGGTGGATTAGTGAGTACTGTTAGAAGAACCCGAATAGGGGTCAATCAAAGTGTTTTGAGTAGCTTGCTAGAGATTCCCATCAGGGGATGATGCCTACTGTACATTCAGATCATAGTGGAGTATTATCAAGGATGTTAGGAAGAGAGGTGACAAGTTTTGAGGAAGTATATGCAAATCAACTTAGTTTAGAGTTGAGGCTTCTTCACACCATCTACAGCAGGATTCTTTTCTAAAAATCGGCTGATTTGATTATGTTTCAGAAAGAGATATTGTTTTAATGGATTGCATACTAAATGGACACCCCTTGAATCTACCTAGCATGATGATGAGTAATTATATGGAAGAGGCTTGTTCTAAGAAGAAAGTGAGTCTATCGTATGGAATGGTGCTTACATTGATATTCAGAGAACAAGGAGTGGAAATAACGGATAATGAGCCGAAAAGACTCCTTTGACACATAGATTATTACAATGCCTCCACCTTACACAAAATGGGTTTCAAGAAGATTGATGGTGTTTGGTAGAGTAGGAGATAGGATGCACTTCCAACTCTAGTTAAAGGTGATGCAGTTGATGATGATGTAGAGGAGGTCCCAAAACCTTCAGCAGCTCATATACCATCTGCAGCACTTGGACCTTCAGCACCCCCTTCTTCACCTGCACTAGCACCAGCACTGGCTTCAGCTTCATCATCAGCAGCAGTAGCAGATCCATCTCCGGCCTATACTGAAAATTTGATGGAGAAAATGAGAGATGAGATGAGTTCATAGCTTCTTGGAATTAGACAATTGATATATGGATTAGATGAGAGGCTAGGGAATCTTGAAGACTGATTTAAAATCTCAGTTGAAAGTTTTAAAACAAATTTGAATCCATGTCTAAGAAACTTGAAGACATTGTCGATGGCTCGAATGACTTTTCTTCATTGTCAGCAAAGCTTCAAGTGGATATTTAAAATGTAGTGTCTCAAATTGAAGAAATGATGAGTCACTTTAGAAAGACACAAAAAGATGGAATGTGAGAGATCCTGGAGCAGCTCAAGAAGATACTTAGATGATTTCTTCCAGCTTATCCAGACCTTCCTACTCTACCTTAGATTTTTGAATTCTATAGTTTTTATTTAGGAATTAGAGTTATAGTTTGTACTTAGGACTTTTGATGCTTTGTATGATGTTTGTTTGAATCAAAAACCTCGCTGACTATAGCTTTAAATGTAATGATTATGTATGTTGAAACTCTTCTTTTGTATTAATGAAATAGTCATTTTGGATGTTAAGCAATGGTTTACTTGGTATTCACTTTGTGATATATCTTTCTGATGATTAATGTAATTTCAATTCTACATATATTCCGAGCTACTTTTTCTCCTATAATTCTTTAACTTTTTTGTTGATGACAAAAAAGGAGAAGAATTGGTATGTATGTGCATATTGATCTAATGGACAAATGATATGCATATACTCAGGAGGAGCATATACTCAGGGGGAGTTGTTTTCAATAAAGTTATCTTTATTGTTTTCAATGGAGTTATCATTAATGAACAATATATAATGAAGGAGTTTTATCAAAGATTTTATTGAATATATTGATCTTATTGAAAATTAGTTGATTTAAAGTCTATGCTTCAAATTTTTATGCATATACTCAGTGTTTTTGTCATCATCAAAACGAAAAAGATTGTTGACCCAAATATTGATTTTGATGAGTAACAAAAACCACATCAATATATTACTTATATTACTAATGATTTTGATTAAGTGTTTCAAAAATATAAACCTTTAATCAATCAAAATCCAAGAAAAATTAAGCTTGGTCTTGAGTCTCGCTCTAAGTGTCAATTTCAGCTCTTAGAGTCGACTCTTACAGTCATGGAGCCGACTCTGGGATGTTCTAGCATGCTCTGGCACTTTTGGCGTGGACTCGAGTCAACTCCTACAACAGCTTATGTCGGCTCGAGTTGATTCCTACAACAGCTTGAGTTGACTCGATCAGAAAGATAAAGATACCTCATTTCTGTGAGGAGCTCGAATTGACTCCGATAGCAGCTCGAGTCGACTCGGTCATTTATACAGAGACTTGCAAATTTGGCATTCAGCTCGAGTCAACTCCCGAAGATGCTCGAGTTGACTCCCAATGAATTCTAGCGGACTCCCAAAAAAGCAAGAGTTGACCTCTCTATGGGCAGAAATTTAACTTTTTGGACAACCCATATTTGAGCCGACTCGAGGTCTATTCGAGTCAACTCGAGCCTATTAGGAGCTAACTTTAGAACTGTCAGAGATGGCTCCAGAACCTGACATTTTTTCAATGGCTCTTTCTCTATTCATGCTAAACACTCTTCCAACTACAAATAATGGCTAGTTTTCTTCTAAAAGTGGATTTGAAAGGTGATTATAAGTAAGAGCCCTAGATTGATTCAAAAAGAAGAGAAAAAAAGAGGAGAAAAAGAAAATAAGGAAGAAAGTTCATATTTCAAAAGTCTTAGAGAGAAAAACAGAGCTCAAGTGAAAACCCAAGAATCAAAGGCCACTCTTGATGGATCTCCACCAAATTAAAAGAGAGGAAAAGAAGAAAAGAAGAACCCTACTTCTGATTAGAGCATTAAATCAAATCATCTTCTAAAAGCTTCAAGTTCCATCTTGAGGAAGATCAAAAGAAGAAAAGAAAAAAAGAAGAAAAGCCCCTCTTCAGAAATCTTCTAATCAGGCTCCTATTTCTATTTGATTATATTATTTTATTTGCTCATTTTGGAGCTTTTTTCTTGCTGTATTATAACTCTTCATTATCTTTGTAAGTTGATTCAATTAGGGGATTCAATCAAGGGGATAGTTTAGCCTTGTGTAAGCTAAGGAGGCTTGTGAGAGGTTTTGTTCTGGTGATCCTATGAAAATTAGCTGGGTTCGTTGTGATCTCAGGGTAAAACAATAAGTTTGAATTATAAGCTTGTAAAATAACTCCTCTGTAGGTAGGGTGATTATAGAGATACCCAAAAGTTCCTTGGGAGTGGACGTAGGTGTAGCTAACACCGAACCACTATAAAATTCTTGTGTTTGCTATGCTTGTCTCTTTACACTTCTCTCTATCTCACATATTCTAATTAGCTTATTTTGTACTGCACTTACATCTTCTTATAGTATCATCTTGGAGCATTAATTTTTAAGAAGTAACTTTAAATTTTTTAAAGAACCCAATTCACCCATCTCTCTTGGATTGCCATCTGGGCCAACATTAAGAAACCGTATAATACTTAGGTAGCATCCCTAGCATATTATGACATTCTGGGAGTTAACTCGATCCACTAGTGAAGGGTATTCCTGATAGGAGGAGTCAATACTTTTAATTTCAAGTTTTTATGCATGGATGTCATACTCTTTTAATTAGGGTGTCATACTTTTTGAACTAGGGTGTCATAAAACTGTTTTGGCCTACATTAGAAAGAAAAAGTCATCCTGCACCATACACGATGCCCGGTGCAAGAGCGCACGCACTGCGCATGCAAATTGGTCATGAGTGCATGCAGCAACATGTGCAAAGTGCAAAAGGACAAAATCACCGCGTAATTTTTGAATGGGTGTCGTAAACTTGAACATTTTCAGAAATGGTGTCGTATTTGACTAAATAGAGTGTCATAGTTTTTTAACTAGGGTTTCTAATGTTTTTTTGGCCTATACCATAACCTTCTAACTTTCATGGCATGTTATAATACTCTAGAAGTCATTATTCAGACCATAGATGATAGGTATTTGAGGTATTAGGGGTTGGAATATAAACATAAATGTTTTTTAAATGGATGTCATAGTTTTTTAACTGGGTATCGTAATTTTCTAACTGGCGGTGTTGTAATATTTTTTGGGCCTGTACCACTAACTTTCTAGCTTTCATGACATATTATGACACTCTGAGAGTCATTATTTAGACAATAGATGATAGGTATTCTAGGTATTAGTAGTTGGAATATAAACCTTAACGTTTTTTGAATGGGTGTCGTAGTTTTTTTAATTTGGGTATCGTAATATTTTAACTGGGGTGTCCTAAATTTTTTTGGGGCCTGTACCACTAACTTTCTATGTTCTGTAGCATGTTATGACATTTTGGGAGTCATTATTCAGACTATAGATGATAAGTATTTTAGGTATTAGTGGTTGGAATAAAAACCTTAATGTTTTCTTAATGGGTGTTGTAGTTTATTATCTGAAAAGTTATAGTTTTTTAAATGGGATGTCGTAATATGTTTTCAACCTATACTACTAACCTTCTAGCTTCCATAGCATGTTATGATACTCTGAGAGTCATTATTCAGACCACAAATGACAAGTATTTCAAGTATTAGTGGTTGGAATATAAACCTTAATATTTTCTGAATAGGTGTCGTAGTTTATTAATTGGGGTATCATAGGTTTTTAACTGGGGTGTCATAATATTTTTCAGCCTATACCACTAATGTTCTAGCTTTTGTGGCATACTATGGCACTTTGGGAGTCATTATTCAAACCGTAGATGACAGTATTCCAGATATTAGTTGTTGGAACATAAACCTTAACGTTTTCTGAATAGGTGTCATTGTTTATTAACTTGGGTGTCATAGGTTTTTAACTGGGGTGTCATAATAGTTTTCAGTAAGTGCTATGTATTTCTGTGACATAGCATTGCATAATAATTATTATACTCTGGATAAAATGATATCTAAAATAATGAAAATCAATGTTTATAACTTTGTGCCTATATTTCTACAGATAATGCTAAAATTATAGATATGAAAGAAATCAAACATGATCACAAGAGTGCATCTTCTTCCATTACCCTGAATACAGAAAAGATTTCTGATATAAACTTATGACACCCATTCAAAATACGACATCCCATGAAGATTTTTGATATCTGCCAAAAAAAAATTAGGATACCCTAGTTGTAAAATTACGATACCCATTCAGAAATATAAGATGCCCCAGTTGTAATATTACAACACCTAGTTGTAAATTTATGATACTCATTCAGAAAATGTTAAGATATCCCAGAAAGATTTCTAATATCAGCCAAACAAAGTTTAGGACACCCCAGTTATAATATTACGATACCCTAGCTATAAAATTATGATACCCATTCATAAAATGTTAAGACATCCAAGTACCATTTCTGATATCGGCCAAAAAAAATTTACGATACTCCAATTATAATATTACGATACCCTAGCTGTAAAATTATGACATCCTAGCTAAAAATGTTAAGGAAAAGCCTTACGACATTATCCTAGAAGGATTTCTTATATCGACAGAAAAAATTATGATGCCCTAGCTATAATTTATGATACCCTAGTTACAAAATTATGATACCATTTTGGTAAATGTTAAGGTAAATCCTTACGACATCCCAGAAAGATTTATGATATCAACAAAAAAAATTTTATGACACCCCAATTATAATATTGCAATACCCTAGTCATCAAAATACAATACCCTTTCAGAAAATGTTAATACATCCCATGAAGATTTTTGATATCGGCCAAAAAAAGTTTATGACACCTCAGTTGTAATATTATGACACCCTAATTATAAAATTATGACATCCATTCAGAAAATATTAAGGCAAATCCTTACGATATTCCAGAAAGATTTTTAATATTGGCAAAAAAAGTTTATGATACCTCAGTTGTAATATAATGATACCCTAGTTGTAAAATTATAACACCAATTCAGAAAATATTAAGACATCCCAGGAAGATTTCTGATATCGGTCAAAAAAAAGTTTACAACACCCCAGTTTTAATATTACGATACTTTAGTTATAAAATTACGGCATCCATTCAGAAAATGTTAAAATATTGCAGAAAGAATTCTGATATCGGTCAAAAAAATTATGATATCTCAGTTATAATATTACAACACCCTAGTTATCAAAATATGGCACCCTTTCAGAAAATGTTAAGACATCCTAGGAAATTTTTGATATTAGTCGAAAAAAAGTTTATGACACCCCAATTGTAAAATTATGACACCAATTCAGAAAATGTTAAGACATCCTGAAAGATTTTTGATATTGGCCCAAAAAATTATGACACTCCAGTTATAATATTATGATACTCTAGTTATTAAAATATGACACATTTTCAAAAAACATTAAGATATCCCAGGAAAATTCTAATATCGGCCAAAAAAATTATGACACTCTAGTTGTAATATTATGATACCCTAGTTATCAAAATATGACACTCTTTCAAAAAACATTAAGGCAAAGCCTTACGACATCTCAGAAAGATTTCTTATATCGACAAAAAAAAAATACAATGCCATAGCTATAAATTTACGATACCATAATTATAAAATTATGATGCCCATTCGGTAAACATTGTGGCAAAACCTTATGACACCTCAGTTGTAATATTGAGACATCCTAATTATAAAATTATGCCACCCATTCAGAAAACTTTAAGGCAAAACATCTAAAATCTGGTGAAAGAAAATATAGCACCTCAGTTTTAACCTTACGACACACTAGTTATAAAATTACGATATCCCTGGAGGATTTCTTGTAAAGGCCGAAAAAATATTATGACACCCCAATTGTAAACGTAGGACACTATATTGGAAACCTACGATACCCATTCAGAAAATGTTAAAGCAAAGTATTACAACAAGATTTCTGATATCCCTATAAAGCACTATGACATCCATTCAGAAATTTGACATTTAGAAACAAAATGTGATGAGAAAATTATATTTATTTCACTCCTATACGAAAAAATTACATCAATTGAATTACAGAAGTCAATGAACTAAAGAGAAAAAAATCAAAGTCCATGAACTGAAGTAAAAAAATTTTTGTACAATGTTACAAATAAGAAATTTTGGTACAATGTTACAAATAAAAAAACGTTACAAAGATAGTGTTGCATCCTAAAATTTTGAAGTACTATCTATCTTTTGATTAAGGCCTCTCAATAACTTTGCTGCTATTGTTACCAGTAATCACCGATATTATCTTCTGTGAAATCTATTTTTTTGATCAGGATTATTCCTGCAAGCAAGATATTCCATGTATTTCAAATAATAAAGGCCACAATCTAGTGAACCAGAAGGTTTAGATAGGCAGTCAGCAATTTCTTCTATTGACTACTTCATCACTTCTGCATTATCGCAGTAGATATGGAACATTGGACCGAGTATGTTTTGCCACTTCTTCATAAGGGCTTTGTGCCTCAAACTACGTTTTAATGAGTTTAGATGCATGAACACCTTCCTTTTCATGTCAACCACAACTAGATGCTAATGCGAATTGTTCGAGTTGATGTTGAAAAAAAGAATCAAAACTCATTCTTTTCTTCATCACTAACTCCATCAAATATCATACTCCCGGTCGTTTCAGCAAGTTCGTGAAATGGTGATGGAGATGTCAAATACAAACCGAATGTCATAATAAGTGCAATGATGCACTTGTGATATCCATCCGGATGCTCTATCTAGTTCTTCCTCAAAAACTCCTATCCGACATCAATAATCTAGCAATGTAATGTAAATTGATTAATAAAAAATAACATGATGTCATACAATTCTAAAATCAATATAAAAAAGTTGTACTCTGATACTAGCATCGTCAATTATCATATCTTTGTTAAGGAGATCGTAAAGACTTTTTCTTGTAATGCTGCCACCAAATGATTGGTGTAGATGATCTTCTCTCTAAAATAGGTAAGCATAAAAGATATCATACATATTGGAAGATAAATTAGCATGCAAAATAGAAAAAACAAATATCACTTATGTGCTAATGCTTTCACTTAAAAAGTTGATCAAAATTTTATTTTCTTCGATTCTTATATCAGCCTTTATTGTGCCCTGATAAACGCATAAATAATTATCATTAAACATATTAATTAATAATTTAATGTACTTATTATTATTTATTATTTTAATATTTTATATAATATTTTAGATAAAATTATCAACTTAAAGAGCTCGATTTTAGGGATTTAACGACGCAAACGGCACTCAAATCGGATTTAAGATGAGCTCGAAATTGATTTTTAATTGACTTATCTGTTTTAGCATGGATTTAAAGTGAAGTCGGCAAACCAAGTGCCGACTTCATCGTTTTCTCAGCCCAATTCTCTGTTTCCGCCGATTCTTCTCATTCAATTTCTAACAGTTTCCTCTACTAATTAAGGAATAGATTAGATTAGAAGTTATCAAATTGAGAGAATTAAATTTTTTTAGAAGAAATTTGAATTTTATTAGTTATTTATCTAGATTTCTCTTGTTATTTTCCTTGCTTCCGCTGCGTTCTCTGTTTTGAACAACTCCTCGCGCGTCAAGGCCGCGTCCGGGCCTCTACAAATAGCACAAAGGGAGTCCAAGGAAGCCATCCATCCAGCGCGCTGCATCCGGGAGATCCGCCGTTAGTGAGCTCTGTTCCGTCCATGCCTCCCTGATAGCTCTGTTCCGTTCTTCCTTTTTCCTTCCGTGGGTTCTGTTCGTGGCTTGGAGCAAGCGGCCTTCCGTGAAGAGTCTGTTCCATGCGCTGCGTCCGTAGCTTGGCGTCTGTGAAGGAAGAAAGGCAGCACCCGGTTCAGCTTGTCTCCGAACCGTTCATCCCATATTTGGTTTGATGTAGGAAGAATTTGTTGCTCTTTATTATTATCAAAAATTAAAACTCTTTTATTTTAGATTTTAATATGCACTCTTGGATGTTATTGAAACAAAGTTTTATGCATATTTAATTGTTATTAAATTTTATTTAAGTGAAAATAATTTAGACTGATTTATTCTTAAAAGGGACGGGCCGTGATCTACGGGTACGAGCCATGCTCTAATAAGATAAACCATATCTTATTATTTTGCACTATTAATTATCTACTTAGTTATCTATTTAGTTAAATTTATAAAATTATTTCAAGATAATCGCTAAAGTCCCTGTGGAATCGATCCCTTACTCTCGCTATCCTAATAGTGAAATTAAGGTATTTAAATCGTTGCGCTACGATACGCATCAGATTTTTGGCACCGTTGCCGGGACTTAAGTGTGTTATTTTGAAAAAAAAATTAAAAAATATAAAATATAAAAATATAAAAAAATTTAGATTAATTTTCTCTTAATTTTTGAATAGTTATTGCTGCTTTATTTTATTTCCTTAATTGTTAGAATTGCATATTTTCTTTTTAACATAAAAAAAATAAAAAATTATTACTTTCCTTTTTGCCACAAATCCAATTTTAACCTAATCAAATTTTCCTTTTAATTAACTTACCTAAAAAAACCCTAAAATAAAACCCTAAGACATCTTCCATAAAATATAATTAATTTAAGAAATAAAAAAAATTATAAAAATAAAAATAAAATATATAAATAAAATAATTATTTTATAGATTGACTTAGGTGAATTTATTTTCTGCAAAACTCAAAATTTTTCCATTGACATCTCATAATTTATTAGGAAATTATAAACTTAATTACAAAAATAATAAATAAATAAATAAATAAAACTATTTGCTTTAGAGGCATTGGTAGGGTGTATGCTCGGTCGCCGATCGTTGCAGCCCGACCTTATACCCTTAGATCCTGAGATAGAAAGAACTATTAGAGCAAACAAACTCAGAATTATGGATCCTAATAACGAAAATAATCAACCAAGACAGTTGAAAGAGTATTTTACTCCTTCAAGGTATACCTACTCTCCCTGCATTCAAGTGCCTCCAGTAGAGGCTGCCCAATATGAAATTAAGTCAAGTGTAATCCAAATGTTACCATCTTTTATGGACTTACAAATGAGGATCCCTACAAACACTTAGATGAATTCTTGGAAATTTGCTCAACTGTCAAAATTCAAAATTTCTCTAATGATGCACTTAGGCTTAAGTTATTCCCTTTTTCCCTAAAAGATAAAGCCAAGTATTGGTTAAATTCATTAGACACTGTTATAATTTCAACTTGGGATCATCTTCAGAGAGAATTTCTTAAGAAATATTTTCCTATAGGAAAAACGAATCAAATTAGAAAAGCCATAACAAGTTTTTCCCAGATAGATGGAGAAATGTTCCATGAGACATGGGAGAGATTCAAAGAACTAATTAGAAAATGTCCACATCATGCTATACCCAAATGGCAACTGGTTCAGTGCTTTTATGATGGATTATCAGAAAAGCATAGGCAAATGGTTGATGCTTCATGTGGTGGGACATTTATGTTAAAAAATGAACATGAGGCTTGGCAACTTTTTGAGACATTGAGTGAGAATTCATTACATCATATGTCAGTTGCTCGTCGAGACCCTCCCGTAGAACCTAAAAGAGGTGGAATATATGAAATAGGTCACTCTACAGATATCTATACTAAGGTAGATGAATTATCCCATAAACTTGATCGGATTCTACAAATTGGAAACATATCTTCCCCATCTACTCAATTACATGAGGTCTGCATAATTTGTTCGAGTCCAACCCATTCTATAGGTGAATGTCCAGCTGCATACCAATTTCCTGAACTTGTTCAAGAGCAAGCCCACCAAGCCCAAACCCGATTAGCTCCTAGAACAGGAAATGATCCATTTTCAAATACTTACAATCCTGGCTGCGAAATCATCCAAATTTTTCTTGGAAACCTCAACCTGTAGTCAATTCATCGATCAGACCTAATTACCAAGAAACCAATTTTAGAAACATGCCATATTCACAATATCCAAACATCCCACAACCTCCACCGAATAATCAGCCTACTTTTGAAGACAAAGTGTTACAAGCATTGAAAGGGCTAGAAATGAATACCCAAATCCTTCACTCCCACACACAATCTATTGCAAAACTAGAAACTCAGATAGGTCAATTAGCCACAGCATTTAGTAGAAGGGAGGAGGGTAAGTTACCTAGTCAGCCTATCGATAACCCGAAAGGACAATTCATGGCTGAGAGTTCCAATAGTCCTGACAAATTCCCAGAACATGCTAAATCAGTCATGACTCTCAGAAGTGGAAAACATTGAACCCACCTGAACCAACCCAGAAATTAGAAGTGGCTAAACCAGAAGAGAGAAGAAATGAAAAAGAAAAGGAATTCAATGATCAAGCAATCATACCTAAAGCCCCATTCCCTAGTGCTTTAGAATCCCCTTTGCCTTCAGATAAGAAGAATATAAAAATGAATGAGATGCTTGAGTTATTTAAGCAAGTCCAAATAAACTTACCTCTTCTCGATGCTATCAAGCAAGTTCCGGCTTATGCTAAATTTTTAAAGGATCTATGCACACAAAAACGGAAAGCCAAGATACAAATACCAAAAAAGATACATTTGACTGAGCAAGTCAGCTCAGTTGTTCAGCAAATAACCCCACCCAAACTAAAAGATCCTGGTACCCGATTATATCATGTGTCATAGGAAACTTCACAATCAAGAAAGCATTATTAGATTTGGGTGCGAGTGTAAACCTTCTCCGAAGTTCAGTATATGAATTATTCGGATTTGGAGAGTTGAAACCCACGACAGTAACACTACAATTGGCAGATAGATCAGTCAAAGAACCTCGTGAAATATTGAAAGATGTATTAGTAAAGGTGGATGAATTCTATTTTTCTGTCGACTTCTTGTGTTGGATATGGAATCTAGTAGTAATCCTAACCAAATTCCCATCATCCTTGGAAGACCTTTTCTAGCTACTACTAATGCATGTATAAATTGTAGAACAGGTGTGATGGATGTATCTTTTGGAAACAAGAAGATGAGATTAAATATTTTTAATGCTTCCCAAGGACCACCTGTGTATGATTTAAATGAAGTAAATATGATAGAGGAAGTAGTAGATAAGAAATTCCAAAGTTTGATTGATTCGGATCCTTTACAAACATGTCTTACACATTTTGGAATAGATGACTTTGATATTGATGAGTATACCAAAGAGATAAACATGTTATTAGAACCACCTAAGTTTGACACCATCCCTGCCATGGACTATAAAATATGAACCACTTCCAACTAAACCAAGTCCTTTAATACCATCCTTGGAAGAACCACCCCAACTAGAGTTGAAACCTCTTCCAGATGACTTAAAATATTCATTCCTTGGACCCAATGATACCCTTCCAGTAATCATTGCATCTACCCTAACCTCTGAGCAAGAAGATAAATTGGTAGATGTACTTAAAGAACATAAAGAGGCGATTGGGTGGACAATAGCTGATCTTAAGGGAATTGACCCTTCGTTTGCATGCACCACATTCATAGTGAAATTGAAGCCAAACCACATAGAGACATGCAACGAAGGCTAAATCCAAACATGAGGGATGTTGTTAAGAAGGAAGTAGTAAAATGGCTTGATGCTGGTATTATTTATCCAATTTCAGATAGCCAATGGGTCAGTCCAATCCAAGTAGTACCTAAAAAATCAGGTATTACCGTGATTAAAAATGAAAAGGGCGAATCAATTCCTACTCGCACATCAACTAGTTGGAGAGTGTGTATAGATTATCGAAAGTTGAATGTCGTGACTAGGAAAGACCACTTTCCTTTGCCTTTTATCGATCAAATTCTAGAACGGCTAGCGGACAAAGTTTCTTTTGTTTCTTAGATGGATATTCAGGATACAATCAAGTCCCAGTATTTCTGCAGATCAAGAAAAGACCACCTTCACTTGTCCCTTTGGAACATTTGCCTTTAGACGTATGCCGTTTGGTCTTTGTAATGCACCAGCCACGTTTCAACGATGTATGATGGCCATATTTTCTGATATGATTGGTCAATTTTTGGAAGTATTTATGGATGATTTTTCAGTCTTTGGTGCATCATTTGATAGCTGCCTCGAGAACTTGACTAAGGTACTGAAACGATGTATGGAAATGAATTTAGTCCTAAGTTGGGAGAAGAGCCATTTTATGGTTCGTGAGGGAATTGTGCTTGGACACATTGTTTCAGAGCGAGGTATTGAGGTTGATAAAGCCAAGGTTGAATTGATCTCAAATCTATCACCCCCAACCTCAGTTAAACAAGTACGATCTTTCCTTGGTCATGCTGGTTTTTATAGACGTTTCATCAAAGATTTCAGTAAAATTTCTCGACCATTATGTAATTTGTTGACCAAGGATAGTTCTTTTAATTTTGATAAAGATTGTCTAACAGCCTATAACATTCTTCGAACTGCTTTGACCACTGCACCAATTATCAAGCCCCCAGATTGGACCATACCTTTTGAAATCATGTGTGATGCTTCTGATTATGCTGTAGGAGCAGTTCTAGGACAGAAACTCAATCGAGAACCCCATGTAATTTATTATGCTAGCAAAACTCTTTCAGATGCACAAATGAACTATACTACCACTGAAAAAGAATTACTAGCAGTTGTGTTTGCCCTAGAAAAGTTTAGATCATATCTGTTAGGGTCTAAAGTTTTAGTTTATTCAGATCATGCAGCGTTGAGGCATCTTATATCAAAAAAGGATACAAAACCCAGACTAATTAGATGGATCCTCCTACTACAAGAATTTGATCTAGAAATCTTAGATAAGAAAGGTTCTGAAAATATGGTAGCAGATCATATCTCTAGGATCTCAGTGGAATACAATAAAGAAATAATCTAGGTTCCCTGATGAGCAATTTTTTTCAATTTCCCATAGCAGTCTTCCCTGGTTTGCCACATTGTGAATTATTTGGCAACAGGAAAAGTACCTTCCCACTGGACAAAACAAGAAAAAGATAGATTTTTCTCACAAATCAAATATTACTTTTGGGAAGACCCTGAATTATTTAAGTACTGTTCAGATCAGGTGATTAGGCGATGTGTTCCCGAAAGTGAATTCAAAAGTATACTTAACTTCTGTCATTCTCTTGCCTGTGGAGGACATTTTAGTGGAAAGAAAACTGCAGCAAAGGTACTGCAAAGTGGGTTTTATTGGCCAACTCTTTTTAAAGATGCACATGAATTTAGCCGTAATTGTCTCCAATGTCAACAAACAGGAAATATATCTCGAAAAGACATGATGCCCCTAAACCCTATCTTGGTTGTAGAAATTTTTGATGTATGGGGTATTGATTTTATGGGCCCATTTCCTTCCTCTTTTGGATTTGAATACATTCTAGTGGCAGTTGATTATGTGTCAAAATGGATTGAAGCCATGGCAACTCGAACCAATGATCATAAAGTTGTAATCAAGTTTATTCAGCATAATATCCTTAGTCGTTTTGGATGCCCAAGGGCTATAATTAGTGATGGGGGTACACATTTCACGAATAGACACTTTGAAGGATTAATGAACAATATGGAATTACTCATAAGGTAGCTACACCTTATCATCCCCAAACTAGTGGCCAAGTTGAAATATCAAATAGAGAAATTAAAAATATCCTTGAGAAAACGGTGAGACCTGATAGGAAAGATTGGTCAGAACGTTTGGATGATGCATTATGGGCTTATCGTACTGCATTTAAAACTCCCATAGGAATGTCTCCTTACAGGCTCGTATTTGGAAAAGCCTGTCATTTACCTGTAGAATTAGAACATCGTGCATTTTGGGCTATCAAGCAATTTAATTATGATATGAAAAATGCAGGTGTCAATAGAAAACTCCAATTGAATGAGTTAGAAGAGCTACGAAATGAGGCATATGAGAGCTCAAAAATTTATAAAGAACGAACCAAGGCATATCATGACAAATTTATTAGTAGAAAAATTTTTGAACCAAATCAAAAAGTATGGCTTTACAATTCAAGATTACACCTTTTCCCTGGAAAACTTCGTTCACGATGGAATGGACCTTTTATAGTAACTCAAGTATTTTCCCATGGAGCTGTAGAGCTTAAAGACCCCAAGCAAGGAAATACATTCAAAGTAAATGGCCAACGTTTGAAACCATATATAGAAGAAATTAATGATGGAGAAGTTGTTGAATCAATTGATCTTGTGAACCCAACATTATCATAATAAGTAGCACAGTCTGGCTGAAGACTTTAAACTTAGCGCTCTTGGGAGGCAACCCAGTTTATTAGTTATTTTTAACTTTCTGTTCTTTTAGTGTGTTCTTTTAGTATGACCAGAGAAAAGCAACAGAAGCAGATTGAAAGAAGATGGCAACAATGAAACTTCCAACCTTCAAATACTCTACCAGGTAGTATCTTTCCTTGCAATTAATTAATTTTTCTTCCATTAGGGACAATGGAAATTAAGTTGGGGGGAGGAAAAAGAATAAATAAATCCTTGAGTAAAACTATAATCAGATGTGTCTCGATTTGAAGTTAATCAAGCAGTCTATGAACTATTAATGAATTAATAGTTAGATTATTATTATTATTTTTGAAATACTGAGGAATAAATTATTAAGAAAACCTAATAAAAGGTAGGGTTTAGCCCAGAATAATTTTTAGAATAATTTCAGACCCTCCTGACCACTGATCTTAATAGTACAATCTACTTAATAAGGGTATGGGTGAAAATGTTATTCAAAAAAAAAAAAATCTCTCTTAAAGTTAATAGATTAGGTTCTTAGCATTTTTCACTGAGTAACCGGGCCCCGTCACCTAAGAAAGTGATGTTGTTCGCGTAAAAAGGTGGGAATGTAAAAGAACCTAAATAGAGTCAGTCCTACCTAAAGCCTTTTTAACTCGAGTCAGTAAGTCTGAGGGGTGTTTTACACCTAATGCCCTAAAACCAACTGGTTTGGGAGCCATTGGCCTAAAGCTCGCTACAAGGGTTAATTAGAAAGCAAGGGGTTAGGACATTGCACTGACTTTACATATAAATAAATAAATAAAGAATCAAAGTACAAAAGACATTACACCCAACCCAAATTAAGTTAGAAGACTTAATCAGAGAAGTGGAAAGTTGGTGAAGAAAGACTTCTATAAATTCTTATGGACTACACTTTATCACTAAAAAAAAAACTTAATAATCCAATGAAGTACCTCCCTTATGATCTAAAAAAATTTAAAAAAAAGAACTATAAGATAACTATCAATTCTTGGACTAGCTTGGTACATATTTCTAAATTTCTTATTTGCTCGAGGACGAGTAAGATTCAAGTTGGGGGGAGTGATAAACGCATAAATAATTATCATTAAACCTATTAATTAATAATTTAACGTACCTATTATTATTTAATATTTTAATATTTTATATAATATTTTAGATAAAATCTTATCAACTTAAAGAGCTCGATTTTAGGGATTTAACGATGCAAACGGCACTCAAATCGGATTTAAGATGAGCTCGAAATTGATTTTTCATTGATTTATCTGTTTTAGCATGGATTTTAAAGTGAAGTCGGCAAACCAAGTGCCGACTTCATCGTTTTCTCAGCCCAATTCTCTGTTTTCACCGATTCTTCTCCATTCAATTTCTAATAGTTTCCTCCACCAATTAAGGAATAGATTAGATTGGAAGTTATCAAATTGAGAGAATTAAATTCCTTTAGAAGGAATTTGAATTTTATTAGTTATTTATCTAGATTTCTCTTGTTATTTTCCTTGCTTCCGCTGCGTTCTCTGTTTTGAAACAGACTCCTCGCTGCGTCAAGGCCGCATCCGGGGCCTCTACAAATAGCACAAAGGGAGTCCAAGGAAGCCATCCATCCAGCGCGCTGCATCCGGGAGATCCGCCATTAGTGAGCTCTGTTCCGTCCATGCCTCCCTGAAAGCTCTGTTTCGTTCTTCCTTTTTCCTTCCGTGGGTTCTGTTCGTGGCTTGGAGCAAGCGGCCTTCCGTGAAGAGTCCTGTGTTCCATGCGCTGCGTCCGTAGCTTGGCATCTGTGAAGGAAGAAAGGCAGCATCCGGTTCAGCCTGTCTCCGAACCGTTCATCCCATATTTGGTTTGATGTAGGAAGAATTTGTTGCTCTTTTATTACTATCAGAAATTAAAACTCTTTTATTTTAGATTTTAATATGCACTCTTGGATGTTATTGAAACAAAGTTTTATGCATATTTAATTGTTATTAAATTTTATTTAAGTGAAAATAATTTAGACTGATTTATTCTTAAAAGGGACGGGCCGTGATCTACGGGTACGAGCCGTGCTCTAATAAGATAAACCATATCTTATTATTTTGCACTATTAATTATCTACTTAGTTATCTATTTAGTTAAATTTATAAAATTATTTCAAGATAATCGCTAAAGTCCCTGTGGAATCGATCCCTTACTCTCGCTATCCTAATAGTGAAATTAAGGTGTTTAAATCGTTGCGCTACGACACGCATCATGCCCACTATCTTTGACTTTTTAATGGGTTGGCCTATTTGATAATAATCCTTTCTCTACTAGGAGGCCTTCCACATCCTAGGTTGTTTTTTTACCCTCTTAATAAGTGAAGGGACCAAAGAAATTTCTATGTCTCCCTCAACATACTTAGGTGCAAGGGTGTCCTTTATTTTTTTCTCAAACCTAGGCTCGTCTTGGCCCTCCACAGAATGCCCCTCCTCCCTCTTCTCCTCTTCTTTATTTACATTTTTCTCCTTTCTGAGCAATGAACTAAGGAGGTTCTTAGCTATGACAAGCTTGTGCATAACATCTTCGAGTTGATTCTTCACATGTTTCAACGCATTCCTCATCTTAGCAAAGCTTGCATAATTTTCTATTGTCCAATGATGCTACTGTCTCTGGAGTGAGAAGCCATCGCTTCTGTACCATTGGTACAGTAGCTCCCTCCAACTACAAGCTAAATTAAAAATAAATTAAATTAAAATTAATAATAATAAAAATATTGTTTTAAATATTTATGATATAATGGATTATCTTACCAAATCGTGGGGCTGCATGTTGGCAACTTGAACAAACTGCAACTTCAACTGGTTGTTATACCACTTCAATAGCCGAGGCAGTTTATTGGGATATACTAGTACTCTTATTAAGGTATGCTCAAGAAACCATAGCTGTACATAATAATTTTATGCTTTAAAAATATGAAAGATTTAAAATAAAGATAATTACACTCTTTTGCATATGAATAATCCTTTCCACTAGTGCAGTTGAGCATCCAAACATAGTAGGCTACCTCCTATCCTTGTCCCCTCTCTTTATTGCGAAAGCCCAATTGATTTCTCTTAGTTGAGTTAAATCATCCAAGTACCGAATGAGATATCTTGGACATCTTTGATTAGACTTTGGAGCCAAAAACATTGCATACATGTAGGCGATCCAAAGTCTAATGGTCTCCTCAACATCCTTCTGTATCTTTGATGATTGGAGTTCATTTATCAACTCCTCTAGCCCCTTATAGTGAAAATCTAATACTTGACCAAATTTTCTAAATAACCTTCCCTTATACATTGGGCCTGGCGTATCGATCTTTTTTTCATGGGATGGAAGACCCAAAATTAGTATAACTTTGTTGGCACTGAATGTGACCACCTTGCCACAAAAAATAAACTCGTCACCTCCCTTGTGACATCTTATTATATCTTCAAGTAGTCACTCATCGACTAAGAATGGTTGTATGTTGACAAAGGTACCAAATGGGATCCTTTGGATTATTTCTATGTGGAGTATATTAAAACCCATCTTCCACATGTTCTGAATGCACACTGCTAGCTTGCAATAGTTTTTAAACAACTGTGAAGCTTTCACAGCAGGAAGTGGAATAATTCCAAAGTCACTTGGAACATGGGAAAAAAATGTCAGATTATGAAAAAAAAATATGTGTAGTGTTGGGGGGTAAAATTGTTATTGCATTAATACCCGTGCGAGAAGGCTAAGACCGACCTCCTCCTTTCATCTCCCCCGAGCTTCCAGTAGCTCGCCTCTCCCGAGCTCCCATAGCTCGGCTTCCCCGAGCTTTCGTAGCTCGGCCTTCCCGGGCTTCCATAGCTCGGCCCTCCCCGGGCTCCCGTAGCTCGACCTTCCCGGGCTTCCATAGCTCAACCTCTCCCGAGCTCCCATAGCTCGGCCTTCTCGGGCTTCCATAGCTCGGCCCTCCCTGGGCTCCCGTAGCTCGACCTTCCCGAGCTTCCATAGCTCGGCCTCTCCCGAGCTCCCATAGCTCGGCTTTCCCGAGCTTCCAGTAGCACGCCTCTCCCGAGCTCCCATAGCTCGGCTTCCCCGAGCTTCCATAGCTCGTCTCTCTCGAGCTCCCATAGCTCAGTTTCCCCGAGCTTCCATAGCTCGGCCTTCCCGAGCTTTCGTAGCTCAGCTTTACCAGGCCCCCATAGCTCGGCTTCTCCCGAGCTTCCATAGCTCGGCTCTCCTGAACTTCCTATAGTTCGTTTTCCCCGAGCCTCCATGGCCCGACTTCACTGGACGACCCACGATCTAATACCCACCTCCGTGGAACCCGACGCGGGAGAGCCTGAGCCTACTATAATGGCACCCTAGGCAAGGAATCATGCTGAGAAGTGGTCTAGAACCTATCAAGGCCGCCTGAGACCTACCCATCTACCAGATCTCAAGCCATCAAGAAATCTCTCCCAGCCGTCGATCCCCTAACGGACAAGATACGAATCCCAACAGCCCCACAACGGCCTGATTCGATCCACTCCTGTATCCTAACAACCTCTGAACCTTCCAGAAGACGCTCAAGATCCATATGACAGCCTATAAGTATCACACTCAGAGATTCCCTTAGGTACGCATGCGCTCACACCCTCACTCCCCACTCTCCTGCTGCTCGTCGGTGCTCTCGCTCCCCTAGAGCTTCCGATTGGCCGCCCCCCGGAGAGACTCTCCAAAGGGATCCACCTCCCCATTTTCTGATTGATCACCGATTTATCTCACTGATTTGAGCATCGGAGGGTCTTCCACGGAGGGCCACCCCCAACGCCTCTCGCATGAGGACTTATGTGCAGGTCCGCCCCCCTGGATATCGACTGCGCCCGAGTCGGAGGATGGATCTCGGCGGCAACAGATTGGCGCTAGAGGAAGGGCCTCAAGTCCCATTAAAACTTGAAGAAAGGAGACAAGGATCCTAATCTGGAGTAGAACCTCTCTAATGGCCAATCGAAGAAGAGCAACCTCTGAAGCTCAAGATCAGGTCGCCTCTCAGAGGCCTGATCCGACGAGCGGTGTAACGCCGCAGCCACCACCAGTCGAAACCCCATCACCGCCTGCCATCCCGATGACCCAGGACCAGTTTGCCTCGCTGGTCCAACAAGTTCAGACTCTGACCCACCTGGTCCAGAGCACCTTATGGCTCCTCTTGCTCCACACTTTCATAAGGAAGCGGCGGTTCCTTCTTCGCCGGCGACTTCTTCCTCTAGCCCGCGCAAATCTGCAACCCCCCACATCGACCTAGAGGGGACAAGCCAGTCCCACAAGGCGGTCACGACAGAGATCCTCCCAGATCTCGACGAGCTCGGTCTCTCTCTTCGGTGACCTCCCACCATGATTCGATGCCGTCTCTGCGATCTTCTCGCCCAGCTCCTCCTCTGGCTGGCGAAGAGGAGATCCGTCGTCAGATCCAGAAATGTGTCAGGAACTGGACGCCGCCAAACAGGCCCATCCGCCCCAGCCCAAAGCGGAGCAGGGCATCCCTTTCTCCAAGGGGATTATGGAGGAAGTGATCCCTTCCTATGTCAAGTTACCAGCCGTCAAGCCTTACCACGGCTCTTCTGACCCGGATGACTATCTTAGCAGCTTTCGGTCAATAATGATGTTCCACGGAGCATCCGATGCGGTCCTCTGCCGCGCTTTCCCTTCCACCCTCAGGGGATCTGCCCGGACCTGGTTCAATGCTTTAAAACCAGGTTCCATCGATTCATTTGACGAGCTGAGCCGCCTTTTTATCGGTCAGTTCGTCAGCAGCCGCTGCCATCGACGAAGATCCGACTCCCTCTCTGAAGTTAAGCAGAGAGAGGGGGAGTCCCTGAGAAATTATCTTGGCCGTTTTAATAAGGCCATGCTAGAGGTGGACCACCTTAATCACGAGGTGGCTATGTCCGCCCTGGCAGGGGGTGTCTCGAAGGAAAGCGACTTCTACCTGGCTATGGAAGTCAGTTACCCCCCTGCCTCTCGGATATGATGGCCCTGGCGGACAAGTACGCTAGGGTCGAAGAATCGCGGAGAGTTGCCCGCGCTGAGCAGGCAAAGAAGAAGGAGCCCAAAGTGCCCGACAGGCACCATCCCGCCCGGCGACCAAGTCCACCTCGCCGCCAGAGAGTCCCTCCGCTGCCGCCAAGGAATCGCTCCCGGAGCCCTCCTAGACGATTCGACCACTACACTCCACTGACCGTGCCCCGGGCGCAAATCCTCATGGAGATAGAGCGCCAGCTTCCCCGGCCAGTACCTCTTCGAGGGAACCCGACCCGAAGAGATCCCACCAAGTACTACCGTTACCACCGGGAGCACGGCCACGACACTGAAGAATGCTGGCAGCTGAAAAATGAAATCGAGAGGCTGATCCAGCGGGGGCGACTGAATCAATTCAGGAGGGCACCCGAGCCACAGCAAGGAGGTGACCGCCAGCCCGAGCTTCAACAACCTCCTCCGCCGAATCCGCCCGTAATCGGCCGCATTAACATGATTGAGGAGGCCGGCGGATCGAACCCCAGGGGCGACAGTGAAGGATCGGCGCCAAAGAAGGCACGGACGGGCGAGCTCTCCTTCTCCGACGATGATCTCCAAGGGATACAGCTTCCCCATGAAGATGCACTAGTTGTATCCCTCAATCTAAATAACTATGATATAAGCCGAATCCTTATTGATAGTGGAAGTTCGGTGAATGTTTTGGACCTCGGTGTATTTTCCAGGATGAAATTACTCATGGAAAACCTGCGGACCGTGGATTCCACTTTGATGGGATTCACTGGCGATGTCATTGTCCCAGAAGGGGTCGTCACTCTGACAGTCCGCGCGGGAACCTGGCCCCTTGTAGCCATTATCCAGACGGATTTCCTAGTAACCGACCTTAGATCTTCATACAATGCGATATTCGGCAGGCCCGGCCTAATATCCCTCAAGGCAGTTGTCTCCATCCCGCATCTGTCCATGAAATTTCCCATCGAGCAAGGAGTTGGAGTTATTCGAGGAAGTCAGGCCATGGCTCGGCAGTGTTTTGTTACAAGCCTTCAGTCTAGAATGCCGGAGGTTGATGGGCTGGACGCCCGGGAAGACTTCGCCGAACAGTGAGGAGACCGGCAGAGGAATTGGAGGAGGTGCCATTGGATGAGGCTCGTCCCGACCGAACTATAAAGATCGGGTCGTTGCTGAAGGGAGAGTCTCGGCGTAGATTGATCAGGTTCCTCCGAAGCAACGCTGACATCTTCGCCTGGTCCGCCTCTGATATGCCCGGAATCAGCCCCGAGGTTCTCGTCCATCGTCTCAACGTGGACGAGATGCATAGGCCCGTCAAGCAGAAAAAGAGGAGCTTCGCCCCAGAACGACAAAGGGCCATTGAAGAGGAGGTAGACAAACTCATCAAGGCTAATTTCGTCCGAGAGTAAATTATCCGAGCTGGCTATCAAACGTCGTCATGGTGAAGAAGTCGAACGGCAAATGGAGAATCTGCATCGACTTCACCGACCTCAACAAAGCCTGCCCGAAGGACAGCTTCTCCTCCCCCGGATCGACCAGCTTGTCGATGCCACCACAGGTCACCAGATGCTGTCATTCATGGACGCCTATTCAGGCTACAATCAGATCCGAATGGCCCCTGATGATGAAGAAAATACCGCCTTCATAACCGACCGAGGTACTTATTGTTACCGTGTCATGCCTTTTGGTCTTAAAAATGCAGGTGCGACCTACCAGAGGCTGGTCAACAAAGTATTCAAGGAGCAAATCGGCCGAAATATGGAGGTGTACGTGGATGACATGCTGGTCAAGAGCAAGGAGGCATCACAGCATGTCGAGGACCTCACAGAGAGCTTTGCAACACTGCGCAAGTACGGGATGAGACTCAACCCGACCAAATGCGCCTTCGGCGTTAACTCCGGAAAGTTTCTTGACTTCATAGTCTCCCAGCGAGGTATCAAAGCTAACCCCCAGAAGATTCAAGCTCTCCAACAAATGGCGCCCCCGGCATCTGTCAAAGAAGTCCAGCGCCTAACCGGGAGGATAGCGGCCCTCAACCGCTTTGTGGCGCGGTCGGCTGAGAGATGCCTCCCCTTCTTCAAAACTCTCCGATCGGCCAAAAACTTCAGTGGACTCCCGAATGCCAAAGATCATTTCAAGATATCAAGAAGTACCTCGGCTCACCCCCACTTCTCAGCAGTCCGGCCCGGGCAACCCCTATTCTTGTACCTGGCTGTTTCGGAGGGTACAGTCTGTTCGGTGCTGGTCAGGGAAGAAGGCAAAGTCCAGAAGCCGATCTACTATGTCAGCAGGCTACTCCGCGATGTGAAGACGAGGTACAGCAGAATTGAGAATATGGTGTTGGCCTTAATCACCTCAGTTCGGAAGCTGCGGCCATACTTCCAAGTACATTCCGTGACGGTTCTGACTGACCAACCCATCAAGGCGGTAGTCCACCATCCCGAGACGTCGGGGAGAATGACCAAGTGGGCCGTCGAGCTAAGAGAGCATGACATACATTTTCAGCCTCGTCCAGCCATCAAAGCCCAGGTGCTAGCTGACTTTCTCCTTGAGTGTACCATCCCGGAGGACGGTTCTACCCCGGACTCCCCCGAAGAACCGAAAGCTAGAGCCCGGTGGCTCCTCCATGTCGACGGGTCATCTAATGCCCATCGCTCCGTGCGGGCCTGGTTCTCACCAGTCCGGAGGGGATAACCTTTGAATATGGCGTCTGATTCTCCTTCCCGGCCTCCAACAACGAAGCCGAGTATGAAGCCCTATTAGCCGGCCTCCGAATCGCCCGCAATCTAAAGGTAGAGAAACTCAGTGCCTTCACCGACTCTCAGCTGGTCGTCGGTCATGTGCGAGGAGATTTTGAAGCCCGGGAGCCGAATATGATTCGATATCTCCAGGAGGTGCGGAGTCTGCTTCCCCATTTTATTGAATTTGAAATCATTCGGATTCCTAGATCCGAGAATGCCCGCGCCGATCTACTCTCCCGATTGGCGACCGCGGAGTCGATGGATGCCGAACAAAAGTTCCACTTGGAGACTCTGGAAAGGCCCAGCATCGCGGAAGCCGACCGAATAATGCAAGTTGAGGCCGAACCATCATGGTTCGACCCTATCCTCAAATATCTCAAAGAGGGGTCGCTCCCGTCCGACTGGAGAGAAGCTAGAAAGCTGAAGCTACAGGCCACCCACTATGTGCTGATCGATAACCAGCTTTACAAACGGTCCTTCTCCATGCCACTGCTCAGGTGCCTTCGCCCGTCCAAAGCAGATTATGCTCTACGCGAGGTACATGAGGGGATTTGCGGCAACCATTTGGGAAGTCGGTCCCTATGCCACAAGGTACTGCGATAAGGCTATTACTGGCCGACCATGCAGAAGGATGCGGACGACCTAGTCCGAGCCTGCGACCCATGCCAGAGGCATTCAAGCATCCAAAGGCTCCTCTCCGCCGAACTAGTTTCCATATCATCTGCCTGGCCTTTCGCCAAATGGGGGATGGACATCCTCGGCCCATTCCCGCTTGCCACGGGACAGCGTAAATTCTTATTTTTCACCATTGATTACTTCACTAAATGGGTCGAGGCGGAAGCGGTTGCACAAATAACCGAGGCACGGGCGAGAGACTTTGTATGGAGGTCCATCATCTGCTGATTCGGCCTCCCACATACCATAATCACCGATAACGGTAAGCAGTTCGATAACTCCAAATTCTGCCAGTTCTGTGAGGAGCATGGAATCCGTCACCATCTCACCTCGGTCGGGCATCCACAAGCCAACGGAGCAGCTGAAGTGACCAACAAAACCCTCCTTCAGGGGATCAAAGCTTGCCTTTCCAGAGCTCAAGGCAGGTGGGCGGACGAGCTACATCATGTCCTATGGGCTTACCGCACCACCCCCAGAATCCCGACAGGTGAAACCCCATTCCGGATGGCCTTCAGCACGGAGGCCGTTATCCCTGTGGAAATAGGTCTCCCATCGTTGCTGGTGGAAAGCTACTTAGAGGAAGCCAGCAACGATCAGCTCCGCACTAACCTCGACCTAGTGGAGGAGATCATAGAGAAGGCTCGGATCAGAGTGGCTGCATACCAGCAAAGGGTGGCCCGTTACCATGCCTCCAGAGTCAAAGGAAAAGCCTTCCTGCCTGGCGACCTTGTTCTTCGAAAAGCCTCTGTTTCCAAACCGCTGGAACAAGGAAAGCTGGCCCCAAACTGGGAAGGCCCGTACCAAGTGGCGGAGACTATTGGACCGGGAACCTACAAGCTACAAGATTTGGATGGGAAATCCATCCCCCGGACGTGGAACTCGGACAATCTCCGAAAATATTATCAATAGGGTACGTCCTCTCCAAGTCTATTTTCATATGCCTCATTATACCTTCCTGTCGGCACATTTTTTCAATGCAAATCATTATGCACTACACTGCCAAAGGGTGCAAAAAGAAATAGATGCTGCTTACCAATCCTCGGCACGACTGAGCTACTTATCTGGACAGGAATTCTCCGAACCTTGGCAGGGCCAAGTAAAATATTCTCCGAACCTCGCTGGGCCGAGCAACAAATTCTCCGAACCTTGGCAGGTCAAGTAAAATATTCTTCGAACCTCGGCTGGGCCGAGCAACAAATTCTCCGAACCTTGGTAGGGCCAAGTAAAATATTCTCCGAACCTCGGCTGGGCCGAGCTACAAATTCTCCGAACCTTGGCAGGGCCAAGTAAAATATTCTCCGAACCTCGGCTGGGCCGAGCAACAAATTCTCCGAACCTTGGTAGGGCCAAGTAAAATATTCTCCGAACCTCGGCTGGGCCGAGCAACAAATTCTCCGAACCTTGGCAGGGCCAAGTAAAATATTCTCCGAACCTCGGCTGGGCCGAGCTACAAATTCTTCGAACCTTGGCAGGGCCAAGTAAAATATTCTCCGAACCTCGGCTGGGCCGAGCAACAAATTCTCCGAACCTTGGCAGGGCCAAGTAAAATATTCTCCGAACCTCGGCTGGGCCGAGCAACAAATTCTCCGAACCTTGGCAGGGCCAAGTAAAATATTCTCCGAACCTCGGCTGGGCCGAGCAACAAATTCTCCGAACCTTGGCAGGGCCAAGTAAAATATTCTCCAAACCTCGGCTGGGCCGAGCAAAAATTCTCGAACCTTGGCAGGGCCAAGTAAAATATTCTCCGAACCTCGGCTGGGCCGAGCAACAAATTCTCCGAACCTTGGCAGGGCCAAGTAAAATATTCTCCGAACCTCGGCTGGGCCGAGCAACAAATTCTCCGAACCTTGGCAGGGCCAAGTAAAATATTCTCGAACCTCGGCTGGGCCGAGCAACAAATTCTCCGAACCTTGGCAGGGCCAAGTAAAATATTCTCCGAACCTCGGCTGGGCCGAGCAACAAATTCTCCGAACCTTGGCAGGGCCAAGTAAAATATTCTTGAACCTCGGCTGGGCCGAGCAACAAATTCTCCGAACCTTGGCAGGGCCAAGTAAAATATTCTCCGAACCTTGGCTGGCCGAGCTACAAATTCTCGAACCTTGGCAGGGCCAAGTAAAATATTCTCCGAACCTCGGCTGGGCCGAGTTACAAATTCTCCGAACCTTGGCAGGGCCAAGTAAAATATTCTCCGAACCTCGGCTGGGCCGAGCTACAAATTCTTCGAACCTTGGCAAGGCCAAGTAAAATATTCTCCGAACCTCGGCTGGGCCGAGTTACAAATTTTCGAACCTTGATAGGGCCAAGTAAAATATTCTCCGAACCTCGGCAAGGCCGAGTAAAATTTCTTCAGGTTAAAACACCGGCGGAAAACCGAAGTACGCAGGCCCCGATTAAAGCCGAAGGACTTCCAAATAGTCCCCAAAACTCCCGACGGTTTAGAAAGAGGCACGCTACGCGAAAAACAATCAACGCGCACAAAGGATGTGCCTCCGGCAAACCCCTAGAGGGTCCAATAAAGCCCCACAAAACCAACCGTGGACCCCAAGCAAAAGCCGGGAAGGTCCCCCTCTTCGCTACTAAAGCTTTTTGGCAACACCCCTATAACTTGCCGAACAAAGCGCCTATCCCAAACTGAGCCATGACTCGGCGCGTAAAAAAAATGGAGCCACATTGACTCCCCAACTATTGTGCGAATGACATTTTTAAAGCTAAAAACTCTTGAGATAAGAAAATTATCCAAACAAGCCCTTCTTTCATTGATGGAGGAAAGGGAGTACAAAAAGAAACAGAAAAAGCAAAAACAAGAAGTAAAGGGGGCCCCATCTAAGATTCGGCATCGCTCCCGGACGCCAGTAGGTCCTCTAGCCGCTCGGTGAGGTCGGCGACCTGTTGGCGGAGCGACACAATCTCCTCCCTCTGCCGATCCGCCACCCGGCGCAGGGCCTCCGTCTCCCGAGTAGAGGCATCTACGTACTCCTCGACGACCTTTACGAGCTGCTGTTGGCCCGCAAGGGTCAACGCCAACCTAACCCATCAACAGTGATTGTGGTATGCCCCCTTTGTGGGTGTAACAGATCGTCAAGTGATGCACGTAACTTTTCGGAGGATCGCCCTTGAGAAGCCATGATCTAATGCTATTTCAAGACCTAAAACGAGGGATGGCTAAGGCCAACATCCCTCGGTCATATTTATACTTGCCAGACAAGTATCTCGATCGGTCGCGCCGTAGCCACCGACCTACGAGAACTCGCCACGTGTCGTCGCTTTAGTGCCTGCGGAATCCGAAGGGCCATGTCCCATCCCGAGGAGGATCGGTAAACACATACGGGCTACTCGGGAACCCCCCGAACAGAGTACTTCCCAATCTGCGGCCCCCCGCAATAAATGCTCCCAACACTTCCCCAAGCTCTTTTAAAGCTGGCCCCCTTCTCGGGAAGAGCAAAAAAGAAAGAAATCCGATGCCTGGCGGTGACTCGTCCCCTCGGGAGGAATAATGTCATACATAAAGAGCATGGCTATGTGCCGCCCATCCCGTCTTGATGCCCTTCGCCAAGCGCCGTAGAGACCTAACACTACGGCTCGCAGTGGCAACTGAGTCATTTCTTCGAGCCCCAAATTTCCGAATCTCGATGTACTGAGCTACAGCTTCTCCGAACCTTGGCAGGGCCAAGTAAAAAGTTCTCCGAACCTTGGCTGTGCCGAGCTACAACTTCTCCGAACCTTGGCAGGGCCAAGTAAAAAGTTCTCCGAACCTCGGCTGTGCTGAGCTACAACTTCTTCGAACCTTAGCAGGGTCAAGTAAAAAGTTCTCCGAACCTCGGCTGTGCTGAGCTACAACTTCTCCGAACCTTGGCAGGGCCAAGTAAAAAGTTCTCCGAACCTCGGCTGCGCCGAGCTACAAACTCTCGAATCTTGGCAAGGCCAAGTAAAGATTTTTTCGAGCTTCGGCAAGGCTGAGCAACGAATATTCGAGTAAGACATAAATCACCAAGTGTCGAATCGAGATAAAGAACGTGTTCCGCCAAACAATCTCCAGACCGTTGCTTGCAAACCTCAACTAGTTCGAATAGCGCGGGATCCTCGCTTAAGAACGAGCGGGACGCCTTTGTACCCCATGACCGACAACAACAAACTCGGCACAAAAGAGAAGATTGAGAAATAGAACAGAACTCTCTTTATTTCACTGTCGCTAAAACCGATTACAAATGCCTGAAAGGCGTTACAAGAGCATCGAAATGCATAAAATAAAGACAAGTACGAAGCTCGGGCAATTGCTCCAAAGCAGATCTGGGCAACTGTGATGCTCCGGCGTCCGGACTGCCGAACCAGATGAGCCGCATCCAGTCAGCTCGAGCCGATAATGGCCGGGCGACTTGGACCAATCGTTGCGGCCAGCTTCAGTCAATAATGATATCTCGATGACCCAACCGAGATATCAGGATGGCCATCCCAGACCACCCCATCGAGGGACCCCCCGGCGAGCAGATAGGAAGCCAGCGGACCCTGGCGTCGGAACGCTCTCCCAGACCGAGTGAGCGCCGCCCTACCTCGCCTTGGCTCAAGGACAAGGTGTCGGCGGGCGGCACACTTTTACCTCCTCCCCATGTGGCAAAAGATTCCTCAGGCGGACGAGCCCAGGAATCCAAATCGGGGGAGGAGGTGAAATTCACTCAAACCATGGGGAGCCCGCGTGCACTCCCTACCATGCATCTCCGAAGGGGAACCACAAAGGTCACACGGGAAGAGTATGTGTGCGCTCTCCGTGTGATCTCTGCGCCCTCTGTGTGCGCTCTCCATATGATCTCCGGGACTCATCCCCTAAGGGCGAGCCATCCTTCGGCAGCTCCTTCATCGCCCCAACTATCCGGAGGCAAAGAGCTTGCAAGAGAAAAGCTCAGTCCTCCCACTCGCAGCAACAGAAAAACTTTATGATGAAAGCTCTAGTGGAAAAGAAACTTTTGGGGATAACTTAACACTACCCCACTTTCCCTTTTTATAGGCCAAAGATGAACCAAGAGTAATCACCAAGGCTACAAGCCCCGAGATTTAAACACCTGGGCCATACCTCCACGTGGCCTCCCAGGATGAAAGCAGTGCCCTATTGCGCACCGAGCCCACCGCCTGAACTATGACGCATACAAAGATTTCCTCTTAATCCCGAATCGCGGTCATTAAATGCAGAGGATCGTCCACTAGCATCACGGAAACTGGCAGGATCAGGGGATCGTCCTACGAAAATAATATCCTCCAATGGTAAACGGCTGCGTGCGTCGTACGTCAAAACAGCCCACATGGGAAAGGAGCACCTTCCGAAAGCACCATAACAGCTTTTCTCAACCTACAGTGCCCTATCATCAATTTCGGTGAAATAAAAACCAATTTCCTTACAGAGTGGCAGAGCGCTGGCAGAACCGCAAAAAAGCACAAAAATCGATCGTCCGCCGATCGCTCCCTGACAAAGTTGGTCGCTCGAAAAACTTGTGCGACAAAATCGAGCATCTCAAAGCAAGAATGAGCGCGAAGGCTACGCAAACTTTTCTTTCGCCCAACGAAAGATGAAGTGACCAAAGGAAGCGAAAAACACTTTGACGACCACCCTCATATGTCGGCCCTAGCTGACCTACTTTGCCCGTCGGCCCCAGCCGACCTACTTTGCCCGTCGGCCCTAGCCGACCTACTTTGCCGTCGGCCCTAGCCGACCTACTTTGCCTGTCGGCCCTAGCCAACCTACTTCGCTCGTCGGCCCTAGCCGATTTATTCCGTTTGTTGGCCCGAGCCGACCTGTCCTGTCCATCGGCCTTAACCAACTGGTTTCATTTCTCAAGTTTTGATTAGACACAAGCTGAACCAGATCGTCTATCGGTTTGCCAATCAGGGCTATTGCCCCGCATTGGGCCAAACCAATGCATCCCCTTAACCCCGAAATAAAGATGACCGAAAAGCGCCGATAGGCCATAAGACAATTGTGATTGAAGCGAAATTTGGAGCAAAGGGCTATCCAAAGAAGAACATTCAAATAGAAACAGAAAATTCATTCATTGAGAGACATCAATCAAATTTTTAGAAAGCAAAACATATAAGTGGCTCTTAAAGGCCGGGAACCACATCAGTTTTGGAGGAGCCCTCGGTTACATCCACAGAAGTGTGACTAGATTCACCTTTCTCTAACGCCTTCGCCCCTTCAGCGGCAGTTGGCGATCATCCATCATAAGCTGCGGCTTCGCTGGGACCCGGGGCGGCACCGGGATCGATATCGGAGACGTCGACGTATTCATCCTCCTCTTCTCCTTCGGACTCACCGTCATCGAGAGCTTCAATATCCAGAAAAAAGAGATCCCATTCTGGGTGCTCACTGGATATCTTGTCTTTGCACTCCTCCATTCCAAGTTGGAAGGAGTCAACGCCGATCGCATCCCGTTCTCCCTTGATTATGGCGAGCTGCACCTTAGTCTCAGCGACTTGCTTCTCAGCCTCCGCAACTTTAGCCCGCAGAATGGCGTTTTTCTCCTCGAACTCACCGGACCGCACCTCGAGTTCTGAGCTCTTATTGCGACTAGATGCAAGCTCGCCTTGGAGAGCCCGATTCTCCAACCCTAACTTCGCCATCTGAAAAACCAAAGCTAGTCGACATCATAAGAGATTAACAGACGAAGCTAAAAAGGAGGAATGAGATCGTACCTCCTCCTCTCGTCTGGCCAACCTCTTGGTTAGCTCCTCAGCCTCACTCCTGGCTCTTGTTCTGTCAGCCCTGATCAGCTCAACTCTCTCCTGCAGAGTATTGATCCCTAACTGTTTGGCCCCGGCTTCCTCCCGGGCTTGGGATAGCTCGTTGCTCACCCGAGCTATCGTCCCTTTGTGCCATTTAGCGCCCTCCCTCAAGTGAGCGATTTTGCCATCGCGCCGCTTCAACTTCTCCTCCATTTCGTCGAGCATTCTGGTCAGGCACCTTCTCTCGTCGGCAGCTTTCCTTCCCAGCCGACCCAGGCTCTCACTATGTTCCCACCGCATCGCCGCCACCTCCGCGGAATGTTTGGACTCAATTCTAGCCAGCTCCAGGCACGCGTCTTCGTTCTTCGCCAGGAGTCCCTGCAACTCCTCCGCTCTACCTTTCTGCTTGGACACTTCGGCTAGAGCGGCCTGATACGCCGCCTTCATCCCCTCCAAACCTCTGTTGCTACTGGCTAGAAGTTCCTCGAACTTCTCAGACACCACCACTCGCGATCGAAGTTCAGCGTTGTCTCTCCTGGCCTGAACGCTGGCCCCTGTCGCCAAACTCAAACGCCAGCACATCGCCCGAGAAAGCAGGACACTCTGCAGGACAAAAGATGAGTAAAAATCCACGATCATGTCAATTAGAAAACATCCGCTGCCAAAGAACAGTAACTCACCCAAGATGCATAGGCCCGCGTCATCTTCATGAGGGTCAGATTGTCAATATCGGGGAGAAGGTGGATACTTTCGGCCACTCCCTGCTGCCCAAACGCGGCATCAACCAGTTCCAAATCTGCGAATCTATCCGCCGAAGGATCAGCACCTGGGTACAAGGCCGACCTCATCATGGCTGAAAATGCCTCTTCAACACCGGCGCTCGAGCTACTGGGTTGACCATCCCCGCCTGAGGGACCAACCTGGGCGACCTCCGCCTGAGAGGCCTTCAACCTCCCAGCCTCTTCTATCAGTGCCCTAGCCTGGGTTTCTTCGGATAACTCGGCCAACCCAAGCGCCAACCTCCCCAAAATCCTTCTCGAAGGAGTTTCCATCGCGGGACCCTTACCCCACTGTGATCTCTCTTCCGTCGTGCCTCCTTCCGTCGCTGTCACCTGCGCCTCCCCTGCAGGCTCCGCCGAAGCCTCTGTTTGGCCTGCTTCTTGAACCGCCGCGGGCGACCCAGCGTCACTACCACTGGACTCTCCCGCAGGGAGACCAAGAGGGAGCTCTTCTTGAACCTCATCGGCTGCAGCTATCCCCTCTCCCTCTCCTGCTGGAGCCAGTAGTGGTCCCGCAGAGACGGAAGGCCCCCCAGAAATGATCGCTTCCACCAGATCCATCGTCGGTTCCTCTTTCATAGGGGACGCAGTCAGACGAACCAACGGAGCCTCGTCTGAACTATCTGATATCTCCAACACGGGAGGGCAAGGGATCATAGCTGTTCTCCTGGATCCTCCTTCGCCCCTGGCGCTCCTGTCGTGACCGCCCTGGCATCCGGCGGGCTTCTTGCGGAGGTATGAGCCCTTTTCTCAGGCCTACCACTATCCGCACCGCTGCTCTCTCCTGGGCGCTTTCCTCTCTTCCTCTTGGCGAGGCTCGACAATGCCGACCTCTTGGCTGAAAGAATGGAACATATGCGATCAGATCCAAACACATTCATCGAGAAAACACACAGCGAGAAAGGTAAAAGGGAGGACTCACCTTGCGGGTCCAGGGGCTGAGCCTGGCTGCAAAGAGGGCTCCCTCCGATAAAGGTCGTTGGCCGAAAACACTTGGCCATTGCGAAGGACGTCCAAATCCCTCTCCTCCTGCGCTGACAAAATTGGATGTGTTTCCGCATCCCTAACAAAGTTTCCCCATTTCCGAGGGAAGTCGGAACCAATGTTCCCCTCTGCGATAACAAACCGGCTCTTCCATCCCTTTATAGAGGACGGCTTATCCACAATAATGTTGAAGGACCTCCGGGGTCCAATGTAGGGTCACTCTGATTTCCTCCCAGGTATCAGATGGTAGCAGGCACGGAAAAGGGGAAGAGTGGCGACAATTTGAATTTGGTGACACATGGAGATGAATTCGATGATGCTTCGCCAACTATTTGGGGCCACCATCACCGGGCAGATGTTATAATGAGTCATGATTTCCTTCACCAAGGGATGGAGAGGAAAGCGGAAGCCTGCTTTCAAGCTATCTTCAAAATATTGCATACATGTAGGCGATCCAAAGTCTAATGGTGTCCTCAACATCCTTCTGTATCTTTGATGATTGGAGTTCATTTATCAACTCCTCTAGCCCCTTATAGTGAAAATCTAATACTTGACCAAATTTTCTAAATAACCTTCCCTTATACATTGGGCCTGGCGTATCGATATTTTTTTCATGGGATGGAAGACCCAAAATTAGTGTAACTTTGTTGGCACTGAATGTGACCACCTTGCCACAAAAAATAAACTCGTCACCTCCCTTGTGACATCTTATTATATCTTCAAGTAGTCGCTCATCGACTAAGAATGGTTGTATGTCGACAAAGGTACCAAATGGGATCCTTTGGATTATTTCTATGTGGAGTATATTAAACCCATCTTCCACATGTTCTGAATGCACACTGCTAGCTTGCAATAGTTTTTAAACAACTGTGAAGCTTTCACAGCAGGAAGTGGAATAATTCCAAAGTCACTTGGAACATAGGAAAAAAATGTCAGATTATGAAAAAAAAATATGTGTAGTGTTGGGGGGTAAAATCATCATTGCATTAATACCCGTGTGAGAAGGCTAAGACCGACCTCCTCCTTTCATCTCCCCCGAGCTTCCAGTAGCTCGCCTCTCCCGAGCTCCCATAACTCGGTTTCCCCGAGCTTCCGTAGCTCGGCCTTCCCGGGCTTTCATAGCTCGGCCCTCCCCGGGCTCCCGTAGCTCGACCTTCCCGGGCTTCCATAGCTCGGCCTCTCCGAGCTCCCATAGCTGGCCATCCCGGGCTTCCATAGCTCGGCCCTCCCTGGGCTCCCGTAGCTCGACCTTCCCGGGCTTCCATAGCTCGGCCTCTCCCGAGCTCCCATAGCTCGGCTTCCCTGAGCTTCCAGTAGCTCGCCTCTCCCGAGCTCCCATAGCTCGTCTTCCCCGAGCTTCCATAGCTCGTCTCTTTCGAGCTCCCATAGCTCAGTTTCCCCAAGCTTCCATAGCTCGGCCTTTCCGGGCTTTCGTAGCTCAGCTTTACCGGGCCCCCATAGCTCGGCTTCTTCCGAGCTTCCATAGCTCGGCTCTCCTGAACTTCCTGTAGTTCGTTTTCCCCGAGCCTCTATGGCCCGGCTTCACTGGACGACCCATGATCCAATACCCACCTCCACGGAACCCGACGCGGGAGAGCCTGAGCCTACTATAACGGCACCCTAGGCAAGGAATCATGCTGAGAAGTGGTCTAGAACCTATCAAGGCCGCCTGAGACCTACCCATCTACCAGATCTCAGGCCATCAAGAAAGCTCTCCCAGCCGTCGATCCCCTAACGGACAAGATACGAATCCCAACAACCCCACAACGGCCTGATTCGATCCACTCCTATATCCTATCAACCTCTGAACCTTCCAGAAGACGCTCAAGATCCATATGACAGCCTATAAGTATCACACTCAGAGATTCCCTCAGGTATGCATGCGCTCACACCCTCACTCCCCACTCTCCTGCTGCTCGTCGGTGCTCTCGCTCCCCTAGAGCTTCCGATTGGCCGCCCCCCGGAGAGACTCTCCAGAGGGATCCACCTCCCCATTTTCTGATTGATCGTCGATTTCCTCTCATTGACTTGAGCGTCGGAGGGTCTTCCGTGGAGGGCCACCCCCAACGCCTCTCGCGCGAGGACTTGTGTGCAGGTCCACCCCCTGGAGATCGACTGCGCCCGAGTCGGAGGACGGATCCCGGTGGCAACATGTAGGGTGTCATAAAATTTGAGCAAGGGCATCACAATATCTAAACTAGGGAGTCATGGAACTGTTTCGGGCTTAAATATGTGCAAAATGTCATAATATTTTGAGCAAGGTTTCATAATATCTAAACTAAGGAGTCATGGTACTGTTTACATGTTTCTAGTTCTGTAACTTCTTTTGGGATAGTACTTAAAGGGATGTCATCATCTTCTGAATAAAAAACCATTGCTTTGCTTCCTTTCGCCATTTCGTTCTTGCGGTGCTTTTGTGTTCATAGTCTTCGTTGACACACAAAACCACTTTTCTCCATGGAGGGAGAAGAAAAAACAGTGGAGGAACTTTGGGACACCAGAAGCTACTCGACCATCAAAGAGAAGAGAAAAAGCATAGGCAAAAACAATGGAAGAAATTCTAGGATGCAAAGGTTATTTATCCCACCTTCAGAAGAAGATGAAACAACACTAGTGCGCCTTCTGAATGAAAAGAACGGACACCTAAAAAATTCAAAATTATCCTTTTCGAAAGATAAGAGTTCAAAAATATCCTTTCCCATGTGTAAAGAGATGGTAGAAGTGGCGGGATCATGATCATGAATTTGTAACCATACCCTCTCGCATCCTGTCCCGTCCCGTCCATGTGCAACCCACATTTTTTGAATGAGTGTCATAGATTTCTAACTATGGTATCATAATTTTACAACTAGGGTGATGTAATATTTTTTCAGCCTATTTTAGAGATCTTCCAAGGATGTCATAATTTTATAACTACGGTGTCCTAATTTTACAACTAGAGTATTGTAATTATTTTCAGCCAATATCAAAAGCCTACCTTGGGATGTCGTAACGCTTTGCCTTATAACTTTCTGAAAGAGTGTTATAATTTTGTAACTAAAGTGTCATAATGTTATAACTATGGTATCGTAATATTTTTTTGGTTGAATCAAAAGTTTATCCTAGGATGTCGTAATGCTTTTCCTTAACATTTCTTGTAAGAGCATCATAATTTAGTAACTAGAGTGTCGTAATTGTAAAACTAGAGTGTTATAATTTTCTTCTGATCGATTTCATCCTGAGGTATCATAAAGTTTTGCGTCAACATTTTCTGTAAGGGTGTCATAATTTGGTAACTAGAGTGTCATAATTGTTAAACTGGGGTATCGTAAATTGTTTTCGACCAATTTTCTCCTAGGTGTCGTAAAGCTTTGCCTTAACATTTTCTACAAGGGTGATGTAATTTTGTAACTAGAGTGCTGTAATTATAAAATTGATAATTTATTTTTGGCTGATTTCCTCTTGGGTCTCGTAAAGCTTTGCCTTAACATTTTTTGGAAGGGTGTCATAATTTTGTAACTAGAGTGTCACAATTGTAAAACTGGGGTATCATAATTTTCTTCTAATCAATTTTCTCTTAGGGTATCATAAAGTTTGCCTCAATGTTTTCTGTAAGAGTGTCATAATTTTATAATTAGGGTGTCTTAATTGTAAAGCTATTTTTGTCTAATTTTCTCCTAGGGTGTCGTAAAGCTTTGTCTTAACATTTTCTTTAAGGGTGTCATAATTTTGTAACTAAAGTATCGTAATTATAAAATTGTGGTATCATAATTTTTTTTCATCTAATTTTCTTTTGGGGTATCATAAAGCTTTTCCTTAACGTTTTCTGTAAGGATGTCATAATTTTGTGATTAGGGTATCGTAATTGTAAAACTGGGGTATTTTGCTCGATTTTCTCATGGGATGTCTTAAAGCTTTGCCTTAACACTTTATAACTAGAGTTACGTTATTTTATAACAAGGTTATCATAATTCTACAACTAGGATGTCTAATTTATTTTCGGCTGATTTTCTCATGAGGTGTCATAATTTTCTTTCAAAAGAAGAAGAAACAACACCTGCATGCCATCGGAAGAAGAAGAAGAATTGAGTTATCCTTTCCAAGAGAAATTTCGAAGGAAAAAAAATGTTCTTTGTCATGTGTGAAGAGACTACAAAGCAGTATTAATGCACATCATGCTCAAAACAAAACATCATACTCTGTTATCCCATTCCATCATATCAAGCCATGTAGAATTTGTTGCACCAAAAACGATGTACAAAAACTTTTCCAAAGGATTATAGACAAGTTGGGCCTTGTGGCTACAGATCAAGGATATAACTTTAGGTCCATCCACATGAGCCTCGGCTAAAAATTTTCATGTCTTAAGTTTTTTTAAAATTTTTTTGGCCAACTTCTTTCTTAAGCACTTTCATGTAAACAAGTTTCTTGAAGAAAGGAAAAGAAATACAATATCATGGATTCAATTTTCAGTGCTTTGCCTGGTAGATTTATTGATAGGTGCTAGCACTTAACTTATTGGTGACTTTAGAAAGTTCTTGTCAGACTCTATCCAGGCTGGACCATGACATGCACGGCCCTTAGGTAATGGGTCACGACATAACAAATCTTGTACACTTAATTAGTTTTGATTATTTGCATGACATGCTGATGGCAACTTTATTCTAATCCGATGGAGACCCACTCCAACTTTCTTCGATTGAAAGAGATTTTTAAAGTTTTCACCAAATTCAAGATAGATTTCTAAAAAAATCAAAAATCATGATTGAGACCATGAATAATATACATACTTTCAATCTCAAATCTACCCCAAATTTATATTTAACTTATTTTTTTACACTATATATACATGTGTGTGAATGAATCAAGGCTTTTTTCTTTAGTAATTTGATATTTATTATGAACTTTTTAAAGTGAGAATAATATAATTTTTATATTTTTCATACAATTAGCTTATAAGTTTAATAAAAAGAATAATTAAAGTATGTTTTTAGAGTTTTTTTTAAAAAAAATAGAATAGGGGTGAAGTAATGGGTATGGTCGAAGTTTCTCGTTTTAGCTTGTAAGATTAGGGATGAGGACTAAACTTACTACTCCAGTAGACCATAAAGTAGGGATCAGATGAATGAAGTATGGGAAGCCAAGTATGGAAGCCAAGAATAATGTAGACAAAAGCTGACCCCTATCTACTCGATGCCATTATTAACATAGCATCAAAATGGAGCTTTAACACTGTAGCAAGGCACACTAATGGCCTTTTTGGTTGTAAAGTTTAAGCAAAGGAAATTAAGGCCCTCTTTTTTTCTTTTTTTATGCAGACGGATGATCACACCATTTTAGGATAAGTCGAGCCCGATATATCAGAATATAAAATTTGAAGAAAAACAGGAGGCCAAGAATCTCCCTGCATCCAGATCCAAAAGCCAGAATGATAAGCCACCCTAGCAGCGATCCAATCAGCCGCTGAGTTGGCTTCCCTATAGATGTGCCGATTCTGAGCGGTATGAACTCCTTGGAGCATAGAGAAAATGTCATGAATCAAGGGGTTAGTTGACAGACTATTAATTGGCTCCTGCAGGAGCCAACGGATAACAGTAAGAGAGTTTCCTTCAATGACAAGACAACGGGTGTCCAAACTACGAATGGCACAGAAAATACTAGCCCGCGCAGCAGACAGTTCAGCAAGAGGGACAAATGAGTCTAGAAGGCCAAAACCACCAACTACCAATAAAGCACCATTTGCCCCTCGAATCACAAAGGCTGAACCTGCATATCTATCACAGACGCTCCTATCAAAATTAATTTTGACAAACCCTAAAGATGGGAGCTCCCAAGAAATAAAGATCGTGCGATGGTGCGCTGCCAAGGCAGCATGAGAGCTCCAGAGGCCAGGGCTATCAGAATCTAGAACAGAGTGATGGGATGTGAACTCCTCGGATAAAGAGAAGGCTGACGTGAGAATCCAGTGGGACGAAGTCATCTCATTAGTGAACACAAGCTGGTTCTGGGATAATCAGATCTGGTAAGCTATATAAGCCCTTATGGTACCCTGGTGGTAGAAGTCCCTCTGCTATCCCTACCTGATCAAATCCAGAAAGGATATACAATGAGAAGAAGTACCATCGACGTAGGGCCGATCATATGAAATATGCTATATCTGTCTAGCTCTGGAGAAGGTAAAGATAGCATGATCGACCATCTCCTCCTCAAGACCACAAAGCGGGCAAGTAGGCTGGATGCTCAACCCATGCCTAGAGAGTAGGAAGCAGGTCAAAAGACAGTTTTGAGCAAGCTTTCAAACAAAAAGCCAAACCCTAGGGTGGATGGGAAGATGCTAGATCCAAGCCATATCCATCGACTGCAGGGACTGAGCTCTATAAATCCTCAGAAGATCCCTAATAGGAGCACGAGCGATACAGGATCTCCTTCAAACCCTGATATCAGTGGTATGATCCAGAATGAGAGAAATAGATAGAATGCGGTGATAGAGCTCATCCCCAAATAGGCTGGAAAGAAAAGGGGTATTCCAAGCAGAACGGTTCTGGATAATTAAGTCTGTGACTCTCAAACCACTTGAAATGACAGTGCTGAAAAAGGTAGGCCAACACAACAGAGGGATGTCTGCAATCCACGTATTCCAAACAACATCCATCGAGGCTCCATCACCAATCAGCCAGGAGATGTTGTTCAGAATATCCGAAGCATTCTGACAGACCTCTTTCCAAAAGAAAGAGTACCCTCGAGTAAACTGAAGTTCAGTGGAAGAAACCCAGTCACAGTATTTGGCATGCATGAAAGAGCTTCACATACATTGCGGCTCAAGAAAAAATCAAGTGGCATGCCTAGCAATCAAAGCCTTCCTCCTAACAATGAGGGACTAGATCCCAAGCCCCCCCTCAGAGATCGACAGACAGATAATGTCCCAAGCCAATAAATGAATACCATGTCCATCCTGCATCGAGGCCCAAAGGAAGTTTCTGAAATATCTCTCGATCTTTCTCAAGCAAGTCAATGGAATAGCAGCATTAGATAACAGATAGAAAGGAAGAGAGGAAAGCACCGATCGTAAAAGAGTAATCCTCGCCATCATAGATAGACCAGTAACCTGCCATCCAACCAGACGATCGCGAACACGCCTCTCAAGGTCACTAAAGTTAGAAGTCCATGGCCGTCTCCTCGATATAGGAATCCCCAGATAGGATAGCCTGTCAGCTTGAACAGAGATACCCATGATTTATGAGATAGACCCTCTTAATGTAGAATTTGTCAGGAGGCTGAAGCAAATCAAGGATTTACTCAGATTAACTTTCTGTCCAGAAGCCCAACAATAAGACTGCAGTATAGTGGCAAAAGTGGTAGCATTGCAGATATAAGCCTTTCCTAAAAGAATGCAATCATCAGCAAACAGAAGGTAAAAAAGCGAGGGCCTCCCAAGGCTTGCACTGTAGGGGACCAGAGAGGAGTCATGTTGATCCTGGGAAAGTGCTTGAGATAAAGCATCAGCTGAGAGGATGAACATAAATGGGAAAAGAGGACAACCCTACCTCAACCCCACCTCAGAGTGAAAGTAATCCGTCTGGCCACCATTTATAAGAATAGAGAAGGACGGACGGTAAACACAGGCTATGATTCAGTCAATAAAGAGCTCCTCGAACCCAAACTCATCGAGAGTGCGAAGTAGAAAAGCCCAGCCCAGTCTATCATAAGCTCTCTCCATATCTAGCTTAACAGCCATGAGACACTGATGATCAGGGGCTCTCTGAAGATCATGCATAAATTTCTGCGCCAACAAGGCATTATCAGTGATACTATTGCCCCTAAGGAAAGCGCCTTGCACTGGAGATATAAGATGAGGGATCACCTGATGCATCTAAGAAACCAAGAGGCATGCACATACCTTATATAACCTAGTACAGAGACTAATAGGCCGGTAGTGCTGGGGAATGGAAGCATCTGAGCATTTTGACACCAAGGTTACAAAAGTTCGATTCTACTCAGAGGGAATGAATTTTAACTGAAAGACCAACTGGATCGCCTGAACAATGTCCTGGCCCAAGATACCCCAATAGTGGCGGAAGAAACAAGGAGGGAACCTATTCGGCCCAGGGGCCTTATCCGCTCAAAGGTCCCATAAAGCCTTACAAATGTCCTCTAGCAAAATGGGTCAAATAAGAAGATCATTCTCTTCTGCAAAGACTCTGTGGGTGTTCGAAATAGGAAAGACAGAGAACCCATCACCAGTCTGTTCAATCCATCTAGACTGAAAGAAATGAAGAAGTTGATCCCTAATCATCTAAACTTCCTCCTGATAATGTCCCTCCTCATTAGCCAAATGCCTGATACGGTTCATAGCTCAGCATTTAAGAGTGGCATAGTAAAAAAATCTAGTATTATGATCCCCTTCTTTAATCCACTGAATCCAAAATCTTTGCCTCCAATAAATCTCTTGCTGTGATAGAAGGAAATGATGGATCGCCAAACTAGAGCGAAGGGAAGAAAGATTAGAATCATTAAGCAAACCCTTCGATCCTCTTTGGCCTGGAGCGAAACAATCATAGATTCAACTTGCTCAACTTGCCTCATAATTTCCCCCATCTCTCGACGATTCCAACTAGAGAGCCTGCATCTAGCAAGAGCTATACGCCTAGATAATCTATAGATAGCACTTTCTCTGACAAGAATACGCCACACCTCAGAAATGATAGACCTAGCAAAGTAATAATATGTCCAAAATTTCTTAAATCTAAACTATCAACTCTGATGAATAGCCACTTTAGTAGATATAAGAAGAGGCCAACGGTCAGAGGCAATACGAGACAGATGAGTGACGGTGGCAGAAGGGTAAAGCTGAATCCAGTTAGAAGAGGCCAAGGCCCTATCCATCCTTTCCCAGACTCGAGCTGAACCTTGCCGATTGTTACACCAAGTAAATTGGGACCCCAGGAACCCCGGATCCAAAAGACCAACATTAGAAATGAAAGTCTTGAACTCAGCTCTGGCAGCGGCTCCAATAGACTGCCTATCCCCTCTCTTCTCATAGTCCCCTGTAATGCAATTGAAGTCACCAGCTATAAGGGATGAAAACCCCTGAGCCAGCAAAGACTGAATCTCATCCCAGAGCACCCGACATTCCTGAAAGTCTGTACTAGCATAAACACCTGAAAGGATCCAATGGACAGAGGTTCCCTCTGAAATGATAGTAGCAACTTGCTGCCCACAGCAATGAAAGGCATCCACTCTCACTTTGTTGTTTCTTTAGAGCACTAGAATACCACCAGACAGACCGACAAACTCATCTGCATAAGAAACCCATGATCTGAAAATCTATCTCTAAAAGTGATCCAGACTACCCCCAGATAATCGAGTTTCGAGCAGGACACAAATATCAAAGCTATGAAGTTGTAGTAGCCTCCCAAAAGAGGAGCGAAACGATGATTTCAAAGCTCCTCTCACATTCCAAATCAGGATCTTTATTCTAAAATTTGAGTCGGGGGGCCAGCCTTATCCCCTGACATCTCCTCATCACAATGGTAACTGATTGGAGAAAAACCCTCCACATGCGCCTTAGCACTGCAGTCCACTGACTGGGAAGGCCCCATCCCTTCCATAGACGCAACTTGCTGAATGGCCTGCTTGAGCTTGTAGACCGCAGCCTCATGGGTATGTCCAACCACCACCTCCAGATTGGTGACCCCTGAAATAACTCCTAGGTCGGGTCCAACCATAAAGCGAGACTTTCTAGTACCCTGACCAGAACCCCGGGCTGAAACTGATGAAGCAGAAAAAGTGAAGGCCCCAAGCTCACATCCTTTGGCAGCGAGGGGGGCCTTGCCTTTAGCTTTAGCGGACTTAGAGACCACTCTATGTGCTAAAGACTCCATAGGGCGGGCCCTTTTAGACGGTCCCAGATTAGAGTTCATGCGGGTCTTCGGGCGCTCAGGCCCACTGCCAGACCCCAATATGGAGAATGGGTTGTAGACAGTGATCTCAGTTTGCACTGAACCAGAATGGGGTTCAACTGCCTTACCCCCCAACACTCCATCCATTTGCTGAAACATAGTCAGGGTTATATCCATATTAGCATCTGGCACGCTATTAATGTAAACCACAGAGTGGGGTTCAACCACCAAATCCATCGGCATGCCACTGACTTGAACCTCACAGAGGAGTTCAGACTACAATTCAGAAGCAGAACTCACCAGCACACCAGAGTGAGACCGGCACAGTTGCTTGGGGATTACCTGTCCATGATCCGACGGCTTCAGCATAGAAGAGGGAGTTCGCCGAGGTTGCCAGCGAGCGAGCTTCTTAGGGGATCGCTTGGTTCACTCATGACCTGGCTTCATCCTCCAAAGGCTGGATTAGAACCTGGATGATATCCGGAAACAGCCGCTTGAGCTCAGCTACTTCAGCCGAAGAGGGAGATGAAGAAACCCATTTAAAACAGTCAGCAGGAGCTCGATGCAAAGCCAATCTGGCAGTCCTGGCCCTATCAAACACCGCCGGAGAAGGAGCAGGAGCTGTTGCTGTAAATCAGACGAAGATGATTGGAGATGGCGACAATCTTATCGGTAATCAAAGCAGACCATGGCCGGAAACATAAACCTCAAAGCAAGAGAAAATACATTAGAGAGTGCTTTAAGTACCGACCGTGCTAAAACTACTGTAACAATAACTGTAGCAACTTTTCGCACTCTGGAACAAAATATTTTATTGACTCGAAGGCCCTCTTTAGATGTTGGTTCCAAAGAAAGCCTTCTTAATTGACAACACTGATGAAATCGTGTTGGAAAAGATCAGAGCTGACACAGTTGGTAAGTTATCCTAGCTGTCAGTAGAAATAACCAATTTTTCAAGTTGATTTGTCTATTCTCTTGGCTATGCTTAGATACTGTCTTCAGAATTATTGAGGGGTTTATAGGATGTTTATCAGCCTAGTACGAAAAACATAGGTGACATAAACTGATAGAGAGGTGATTGTCCTTGTAAAATTATTGGTGCCCAGCCCAAGTACTTCAATGAGGAGACAAAAGAAAAACTTTATTGCAAGGATTAATAATTTTCCACCACAACCGCACCAACCATCCCACTTACTCCATGAATGACATAATATGGTCTAAAAGCCCTAAAAGCAACGATGTTCTATGGTTATCTTGTCTATTGCTAGAACATGCCTCTTGTTTAACAAATCTTTCCTCCATTGATAGCTAGGAGAATTGGGGTGTCCATTGGCGGCGTCAACCAAAACCTACAATAATTATATCTTCCAAATTATCACTTCCAAAAGCTATAATTCAAATTCGCGGGGCACTTTCGCATACTCAAATCAACTGTAATACCATTTATTAAATACCATTTGTAACATCATCCATTAACTCATTAGCAGATCAAAATTATATGATCTTAAAAATTTAAGTAAAAATTAATTAATAGCAAAAGAACTTAAGCTATAAGTACTTTTCTTTTTTTTAATCTGATGTAGGACTATTTTTTAAAAGGCATTATCTTAGCATTCTCGATGAGGAGTCAAGACTATTTGTGATCATTATCTTGAGTTAAAAACTTTTTATTAAAGTAACTCCTTGATTAACTAAATATACTATGAGGGAAGAATCAATCAACTGATTATCGTGCTCAATTGATCTTGTTCTTAAAGTATCCTCATATCTGAATTGGTCATTGCTTAACCTCTTGATACGTGAGAATGTAGTGCATATTGTTTTAAAAAATAAAATAAAGAAATAAAGAAAAATACTGAGCAAGACCGTTGGACGGCGGTTCAGGATTAGTGGCTCATGCTGGGAAAAAACTACACTTTTTTTACTTGCACACTAAGGTACAATAATCAAGTTTGGCCAAAAACAAGAACGATAATGATGTGATAATGAAAGGAATGTCTTTGCCCGGCGAAGAATCACTGGCCAGCTTTGCTTGGTGGAAATGTGCAATGGGGCTTTCCCTTCAAAATATGTCTTGATGACTCCCAAAGTCAACCTGGTAGGAATGTGGTGGTATTCGAAAAGTAAAATTTGTGGTCATCTCTAGTCATTAGATGAAAAGCTCTCCGTTGACCTTTGTTGGATGGTGGCAGAGGCATCATAGACACAACCAGACTTTCACTTCCAGCAATCTAAAAATCTTGGATCACTTCAACTGAACTTGAACCCAGTGAATATAATCGCTTGCGACCAGATATATATCAAGCTTGTATACCTTTTCCATGGCTGACATTATTGTTCTTAGAGCTCGTTTGATTCACGATAAAAATTATCATAAAATTTTATTTTATAAATTAAAATTTGATTCATACTTTTACAATTCATTCGTGAGAATACTTGTTCCACGTAATTTAAATTTTGTATTTTATAAGAAAAAAATTTCATCAATACCGTGGGTTTACTCTTTCACTATAGCATGTTTTCTTTTTATTCTCAATATATCCTCTTTCCTATCGTATACTTTTTTTTTCTAAATCAGCCGGTGAGAGAATGAGAGAAGAAATGTTTCAGCTCTCATTCGTTTGCTTTTCTTCTTCACATTTCGATTATTAACTGAAAAAAGATATCTTAATTTTTTGACCATTTTTTATAACTAAGTTATAAAATTAGATAGAAAAAAAAAGTTTTAAGAAGTAAAAGGTATAATAAATATTCTGCACTACTTTTTTTAAAAATAAACTGTTTAACTAAATGTGACAACTTTATTTTTTTTTTTTCAAAAAAAATACCTATTTTTATGATCAACCAAACGTTGTTGTTTAGACATTTGTGAATCTAATTTTTAGGCATTCTATTTTTATTTGAAAATCACTTTCCGTAAATCAAATGAATCCTCAGAAATTAATACTATGTTTTTTTTTTGATACAGGCATTACACCAATTTAGTATGAGTCGAGCCCGATATATCTTAAACAAAATTTGGAGAAGAACAAAAAGGCAAGGATCTTCCTGCGTCCAGATTCAAAAATCAGAATTATAAGCCACCCTAGCAGCGATCCAATCAGCCACAGATAGAGATGGGCACCGGACTGTGCCGCTCATGGGCTGACACGGTCCGGCACAAACTGGGTCGTGCTTATCACGGCACGAAACTGTAGCCATGTCGTGCCAGGCTTGAAAAATCCGGCTCATCGGCCCGGCACGGCACGGCACGCTAGGGAGAGAGGCCAAGGAGAGAGAGAGAGGAAGAGAGGGGCCAGGGCCAAGGTGGCCTTCTTTTAGGCAGGAGCCGGTTTGGCTCCCGCATTGGTCCAGGCTCGGTGGCATGCCTGCCGCTTTGCCGAGCCTAGGAGGTGGTTAGCGACCCCTACTGGCACCGGGCGAGCGTCCGATGGGGACCAGGCGTGGGAGAGAGAAGAAGGCCAAAGTGGCCTTCTCCTAGGCAGGAGCCAAGTTCAACTCCCGCATTGGTCCAGGTCTGGCGACGTGCCTGCCGCCTTGCCAGACCTAGGAGGTGGCCGGTAACCCTCATCTGCGCCGAGCGAGAGTCCGGTGATGGTTCGGCCGGCCGGTGGTGACCGGTCGTGCCATCGGCACAGTAATGGCGTCACAGCCCTCGTGGGAAAACGAAAGAGAAAGAGAGAGAAAGAGAGAGAGGGAAAGGAAGGCCGCGATAGCAGCCAACTCTAGGTTCGTGTGAACCAGGGGAACGAGAAAGCAAAAAAAAACAACGAGGGATTGGGGATTGGGGTTGGGCTGGGCCTCTGGCACGGCCCTGATAGGCCATGTCGGGCTGATTTTTTTCCTAATGGACATGGCCCGTCTAGAGATGCAGTCCGATGTGCCTGGGCCCTGCCGTGCCAGGCATGGTCCAGTGCCCATCTCTAGCCGTAGAGTTGGCTTTCCAAATTAATACTATGGTTGGCATAGATGTTTGGTTGAAATTTTGATTCAAAGCGAACTTGTTTTTCAGCATGGAATAGAGGATACCATGGAGAGAGAGGATACCATGGAGAGCATAAGGTAGTGTTTGAAATAGGGGGTAAGAGGGGATATCCAGGGATATCCCCTCTTATTCCCAAAAGCCATAACTATAATGGATAGCTGGGAATAAAGTTAACCAAAGGGATAATCCATGGTTAACCATGGTTAACCATGGGATATCCCCTCAATTTATTTCCTAGAAAATGTAGGAATAGCTGGTTATCCCTCCAAATAAGAGTAAAAAAAAAAGTTATCCTATGGATTTACCTTTTTACATTTGATATGATCAATAAGATAGCCAAGGGATATCCCTAAGGATAACCAGGGGATAAACTCTATTCCGTACACTTATTCATGAATAATATTTTTTTCTATCAAACACTACCTAGATGTACAAAGTTCTGCATTTGTCCCGGTAGGCGTAGCTTAAATGGAGAGAGTGAAATGTATGGCCTTTTTGTGTCTACAGTCCCTCATCAACTTGGACTACGGAGAGATCACAAATAAAACCCACGTTTGTCTGCCAGTAGGCGTGAAAAGGACAACCAAAGCACTAAAAAAGGACCCCCCATGCCCATGTTCTTCCTCTCCATGTGCCCCCAGCTATGGGTTGGAGGCCTTGCCTCCTTGCAAACAACCTCCCAGCATCCAGCAAGAGGAAAAAAATTTTGGCCTTATTTGAGCAGCTCTCTAGAGTTGTGCACAGATAGGAGTCGAATCTTTATCAGTTTGATTTATATTGATTTTTTAAAAGTTTAAAGTTAAAGTAAATTTTTTGATTTCAAAAATTTTTAAATGAAGATTATATTAAGAGATTAAAAAAAAAATCATCATTAAGATTAATTTTACAGTTTAGTTGATCCTTTTAATTTGCACAACCTTAGTAATATCCTTGTACTACCTTGGAGACCAAATTTAACCACATTTGTCTGCCAATATTCATCAAAGGACAACCACAGTATAAAAAGCACTAGCAGGCCCCCACCCTATTGACTGGCTTTTGAAATTCTCCTCTCCCACTCTATGCCCATGTTCTTCCACTCCATGTGCCTCTCCAGCCACAGATTGGAGGTTTTGATTTCCTGCAGACTACCTCCCTGCATGCAGCAAGAGGAAAAAATTTGAACCTTATTTGAGCATGCATGGCCAAGTTGGATCGATTTAAAGATATTTTTTTACTAAATTATTTTAAATTGATTTATCAAAATTAAAACTAAAAAGTTTGAATTGATATTGTTTCTGTTTGTCTTTTTAGAAGATCATGCAAACTTTGTGCAATCAAATAGCTAGCAATGCTATTATTCACACTAAAAAGGACCATAGTTTTTACATAATTCGATTAACTTTAATACAAATAAAAGCCCAATTCAATTTATATTATTTTTTAAAAAAAATTAAATAGAATCAAACTTATAACTTTTTATTTTAAAAAATTGAATAATAAATTAAAGTAAAAATAAAATAAAAAGAAGATGAATTCAAATCAAATTGAAATCATGATTAAAATCGCTGATAAGATCCCACACATCTTTTCCGATTTGCTTGATGTTTTGGAAGTATTTTCCAATGATATCTCAAAGCTGGTGAGCTTTTATAGCTATCCATCCTTATCCACGTCAGCTTTCTACCTTAGATTTCCAATGATATGCTATATCTCAAGAGGGACAAGCCAACTACCTGCACTTTTTTCTTGGGAAAAACAAGTTTGCCAAGGAGAATCATAGGAAGGAGCAAAGAGGGGTAGCCCACTCGTCAAAGATTGGAAGCTAAGTCCCAAGTTTGATAAAAATATACAACAGCATCGCAGTAAGCTATGTTCACGGTCAACGTACAATATTGCAGCCAAAATAAATCTTTGCTTCTTGTTTCCTTTCCTACACAGCGCTTGTTTAAACGATGGCCTAATTATTTGCAAACCAATTAAGAGCTCTCATGGGTGATCACACAGCTGCCATCTTCTGTCCTCCTATCTCGATCTTATCAATGTTGAAGAGTATATGCTGCTCAACAGGGTGATAAATTAAAGAGGTGTGCAGTATAAAAGAGGAGCAGTTTACCATGAGTTCACACATGCAAGCAACTTCTCTGTACATGCTTTGGTTGCAATTATTGACATTTTTTTTTGAGAAAATGCAATTGATCGATGATTTTCCAACAATACTTTGCGTTACATTGTTTCTAAACTTTGAGCTCCCAAGGAACTGCAGCAGCTCCTAGAGTCATGATTGCCATGCACTACATCGCATGATCATATGCTCTCAAAAATGCAAGCAAAAAGGAGTACTATATTATTGTTTCCTCACTAACATATATATATATTATCCAGGGCTAACTAAATCGAAATTCCTCAGCAGAAGTAAACTACATTCATCATCATATAAAAATTTGCAATATTATACAACATATATACCACCTTTCACTCCCCAATTAGAGAATTCAAAGACCAACCCAACCCCATCCATATCACCCAAGGGCTAACATACTATGTTACACATCTCATTCCAATGTTTCTATGGCAAAAACACCTAACTCCAACTCTAAAAAAAACTACAGCAAGCGACAAAAGCCCAAGCAACACAAAGACAACAAGAGCACTATTATGAACTCCTACATCAACATAGTATAATATCATACCCTGCCCTGCCTTCCAAGCCCACCTGAAGGCGAGGAAGTACCGCCGCCGCCGCCGCCGCTCCCCATGCTGCCTTTCCCACCCATTGCAATATGATGGTGATACGCTGACGATGACGATGGCGACCCATACATCTGGTGCCCCATCATCATCATCCCTCCACCACCAACACTACCACCATACATTCCGGCGCCTCCGCCTCCGCCGGCGGTACTAAAGCCGCCGTCATTGCTCCCCAGAGGGCCGCCACTGCTGACCTCCTTCTGCTGGGACTGGGACGACGAGGAGATGCCCTTCTCGCCCTCCATCTCCCGGAACTTCAGGAGGTAGACCTTGAGGGGCTCGACGTACTCCTCGAAGCCGAGGGTGGTCATGGCCCAGAGGAGGTCGTCGCCGTTGATAGTCTTGCGCTTCTCCCGCTGGCACTTGTCCGAGGCCTCGCCGGTGATGAAGCTGATGAACTCGGAGACGCACTCCTGGACCGTCTCCTTGGCGTCCTTGGAGATCTTGGCGTTCGCCGGGAGGGCCTTCTTCATGATTCGGCTCACGTTGGCGATCGGGAGGAAGCGGTCCTGCTCCCTAGGGGACAACAACTCGCTGTTCCCCGCCGCATTGCTGGTGTTCAGCCCTCCAGACTCGTTGTCCGAATCCGCCATCGATCAAGATCCAAACTTGACGACGAATTCTCACAGCCCGGACCAAATTCGAAGCTTTTCACCAATATCTGGATTAAAATCTAGGCTTCTCGAGCTTGCTTTAAGAAAACTAACGAAGAGTTCACAGGATTCAGAGAAGCGATCGAGAATAATTCTACACGCTAAAAGGACCTCAAAGGATGCCGATGCAGACTTATTTGGACTGGAATTAGGTATCCAAGGGCGATCTTTCGAGGTTTAGAAAAAGAAATCGATGGATAACTGAGGTAGACCAACAACAGCTAAGAATATCCGAGAAAGACCCAGAGGTAGAAGGAAGCGGGAGCCGGTATCGTTTCCAGGGGAATTCTAAGCGACTGGGGCTCCACAATTCGATCCAGACAAAAAGAAAGAAGGGCAATTTCCAATCGGAAGATTCAAGGAACTACGGTATCGGCTCTTCCATTGGAACAGCTAGCGAGGACGTCGATCGACAGACGAAAAAAAACGAGAAAGCGCTCGAGTGACCTACAGGTGTCTATGGAAACCCTACGACTCCATGGATTCCGGTCGGGGTTTCACGTCGCCGAAGAAGGAGGGGGCTCGGGAGGCACGCCGACCGTCGGAGGCGGAGGACGAGGGGAAGCGCGAGCGAGCGAGCGAGCCAGCGGGCGAGAGGGGGGAGGGCCTCCGGGATGCCCGGGTCCGTTGGATCGCGGTTCTAATATCTCATCGAGAGCAACACGTGGACAGCCAGGGTCCGTTTGTTTGTCGATAAGTATGGGCCAAGTGGGATCCCGAGGACCGTCGATGCGCGGGCTCTGTTGCTGATCTCGTTCGTTGGTGGGAGTCGGCCCCACGTTGAAGTCGGTGTAGTGTGCTTCCAACTAAATATGGTGTGAACTTGACACATAGTTTATATATGCTTCACAATTTTAGTCAATGCATGAAAAAAAAAAAAAGCAAAAAAAAAAAAAAAAAAAAAAAAAAAAAGGAGGGCGGTGATCTCATATCATTAATTTTTCCTTAATAATATATAATATATATATATATTTATATATATATATATATTTTTTATTACAGACGGCGATCACATCACTCTGGCGTAAGTAAGCCGAAAGATCTGAGTACAATATTTGTTGCAAAATAACAGGACAAGGGACATCGAATTACCAAATCCACTGACCGGGATGACGGGCAACAATAGAAACAATACAATCAGCCGCAGCGTTGGCTTCCATATATATGATGAATCTCAAAGGCACTAGTAGACTGAAAAGAGACTCTGATATCTTTGATCAGGGATTTAGAGAAGAATAAGAATCACATCCCCCTAATCCACCTGATAATCGAAAGAGTCACCTTCAATGATCAACCGACGATAGCCCAAATGGCGAACAGCAAGTGATATAGCCCATGCAGCCTAAAGCTCAGCATAGGGATCGAAATGTAATAGAGCTATGACTAACAGCAAGTAACTGGCCCTCAGCCACAAATAATAAACCAGAACCAGCATAATGATAATTTTTTTATGTTTTTCCATTGTTGTACTTTTCTTATCGATCTCTCGGGAAGCAAAGAGAGTACTCTAAGAAATATAACCAGGATTCATATATCTATGGATGCAACTAGACCGAGATCCAACCATGCAATCATGGAGGTCATGCATCAATGGTCTTTTCGTCCATGTTCCAAGGTGATTGAAGCTCATGTTTCTCATACATATGCAATCATGGAGCGCATGCATCCATGGTCTTTTTGTCCATGTTCCAGGGTGATTGAAACACATTTCTCATACATAATGCGACGCGTACGCATGATTCAAGAATGTTCAGGATTTCATTGGCCCCATTGTGATGCCAATATCCTCTCTCATGTGCCTTTGCCCCTCTAACATTTGGATGCTTGTGAGTGCATGAGGTTATGATTTTTAGCATGTTTGTCTCATACATGACATGGAATATATGCAATCATGGGTGATTATCTCCTACATAAATGTTTGTGATTGCAAGATTAGATTTTTCAACTTTTATTTTGAGCAGACGTTTCAAACTCCTGTCAATATATATAACTTATAAATTATATTTTTGATCCTCCAACTTTCACTCAAAATTTTAGTTGATCCACAAACTTTCAGTAATTATAGTTTATTCTCAAATATTACATTTCTAATGTCTTGTTATATAAATCAGATAAAACTAATAAAATAGCTAATGTATCATCCCAATGCATTCACGGGAGTTGATTGATAAATAATATATTAATTTTAACTAATCTTATTTAATGAAAAGTCAGAAATATGATATTCTTAGAATCTGAAGAACTAAATTGTAACAAATAAAAATTTGTTGATCAAAATAAATTTTAAATAAAAATTTGATGATCTATACTTTTGCATATATATATATATATATATATATATATATATATATATATCTTTTTTTGTGTGTGTGTGTGTGTGTGTGTGTGTGTGTGTGTGTGTGGACTTGGTATTATAAAATAAAGAGATGGTTAATTCATCCAATGTTCAAAGTTTTCTTTGAGCCGCAAACTTTGTTTATAATAATTTTTTAGAAGTTCAAGCATTTCTAATTATTGCTTGACTAACAAGTTAAAGAAAAAAACCACCACAAAAATGACAGTCAATAATTGTATTATAGCATTTCATGTTGCACTAGATTTTAAGTAACAACTGCCACAAAAACTAGAAATCATGACTCAAAAGTGAATTGAGGTTGGAGCTATGATCTAAAGATTTATTATTAAGCTTGTCTTGGTTGTTTGATGGAAACACTCTAACAAAAATTTGAAGCTTCCAACTCTAATGAGAGATTTAGTGGCAGCATGCAACCATGAATGCAAGCATTTCTCCTGCCCAAAAAGAAGACGATATATATGCAAGCACTTCACTTTGCAGTGCATCATGCCTTTGTTCGTTACATATTTCACATTTTAAGAATCTTTCCTCCTTGGCCTAACAATTAAAAGCTGACTAAATTTAAGGATGCAAGAGTTAGATAAGATATTTAATCTATAAAGAGGTAGCTAAGCACTTCTCTGCGCATAGGAGACAGCTTGATGCCATTAGAGATCAAAACATTTTGTATAAAAAAAAGTTAGCTTTCAACCGGAATTTATGCAACACCCTCTACATACAAAATTTTGTGCCCCTCATGCACCAGACACCCACCTTATATGGTCCCTACATGTTGCTGTTTGTGACAAAGCATCAGTTAAGAGGATATGTCAAGAAGTGGGTTCATGGACTAATTAAAATTATGCAGCTAAATAAGTCTAGAAGCTTTGGGACCATTCCTTTTTGGCCTCTTAGCAAGTGGGTCTTGATTCATTAAAAAATCCTTTTACGTTTTAATGCTCAACACTTTCAATCTAAACAAAGTGTGAATGATTCTAATAATGGTCATATTATATTGATCAACAAAGAGTTAAAGGTTGAAGTGGCAAGGGCCGGCGAACATAGAGTTCTGGAAGAGTAGAAGGAACCTAGAAAATTATGTTACGATGCTTGCAGCGATTCAAAATGACTACACCTTAAAGAAGGCAGGAAGCCACCTCCCAGCCCTTTGGGGCCAATCCGTCATGGGTATTTCAAAAGAGCAATGCTGTGATGGCAACACCAATGCAAGATAATCTTCGAACATGCGGAAACAAATGCGGAAGAATTTAATTCATGATAGTTTGACAAGATTCCAGCATATAAGCCCCCAATAACCTTAAGCAGAAAATTATGCTAGTGAAATTGAAAGTGGCCTATAACTTATAAAATCACCGAATCTCAAAGTATCAACCAATTCCTCTAGCCGTCGATTCTCTAACTAACTAGATACTGATACTACCGGTCTCATAACAAACTTAATTCGAATCTGATTCAAATCTGAACGGTTTTGACCCCCTATGACGCATCCAAGGAATCAGGTGATCACCTATAAATACCCTGATCCTAAAGCTCTTCAGTACGCTTGCACTGACACTCTAACTAAAAAACTCCATTAAAGCTCAAGCAAAGCTCAGAGCTCTAAGAGGCCAATTTCTTGAGGAACTCTTCTGCGAGAGCCTTCTCCTCACATCTGCTTGCTGTGAATCTTCACTGACTAAGCGTCGGAGGGTCTTCCGCAGAGGGCCACCCTAGATACTCTCTGCGTAAGGATTGCCTTGCAAGTTCTGCTTGGGCGAAAGATCAGCATCCAGATCCGGAGTCGAACTGCACCCGAGTTGGAGAGCGGATTTTCGCAGCAACAGATTGGCGCTAGAGGAAGGTCTCAAGTCCTGTAAACTTGTAATCCATGAGACAAGGTTCAAGATCAGAAGAAGAATCCTCTAATGGCCAATCGGAAGAGAGCCACTTTCTGATGCTCAGGATCAACAGCCTCTCAAAGTTCTGATCCAATTAATAGTGTAGCGCCTCGCTACCATCGCCGGCCGAGACCCCTTCATCACTGGTAATCGCAATGATGCAAGACCAGTTTGCCACATGGGTTCATAGGTCCAAGCTCTGACTCAGCTAGTCCAGGGGCTCTATGGAGCTTCCTGCCCAGCTATCACTGCTCCGCAACTCCATGAGAAGGTCGTCGCCCCCGTTCCGCCGGCAATTTCTTCTTCCAATCCGCCTAGGGCCGCGGATCATCTTAACCGACCCACAGGGGCCAACCTGCGCTGCAATGGACTGGAGGGAAGAGCCCGCCTAAATCTCGGCAAGCTCGTTCTTTCTCTTCGATGTCTTCCCAATATTTGACGCCACTGTTGTCCTCCCCTCGACCGGTCCCTCCCACCACTCTAGATGAAGGAATTAGGCGGCAGATGCAAGAGATGCGTCGGAGTGGCATCAGGAGCTAAATGCCGTTAGACAAGCCCCTTTGTCCCAGTCAAATGCAAAGCAGGGTATCCCTTTTTCTGAGGAGATCATGGGGGAAGTGATCCCTTCTCATGTCAAGCTCCCCACCATCGAGCCATATCATGGATTTGTTGATCCCGATGACCACTTGAGCAGCTTAGATCCATCATGATGTTCCATGAAGCGTCAGATGCGATCCTATGCTGAGCCTTCCCCTCTACCCTTAGAGGATGGCTAAAACTTGGTTTAACAGCCTAAAGCCAGGTTCCATTGATTCTTTTGACGAGCTGAGCCGCTTATTCATCAGTCAGTTGGTTAGCAACCGTCACCAATGATGGAGATATGATTCCCTCTCTGAAGTCAAGCAATGGGAGAGGGAATCTTTGAAGAACTACCTCGGCCGCTTCAACACGGTCCTATTGGAGGTCGACCACCTCAATCATGAGATGGCCATGTCTGCTTTGGTGAGAGGAGTGTCAAAGAAAGGAGACTTCTACTTAGCTCTGAAAGTCAATTATCCGAAAAGCCTCTCTGATATGATGGTCTTGGCGGATAAGTACGCCAGGGTTGAGGAATCACGGAGGTCGACCCGAGCCGAGCAATCAAAGAAGAAGGAGGCAAAACGCTTGAAAAAGCATCGATCCGTCCGCCATGCAAGCCCACCTAGTCGCCAAAGAGCTCCTCCATCGCTGCCTCAAGATCGAACCAAGGGCCCGGCTCGAAAGTTTGACCAATACACCCCCCTCACCGCACCAAGGGCGCAAATCTTGATGGAGATTGAGCGTCAAATTCCTTGGCCTCCTCTCCGAGGCAATGCAGCTCGGAGGGATATGATCAAGTACTGTTGTTTCCATCGAGATTACGGACATGACATCGAGGAATACTGGCAGCTCCGGAATGAGATCGAGCAACTCATCCGATGGGGCAGGCTAGACCGATTCAGGAGGGCCCCCGAGCCGAACAATGGAGGAGATCGCCAGCCCAAGCCTCGCCAACTCCCTCCACCGAATCCCCCGATCATTGGCAATGTTAATATGATAGCGGCGGTCGGCTCTTCATCATCCTGACCGGGCGAGGAGAAAAATCTACCAAAGAGAACTCGAGTTGACGAGCTTTCTTTTTTTTATGAGGATCTCTGGAGGTATAGTACCCCCATGATGATACCTTGGTTGTATCCCTAAATATGAACAGCTACGATGTACACCGCATTTTGATTGATAGTGGAAGCTCTGTTAACGTTTTGTATTTTGATGCCTTCGTGAGATTAAAATTGCGGATGGAAAGCCTTTGGGCCATAGAATCCACTCTAGAAGGTTTTACGGGCGACGCCATAGTCCTTGAGGGAGTTATCACCTTGACAATCCGAGTAGGCACTTGGCCCAGTATAGCCACTACACATATAGACTTTCTCGTGACCAAGCTTCGGTCCCCTTACAATGCCATCCTCGGCAGGCCAGGGTAAATATTCCTCAAGACTATTATTTTCATTCCTCATCTCGTCATAAAGTTTCCCACCGAATGGGGAGTGGGGGTTGTCCGAGGAAGTCAAGTTGTGGCTCAGTACTGCTTTGTTGCTGACCTTCAGTCCAGGAAGCCCGAAGTTGATGGGCTGGATGCTTGGGAAGACTTTGCCGAGCAGCAAGGAGAGCTAGCCGAGGAGTTGGAGGAGGTACCACTCGATGAAGCTCGGCCCGATCGAACCATAAGGGTTGGGTCATAGCTGAAGGGAAAGCCTCAACAGGATTTGGTCGAGTTCTTTCGAAGAAATACCGATGTCTTCGCTTGGTCCGCTTCAGACATGCCTGGAATCAACCCGGATGTCCTGGTCCACTGCCTCAATATGGACGAGGCATTTCGACCAATCAAGCAGAAGAAAAGAAGCTTCGCCCCCGAGCGCCAAAAGGATATCGAGGAAGAAGTAGACAAGCTCATTAAAGCCAACTTCATCTGAAAGTAAACTATCCCGACTGGCTGGCGAATGTTGTTATGGTAAAGAAATCAAATGGCAAATGGAGGATCTGCATCGACTTCACTGATCTCAACAAGTCCTGCCCGAAGGATAGCTTTCCTCTCCCCCGGATTGATCAACTTATGGATTCAACCTCGGGCCACTAGATGCTGACTTTCATGGATGCTTATTTGGGCTACAACCAGATTTGAATGGCGCCTGAGGATGAAGAAAAAGATTGCCTTCATCACCAACCGAGGTATTTATTGCTATCGAGTTATGCCTTTTGGTTTAAAAAATGCAGGCATAACCTACCAAAGGCTGGTCAATAAAGTTTCAAAGAGCAAATCGGTCAGAACATGAAGGTATACGTTGATGACATGCTAGTAAAAAGCAGAGAGACATCCCAGCATATTAAAGACCTTACGAAAAGTTTTGCAATACTTCGAAACTATCATATGAAGCTTAACCCAACCAAATGTACTTTTGGAGTTAACTCTGAAAAGTTCTTGGGTTTCATGGTCTCTCAACGAGGTATTGAGGCGAATCCACAAAAATCTAGGCCCTGCAACAGATGGCGCCTCCAAGGTTGATCAAAGAGGTACAGCGTCTTACTGAGAGGGTAGCGACCCTCAACCGTTTTGTTGCTCGGTCGGCTGAGAGGTGTTTGTTCTTTTTCAAAGTGCTCCGATCGACCAAGAACTTCCAATGGACCTCGGACTGCCAAAAATCTTTCGAAGATCTTAAAAAATACCTCAGCTCGCCACCTCTCCTCAATAGCCCGAGGCCAGGAGAAATGCTGTATTTATACCTAGCGGTCTCTGATGGCGCTGTCGGCTCTGTGTTGGTCAGAGAGGAAAACAAAATTCAAAAGCCAATCTATTATGTTAGTATATTGCTCCGAGACACTGAGACAAGGTATACTCGAATCGAGAAGATGTGTTGGCTCTAATAACATCAGTCGAAAGTTGCGACCATATTTCCAAGCACACACTATGATAGTTTTAACCAATCAGCCTATCAAATCAATTATCCATCATCCAGAGGCATCGGGAAGAATGACCAAATGGGCTATTGATTTGAGTGAGCATGATGTCCAATATCAGCCTCGTTCGGCCATCAAAGCATAGGTCTTGGCAGATTTTTTTCTTGAATGCACCATACCTGAAGATGGTTCCACTTTGGACACTCCAAAGCAACCAAGGCCCAGCACTCTGTGGTTGCTCCATGCCAATGGATCCTCCAATGCAAGCAGTTCTGGTGCTGGTTTGGTCCTCACTAGCCCAGAGGGGACAACCTTCGAGTATAGCATTCGTTTCTCATTTCCAACCTCTAACAATGAAGCAGAGTATGAAGCTCTGCTCACTGGACTTCGCATCACCCGTGAGCTTAAAGTTGAAAAGCTGAATGCCTACACCGACTCTCAGTTGGTAGCTGGCCAGGTAAGGAGAGATTTTGAAGCTCGGAAGCCGAACATGATTCGGTATCTTCAAAAGGTGCACGATCTATCCTCCTGCTTTGCTGAATTTAAAGTTATTCAGATCTCAAGGGCTAAGAATGCGCGTGCCGACCTTTTATCCCGCCTGGCGACCACAGACTCAATGGATCTTGAGCGGAAGTTCCATGTGAAGGTCCTGGAAAAGTCCAGCATTGCCAATGCTGATCAAATAATGCAAATTGATGCTAAACCATCCTGGTTAGACCCTATGCTCAAGTATCTCAAAGAAGGGCTGCTCCCCGCTGATATAAAAGAAGCAAGAAAACTAAAGATGCAATCATTTCACTATGTCCTACTTGATGATCGACTGTATAAGCGATCCTTCTCTATGTCGTTACTTAAATGCCTTCGTCCGTCAGAGGCTGATTATGCTCTTCAAGAGGTTCATGAAGGCATTTGTGGTAATCATCTTGGCGGTCGAGCTCTGTGCCACAAAGTGCTACGCCAAGGGTATTATTGGCCCACTGTGCAAAGAGATACTGATAACCTTGTCCGAGCTTGTGATTCATGCCAACGGCATTCAAATGTTCAGAGGCTCCCCTCTGCCCACCTAACGCCTGTATCATCTGTCTGGCCCTTTGCCAGTTGGGGAATGGGCATTCTTGGTCCTTTTCCTCTTGCCACGGGATAGAAAAAGTTCTTGTTTGTAGCAATCGACTATTTCACCAAATGGGTCGAGGTTGAGGCAGTTGCTCAGATAACTGAGGCTCGGGCCAGGGACTTTGTATGAAAATCTATCATTTATCGGTTTGGCCTTCCGCACACCATCATCACCGACAACAGAAGATAGTTTGACAATCCTAAATTTTGGGAGTTCTAAGACGATCACGACATCTTTCACCGTCTCACTTCGGTTGGACATCCTCAAGCCAATGGAGAGGCCGAGGTAACCAACCAGATCCTTTTGCAAGGAATTAAGGCCCGACTTAACAAAGCGAGGCAGATAGGCGGAGGAGCTTTATCACATGCTGTGGGCCTATCAAACCACTGAGAGGATCCCCACGAGCTAGACTCTGTTCAGAATGGCTTTTGGTATGGAAGCTGTCATCCCTGTGGAGATTGGACTCCCCTCCCCTCGAGTGGAGAGTTATTCGGAGGAATCTAATGACGAGCAGCTTCGAACCAATCTTGATATGATAGAAAAAATCAGGGAGAAGGCCCGGATCCGAATGGTAGCTTATTAACAGAGAATAGCTCGTTACCATTCCACCAGGATAAAAGGAAAATCCTTTCTCCCTGGTGATCTAGTGCTTTGGAAGGCATCTATCTCAAAGCCATTGGAACAAGGGAAAATGTGTCTAAATTGGGAGGACCCCTATCAAGTTGCTGAGGTAATCAAGCCCGGTACTTACAAACTTCAGGATCTGGATGGAAAATCTATCCCCAGGACATAGAGCTTGGATAATCTTGGTATATATTACCAATGAAGTATGCCTCCACTAAACTCACTCTATTTACAGCAACGAAATTTTATTTTCAAAATTTGCAATGTTCTTGTTCCAATTGCTTTTCCCAAAGACTGTAATGAGAAGCGAATTTTGCTCAATAATCTCTCAAGCCTCGGTAGGGCCGAGTGATCTCTCTGTACCTTGGCAGTGCAAAGTAAAATATAATCTCTCAAGCCTTGGGATGATCGAGTGATTCTCTCAAGCCTTGGGATGATCGAGTGATTCTCTCAAGCCTCGGCAGGGCTAAGTAATCTCTCCATACCTTGGCAGTGCCAAGTAACATATAATCTCTCAAGCCTCGGCACAACTGAGTGATTCTCTTAAGCTCGGCAGGGCCGAGTGATCTCTCCGTACCTTGGTAGCGCCAAGTAAAATATAATCTCTCAAGCCTCGGTACGATTGAGTGATCTCTCCATACCTTGAAAGTACCAAGTAAAATATAATCTCTTAAGCATCGGCACAACCGAGTGATTCTCTCAAGCCTCGGCAGGGCCGAGTGATCTCTTTGTACCTTACCAGCGATAAGAAAAATATAATCTCTCAACCCTCGGCACGATCGAGTGATTCTCTCAAGCCTCGGCATGACTGAGTGAATTTCTTTCAGCCTCGGCAGGGCCGAGTGATTTTTTCATACCTTGGCAGTGCCAAGAAAAGTATAGCCTTTCCAAGCCTCGATGCAATCGAGTGATTCTTTCAAAGTCTCGGCAAGATCGATTGATTCTCCCAGTGTTTTAGCATGGCCAAACTGCCTTACTAAGCTTTGGCAAGGTTAAACAATTTTTTCTTGTGCTTCGACAAATTTGAACAAGTCGTTTCTTACCTCATCAAAGTAAGGTAAGACCTATTTTATCTTTTGGCATGACCGAGTATATCTTAAGAATTGGCAGAGCCGCCCAGGCCTTCCTCTAACCTAAACAGAGGTAAATACCCTCTCCGCAAAGGACTGAGCGAAACCAAATCGATAAAACGTCTAACCAAAGCAAAGTGCCTTAAATGTTACTAACGATTATGAACTGGTACTGTCATTTGAAAGGCGGGGTTCAGGAACATTAAATGTTTGTTCCACCTTTTTTCTATAACACAAAGGATGGTATTCCTGTGGTTCGAAGGCTCCGAGCTTCCATCCTGCATCCCGTTTAATTCGGAACATACAAAATGATTCTCATGTTGAGATGACACAAATACATTAGCAAAGAAATTAATGCTTGATATGGAAAAAATAAAATAGCAAAAAGATAAAGGTATAAAAGAAACCTTTCTTTATTGCTTATAAGAAATTATAACCTCTGGAGAGGCATTACAAGTGCATTACAACACAAAAAATAAAAGAAAATAAGTTGAAAAGCTCGGGCGAGCATTCCAATTGATAACGTTGCTTCCACTTTCGATCCAAGAAATCAGAGAAATCAGACAAGTCTGTTGAGTTTACTGAGTTGCTAGTCAATACCCAAGAACAAAGAAAGTGGCCCAGTGCTGCTTACCTTCTTCCTCATTAAAAGCTGGATGATGGACCCTTGGACAGATGAACTAAGAGATCAAACATGGCGTTCATCCAAGATAGACCGAGGATGAAGGAAAGCTCATGGAAGCCAGGGGCCCCTAAAAGATTGCATTTCTAGTTGTCTATAGGGCCTCATGGCAAGTGAAAGGAACCATACAGAGATTACATGCGTGTGCTCCCCGTATGACCCCTATATCCATCCCTATGCACTCTCCATATGACCTTCGAAACTCCTCCTCTGAGGGTTACTTGCTTTTCAGCAACTTCTTCATCGCCCCAACTATCAGGGTCAAGCCAAATTTCAAAAGGAAAATTCAACCTCACCACCCTCGATCTCAATAAGAAAGAAGCCATGAAAGTCTCTTTCAAATTCACAAAGCAAAAAAGCCTTTTTTTGGGTGTTCTTAAACACCTTCTGCCCCTCCTTTTATAGGCAACAAACTGAGAACAACCATTAATAAAAGAGGGACACTGAAATTCGAAATGCCACAGTCACACCGCGCTCGGAGCCACGTGGTGTGTCATGGTGAAACTTGATGCGTCTCCGGATGTGTAGGATGTGTTTGTGTTCCCTATACCGTAATGAAAGGGAGGAAAATTTTTTTTCGATCTCCAATCAAGACTCTTAAATGCCAAGAACTGCTTGCAAATCTTTGGGATATGAATAGGCCTGAGGAATCCTCCACGGAAAATTACTCGGTCTAATAGCGATCAAGTGCTTAGTATATACAAAAAGTGAACTCGCATCGGAAAGGACAAGGCATTAAATGGAAATAAATGCCCTAAAAGAAATAAGATATACCTCGGCGAACCTAAGCCGACCAAGTCAAATAGCTCTCTCTATTTTCTACGAAACCAAGTTATTCCCTATACCTCGGCAAAGCCGAGCTATTCCTCTTGCCCCAACATAGCCAAGCCATCCTCATGCATCTCGGCCAAATCAGGGAACTCTTATGCCTCGGCAAAGCCGGGCTATTCATATTCTTTGGCAAATTCGGTTGAGGTGATCTCAACAAGGCCGAGCGATAGCAGAGCGGGACTATTTATTTAGCTCTATGGAAGGCTGAACTTCAGCAAGGCATGGACAAGTTAAAAATCCATTTAAAATGCAAACACCAAAATAGTGAAACACAAAAAGAAAAACAAGGTGATTCATTTATATCATAATGTCGTCCATGTTACAAAAATAAAGTAAAAATGCATGAGGACAAATCTCTAAATCCTATCACTAGGCCTTAAGGATAGATCCTCCTCGGTGAATGTTTATGAAACCCCGGCTTCCTCGACGTCAGGTCTCGAAGTCTCTGATCTTCTGACGATTTCCGTAGGAGCCTCTATTGGATCTCCTTCTCGGGCCACTTCAAAATCGATGCTAGGGACATCCTCGTCATCATTTCCATTATCGGATGGAGAGGTCGCTGCCATTGCTTCAGCTGTTGGCGATGAAAAATAATACCCCTCATCCTTCAGAAATGAGAGGTTGATGTCTGGGTACTCCTGAATTACCCTCGCTCGGACCTCGCTCGCCCCGACTTTATATGCCTCCTTTGAAAATTGAATCCGCCCACGAGCGAATTCTTTCGAACTCTTATATTTTTCGATTGATAGAGCAATCTCATTATCTACCTCGGATACCCGATGCTCTAGCTCAGAGTACTTCTCCCGGCTCGAGGTTAAATCCTTATTTAGAACCGTTATTTGATCAGCTGCCTCGGCTTTGGCTTTATCCAGCTAAAATAAATAAAATAAAATAAAATAAAATAAAATAAAAATAACAAACAAAGAAAATGATCATATCGGTTTTGACTACGAGAAAGAGATGGACCATGGTGCAAAAATAGCAAGAGGACATACCTCTTTGGCGCGGTAAGCAGCCTCGGCTTCTATCTTCTTGGCTCTTTTTCGAGCCTTCTTCCTCTCTTTTTTGCATCTACCCATGTCCTTCCAGGCATGCTCAAGGTCCATCTATCCCTGGAGCCATCGGATCGCACCTGACGCAGCTTGGCCGTAAGGTCAAAAACCTACTTTTGACAGGACTCGAGCCAAGCTTCAAGACAAGATCATTCTTCAGCGACCCTGTTATTAAGGAGGTCGACCTCCCTTTGAGCTTCTCCTTGGAACTTCAACAGTTCCGATCGGGCTTCATCGGCCATCTTTCGAGCCTCCCCAAGCTCGGTCACCTCGCCCGAAGCCGTAATACCTCGGATCGGGCATCCTTACCCGACCGCTTGACCTCATCAAGCTCAGCTTGCGCTTTAGCCAACTCCTCTGAGTATTGATTGGCCAAGCTTATTTTGGCACGGAGTGCCTCAACCTCATGTGAGATCCACCTGTTGCATTCCTGGACCGTGGACAGATGCCTAAAAAGTTCTCGCTGAAGAAGAATCGCCTGTAATCAAACCAAATGGTTAGGTTCGATAAAACGCGCAGAGCATTTGAGGAGACATAAAAATGAAGAGAACTCACCCGAATGTAGGAAGTGTTCATATCCCTTAGAATGTATGAATCAGGGACCAATGTGCAGCCTTCAAGTCAAAGGGCAATTCGAATCCCTCAATGGAAACGGAAATCTCCCGGCGGCTGCTCTCTCCCCCTTCAGGGTAGACAGCATTCTCCCCTAGCAAAGAACACTGAAAAGGTTGCCCCGAGCCAAAGGATCAAGAAGATAACTAAGCCGACTTATCTCTTCTTCATCACTTGCCAATACCCCGAGGGCCCTGGCTCTTCCATCCTCGTCGGGGAGCCTCTACTTCACCCAAAGGGTCTCTTCTTTCCCCTCCTTCCTCCTCAACCCTGCAAGGAGGCCCCAGCTCTTCCATCCTCATCGAGGGAGTCTTTTCTCCGCCTGGTAGACCTCTTCCTCCCCTTCCTCTTTGATCCCGTGAGGAGGAGTCTTTGCTGGAGGTGGAATGACACTCGCTACAAGTGCTGCCGCCCGATCCTCGAAGTAAGCCTCTCTCAACCTTTGCTGGCTCATGGAGCCCTCCCCTTCAGGGTAAGGTACATTAGCAACCATAGGATAAAGGAATCCTATCACCCAGAAATCCTCACCTGACGGCTCATGCGATTAGTCACGCTCCTGCTCTACCTGAGCCGCAACTTCTCTGGCCTCATCACTAGATGCTGGTCTCTCAAATCCCAGTGCTAGGGTGGGAGTCGGCAGACTTGAAGATTGAGGCTCAATTATTTCTTGTAAATGGCTCGGTAGAACCAGTTGCAATCTGAAGGGAGAAGAGGGTCGCCTCCGCTTGGACCTAGCCCTCTTCCCTCCCGTAGGGGTCAACGAGGCAATGTGACAGCGCTTGGCTCCTCTCCTTTCACTCGAACCACCATAGTCAATTGCGAGCACCCCTCTTATCTAAGCCCCAAATTCAGATCTAATCGCTGCAAGTAATAGAACAATCAATTACGTCCCTGCAAATACATCCGGACATGAAGGAGGAGATGTCACACTTACTTAAAGGGTTGACTCGACTTAGCCCGGCATTGTACAGGGCCTCTTTAGTCAAAAGGGCATCGATGGGGACCACTTTGATGCTATATAGAATGTCGAACTCCTCCTTCTCTGCTCTTGATAGTGTCAGACGTTGGTTTGGATCCGAGGAGAGAGGCCCCCGTTGACGAGGAAAGTCGAACGCATCGTTCCATTCAACAATAAAAAATCACGACTTCCATCCCTTAACGAAAGTCGAAACCTTTGAAAACCTCTTAAAATTCTTTCGAGGCCCGATGTAGTGCCAAAAAGAATCTTTTGAGGATGTAAGGCTATGGCAAGCCCGAAACAGAGGAACCGTCGCTGTGATTCCCATGAACGAACAAAAAGAAATGAACCCGATGATATAACGCCAGCTATTCAGCGTAATCATCATTGGACAAACACCATAATATTTCATTATATCGCTCACCAGGGTTAAGAGGAAAATGAAGCCCCACCTTGATGCTTTTCTTCATAAAAGAATACCCCTGACTCCAACTGATCAAGCACCCTCTGTCCAAGACCGAGAACTCGCATCTGAATATCGCTGGTAAACCAGTATTCCCGACGGATCCTTTCTAGATCTGCAGCCGCCATAGTCGAGGCCGAGTCGATGGGGCGTCCCTTGTCTCTGAGTTCAGAAGAAGAAGCATTGGCCATGTCTGATTCTAAGATGAGGATTTTTTAAGAAAGAAGACAAAGAAGAAGCGCAACAGAAGGTAACCCAATGCTTGCCTCTCGCTTCTATTTAAACTATTTCAACAAGACGAAATCCCCATGCACTGCCAAATCTTGGACTTGCCACGCCATTCCGTCCATGGCTAGCAGCAGAAGGTGAGGGGTTTTTTCCCTTGTGCAATGAGAAGAAATGATGAAGTGGCGGCCTGGCATTTATGAGGGCCTCAAAGCACGCCTCCGCTAGTTCGAATTTCTCCAATTAGATAAAGCCATCCAAAATTCTACTCCCTATGCCCGAGCCTACGCTTCGGACTAGAGAGTGGGGGCATGTGATGAGGGGTAAAATCATCATCGCGCCAATGCTTACACACACAACAAAGAGGTCAAGACCACTCTTGATATTCGATTAGCCAGCTGTCATATCTAGAAAACGGTAGAACCGAACCATCCTCGGCAAGGCCAAGCCATCCTCAGACTAAATCGTTTCGAACCTTTCTCATGCCTCGATAGGCCTGAGCTATCCTCTTATCTTGGCCGGACCGAGATATTCGTATGCCTCAGCAGAGCCGAAGCATTCTATCCTCATATACTCGATGACATCGAAATATTATATGCCTCGGCTAAATCTTATGCCTCGGCCATACCGAGGCATTCAAATGCTTTGGCAAAACTAAGCTATTCTTCTGCTTTAGCTAGGCCGAAGGGCCTCTGAACCTCTGCGGAACCAAGAACGGAAGAATTCGAATTCATGATAGTTTGACAAGATTCCAGCCGTATAAGCCCCCAATGATCTCGAGCAGGAAATTATGCTAGTGAAATTGGAAGTGGCCTAGAACCTATAAAATCATCGAATCTCAAAGTATCAACCAGCTCCTCTAGTCATCGATTCTCTAACTAACTAGATACTGATACTACCGGTCTCATAACAAACTTGATTCGAATCTAATTCAAATCTGAACGTTTTGGACCCCCTATGACGCATCCAAGGAATTAGGTGATCGCATATAAATATCCTGGTCCTAAAGCTCTTCAGGTATGCTTGCACTGACACTTTGACTAAAAAACTCCATTAAAGCTTAAGCAAAGCTCAGAGCTCTCGAGAGGCCAATTTCTTGAGAAACTCTTCTGCGAGAGCTTCTCCTCACTTCTGCTTGCTGTGAATCTTTACTGATTTGGGCATCGAAGGGTCTTCTGTAGAGGGCTATCCTAGACACTCTCTGCATGAGGACTGTCTTGCAAGTTTCGCCCGAGCGAGAGATCAGTGTCCAGATCCAGAGTCGAACTGCACCCGAGTTGGAGAGCAAATTTCTGCAGTAACACATCTCATTCCATTTAGGAGGGGTTGGGGAATGCCAAAAAGGAGCTGTTTCTAGCAAGCAAATACAATTAAAAACAAAACTTGGCTATGAACCATTATTAATCTCAAAGACAAAATAAATGAAACATGTTGTGAGAGTCCTGGTAAGTGTTTTAGCCCTATTTTAACTTTGTAGGTAAAAGATTTTGAGCACTTATAAGTGATTAAGGAATATAAATATTATTTTTAATTTATTTTTTTTAATAAAATTTTTAGTTATTATAAATGGTATTAGATCGAACTATCTTATAACTCATATGGATTCTTAAGGAATAAGAATGGCAATGGAGATAGGGAAATCTGATCCCCTTAGAGAGTCGCCCTAATGGGAATGGATTTGGAGGGACTATATAGGGATGGGGACAGAAATGGAGAAACATTTTGAAAATTTATTGAGTTCAAATTCAGATATGAGGATTGGGATTTTCATCTTCGATCCCATCTTGAACCCAAACTCAAAACCCAATTTCTCTATAAAATAAAATTTTTTATATTTATTATTTTTTCTATATGAAACATTTTATAAAATTATTTTTTCTATATATCCATTAAAATTAAAAAAATTATAAAACCGCTATTATGCTAGCTATGTTATATGGAATAGAGTGTTGGGCAATACTAAAACATGATAATAAATTAAGTGTAACAAAAATGTGCATGTTAAGATGTATGTGTGGTAAAACTTTAAATGATAGAATTAGAAATAAGCATATACGAGAAATGATAGAAGTAGCTTCAATTAAAAATAAAATGAGAGAAAATCGATTACGATGGTTTGGACATATACAATGAAGACCTTTAGATACTTCAATTAGAAAAGGTGATCTTTTAACAATCCATGGTAATGATAGAGATAAAGATAGACCTAAACTAATATGGACAGAAATAATTAAGAGATATATAACTATTATAATTTGAGTGTCAACATAGTCTTGAATAGAGCAGAGTAGAGGAAGCATATTCATGTAGCCAACCCCATGTAGTTGGGAAAAGGCTTAAATGAGTTGAGTTGAGTTGAGTTGTATTTATTTCTAAATATACCTTGAAAATTTCTCACTAATCTTTTAACTTTATTTAGTTATAAATTTTAGATATTTATAGTTCCTAATGTCATCACTTTATCCTATAATTTTTTTTCTGAAATGAGTTTCCTAATGTATCTTATTATAAAACAGTTTAAGTTTTAAAGTATAGACACTTAAATATTAAATTATAGATTGATCTTTCATAATCCTAAAAAAATTGATAATTTTATTTTTTACTTTATCAATTTATCATATAAACATATATGATTCATTAATTATATTATTTCTTTATATTTATGATTAAATTTATATATGAATTTGAATATGAACTTTTAGCTTAGTAAGAATATTAGACTTGAAAAAAGAAAGCATGCTAGTGAATATAAGTCTTATATATTAAAGAAATTTTGAATATTTATATAAAAAAAAAAAAATCCAAATAATACCTTTTAATCTCATGAGAAGGTGATGGAGACGAAAGAGGGTTCCGACACTGTGACAAGAGAATATTAAAATGATTGCTTTGCACAGGCCTTGAGCCTATCTAGAGCAGATCTAGATCTGAGACAGCAAAATAAATTAATTTGTAAGTATATGTGACACCTATACATGCCACGCCACCACATATAGTGATTGATCATGGTCAGCAAGAATAAAAATATATATATATAGCTACTTGACAGACAGACATGCTACTTTGTCCTTGACCTTCAATGCTAAATTGGGTCCTGTTTTAACAAAGCCTTCTGAGATTTATGTGAGCTATCATTGTAGGCTTCACTGATGCCCTTACATCATAATAGGCTCAGTTTTGTTCGACTTGGCGCAAAGCGATAAGACTAATTAATTAATGTTCATGGTTGTTGGAAGTTTTCACCAACTTTCGAATGCCTCCACACCTGTACTATAGCGTCGAAATGTCCTACATAATTTTCCATTGAGGTCCTACTTAGAAGGAATATTTGGAGGAGCCTCAAGGTTTCTAGAATCAGTTGATATGCATGGGGCTACATCATAGCTTTATGGTTCAACCATTGGCAGTCCAAACAAGTCGGCACAAATTTATCAACAATTATATTTTTTTCCAGCCTTAAATAGCTTTGGTAATCAAGGATTATCATGCAAATTATTATATTTGGTAACTAAACATGATAGTATGGATGATAATATTTGATTCCTCGGTAATTTAAGATTATGATAAATCATGATAATCTAGCTAATTTTCTTTTAAAAGTTAGATATTTAAGATTTTCAAACTCTAATAATCTCATATTATTCTTTTAATTTGTATGTAAATATTTAAAAATATCTAATCTGATTATATATTTAACATGCAATTGATAATATTTAAATATTAAATATTAAATTATATTATATTATATTATGTTAAATTTATATTAACATAATATTTAATGTTTAAATAATATATTATATAATAAGTAATTTATATTATTTAAATAGTATTAAATATACTACTAATATAATATATTATTGAATTTATAATATAATATTTAAATATTTATGATATTTTAAAAAATATGAAGAATTCTTACTTTTTATTAGAAATTTCATATTTGAACTCCAAAAAAAATAGCCACTTATTAAAAGACAAAAGGATTTATAACAAACTATAATAGAATTCAAGAATATGATAATATGAAATTATGTATTTCTAAAATTTAAGCTAACGTTGGAAAGGCAAACATGGCGACCTTGAATTTTCAATAATCTAATTATTGAGAGAAAGATCGGTAGAAATGTAAAAATTTTAATAATAATATTATTACAATTCAGCTGTTGAGTTGAAAGGGAAGGAAAACTACCCCAACCACTTAATAAAATATTAAAAAAAGTCATATCAGGAAGGACAAGAAAGAGATAACAGATGAGAAAAATTAGAATCCAAGATAGAGCTTTTTGACTCTCAAAATAATGAGAAAAATTATGACACAAAATTATAAATAAGCTTTCTTGCTCTCTAAACTCCACCAACATTAGGATTGCACACAAGGACCACACTTCTTGCAACAATTTAAGAACTTTCTCAAAAAAGCTAACCAAGAACTTATTATTTAGACTTCTTAGTCCTAGAAAAATATCTATAATCTTCCTATTACATAAGCAATGCAAAACTAAACACTCGCTAGTATGAGCTCACATGTACTTCTTCATTTAGTCTAGCATCCTCGCTAATCTAAGGGTCCATATACAAATCTATATTCAAAATCTAATCGAATCCAGTATAAACACATAAAGCCCATCTGTAGTTTTTCTTAGTTCATATGGATCATGAATTAAGTTTGCTCTGATACCACTATAATAATCCAAGATCTAATCCAAAAAGCTAGCTAATAAGTTATTATTTGGGCTCCCTGATCCTATATAAATACCTAAGATTTTTCTAGTACCTAATTAATGTAGGACTGAATACTTGCCAAACGGGCTCTAATGCTTCTTAAGAGATAATTTTGGTAGGAAAAAATCATGCATTATATTATAATGACTAAGGACCTCATTCAAAAAGATTGACTAAAAGATATTATTTAAATTTAATTTCTCTATATATGTATCCAAGTTATATTTAGTATATAATCATCGTATGATTAAACATATTCTTATACATTTCTCGTATTTAAAATTTCCCTATATATGTATCCAAGTTCTATTTAGTATATAATCATCGTATGATTAAACATACTCTTATACATTTCTTGTATTTAAGGCAATCGCGCTAGGTGAAACATTTAAATCCAATCAAATCCAAGTACAAATACCATTACAAGCTTGTTGCCAGTCTCAAAATATCAATGTTATAATGTCCTCCACATGAGCTATGATCGGCTAAATATATTTTGATACCATTTACAAGGTCCTATGACTCCATTTGAAAAGTTATCTAAAAGTGGTTTTTTGGATTCTTTAGCCTCGTATGAATATTCAAGACCTTCCTTACCTATAGCTGACATAAGAACAAACACAAGCTTGCAAGAGTTTCCACATACTCTTTTCAATTACACCTTAACATTCTTAGTAGGTTAAGAGAAACCTCATTAAATTGAATCTCAAACATCACAATAAGCTTATATCCAAAGAGCTTGTATTGTAGCATCCTTCACATGAACCATGAACCTAGTTTGCTCTAAAACTACTTATCATGACTTGGGATCTCACTTAAGAAACTAGTCAAAAGCTGTTGTTTGGTACTTTTGATCTAGTTTAAATATCCAAAAAATTTTAAGTTGCACATAGGCCATAAGTGGGATCCACTCAAACACAAATTTTAATAAACTAACACCTTACCCAAAAAGTTAGCCATAAAAGATATTATTTGGATTCTTAAGCATTGTATAGGCATCCAAGATCTTTTCAATACTTAATTAATTGATAGGATAAACACACAGCTACACACATATTGTCATTGCTTTCCTTAATTAAATCCTAGTATCTTTGCTAAGTTAACAATCTAGATCTAATCAATTGTAATTACACCAACAAATCTAACACGAACACCATAATTATTTTACAATCAATTTTAAGAGGGCTTGCATGGCAATCTTCCCTAATCTACCTAGGTCATGGTCCAAGTCAACCCTGGTACCATTTGCAGTAATCCAAGATTTTATTTAAAAATGTCAGACAAAAAAGATTATTTAAACTTCTTAATGTTATAAGTAATTAAAATATCTCTAGTACATAATTAACATAAAACTAAATACATGCTTGCATAGATTCTTTTAAATATATTCTTTCATATTCGTTTCCTTCTAACTTGAAATCTTCAGGATACTTAATATATACTTGGCGTGAGCTTCCTTGTTCTAACGTAGTTGAGTAGAAGGTGTAGGTTGAAAAATTAGTTTCAAAATATGTAGTCAATACTTATGGCTTTTCTTTCATATTTATTTCCTTCAATTTTTTTATTTCAGGTGACGAAGATTTCAATGAAAGGGTTATCATCCAAGTCCCGGTGCATATTATTATGTTTGACACTTTGTGCAAGCTTCCTTGTGTGATGTAGCTGGAGAGAAGTCAGTTGAGATGTCAAATTTCTAATTTTTCTCCAATGGCCTTTGTTTAGAAGATATCTCGCCATGAAGCATCGTCAAAATATTGTCTTGTTTTGTGCTTTTCTGGTGCTTTGAGTTATCAGTGTCAAGTTGGCACACGCTAAGAACATTGCTTTGTTTGATACATATCTCATATTATAGTCCCAGTATTGATGCTGAAGTGAATTTTCATTGGAGATGGTGGTAACAGGACAGGGTTGGACGAATCAGAGATGCTTCAGTTTCAACCCTATTCTTGCACACAAAAAAAAAAAAAAAAAACATCTCATCCTGTCTCATTCTTGTAAATGAGAATTTTTTCATTGGTACCTCGTAAAGAATCATACATTTTATTCTTTCTCCACCCACCCGCCTCAAATGATATTTAATTTTTAGTAAAATTATAAAATTAAAAATATGGCTAAATATATTTTTAGTAAGCATATTAATAAATTTAATATTTATCTCTTAAATTTAATATTATTATCAAATATTAAAAGTTTAAATAAAATTAAAAACTAAATATCATTCAAATATAAAATAATATAGTACTTAATTAAGAAGCTAACAAGATCAAAATAGAGCGGGCTAGAGATAAATTTAATCTTATTTTTGCTTCACTCCTTATGAGAACAAAAGTAATCCCTATGTTCATTTTCATCAAAATCTTCATTCCAAACGAAGCCAAGCAAGTGCTGATTTTACGTGCTGAAATTATCATCACTAAATTCCATCCCTAGTCCAATTTATCTAGGTTGACTTGGATTTGGCTCTGAGTTTGGTGTGTTGAACACCTGGCAGTGATTTATCCTAAGGTTTCATTGCAAAGGGAAGTGAAATATTTTTGATAATGCTTGATCACCTTGAGCTAACGTCCCTGAGCATCAGTAAATGTGTCATACGTTTATTGAGAAAGCTTTGCCTCCACATCGAGATCTGCAAGAAGTCCCAGGGGCCGAAGATTCCAGCGGGGACTCGCCGACGCTCAAGTTAGTGATCAGAATCACAGCCGTGAACTTGAGAAAGCTCGAAAGAGAAAGTTGGGAAGATAAGAAAATTCTCTAAGTATCCGAGTGTTCATACGTTGGCTAGGGATCCCTCTTACCCGTTTTATTGATGCTCAAAGTTTGAGAGACATTCCTAGGAAGCTTGGAATCTCATGATGAGCCACAACTTTGTGAATAGAATGTCAGAATTAGTAGGATTTATCTCATCTGAACTGGGTGATTAGTACTTTATGACAGATGATGACTTTTTGGGCTCATATTGATCAGGGTCATGAAAACTTCATGATGGATTATGACTTTTTAGGACTGTGTCGAAACTAATGAGTCTTGTCTTATTAAACACATATGTGCCAAAGTCGGTTGATGGGCCCGACCTTGGTCAAAAGCGAAGGCTTGCCTGGGAAGCTAAAGTGGGGCCCAGAGATGAGGTCACCTTAGGACTGGGACTACCTAGAATTTGGGACCGCCTAGGAGCTGAAGCCGTTTAGGAGCCGGAACCGCCTAGGAGCTGAGGCCGCCTTAGAACTGGGGCCGCCTAGGAGCTGAGGCCGCCTTAAATTTGAGGCTGCCTGAGAATCGGGGCTACCTAGGAGCTGGGGCTGCCTAGGATTGGAGCAGCTTGAGAATCGGGGTTGCTTGAGAACCGAGGCTACCTAGGAGCTGGAGCCATCTTAGAACTGAGACCGCCGAGAACTGGGGCCACCTAGGAGCTAGGGCCGCCGGCCGCCTAAGAACCGAGGCCACCCAGAAGCTGGGGCCGCCTAAGGGCCAGGGCCGCTGGTGTCCTATTGACTTCCGTCGTTGGATAATTTTGGCCGTTAACCTACACGTGGCCTTTATTAGCCACATCATATGCCCCCACCCCCCGCTCCTGAGTCTTGGCACTCACGCACGCAACACTTGCCAAGAGAAAAGAGTGCAAAATCTTTCATTTTTGTTGGGCCTTATGTGCCATAAATTAGCGAAGGCGGGCACATACCCCCGAGGAGGTAGTCTTTTTGAAGTCTTCTTATTATTTAAGGGACGGCACCATAAGTGATATGGTCTACAGAAAGATTGAGGAAAATATCCCTCGATCGATGAAAAAGGTGAAGTGTTATTATTAGATTGTTCTTATCCGTGTTCCATCATTGGGCACAGATCGCATCCCACAAGCATCACCAAAGTGTTGTATCTCGAGCAGCGAAGAGTTTTTGGACAGCTGGATGCTATCTCCACCTATGAGTCCCCATGTGGCACTATAGTGGGCGAAACGTTTCAAAAATTATGTATAAAGATCGTCCCACCTGTCCTTTCGAGCTTCTCGCACCTCCATTACCTTCTCTATGCCCTCTTCACCTTCTGAATCTTGAGCTCTTGCTTCTATCCCTTTGATTTTCAAGTCAGTCCTTTTCACTCTCTTTGTTCTTTTCTTCCTATGAATTCTAACTCCCGTAGAAAAGGTAAGAGTTTCATGGTCGAACCTTCCGAGGATGAAATCCTCCGGGCATGGCATCAGGCTCCTAGTGGAATTTTCATCCATGACCGTTCGGCAATCGCAGCCCAAACACCATCTAGGGTTTCACCTCCACTGTCTAGGATTTCTCCTCGACCACCTAGGGTTTCTTCTCCATCACCGAGTTGTTCGGCATCTCCTTTGACTACCCTTTCTGAGTCTATCGGTCCGGAGGGGATAGCCTCCACCATGTATGCTCAAGATATAAAGAACCTTAAGGCCCAATATGAAATATCTGATAGCGTTTGTATTTCTACCCTCCGTCCTAATGATAAGGTAACCTTCAGCCAATTTGGTAGGATTGCCTTGTATGAGAAATTTTTTAGGAACAGGCTTCGTCTTCCTTTCCATCCTTTCTTCCTCAACCTCCTAGATAGGTATGACATTATCCCAGCGCAGTTAACTCTGAACTCCATTCAAATTATCTGCACCTTTCTTGTACTCTACCATTTTCATGGCATTTTTGCTCAAATTTCTTTGTTTCGGACCTTGTACAAACTCCGTAATCCCAATAAAGCTGGGTGGTGGAGCTTCGCTTCCAGACCCAAAAGAGCCCTCAAGCTTGACCTACCCTCCAAAATCAAGGGATGGAAGTCCCAATTTTTCTATGTCCATATAAACGGAGTGAAGATGGGTTGGGGCATTCCTGATACCAGCCCTAATAAGAACTTAACTACAAATGAGGAGGATTGAGAAATTTTTGATTTGCTGATGTCATCCGACCTTCCTTCCTTGACCTACCCTCCAAAATCAAGGGATGGAAGTCCCAATTTTTCTGTCCATATAAATGGAGTGAAGATAGGATGGGGCATTCCTGATACCAGCCCTAATAAGAACTTGACTATAAATGAGGAGGATTGAGAAATTTTTGATTTGCTGATGTCATCCGACCTTACTCCCTGCTGAGAATTGCTATTGGAAGACAACCTCCATGAGGCCAACGTAGCGTTGGCGTCGCCAACACCGATGCCCGGTGAGCGCCATATCCTTTACAGTTGTCAGACCTGGCCCGAACATTGACCCGGCTAAGGACTTGGGTCACCGGATCACTGGTTCAACCATCAGGTCACCAATTGAACCAACAATTCAATTATTTTAATATAAAAACATATTTATATTAATAAAATTAATTTTTAATAAAATAAACATATGAATACTAATTGTCATAATCTTTTTTTGGGAAAAAAATCTTTTTTGTTATCTTATTTAATCTCTAAAATTTGCTTGCTTTTAATCTGCGTATCATTTAGTCTATTTAACATTTTCTTTAAAAAAAATTAAATAAAATTTCTATTTGAGTTTCCTTTATTTTCATCATTTTCTCTTTATGTCTCTGCTTTCCTATCTTGCTTTCCATAAAATTTCTATATTTTCACTCTTTTTTTTTTTTTATTCTCCTCTCATCAATGCTCTTCTTTGCATGATTTCTTTTTCTTTCTTCATAAAACTTACAAGCATCCCAATAGAGAAAAGGTTGCCATAAACCCTCATGAATTTGAAACGGCAAAGGCTATAAAATTTGAAACGACATTGATAAACCCGTGACCCGGTTTAGGTTGGGTTGACTGGTTTATAGGTGAACCAGATGGGTTGACCAGATTATTCCGGGTCTCTTACATATCTTGTTTTATTTTAGAATCGGATCGGCTTGACCTTCGGGTCCCAGTTCAACCGGTTCAACTAGCTGATCCGGTCCGGTTTTAACAACTATGATATCCTTTAGTCGTCGCTTCTCTATCTTTTTTCTATTATTTTTTTAACTTTAACTTTTGCTTCTTTGTGTGGAAATGAAGTTTTCTCCCAACTTCTTGATGGTGGGCCTCCAAAGAGAAGAGAGGCCGCTAGTGACACGGCAAGGGCAGCACCTAAAAAGCCTCATTGGAAAGAATAGTGTAGGTCATCACGACCCCCCATGGCTCCTTCCATGGCTCCCTCCGCGGCTCCTTCCATGGCTCTTGAGTCTGCACTGATGGGAGCCGAAAAGGGAGAATCCCTCTACCAAGGTACCAGTAACAGGGTCTCCTCCTGTTGAAGTTGAGGCAGGACCATCGAGGGAAGAGCCCCCGGTCACCGTTGAGCCCAGGGGTGAAGTTGCGCCAGAGGTGAGGGTTCGAACACCTTCGGTTATGAAAGTTGAAGATGATGCCCTGCCGGCTGCCCGACCGATGTCGGAGGAAAGAGGGACACCCCCTACCAGTGCTCCAAGGAGTCAGCCATATCATGTGACAGCGACGAACCGCGGTCGACTAGCAGAGCATATATTGAGCCGCTCCAGCCTCCCAAATTTCTAGGCTGAGCTCCACTACCAACCGATTGTCGATGCCCTCGACATCGTCTTCACTGCGGCCCTTTAAGTAAGTTTATCAGCTTCATTTCTTTTTTGTGTTGGATATAATATGAGGATTTGGTCTGAGCCCTAACCAATTGGTTCATGCAGATGTCCAACGGTCTTTTTGTCCTTCGAAATGCCTGCGCCGAAGCTACCAACAACTGCGAGCATGCTCAGAATGAGTTGATTTCCGCCAGGACCCGGGCTGACAACTTGACCAAAGAATTGGCTGAGGCACAAGCCAGAGAGACGAAGGCGGCTGGCCAGCTCCATGCCGCTCAGGAGGAGAGATGCTTTTTAAAGGCCCAAGCTGAGGAAGCCGAGAAAAAGGCCAAAGTCGTTGAGGCCAAATTGGTAGATTCCATGACGAGGCTTAGGCCGGCTTAGGCCAACTGAGGAGAGGTTGGAAGACACTCTCCTCAAGTTGGACCATGCCAAAGAGAGGGCCGATAAGGCCAAGTCTTAAGCCCGGGCTGCTATGGAGAAGCAGGCTTTTGTAGAGGCAGACGCTTGGACCTTCTGGGAGAGGAAAACCATCGCCGAGGTCTAGGCTTGAGAAGCTATGGAGAAATTGGCCATCGTCAAAGCCCAAGCTGCTGAGAAAGTGGCCACCGCCGAAGCCCAAGCTCAGGAGGCCATGGAGCACTACTAAGGCTCCATTGATTTTGCCATGGAGTTGAGTGAGAAGGCCATCAATGCCTTCTCCCATGGCTTCGAGAAGTGTAAGGAGAAGATCTCTCGGATCTTCAAAATAAGCGGCCTTGTACGCATCCATCCTGAGGACGAAGAGGAGGATCTAGAGATTAGCAACGCTGAAGATGGGTCAGAACCCGTCGAACCTTAGCGTTTTTTTTTTTCAACATTTTTGTAATCCGACTAGTGTCGGTCTTTTTGTATGATACAAATATGAGATTAATGAAAGAAATATTTTGTTCAAGTATGAGGAACTTAGCTTTTCATAGCGCTTTAGTCTTTTGGTGATCATTTCTTGGTTTAGCCTTCAGATTTAACAAGATGCACCTCCAGTTTTTTGAGCATACTTAGAGAGTCGGCAATTTGATGTGCAGACTTCATAGGGACACTTGGGCTTCCCTTCGCCTTTCGGGTATTTTGTTGAAATACTCCTCGGATGCTAATACCGGTTGCAGGTCCTTTAAAGGCCTTTGCGATCTGTCGAGAGCCTTTTAAAACTGCCTCGGGGTTTCTCGGTCAGCCCGGGAGTTGACTCAGAGCCACCGATGTCATAGGACTTGAACCATCTAAGGGGTTTTTTGGCTGGCCCGAGGGTTTCCCGGCTGGCCCGGGGTTATCCTTATGATCGCGGGGCCACCAAGAGCCTTTTGAAACTACCTCGAGGGTTTCTCGGCCAGCTTGGGAGTTGACTCAGGGCAACCAGAGTCATAGGACTTGAACCGCCTTGGGGGTTTCTCGATCGGCCCGAGGGTGTCCTTATGATTGCGGGGCCACCAAGAGCCTTTTGAAACTACCTCGGGGGTTTCTCGATCAGTCCGGGAGTTGACTCAGGGCTACTAGAGTCATAGGACTTGAACTACCTCGGGGGTTTCTCGGTCGGCCCAGAGGTGTCCTTATAATCGTGGGGTTGTCGAGAACCTTTTGAAACTGCCTCGAGGGTTTCTTGACCGGTTCAGGAGTTGACTCGGGGCCATTGGAGTTATAGGACTTGAACTGCCTTTGGGGTTTCTCAGTTGGCCCGGGGGTATCCTTATGATCGCGGAGCTGCCAAGAGCCTTTGGAAACTACCTTGGAGGTTTCTCGGTCGGCTTGAGAGTTGACTCAAGGCTACCGGAGTCATAGGACTTGAATCGCCTCAGGGGTTTCTTGGTCGGCCCAGGAGTTGACTCAGGACCGCCGAAGTCATAGGACTTGAACTGCCTCGGAGGTTTCTCGACCGGCCAGAGGGTGTCCTTATGATCACAGGGCTGCCGAGAGCCTTTTGAAATTGCCTCGGGGGTTTCTCACCAGCCCAGGAGTTGACTCAGGGCCACCGGAGTCATAGGACTTGAATCGCCTCGGGGGTTTCTCGACCAGCCCGAGGGTATCTTTATGATTGTAGGGCCATTGAGAACCTTTTTGAAACTGCCTCAGGGGTTTCCCAGTCGGCCCGAGAGTTGACTTAGGGCCGCCAGAGTCATAGGACTTGAACCACCTCGAGGGATTTCTCGGTTGGCCCAGGGGTGTCCTTATGATCACGGAGCTGCCGAGAGCCCTTTGAAACTACCATGGGGGTTTCTTAGCCAGCTCAAGAGTTGACTCGGGACTACCAGAGTCATAGGACTTGAACCATCTCGGGGGTTTTTCGATCGGCCCGGGGGTGTCCTTATAATCGCGGGGCTGTCAAGAGCCTTTTGAAACTGTGGAATTTTCCAAGCCAGATAGAGAGATAAAATGTGAGGTTCTTCTTATATTCATCAGTTGATTACGCTCACTATTGATAATACCGGTGAAGGTTGTCCGCGTTTCAAGTACATGGGATTGGCCGTCTGTCAAGCTCCTCGATTCGATATGCTCCTTAGTGAAGTGCTTTGATGGCCCGATAGGGCCCCTCCCAATTTGGAGATAGCTTACCCTCTTTGGTTGGTTTAGATACTTCAGCCCTTCTAACAATTAGATCCCTAGAGTGAGAAATGTCCTGAGACGGACCCGAGCATTGTAATATTTTGCTACTCGCTGGCGAAAGATAGCCATCTTGAGCCACACCTGGTCCCGAGTCTTATCGATGAGGTCGAGGCTGGCCCTTAGTTGATGAGGATTGTCTTCTTCAATGTATGACATCACCCGAGGACTTAGAAGGCCGATCTCCATCGAGATGACCGCTTTAGATCCAAATATGAGACTGAAAGAAGTTTTCCCTATGGGGATCCTTGGAGTCGTATGATACGCCCACAGTATACTTGGGAGTTCCTCTACCCATCTACCTTTGAACTCATCCAATTGGATTCTAAGTCCTCGAAGGATGGTCTGATTCGTAACTTCTGCTTCTCCATTGGTTTGTGGATGTCTGACAGAAGTGAATCAGTGGCAGATACCCAACTTGGTGCAAAATGCCTTGAATGCAACATTATCGAATTGTCAACCGTTGTCGGTGATGATAGTATGAGGTAGCCCGAAATGGCAAATGATAGACTTATAAAAAATGTCCTCACCTTGCTCTCAGTGATTTTGGCTAATGCCTCGACTTTAACCTATTTGGTGAAGTAATCGATGGCAACAAGTAAGAATCTTCGTTGACCTGAAACTGAGGGAAACAGTCCGAGATATCCATTTTCCATTGAGCGAAGGTCCATAGGATAAAAAGAGGGCTCAACTGAGAGGTTGGCTATCGTTGGACATTAGCATATCGCTGGTAGCTCTCACATTTTTAAACTAGCTCAGCAGCATCCTTTCGCATGGTGAGCCAATAATATCCCTGGTGGAGAGCCTTTTACGCCAGTGATCTTCCCCCAGATGATTCACACATATGCCTTCATAGATCTCTCTGAGGATATAATTGGCGTCTGTAAGACCAACACATCTGAGGAGGGGATAAGAGAAGGACTTCTTGTATAATTGGCTATTCAGAAGCACGAACTTAGAAGCCCTCCACTTAAGTAGCCTGGCCTCTACATGATCAGCGGAGAGAGTACCATCAGTGAGGTAGTGGATGTAGGCAACCATCCATATTGTCTCCTGTATGACTGATAGAACTTCTTCTGCTGCATCGATACTTGGAGTTTCTAGGTGCTCAACATATGTTCTTCCTAAGGTGTTGTCCACCGAAGTGGCTAGCCGTAATAGGGCATCGGCTATGGCATTTTCATCCCTGAGAATATAACTAATAGTGAAATAAGCCAATGAGGAGGTCAGTGACTTAAACTTATTCAGATATCGGGCCATAGTGAGGTCTCGAGCCTCATATTCTCCAGCAATTTATCCAGAGATAAGCTGGGAGTTGGTGAAGGCCCTAAGATGCTTAACTTCGAACTCCTGCGTAAGCTTAATTTCGACCAACAAGGCCTCATACTCGGCTTGATTATTTGTAGCTTTGAAAAGAAATCGAAGAGCGTACTCCAGCACTACGGCCTCCGAGTTTGCAAGAATAAGACCAGCTCCGCTTCCTTAAGAATTGAAGGCGCCATCGACATGGAGGATCCAGATCTCCGTCGTATCCTCACTAGCATCTGAACATGCCATTAGAAAATCTTTAGATAGCTCCTCAGCCCAGGTGCATTCCACCAGGAAGTCCGCCAACACTTGAGACTTTAGGGCAGATCAGGACTGAAAGGAAAGATCAAATTCTTTCAATTTGATCGCCCATTTAGCCAGTCAGCCAGAAGTGTTAGGACGAGCCAGAATAGCTTTAAAAGGCTGATCCATGAGCACCATGATCAGATGGGCTTGAAAGTATGGCCTAAGATGCTGAGCAAAAATGATTAGAGCAAAAATATTTTTTTCAGTTCTAAAGTACCTGACCTTCGCATTATGGAGCACTTTGCTAGTATAGTAGATGGGTTTTTGTGTTCCATCGGGGTCGAGGTGTACTAAAACGTAGCTGACTACCTCTGGAAAGGTGGCAAGATAAATAAAGTGTTCTTCTCCTTCCTTTGGTTTTGACAATAATGGTGACGTGGACAAAAACTCCTTCAGCTCCTCGAAGGCTTTTTGGCAGCTCTCCGTCCATTCGAAGCCATTCGCCTTGCGTAGATCTTTAAAGAAAGGTAAGCATCTTTTAGCTAATCTCGATAGGAACCGGCTTAGAGCGGCCACTCTTTCGATGAGTTATTGTACCTCCTTATTGGCTGGTTGCCTCATGTCAAGAATGGCTTGAATCTTCTCTGGGTTTGCCTCAATCCCTTGTTAGGTTACTAGAAAACTCAGAAATTTTTTGGCAGTAACCCTAAATATGCACTTGCGAGGGTTGAGCTTCATTTGATGGTGTCGGAGGTTATTGAATGTTTCTTCTAAATTAGCAACATGGTTAGCGATGCTAGTTCTCTTAGTTAGCATATTATCCACATACACCTCCATGTTGCGCCCAATCTGGTCTTTAAAGACCTTATTCATCAATATCCGGTAAGTGGCCCATGCGTTTTTCAACCTAAAGGGCATTACCTTATAGCAATAGATGCATTTCTCAATGATGAAAGAGGTATTTTCTTCATCTGCCGAGTACATCTTTATTTGATTGTATCCAAAAAAATCATTCATAAAGCTAAGGAGTTCATGGCCATATGTGGAGTCCACCAATTGGTCAATTCACGGTAGCAAAAAGCTGTCCTTAGGACACGCCTTATTAAGATCAGTGAAGTTAATGCATATTCTCCCGCTTCCTCTCGCCTTTCGAACCATCACCACATTGGCTAGCCAATCTAGGTATTGTGCTTCCCGAATGTGGCCAGTAGTAAACAGCTTATTGACCTCTTTATCAATGACCCTCTATCGCTCGGGGGTGAAACTTCTCTTTTTTTTATAGATAGGCTGGTACTTTGGGTCAATATTAAGTTTGTTAGTGATTACCTCTGAAGGAATGTTAGGTATGTCCGATGCTGACCAGGTGAAGATGTCTGAGTTTGCCCGCAAAAAGGTGAGGAGTTGATTCTTCATTTTCAAGGAAAGAAGCTCGCCAATCTATACAGTCTTTACAGGATCATCACCTAACAAATAGGTTAGCAAGTGCTCAACTGGCTCTCCCCTTCTTTCAGATTCTCTTGATCGAGCGGCACTGAGGCCGGTGGAATCACCATCTCCTACGGGCTGAGAGCCATATAATAGCATAATTGCACGGGATTTGGCTTCCCATGTATCTCAAAAATTCCTTCAGTAGGGAATCTCACAAGCAAGCATTTGGTGGATATCACCGCGTCCAAAAGGTTTAGGCTAGGTCGGCCGAGTATAGCATTGTAAGTCAGAGGCACTCGGGCCACTAAAAACCTCATTAGGACAGTGCTTTGACATGGCGGCGATCCCGCAGTGACCGGCAAGGTGATTTCACCTTTAACCCTCACCGAATCCTCTGTAAAACCAATCAGAGGCATTATCATCGGTTGGAGAGAGCTGGGAGATAAATTCATCTGAACAAAAGCATCATAAGTAAGGATGTCGGTAGAGCTTCCACTATCCACCAAAATTCTTTTTATAGGATGTTTAGCGATTGTCATAGAGATGACAATGCTATCATCATTCAGATTGCCCCCCATCGCTAATTCCACTTCAAAAAAAGGGATTACATTTTCTATTTCCTTCTCACCCCTCAATCTTTTAGAGGGCGCAACTGCCCCCTAGGAAAGCATGCCTATCGTTCTTTCCGTCGAAGTATTATCGACATTTTCTTGAATAGGCGGAGGCCCCATTAGAGCTAGGATAGCCTGAGGCCCTCCCTTCTGGATAAAATTTTCGAGATAGCCCTTATGGATGAGCTCCTCGATGGCACGCTTTAGGTTATGGCAGTCTTTAGTATCATGGCCATAGTCTCTATGAAAGCGGCACTAACAACTCCAGTCGGTGTCATCCATCCTCAATGGGGAAGGGCGCCGGAAATAAGGCTCGCTTTCGATCTCCATGAGAATATGATACTTGGGAGCGAGGAAAGGTGTGAAGTTGTCTTCTCTGGGGGCAAAGTTTTGATGTCGATTATTTGGCTGGCGTGGGGGCTCTGACTTCTTAGGGGGAGGTCCGCTTGGCTCTACACGGATCGGCCTCTTACTAGACCTCTCTTCAATGTCCCTCCGAGTGAAATCAGCTTTATCGGTACGAATGTATATCTGCACACGACTTAAAAGCTCAGTATAGGAGCTAGGAGGCCTTTTGTCTAATGAATAGGAGAAGCGGGAGGGACAAAGTCCCCACTTTAGGGCTAAAGTCGCCACAGCATCATCGAGGTGATAAACCTCGAGGGCCGCCGTCTTAAACTGGGCCATAAAGTCCTTCAAAAGTTCTTCGTCCTTCTGTTGAACAGAGAATAGGCTATCTGCCATCCGAGGATCTTTCGATAAACATCAAAATATGATAAGAAGGTTTTCTCCAACTGTCGGAAGGAGTCGATGTTGCATGGGAGTAGACGAGAGTACCGGGCATGCTCAGCCTTTCGAAGGGTAGCGGGGAAAACAATACATAGGAGGTCGTCAGTTGCCCTCTGAACTTGTATGAGGACCTTGTAACTCTTTAGGTGGTCAAGGGGATCCATGATGCCATCATAGGGATCCAACTGGGAAAGACAAAACCTGGAAGATACTAGCTCCTCCATAATGCGGCGAGTGAGTGGTGGATGAGTGTCATAGTTCACCCCTGGTTAATTGTTGAGCTTCTGGCTGAGCTCTTCCAACCGCTGGTGTTGCTCCTCCAATCGCCTCTCCACTTGGCAGTTAATGTCCTCACTCGTCGATTCAAAAAACGAGCAAGAAGAGTAGTGGCGCTGATGGCGACGTATCCGCTTGGGCTCCTTCCCCCATCGCCGTCTAAAGGAAGGGCTGCTCAAGCAACGGGCAGAAAACCGTGGCCTTTTGGAGGTTTCATGGTAATGGTGCTTGGATGAAGCATGATGATGAAGATGCTCTTTTGAAAGAGGTCTTCTGTATGTAGATTGTTGACTGGTTGGGGCGGTTATCGCAGGCAGTATGGGAAGCTCAAGTTGTCGTTGATCAACAACCAGTCGTTGCTATTGCAACTCACGAACTATCCAAACAAGAGCTTGGACTTGCTGAGTAAGGATGGCAGTTGTTCTTTTGGAGTGGCTAAGACCGATGGCGAGGAAAGAGCAGGGAGGTTGGTCTCCGAGTGCTCAGCATGATGGAGATGCCCCCTAGTATAACTGGCAAAAGCCTCCTGAGTATGTGTCACAATCATTGTTGTTTAAGAGAGGGCGAGCTTGTAGCTCAGAGTTACAGAACTATCATTCTCGTAATCTCATTCTCCTTCCTATCGCACCAATCTGATGATGCCTGATCACCTTAAGCTGACGTCCTTAAGCGTTAATAAATGTGCCGTGAGTTGTCAAGGAATCTTCGCCTCCACACCAAGATCTACAAGAAGTCCCGGGGGCTAGAGATTCCGATGGAAACCCTTCGACACTCAAGTTAGTGATCAGAATCACAACCGTGAACTTGAGAAAGCTCAAAAGAAAGAGTTCGAAAGATAAGAAAATTCTCTAAGTGTCCAAGTGTTCATACCTTGGCTAGGGGTTCCTCTTACCTGTTTTATTGATGCTCAAAGTTTGAGAACCTTGACTGAGAAGCTTGGAATTTCATGATAAGCCACGACTTTGTGAATGGAATGTCAGAATAAATGGGATTTATCCCATGTGATTGATACTTTATGATAGATGATGACTTTTTAGGCTCATCTTGATTAGGGTCATTAAGACTTCATGATGGATTGACTTTTTAGGCCTATATCAGAACTAGTGGAGCTTGTCTTATTAGACACATATAGGCCAAAGTCGACTGATGGGCCCGAGCTTGGTCATAAGCGAAGGCTTGCCTAAGAAACTGAAGTGAGGCCCAAAGATGAAGTCACTTTAGGACCAGGACCTCCTAGGATTTGGGGCCATCTAAGAGTTGAAGCCGCTTAAGAGCCGAGGCTGCCTAAAAGCTAGAGCCACCTTAGAATTGGGACTGCCTTAGAACTGGAGCCATCTAGGAGTTGAAGCTGCCTAAGACTTGGGCCACCTTAAAACCAAGGCCATCTAAAAATGGAGCCATCTAGAAGCCGAAGCCGCCCAAAAGCTAAGGCCGTTTAGGAGCTAAGGCGGCCTTGGAGCCGAAGCCGCTAGCATTCTATTGACTTTCGTCGTTGAATAATTTTAACCGTTAACCTACACATGGCTTTTACCATCCACATCAATTTTCATCTAAATTAAATCATAAATGAGACTTACTAATGTGAACTCCGATCAGCGCTTATTTATCAATTTTTGCAATCTCTTGGTTACCTTGTATTTTACTCCAAAATGAACTGAGATATTTGGTGGTCAGATTAAAATCATCTCCAGCAGCCATCTCCTCGCCCCAAATAACTGGGGCGGTAGGGGAAAAATACCCGCCTAAAGATGTATCTGATAAGAATAAGATAACTATGAGCCACAGAAATAAGAACTTTTGCCCACTGGACATTACTTATGATGCACTATATAACCTCTGATAGTCAATTGGATAAAGACAGTGGATTCTGGAAGGTAAGTAGTATATAAGAGCTTAAAATTCAGCACATTTCATATGGTACAACCAGTGAAGATCTAAGCTTTTACAAGATTTTTTTTTTTTTTTTTTTTGAGGTGCACCTACCCTGCTTGCGTTAAATGGTTAGATATCAACCATTTGGTAGGTGGACTCATTGCCCTTCCATAGTATATACTATTTCATATACCGATGGCAATGTCATAAATTTTTTTTTTTTTCTGGTTCCCTAGATACATCCTTTGTTTTAGATATCCATATTGCACCCCGGGGCTAAACATGATATCAGAGAATTAATCATCTCAAACTCAATATCAAGACGCTTATTGCAAGTTAGCATCTGGTAGGCCCGGCGCCGATGCCAAAATCTACAACCACGCCCCCACTTAAGTGAGAGAAAGTGCCCTTCTGCCACGTTGCTCAGATGTCAGTACCAATCATATATAAGTAACGCGCACCTTCGAGTCAGTAGCAAACTAGCAATAGTTCACAGCATTTTAAAAAGTATCAGCCGGCCAGGTGGCCAGATGAAGCTTCCGGAACAATCGCATGACCCTTTTGTTGGATAGCACCCGAGGCCAGCAATTGGCCAAATAGATAGTTTAGATGAATCTTTGAAAACGTTTTACAACACTTCACGGGCAATGAGGTTGTTAATTTGATGGCTAACATCATTCGCTCCACTTACTCCTGAAATAAAATAGATAATATCATACACAATCCAGAAAAAGCTTTCGGCATATCGATGCTTAAAAAATGGCATGCTTATCTTCAGTGAAGAGCACCGACCGGCGTAGATGCGAGTCCTTTTATATATATTAGGAGGAAGCATCATGGCTTCCATCTCCGGATTCTGAAAATTTCCAGGTGAGGAAGAATATGAAAGAAAGGATACTGGATGGACGTGCAGCAAATAGTTGAGAAAATGCAAAGACAACGTACCATGTATGGCTGCCAAGTTATCTTCTTTGAACACTCCGAGCGGTGAACCGTGAACAGACATGAGCATCTCACCATGCTTTGGTAGCCTTAAAGTTTTGGGAGTCGTGCCAAAAGATAACCGGTTTCCAGTTGCCTGCAACAAATATGATAAATAACCAGAGCTTAAAAAACTGATCTCTCCTGATTTTTCTTGGAGAAAAATATAAAGGCTCAAAAAAGAAGGTGCAAGGTGTCTGCAACATCATCAATAAACAAATTTCTTTAACTAATAAAAGTGATTTCATGCATACGTCAAGCATCTAAAAAGCTCACAAGAGAATTATCAATGTACCAGCCAACATATATCCTTAAGCTAATATCGAGGAACGAGACCAATATGATGCAGAAGATACAAACCCCAGGAGTTTGGAAAGCGTCTCTTGTTCCAGGCATCTGGTTTTCTGATGACTCATTCAAAATCTGGAATGTAGGAAGACCGGAAAAAATAATTTTGTAAGCTTGAGTAGAGAAAAGATGATGATATTCAGAGGTTTCGAAAGCACAAGGTTTGCTTAACATACAAAATCAGGAATTTGCAGGTTTGCAGCATCTAAGAAGCTCCTCTTCACTGTCAAAAGTCAAATCAAGCAGCAAAGATAATTAATATTCAGAAAGTTGAAATGTATGTATGGAAAATATAAAGAACATACAAACCTGAGTTTACTGAAAACTGAAGGCCACTAACAGAATCAAGTGAAGCACGCATATTTATACTATCAACTTGATTTCCAGGCAAATAACTGTCTCTATCATCCCATTGCAACTCAAAAACTTTGTACTTCTCATTTCTTATCACTGCTAGGTTCGGCAAATTTTCCTGGAAAAATGCTATTGCCGGAGTCTGCAGTTGTTCCTTGCTTAAGTATGAGCGAAGCAACCGCAATCGAGAAAGCAAGTTTTCAGTCTCTGCTCCACAGATGGCTTGAATTGCAGCAATTCGACGTTCGACTATCCAGGCACAAATCTTTGCTTAGATTAGTTAAGGTACAAACAGAAACAAAGCAAGAGAAAAAGTGTTGTAAATCTCATCAAGAGTTAGCAACAAGAAAAGGGAGCAACTGTGGCTTAAAATGCAATTTAACTAAACAACAAAAGATGAAATATGAGTATGTACTGCTGACCAAAGGGAAGAGCACACATTATGACTAAATAGGACAAACATAAACCTGAGAAAAATAGTTTCAGGAAAGATAAGGGAGGATATAAAACCAGGAAAGATAGGGTAAGCTTGGAGGTATTAAAAGGGATTGGTAGATCTATAAGGATTCATAAGCCAGACATGGCTCCATGCCCATGGCCATGATTAGGCCTCCAGACTAATTTGTCAACAGATAGCTGGCTATTTTCGAAAAGTTCTCTTAGTATTTAAATTGGGATCCTTCCTACTTGTAGTAGCTTACTAGCTAGAATCTACTACTTAGGATTCACCTAAAATAAAATTTCTTTAGACTCATGTTGAAACTTTTACTAAAACTTCCACCCAAACTCAAATTTGGTACCTCTGACAGCCAATCAAAATCAATCTCTGCATTAATGTGAGGTTCACCATTATAACATCTTTTTTAACTCTCTATATATATTTCTTTAAATAAGAAAACGAGTAATTTCCATTGTTTTATGGCATATTTGAATATAGTTTTATAGTCTTACATGCAAAATACTTGTTATACTGTAAATTATTTTAAAACATCATTTTCCTCACTCTCTTTGCTGATTTAGGTAACAAAATATCTTAGTAAAAGGGCTGATATTGAGCATGGGTTGAGTTGGGACAGTTTCAAGAGAAAACCTAGAACCGGTCTAAGATCAACTTTTAAATTTTGGATCCAAAACTGAACCGACTCTATCCAAAAATCAATCTAATCAGATCGGTCTAGTTCCAAGTCAATTCCAAGGTATAACTAATTTTCTTTTTCTTTTTGTGTGTGTGTGTGTGTAAGTTTTTTGTTAGTTGGGACCCTTTATGTTTCAGAGGAGAGTTTAGAAAATTTGGCAAGGCTTATTCAATTTTTATTTTTAACTATTTGATATATGTCCGATATACTCAACTCAACTCAAGTCATCTAAGCCTTTTCCCAACTATATGTCCAATATCTAATAGCTAAATTTTTTTTTCTTAATTGAGTTTAATAAAAAAAGTTATATAGTATTTATTTACAAATTTAACACTTAAAGTCTCTTAGTTGAAATGGTAGATAACTCATAAGGTTTACATTGTATCTTAAATTTGATCCCTCCTAGCACTTCATTGTTTTTAAAAAAAATCTACCAAAAAATAAGAGGGTGGCAACTTCTCAAGTCAAAAAAAAAAATTAACCCTTAGAACCGTGAACCCATCCAAAGGGGTTTGGTTCCAATGTTTTGAGCCTAGAACCAGCCTTATTAACACTTAGAATCAAATTGACCCAACCCAACCCTATCTGATCAGCTTGAAGTCAGTTCTCGAGTTATCTTAACCTATTGTTCAACCACAAGAAAGGTAAATATTTTTAGAGGAGATCCCATAGCCTATGTTAAATGGAATGATGAAATATTGGCATAGAGGAATGTTTTTGAAAAAAATAAGAGTCTAAATACAAAGTATAAAATGCAAGTGTAACTGTTCATAATGGTATTGTTAGTAGACTTGATGACCAAGAAAAATTGCCGACAGCTATAAATTTTCAATGCAAATGGATGGGCGGGTAAAGTGGAGAGATGCTTGTGAAAATTGGTCGATCACCGCATGGATAGAATCACGGACAATGATGGTCCATGACAAACATAAACATGATGAGGATCAAAACCATGTGAATATAGGAGCAAATACATATGAAGATTCAATACCATTTTTCATGATGAGCTATAATAGCTGGTTGTGAACCATAATTATATCAATGAACAGATGCATGGTTGTCGCCTTGGCAGATGAAGCTACAGTTTAGTTAAATCTATGCATAATTGATCAGGATTTGCAACAGTAGATCAAATCATCCTGGTCAGCCATGATAGTACAAATCCAGTTGACAGTCTTTGGATCCTTCTGCAGCTCTTTTCTGGCTCTCTAGTTGGAAATAAGTTCTGAAGGTAGGGGAAATAGAAATGACTGCTGGAAAGGAAAAAAAAAACTATATTTACTAGATGGCACTATAGAAGAGAAAAGAGAGACTCAAAAAAGGTAGATGAAATGGCAAAGTGTCGCCTTATTAACGAATTATACCTTGAAATGTAGTGAGCAACATACGGCATGGTTTATATGTCTAAAACAGATCAGAAGAGTCCTCACAGAGGAGGTGACAATGAACAAGAAGATAATGAACAAGATTCTCAAAGAGGGTCATTTGTATGAGAGACCTAAAATTCGTGCACATAAGAGATATTGCAGTTATTCCTTTATGTTTGAGTTTCTAACTGAAAGGAATAGTTGAGCAAGAGATTAGCCTACTTCACCAAAGGAAGGGAATAAATAGATAACCCAGAAACAACAACAAGAAGAATCAAGTAGGACTACTGCTGATAATGTAGAGTGTAAACGAAATTGCACAACGACAATGGTGTGGTGGTGCTTGTGCTTAGTATAGCAATATTATATGTCAACATGAGAGAAGTGATGAGAAGAAATATGCATGCATGAACATGCAAGTCTGAGAGAGAGAGAGAGAGAGAGAGAGGGCAAGGGAGTCACGTACCCAGTATAAAAAATTAAACTATATCTATGAAATTCTATGTGAATGTAACCAAAAAACCCTGACATAGGCAGAGTTAACTCAGCCAAACAAGCCCATATATAAGGTCATTCAAGAAATAATTTTAAAACTTTTGCCTTCGACTAATGTTATGCTAGAAAGCTACTCTCACATCATCTATTAGTGTTCTTTTGTTTCTGTACTTCTTTGCTGGATAGAAGGAGACCCACAACCAAGCCATCAAGATTTATATGGCTAAAAACTTTGAAATGGGTGAAATTTCCATCCATGCAAACTTGTTTATGCTAAAAAGATGGTGGATCCCTGTGACCAGGGAACAACAAGGACGGTGAAATTGCTTGCTCCAGCATGTTGAAATTTTATAAATTATAATATGTTTTTGTAAACATACCATCATCCTTTTTTACAAAGAAATAATGCTACATTAGATAGATAGTAGTGTGCATGTGTGTTATCATTAATGTAAGTGTGTATAATATCCATGAACAAATAGATTGTCTATGACCTTCTATGCTAACATTTTAACAATAACAAAGCCTTAATCCCAAACTAGTTGGGGTCAACTACATCAATCATTTTTTATCCATTCAGCTCTATTCTAAATCATATTTTTAGTAAAATGAAAAAATTTTAAGTTTCATTTTTTATTCTATCTTTTCTTGTATTACCACGCATTTATCTTAACATTCTTATTTCTGCCACATTCATTTATATACGTATATTTTTTTAACTGCTCAATATTTAATGTCATAAAGCATAAATAGTCTTATAACTATCCTATAAAACTTTCTCTTTGACTCGGCGGGTACTTTACGATCACATAATATTTTAATTGCACTTCTTCATTTATTCAATCTGCTTTAATTCTATGAACGATATCATCCTCAATCTTCCCTTTTTTATAATAATCAATCTTAAATATCGAAAATAATCATTTTTAATAATTCATGATCCCCAATTTGTATTTACATTCATCTTTATTTCTAATTGTACTAAAATTACATTCCATATATTTTATCTTTATTCTACTTAACCTAAAATATTTAGATTTTAATATATTTTGCCATAGTTTTACCTTATACTTAACTTCAGTATAGTTTCATCTATCAGTACTATATCATTTACAAATAATATGTACTATAAAATATCATCCTCAATATATCTAGTAAGCTTATGTATAACTAAAGAAAAAAGATAGGAATTAAGAACAAATCCCTAAGCTTATTGTAATAGAAAATTTGTTAATAGTATCATCGATAGTTCTTATACTAGTAACTATCCCATCATGCTTTATCTTCTATTATGTTAATATACATAACAAATACTTCTTTCTTTTCTAGCATCTACCATAAGAATCTTTTATTTAAATCAATAAAATCATATAAAAATATTTTTTCTCTATACATCTCCGTTAAATAAATAAATTTATTTCTAAAGAAAATATAGTCGAAGCCTTGAAAAAAAAAAAAAAAAGCCTTCCCTGTAGGGAAAAACACAGATTCTGGATTCCATCGTTTAACTGAATCTCCGTCAAATAAGAGCACCTTTTGAAAAGGAAATAGAGCTTAAATCAAGAATAAAACTATTCTTTTATGGCCGCCGAATTCCCTAACTATGGAAAAAGGAGAACTACGAACGAGAACCATCGTCTTATATATGTAAACCCTAATGCTCTCTTTAAAAAAAATGTAAAAAAAGAGGAGATTTTGTGATCAACAACTACAAGAAAACCACAAAATTGCCTTGGAATAAACTCGAAATCAGATAGACAAAATACGAATTGAATACCTTCTCGATTATTAAACGCGCGCTGGCTCTCCACGAATTGCGCCGCCCTGTTCTCGCTCGGTCCAACCTCGCTATCGGTCTTCGGCTTCAGGGGAGACTCCGTGACCACCTTCTTCCTCCCCTTTCGCGCCATAGCGAGGATTCCCCGTTGAGAAAAACCGAACTAGCGAGAGCTCGAGCGACAGATTGGGAGAACAGAAGCCCTATTTGAAGTCGAAACAGGAGAGAAGGCAGAGTAGAGAGGGCTTAGACAAACCCTAATAAGCAGAAGATCGACACCCGAAGATTTTGGCTTCGATCTCCCGGATCCACGCCAAAGAAAACAAAAAAGAACAAAGAAGTACCTGGTTTCTTCTTAGGGAAGCTCGCGAAGGGGAAAAGGCTCCAATTTTATGTGGCGACGATGAGAGACACGGAAGGGGTTAAGGAAATGGTTTTCAAATTTCAATGGCCACCGCTCCAAAGATTTAACCGCGAAATTCGACCCAAGCTAAAAAATGAAAGGACTTTGGTTGATGGTAATTTACTTTAGTAACCTTACATTATCATACAAATTACTATATATTTTTAGCAACTAGATATGATAATTTAGAAGATAATATTTGGTCCTTAATAAATTAAGATTACTGTAAATCATAAATGGTTATTTCTAACTTAGCAAGGATAAATAATCTTAATTATTATGTAAATATTTAATAATATTTCTTCTAATTATATATTTAATAGATACTTAGTAATATTTAAATAATTAACATTGTATTTATATTTAATATTAAATGTATTATATATATATTTTTTATTATTAAATTAATACCATTTATTATTTTAAACACTATTATATATTTAGATAATAATATATAGATATTAAATTAAAATTATTAATATTTATGTCCTTGCAAATTAAATTATTATATTTAATATTTTATATATATTTGATATTATTTACATTATAAATATTATTTGATATTTAAATAATATATATATGTTATTAAAATATTTATTATATTTAAATATATAATATTTATAAATGATTTTATAAAGAATCTTACTTTTGTATAGAATATTTCATATTTTAGCCAAAAAAAAAAAAGACAACCACTTAAAAATAAAATGGATTTATAATAAAATATTAATATAATTTATAATATATTAAACTTTGCATTCCTACGAATTTAATCAATATTATTAAGATAGCCTAAGTATGATAATATTTATTTTTGATAATCTAATTACTAAGTTTAAGATTATTAGCAACGTAAGTTTTTTTTATAATATTGTCTTGAACCAAATCTATGAACATTTGTGATATACAAGTAGGGCTATTAGCAAGTTGGGTTGTGTACAATTCTGGACTAGATTTGATTTATGTTGCACATTCATTTCCATGATCCACGTATTTACTTGAGTTCCACCATCCTTTCTCAGCATCCTTGAGGGAACAAAGAAAAAAAAAAGAAAAAAAGAAGAAGAGTTGTTTCAATTACCTCCTCTAAACAAGTTGAAGTACTTGAAGGTCATGGAAAAATGAAAATGTAATCAGAATTTTTTTTTCTTTCTTTGTTGGTGATTTTTGTGGTTTTTTATGAGAATGGAGGAGTTTCGTAGCACGGGAACAATAGAGATAACTCCATTCTAGCATTACACTAGAGAACAAAGTAGGTTGAGTGAAAAAATGTATGGCTTATATTAGACTCTATGCTTTTGTTGGTTTGCCAATGAAATAAAGATGTAATGAACCTTTTTGATTACAAAAATAGCAAATACAATAAATCAATGCAATCAATTGATAGGACTAGCTTGATTCTCACTTTTATAAGAGCGTGGTGCAAAAGTAAGTGAGGTTACTCTTAGGATATATATATATATATATCTAATAATTTTAATTTTAATGTTGAGATTGGATTCTTTGTATGTATCTTTTTCTCTATATTTATAATGTTCAGATGATGATAACTATTGATGTTAAAAGAATTAGCAACTTCCCTTTTGAATTAAAAACCATTACAATTTCCTCTTATCTTTTGGAAGAGTTGAGAACTGCCTTCAATTTTGAAAAAAACTTTTAAGTGCCTTGCAATTTAAAATCTCTTCAAATTTCACGAGTTCGGTTCATCAAAAGGTGATCTAATTACTTTGGCCGGAAGTCATCAACCGAAAGCAATAACTCATATTTGACTAAAAGTTGTCAACCAAATTTGATCTAATGCCTTGTTGTCAATGGACTAAAATACGATGTCAACATTTTTTTCCCCAAGAAGATCGACTTGACATACATATACAAGTATATGTACTGTTAGAGTTTGATTTAAGATCCCAAGTCCGATCTCAATATAACCATAATGGACATAATCTTTTATGAAGCTAGATATGATATGGAGCCTAATATGAACATTACCTAAAATGTTTTCATAAATATGAATAATGCAAATTCTAGTCTATGAAAAAACATCATAAATTCTTTGTCTATATAAGCATATTTTGCTTTGGTCTTTAGAGTAGCTCAAAGTATTATTAAGAGAATTAAAAAAGAATTATGTTGGCTATCGTAAGTGTTGCCCAGATATAACAACCCAAGACAGGGGGTGAATTTGGTTCTTTTTAAAATTTTAAAACTTTGATAGTATTTGCAGTAAATAAAAAACAGAGTTTGATAATTTGAATGTGTTGTGAGATGAAAAAGAGAGATAATCAAGCATTACAAAATCAATTACACAACACAAGCAGTTTATAATGATTCGGTGCCAAACTCAGTACCTACATCCACTCCAAGAATCTCTTAGGAATTTTCACTCTCAATCATTATACAAATGATTACAACCCTAGCCTCCCTGGCTAGCTTCTTGTTTCATAGGCACAAGGAAGCCTTACACCAAATATCTCAAGGGTATACCACAACCCTTACAAGTTTCAGAATGAAACTTAAAAGAATGACAATAGCAAGATTTACTACTAGTAGCTCCTACATGAGCAGATAAAATAATTAAGAGTACTTTATATATTTTGAAGTTCCCACTTCACATATAAGCTTCTCCTTTTTTGTGGCTAAGCTTTAAGGATTAAACGAAGCCTTATTAAGGTTGTTGGAGCTTTGAATGGGGCCTTCAATAAGATTGGGACTTCTCTTTGGCATAGCAATAAGTGAGTGACTTTCATAATATTTTTTCTTTTGAATCTCTCCTTGAATGCGCTGGAATACTTAATGAATTCTTCAAAAGATCTTTAATAAACACTTAATAACTCTTCAATGATTGCTCAATAACTTTTTCAATAAATTCTTTTTTCTTCTTTTTTTACTCTTTTTTTCACACTTAAAACCACAATTTAAATAACCTTTTGAAATCCACTAACCGCTTGTGTGGTGTTGGAGGTGGTTAGATGAAAATAGCATGCTTCAGAAAGTCAGAAACTAGCTGTTACTATGCCAGTTTCCTTGCTATAGCCGATTCCTATGCAAACTATTTTGACATTACTCTCTGTAAAATTTACAGTAGCCGATTAGTAGCCAACTATTTCCTTAATAACCAATGTACTAAAAAGGAATGACACAATCCACTTCGTTCCAATAAAAAAAATTCTTTACTCTGTAGCCAACATAATAGCCGGCTACTTTCCTAGTAGTCGGCTACTATGTCGGTTTATTTGGGAAAGAGGCTCTGTAAGATGAAATGGAGACACCGACTTTTGGTGAATTTTTAATAATACAAAGAGTTTCCACCAATAGCGTGCTACTATGCTGGCTATCATGGAGAAATAACAAAGAAACTATAAGTAGCCAGTTATCATGCCGACTACTTCTGACATTAGCTAACCAATAGAAGAAATAGGATCATTTTAAAACCATTTTATGCTATGTTTGGATGTTTGGAGGGGAAGGAAGGGGAGAGTGAAAAGAAGGAAAGAATGGAAAGGAAGGAAGGGAAATGAATGATTATTCTCTTTCTCTTGTTCGGAAAAGATGAAAGAGAAATGAAGGTGTTTGTTTGAATAAAGGAAGTGAAAGGAAGCGAAAGTTTATGATAATTATCCCTTCAGAATAGGAAATGAACAGTGAAATGAAAGAACGAAGAATAGAAAATGAAGATATTTTGGTCCTTCAAAAGTATGACTTAAACATTTTTTCCTCTCAAGCTTACCTCCGATTTGGGGTTAACAGATTTACCCTCATTGAGGGTGAAAAGACGGGAACTGATTATTCCCATTCCCTTCCCCCTCTCTTTTATCTTCCCCAAACAAGATGACTTATGACCATTCCCCTCCTTTTTTTCCCTTCCCTTCATTCTTTTCCATCCAAACAGACCCTTGCCATAGATTTCATTTTGAAAAACTTTTGATCTTTTATAAAACAAATATTCTTTTGAATATAGGTGCATTGGCTTTTTAAAAATAATATTTAACTTTAAAAAATATAAACATTTTAATCTATTTAATTTATTTTACTTTTATTTTACTTTTCTTTGTACTTATTGAAATTTAGAGTATCAATTTTGGATTCACCGCTTCTTCTTTTTCTCGGTGATTCATGAAATCAATTTATTTCAACAATAAAGTTATTGATATAATACTTAATTATTTTATATTTATCAAAATTAATATGACATCAACAATAAAGTTTAGAATTTTATAAGAAAGTCATTCTAATTTTTAGTTATTACTTTATAATTTTTTTAAAAAATTTTGTTAAAGTAGATGTACGTTGATTTGAGCAAATCATCGTAAATTTTTATGATTTTTTTTTGATGTTTTTTTAGTTATTTCTTGTTGATGCCTTCTTCCTGCTGCATATAGCTGCAACAAATGGTATCAGATCGAGGTTCTTAAAGGGATGCACGGATCTTGGAATGCGTTAGATCCAGAGGAGCTGTGGAATGGATCTTGAAGGATCGACCTCTTCCCCTGTTCGGTTCACGAGAACAGATGTTCCCAAACTGAAGATTAGGCCCAGCTCTTCTTCTCGTTCACCCGCGTCGAACAAGGAGAGAGGGCTGGCGGAGGCGAAGACGGTTGCAGTTCTCTTTGATCGGTGAAACAAAAAGCACCAGCGTGGGGAAGCCAGGCGACTTCGACCTTGAGTAAATCGGACAACTCCTACGAAGAAGGATGGGACCTCTTGGAGAGGCAGCCGTGAGTCCCTGTTCAAGCGTCGGTGCGGCGGAGGATTAGAGATCCAGTGAAGAAGCCGTGCAATGGATGGCGGCTGCGCGGTGGAGCACCGCCTGGAGGCAGCGGTGTGGTTTAGCAGTGGAAGAAAAGTGCAGCGATCCCAGCCAAGCCAAGCTCCATCGAAGAGGGTAAGAAACCCCTAATCGCCCGATCCCCTATTTCCGTCGCCTGAGAAGAGGAGGGGCAGTGATCTATGGCTGATGAGCCCCTGGCCAAGAAGGCTTTGTTGGCGATCAACAAGGCAGAGATCGAACAAGCCAGCGGCGCGAAGAAGCTAGGCCACCGAGTCTCCGATGACTATGAGGCCGCCAGCGGTGTGAAGCAAGGAGAGGCGCCGGACGAGCTCCAGTGGTAGTCGAGCGGCAGCACGGTGGTGATCTCACCGGACCGGGAGGGACCGCCCCTCACGAAGGTGAAGGACTAGCCGTGAGGGAGAAATGAGGAAGAAGAAGAAGAAGAAAAGGAAAAAGGAAAAAAAGAAAAAAAAACGAGGAGAAAAAAAAATCGATTTTCTAAAATGAAGGGTTATTTTAGTCCAGGATAAATCTAAAATAAGTAGTCTAGTGTCATTGCAGGTGGAGTATTTTGTTTTAATTAAAAAATTAATTACTACCGTTATGTTTATAGAGAAGTCAACTCTACCGTTGAGTGGATGGCTTCATTCATTGTTCATGGAATTTGGTCTTGGATCAGTGGAGATTCTTCCTTCTGTTTTACGTTCAATTTTACTTTCTGATATCATGGGTTTGACTCGTATCCGAGTGGTATGATCGTCCGTCTATAAAAAAAAATTAAGACCCTCCTTATAAATATTTTTATTTTTTTATTTTTTATAAAGGTGGAGCCCTACTCTAAGTGTTGATTGAAATCCTACTTCATATGATTTTTTAAGAAACTTCCTCTTTATTTTGAAATTTTACTCCGTTATTAGAGTCCAAACACTGGTGATTTTGAGCTTTGCTTTAAGTATCTATCAAGCTTCCTTGTCTTTGGAATCATACACCTTTATTAGATGATTTCATTTATTTTAGGTAGACTTGCCCTATGTTGAACCATAGGATTGATTTCAAGGAGAAATTCATAATGGTAATGGCAAACTTTGAAATAACAAGTACAATAGAGCTAATAGCTTTGCTATTTTGCAGATCCAAACCCTTTTGATATAACAAGGGCTGTGGAAGATGCTAAAAGACAGAGATAGATTGTCAACAATCATATCTAATAGAGAGAAGGATATGTTATTAGCGAAGCACACAATACAATTTTATTATATTTTATAGATGAGGTTATCAAAGAAGTTATTAAGAGAAGATAGCGAGTGAAATCTGATTGAATTTGGAGAAAAGATACATGAAGTCTCTTACAAACCAGTTATATTTAAAGCAGACTCTATCACCTGTGGATGAAAGAATGTATATAAGTGAAGGACAATATTGATGAGTTTAACAAGGAAATTCTTGATTTTAATTGATTTAAGGAATATTAGAATCAAGATTGAAGATGAAAATGAGACCCTAATTCTTTTATGCTCATTACCGTTCTTGTATGAGAATTTTATAGACACATTATTGCACGGAAGAAAGTTTCTTAGTGAACAATGTGAAAAATGCCCTATAATGTAAGGAGTTGGGAAAAAAAGGCATATGGAAACTATGGGGGAAATTAAAGAGAAGGCTTGGTTGTAAGATGTAAGAGAAAGGAGAAAGGTTCAAGCATTAGAAGAAAAACAAAATACAAATAAAGATATTAAAAACTTCATATTATTTTTGTCAAGAGAAAGGGTATATTAAAAAAAATTACTTGAAATGGAAAGAAAATGTGCGAAGGAAAGTGGCTTTGAAGCTAGAGAGAGTATAGCTGATGAGAACATTTTAAAAAATTTTATAAACCTAAGAATCAAATGTACTCTTAACTTTAGTTGTTCCATTCATATAACTTTCAATAGAAGTTGGATCTTTTTATATCAATTGAAGGTAGAGAAGGTTCTAATGCAAGATAATAAGGCTGTAGATATTGTTGGGATTAGAATAATTTATATCATGATATTTGATGGCATTGTGAGGCCCTTGGAAGCTTGGTATGTCTCAGAGCTAATGAAGATTTCCTTTCCTTGAGTACAGTTAATTCTCAAGGTTACAAATATAAGGTTAAAAATAGTGTTAATAGTAAGGATGCTTTTATGGTGATCAAGGGAAGGATGGTGAATAGCTTGTATTAGATGATTGGAAGCACTATAGCCAGCTAGTGCTAATGATACTATTGTAAATTCTTTATTTATGAAGTTGTTAGATTCAAAGTTCATTCGATTATGATATATGCAGTTGGGGCATAAAAGCAATGGAAAGATGTCCGAGTTGTCCAAGAGAGGTTTACTTGATGGAGTGAAGACTAGCGAGCTAGATTTTTGTGTGTACTATATAGATGAAAAGTAGAGTAAGATAGAGTTTAACAAAAGTACTCACTATTCTAAGAGTGTGTTAGACTATATCCATTTAAATCTCTAGGGGCTTAACTCTTATGCATCGATGAGTGGACATTGCTATTTTTTGACATTTATTGATGACTACTCAGGAAGGTCTAGGTATATTTCTTGAAGCATAAGGATGAGATGGTTGTCAAATTCAGGTAGTAAAAAGCCATGGTAGAGAAATAGATTAGATAAAAAATTAAAATGTTATGTATGGATAGTGGCTAGGAACACTACAAAGGCAAATTTAACCAGTTATATAAAAATGAAGGTATAATGAGGCATTGCACCATATGGACGATATTACAGTAGATTAGAATTGCGGAACTAATGATAAGAATTTTTTCAAAGAGAACTTATTGTTTGCTCTCTAATGTTGGATTCAAAAAATTAATTTAGGCTGAAATAGTGAATACAACAAGCTTCTTGATGAATCAGTTACTATCGATTGCTATTAACTTGAAGATTTCTCAAGAGGCACGATTGAGTCATCTAGTTGATTATTTTGTTTTGAGGATCTTTAGTTGCCCTACATATTGTATATTCCTAGGTTATGACACTGAGGTTAAGAGATCCAGACTGTGGTGTATGGAAGATATAAATTCATCAAAAAAAATTTATAGCAGAGATATCACCTTCAATGAGTCTACTATAGTTCAAAAGGGAGGAACAGTTGAAAGTTAAGCAGAGGACTATAGTTTCAATAAGAAGGTGGAGCTTAAGGGAAAAGCTTTATAGAGAAAGTTGCGAAACTCACCAGTTCAGTCCAAGAAGGAGGTGCAATATAAGAAAACTACAGAGGGTATATAAGAATATCTACAATAACAATATAGCATAGCTACCGATCATGAGAGAAGGTAGATCGGGCCACCTATATAGTATGTAGATATAGTTGTTTATGTGCTTGCCATGGCTGAGAGTGAGCCTATTGGAAGTGTAGCAACTATAAACAAAGACAAGTTCAAGCACTACTTAGACTTTGTTATAATTCATCGAGGCGGATGTCCATTATGGTAGACGATAAAAATGATAAAAAAGTTATAGGATAGTTGGCTTGATAAACCTCATGCTAAAAGGTGGAGATTTATTAGAGTTTGACTCAGGTCCACAATCCCGATATAGATATGGCCCTAAATAGATATGATTTAATATATAGTTGGTTATGATATAAAGCCTAATATGGATATAACGATGTGAACCGTAGTTTATGTAAAATACTATAAATCCCTCATTTATATAAGCATATATAGTTCTAATCTTTATGGTAGCCTGGAAGTTATTAAAAATTTAAAAGAGGGTTCTATTGAGTGTAAGAGGGCTTACGGTTTGATGAGAGAGTTATTATAATATCTAATTATTATCTTATAAAATTCTTCTTTATCTTTGTCGGAGTGAATGTAGGTCAATCTAATTGAACCACACTAAATCTATGAGTTTTTTTTTTTTTTTGATATTTTTTCTTTAGTTATTTCTTGTTGATGTCTTCTTCCTTCGTGTTATGCATCTGCAAGATATATATGATGAATCTGTATTTTGACATTGGGTTTGTCTATAAAAAGGACTAGAAATAGAGGCTTTAAGAATTATAGGATAAGAAAAATAAGCAGAAGTTGGAGACCGGAAGGCTTTTTCCCCCTCCATCTAATGAGCTTTTACCCTTTTCCTCTGAAAGAAAGGGGTGAATAATTTTCACTCTTTCACTTAAAATTGTTAACAGGTGTTTTTCTGAAGAAACAATTAGGTAAAGAAGCCCGAAAGGAGAGAAGTAGCAAGACTGAATCAAAAAAGGAAGAACGAATACTGACACTGAGAGGGCCAGTCATTAAATAGGATGAGAACACCATTCAAGGCTTCACAGACGCTGTCCAAGAGAATATTAAACTGACTTCTGTTTCTCAGGATCCAAAGAAGGCCAGCTGATAGCAGCAGCTAAAGTAATCCTAATTGATGCCCACCTTTCCACTCCCAGTGAACGGCCAACCAGATGAGGTTTGTTTAATTGACTCAGCTCCAATTTCTTCAATTTAACCATAAAACTCTCCAATTATACCCGGAAATAATGCAGTTACGAAACAGGTGATCGATGGGTTCCTCTTTCTGCGAACAAAGGCGAGTAGGCCAATTTCTTTTACTTAAGTTCTTATCTGTGCTAAAAGGACAACCTTAGGACATGGCAGATGTAAGGCGTGCATAGTTATGGCAGATTAGTTTAGAGATACATTTAGAAGCAAATCAATTTAAATAGATTTCTTAAAAGTAAAATCAAAATTGAATCGACTGTTTCAGTAGTTCAAACTGAATCAAACCAACAAATTTTGTTCAGTACATCAAACTGAACCAAACAAAAAAAAATCGGCTTAGTTTCTATTCATTTTATCGGTTTACTTGTACATGCTTTAAATGGCTATAAAATTGAATTTTATAGTAGAAAAGAATACAATTTTCACATAGCCTATTTATTCACACATACCTATAGACCTCAATTGTAACTACAATACAAATGAAAGCTCTATTTATCTTAGTTATTTTTAGAAACCCAAATTGCAATCAAATCGACGTTTTTTGTTTCAGAATTCTTTAAATCAAAACCAAGCCGAAAAATTAAAAAAAAAAAAAATTCAAGTCAAACTGAAATCATAGCTTGAATTGGTTTATGGGTTAACCGATTTTTTTTGTACACCCTTGGGCACATGTACTCAGCACTGTTGCCTCCAGGTCTCACCTAACCGAGCCTGTTCCCTTTCAAAAATACATGGTGAAGAATTTCTTGGCAATGCCTTCCATGCATCAATCCCTGCAATGCAATTAAAGACTTTCGATATATTAAGCATAAAATTAAGTTGGGATTTGAGATTCCAACATATTTTATTTATTCAATCATGTGTTCCAAAGAGTTCCAAGAAAACAAGGTCAAAGATGAAGCAATTGTTTGGAACTCTAAAAGCTCCAAAGAACCTCCCCAACACAGAATTTAAGCTTTTGAGGATTTTAAGAAAGCAAAGTCAATGATAAAGTAAGCTCAAATGAGACCTCTAGCGCTTTAGAGAACCTGTTACTAAATATATAATATAGAATTGTAAGAGATTAAAGATCACCATACCTAGTTCACCTTAGTTCCCACCCTTGAACATTTGATGGAACCCCTAGCAATGTCGATCTCTATTAAGTTATCTTCCTCATTAATCTCTGATAATGAGTCCATTAGCCCATGTTGCCTGCATGCTGTTTCTGGTGGAAGGCTTGGCAGGAGAACTCCCTTCAGCTCTGGCTTTAGCTGTGAACTTGGCTCCTCTGGTGCTACATGGTGTCCTTGGGGGATCACAATCTCAATGAGGTTGTCTTCATCTGATATTGAACATTCAGAACATTCTGCCAACTCCGGCAAAGACTCATCATCAGACAGTGAACAACATGGAAGGCAACCTGGTGGACTTGGATTCTCTGATAGCTGTTTGTCGCTAGAATTTGAACCATTCAACAATGCATTCCCATCTGTTTCATCTCCATTTAGGCCCTCACGTTGTGGTTTACTTGACCTGAGGACTACTTCGTCGAGTGGAAGCTTGCCTTCTCCTTCTTGGGTTTTCTCATTTCCCTCAAGAATTTCATCTTGTGGGGGACTCCGCAGACCAGCCTGTAGTTCTTGTGGCTTCTCCATGGTGTTTGGCATGCAAATTTGTCTCATCTTAGCAAGTAAAAATAGGAAAGAAGTGGAGAAAGCCAAGACTAACATAGTGAGAAATGCTGAAGAGAAAGAGTTACCATTATAGCTACAAAGGACGAGGAAAAGAGAGAGTGTGATGAACACTTTAGGATATTTGGAGAAAGGATCCATTTCTTGATCAATTGTCACTACCATGAGAAGCACAAAAAGTAGAATTTTTATCTGACCCAGTAGTGGAAGCTTGCAAAGAATAGTGACAGGTCTTAGTGTAGAGATGAAGACGAGAAGAAATCATTTGGAGTCTCAACTCTAAACTGCCCCTTCTTTTGCTCTCTTTCCCTCTCTTATTCAACACTTTGAGATGCCCAACAGTGGATATAATTAGATCGCCTGAGGAAAAAAATGTCTGGTGGATCTCTTACGAGTGAATATCGTAAGTTGGACTTAAGAACCAGGAGAAGGAGGATTTACTTGAATAGTTTTGAGATCAAAAAAGAAGATAAACTGATGAGAAACCACTTGCAGAGAAGAAAACAAACCAACAAGGGAAACTGTGAATGGGGGGGCTTTAATTACCCCTTGGAACTGCATTGAAATTGTTGGGCTTTCTTTTTACTTTCTTCACACTCCCCATTGCTCCATAGAATTTTATTTTTTTCACTCTTTTCCACACATGAGCCTTCTCTAACAACTTTTGGTCTTTTTTTTTAATTATTTTTTTCTGCCTCTGATTCTCTTGGGAGAAGAAAAGCTCTGACCATAGGTCTCTGAGCTCCAATGGCTTAGAAGTTAGGGAGGCCATGTGCAGGGATAGCAGGTTACCACATGGCAGTTACTCTGCATGTTTCATTAGGGAAATCAAAAGAAATGGAATATAAAAAAGGACTGTTTTTAATATTTTGAAAGCTCTATGCAATTCCAAGGAAATCATCAAGCAAGAATAACTGTTTTTCTGCAGCCCTTCATCCAGAAAAACACCATTCTCCACCATATCTCATGCATGTATGTATGTACTTATAATTCTATATTTATTTTTTATTTTTCAATTAAGATAAAGCGAGCCATCTGCCTAGCTAGCCAACAATTACAGAAACCAAATCAATATTTATTTTTCATTTTTTCAATCAAAATAAAGTGAAGGTCATCAATCTAGCCAACAATAGGAGTAATGAAATTACCAAGCATTAACCTACTATTTGTTAGTGTTGATGCTAAAAATCAGTCTTCATACTAATGAAAGAGATATTTTTTTCTTGCACAATAAAGCATCCTCCAAGTCAATCTTTCGCCTTTCTATACCTAAAGAAAAGAGCGTTAGGAGGCTTAATTGTTTTTTTTAAAGAAAATCTTCCGATGTTCATGTCAATCATGGATTGATAAAAAGGAAACCCTAAGGTATTTGAAAGAGGCATCTAGAGCTTAAGCAAAGAGAGAAGAGATAGTTAAGTTTTCTTCTTATTATTCTATCTGAGATGGTTAGGGTTGCTTTTATAACTATTTGGAGGACTTTTACCTTAAGCAGACTCTTGTATGTGTTGACTTTTATGGAATCCTAATTTTAGAGGAGATATATATTCTAATAAAAATATTTTTTCTAGTAAGACTAATTTCTTATAAGATTAATCTTATCATATATAATATATTTTGATTAAATTTAGATAAAGCAGCTATCTTCTTTAATTAGATTTTCTCTCTTTATGCGGGTACTGATTTTACCATGTGTTACCAAAGGATTGGCCAATCAAATCAGCATACATTATTTGCCTCCTTATCTGCCTCCCACTTTTGAGAATTGAGCTTGCTCAAGTCATAAAAATAGCTCTATTAATAGTGTGGCTAATTTGTCTTAGGCTTCTTGGCTTTTTACTACATGATTGTACTATCATGTGGCATACTTACTTTTAACCTATCTAGTAACTCCCTTTTGGTCGAGCTTTATAGTAGCTTGTCTTTAGCTGAGTTATCTTATTGCTTTTGGCCAATATCTAGTGCCCTGGCTCTAATCAGGCTATTGAGTAGCTCATCCTTCTATTAAATAGCTGACTTTGGGCCAAGCTATCAGTAGCTCAGCTTTAGCTTGCTTGGATCGTTGGCATTTTTAATGATAGAAACTTTAAAATACATGAAGTATCTCCAGACTAATTGAGCTATTAAGTTGCTGAGTTGGCAAATGATCAAGCTATTAAGTAATTCAGCTTTGGATTGCTCTTTGGTGTTATTTTTACTGGTCAATATTGCTAGCCAAGGTGCAACTGAGCTCAATTTGCTAAAAGGGTTGGTCGGTTATGTTCTAGTTTGCAAATTATACTTATGTATTTTCTTAGAAGCACCATTCTCACTGGTTAATTTTCTAAATCATCAAACTAGTTGGCCCAAATGGATCATTAGAACTGAGTTAATTGAGCCAAAGTACTTAAACCGAGCTACGAGAACTGAGGTGCCTCGTACCTTAACTTGGATGTTGCTTTGGTCTTTAAGTAGGTCAATTTGTTACTTCCCTAAGATCTTTTAAAGGTTGGCCTTCTACGTAGAGTGTAGATCCTTGAGAATTATTTTTACTTATCTTTTAGGTTGGCATTAAAATCCCATGCCTCGGCCATTCTAGGTTCTAGTGTAAATACAATAGCTTGGCTTTTATTACCCGACCTTAAACTCCTTTAGGCAGTCTGTGATATGGGGGATATCCTTCCTTATCCCCAAATACTATAGCTACAGGGAATAGGTCTAAAAAAATTTAACCAGAGGAGATAACCCATGTTTAACCATGAGTTATCCCCTGAACTTATTCCCTACGAAACCCAAGAAATAACTAAAATTACCATTGATGGCAGACTTGTAATTTTAAAAAGGTGCTTATTCCCTTAGCTATCCCCTGGATAAATGCTATCATGTACATTTATCCAGGGATAGCTTTTGGTCTATCAAACACTACCTTAAAGTTTTGGCCAAATTTCTCATATCGATCCTATGACTTGGCCCTTGCCAACTAAGATTAGTTTCTTGCGTGATTTTTGGTCACTCAATATATCTCTCAGGTCAGCCTGAGACATGTGCCTTATGAGGCATTGCTAATTAAGGTTGGCCTCTAAGCTTAAGAATGCTTTGTCGATCAAGATTAACTCCTGAATTTAAGAAATTAAGCTTTGTTAATTGAGGTTAACACTGTGGTTTAACTTCTCAGCCAATTGAGGTTGGGTTAAGGAGATTGGCCTCTAGTTGTAAATGCATTAGGTTAGCTTCTTTCAAAATTTTGGTCAAGTTTCTCAAGTCAGTCCTAGGACTTTGGCTCTTGTCAATTTAAATCGGGTATGTTTGGTGACTTTAATTAGGTATGTGTCCCTTGGGTCGATGCCTAGGACTTATATGAGGCACCTCTTAACCAAGCTTTAATTAATTTTTGATGGGCCTAATTTTAAAATGCTTTTCATGGCCTTCGATTAATTTGTCCTTTATAGTGACCAAATCGAAGGGAACTGGTCAGATTTAGAGCCGATTCAAACTTTATTTGGCAGAATTTTTGCTGGCTGCTGGTTAAGCGATGAGGTTGGGCATAACCACTCTTCCATCAAGCCTCACATTATTAGAGCTTAAGTTAGTTTTAGAAAACCATCTTTTTTTTCTCAATCAAGCTGAGATCTTTCTTATTTCTTAATCAAGCTCAAATCTTCTTTGCTGTCAGTTTTGTTTGACTGGCTTGTTCTCAATCAAACTGAGATTGCCTTCAAGGTTGGTTTTGTGTAACCAGCCCATGTGTCAGCCAAGCTCTTTAGGCCAATCAATTTTGAATCATCAGTCATATCTCTACAGATCTATTGATTTGGAATCACCGGCCGCAGCTTTGTAAGTCATCTAATTTCATATATCACCATCTGAAACTCCTGGGCTCATTAGGTAGATCTAACCCAACCTCAAACACTTTGGAATAGCTTACTCCCAATAGTTATTCTACCTATTTTTGGGTTTATTTTTAAATTTATTCTCAGCTTATTCCAAGCTAGAATAACCCCTTTTTTTCTTTTCTTTTTCTTTTCTTTTTCTTTTTATTTTTTCAACAGCAGTCAAAGGACGACCCCTCCGACCAGGCCCATTTTCCCTCACATTCGGTAACCATCCCGTCGGTTCGTTCTCTGGTCAGTTACCTAGGCTACGCTTGGATGTCAAAAAGTTATTCCGGGAATAGAAATATGAATTCCGTAGGAATAGCTTATTCCCTTTGTTATTCCAGGTTTATGTTTGGATGAAAATCTGGTATTCCATGTTATTCTAGTGCAATAATGCAGTGTTATTCCAAATGATGTTTGGATGACATGGGAATAAGCATGTATTCCAGTTGGAATCGATGAAGAATTTTTAGAAATTTCAAAGATACCTGTCACGCCCCAGACCCAAATATCAGGTTAGGGTGACAACCCGCCGCGTGCCGGGCACGCAAGGCGTCACAAAATTTTTCACACATAACACTATTATGTATATAACCAAGCCAAATTCATCACTGAATACTAAAAGTTTTGGGTTACAAACCCTTACACACCACAATAATAAAGTTTGGGCATCAAGCCCTACACATAAGTAATACTGGGGTTATAACAAAATAATGGGTCTTGTTTATTTAATAGAAGCTCCATCAACTTCGAATATCCATCATCAACCCTGAGGCTCTGAAAAACATTATGAAGGTTTAATGAGTTTACACTCAGTAAGTAAGCCTATTATACAATCATATCATACTTGAATTATATTTAACATGCCATCAACATATGCATCTTGTCAACTTAACATAAATTGAACATTCGATAAGCATCAGGATATGCATTCTAACAAACTCACTGTTTATGTAATTATAGATTTCTATGTGTCCCTCGGCCCTGCAATACCTCAATCAGAACACATCCTCCAGATGTGTGGCCATAAAAATCAACAGAACACATTGTACGATGTGTGGGGCCATACCATAACAGAACACACTCTACGATGTATGTGGCCATATGAAAATCAAACAGAACACATTGTAAGACATGTGGGGCCATACCATAACAGAACACACTCTACGGTGTGTATGGCCATAAAAATCAAACAGAACATGTCTACAATGTGTGGGGCCATATCATAACAGAATACATCTCCAGTGTGTTTGGCCATATCATAACAGAACACAACTACAATGTGTGGGGCCATAGTAAAGGAGAACCACGGCGACACATATAAATCTATCTAACATTTTCATCAATTACATCATGCATCTGTACCTCACATTACCTCACAGTGATTTGCATAGTACTAGGAAATGCATATAATCACCTCAATATAGACATTTTGTACAGGCAATCACATTTCTGGCATATACATCAATAAATCATAATATTACCAATCACTATAATCATATAATTGTTCATTTGTAATCCACAGTTCCATGCTACATAGATAATTCAGATAAATTTCTATTTATTTTGCTTATTTATAAAAATGCATGCTTAAACATTCCACAAATACTCAAATATGCAATGTAAGTAAACCCACTGTTTATACCCTCAATGGTAGCTGCAAATGTGTCCCACGGCCTGCAATATTCCAATGGTGTACCAACAATCATCCCCCTACTGAAAGGGTCCAGATACCAGGGTCACGCTATATCATAAACCACCAGAACACATACTCTATATGTGTGATGCCACCTCGAACCAAGCATAACACATCCTCTAGATGTGTGATGCCACCTCATAGTAACTCAGAACACATCCTCTAGATGCGTGATGCCATCTCGAACCAAGCAGAACACATCCTCTAGACGTGTGAATGGCATAAATAAATAGAACACATCCTCTAGACGTGTATGTGGCATAAATCATCAGAACACATCCTCTAGATGTGTGTGTGGTATAAATCATCAGAACACATCCTCTAGATGTGTGTGTGGCATGACATGATAAAGGAGAACCGCAGCGGCACATAGCAGTACCTCACATCATGCACTAACATATCAATAACATCTTTATATTGCATAAACAGTGGATTATACTTACTTAACAATTGCATGTAATATATCACATCAATGTCATAATAACTGCATCTCTCATGCATAGCATCCACATATGAAATCATTCTCAATCATAGCACATAAACAACAATGTATTCATAATATTCATTTACTTACAATTTAGCCAATATCCATAACAATTCTTCATGTCACAATATAATTTATAATTTAAATATTCATATAATAATAAAATAATTTATTAAATACTGATAACTGGCTTACTTACCTCAGTACGCAATCCAACAGGTATATATCAGCTAGTCAGATGTCTACAAGATCATTTTACACAAATAATTTATTAGAATAAGAATATTAAAATGACCCTTAGAATTCTACCCAGACTAGTTCATGGGCTCAACTTTGGGCTCGAATATCTCCCGCTATACACACCCAATTAGGAAAGTAAAAATATCCCAAGAAACTAGAATTAACCCAGATTCTAGCCATATAATTATTTTTTATTTTTCGGCCTGATATAGGGCCCAAAACCTCTCCCCAAAAGGGCTCCAGGAACGGCCCAAAAGCCCTGAACCGACCGGTCCAGCTGGCCCAATACATCCCAAACAACCCGATCCCGATCCCCTGTTTCACCGAAACAGGGGATGGGTACCATGCCGGCGGCCAGGGCCGCCGCCGGCCAAATTGAGGGTGGCCCGGCCGCCGATGGCCGGGCCAGAGCCGGTCGCCGCCGCAGCCGGCCACCAATCTCCTCCTCTCTCTCTCAATTTCTCTCAATTTCTCTCACATCCGCGCGGCACGTTACTGTGCCGGCGGCACGGCCGGCCGGACCTCCATCGGACGCACGCCCGGCACCGGTGGAGGCGACAGGCCGGAGCTCAGGCCCGGCGAGGCGGCAAGCACGCTGCCGGGCCCGAACCAATTCGGCTTCCGCCACAGCGCGAGAGAGGGGCCGATTGGCCCTCTCTCTCTTCTCTCTCTCCACCACCACCCTGCCGGACACCTCCCCCGGTGCCGGCGGGGTCGCTGGCCGAAGCTCAAGCCCGGCGAGGCGGCGAGCACGCCGCTGGGCCTGAACCAAGGATCGATCGGCAACTCTCTCACGCTCTCTTTCTCTTCTCTCTGACTCTCACGCTCTCTCTGTCTCTCACGATCTCTCTGTCTCTCTCTCTCTCTCCAGAGGCCAGGGGAATACCTGAAGGAAACGGAAGCCAGGATGATGGAGGGAGTCTCCCTCCAACACATATATAATCCCCCTGCGTAACGCTTCGGTTTAAGGGGTCCGGAAAATGAAGCGCTTCGCTGAGAGCGAAGCGTTGGACAACATAGGACCAAGTCCTGAACCTGGTTCACATGAATCAGGTCCTACATCCTCCCCTCCTTATAAAAATTTTGGCCTCGAAATTTGATATACATCCAATAGAATACAGAATCTAAATTTTTCTATCTCATAATCAGCTAAATTTCATTCAAAAAGTCACAGTCATTGATACATCATTGATATGTAATAAGATACAAATATTTGTGGATGTTTCTTTTTCCTTTTCTTCTTAGACTCCCAAATAATCTCCCTCTCAGAATAATTACTCCATTGTATCTTGACATAGGGAATGGTACGCCGCCTCAGTACCTGATCTTTGCGGTCCACGATATGCATAGGATGATCCTCATATAATAAATCCTTCCTCAACTGAATAGGTTCATAAGCTATAACATGACTAGGGTCTGAAAGGAATGTTATATTTGATTAAAACAAGGTACAAGCCGGGCACCATGGCGTAGACAGCTCGTAAGCAAATGTATCAAACATTATTTCTATTCTATCATTAAATAAATCTATCAGCAATATAACATGCCCCTTGAGGCATGTTAAGCCAGGAGAAAAATTAGGAAAATGTCTTTTTCACTTTTGGCATGCATGCGCATGCGTCGTGTGTCAATCGTTAGGCATGGTGCAGCTCCTGCTGCACCGCACCCAGTACAACAAGACTTTTCTGTAAAATTATGCCACTGACCTGATAAAGCCCGTTACTATTGTTTGTCAAATGATATTATGATATAGCTCAAGTCTCCTACATTTGCAAATTCCCAAAAACCTGAGTGCACTTTCAACATTGCAAGTGGGATAGACATATATTTATACAATTTATGCTTGCGATAATGGTTCAACTTAACATGAGGTAACAATAGGCACATAATTTTCTAGCTTTTCTTCTGCTTCCCTTGCTGTTGAAAGATTATAGAAAAATTATATGATCCAATCCTTTTGATTTTGATGATTACTAAAAACCATTGAGTTTATTAAAGGATGTAATGAGTTTATTAAATGAGCAACAAATTTATTTTGAACAATCAATGAGAATGCTCAAGTTTAACTTTAATCAATTTTGAAAGTGACTTTAAGCTCAATATTCAAACTTTCGAAAAGAAATGTTATAATTCATGTTTTATTCAATAAGTTTTTGGATTAGTTCTTGAATCAATTCTAAATGTTAATTTTATTGATTTCAAGTCAAAACAATGAATTAAAATGAATCTGGAACGATTTTAATGTCAATCAGAAAAGTTTCTGATTTTTGATACGTTCCGGAGCCGACTCCTGAGTTTCAGAGTCGACTCCGCTCAGTGTACAGAAATGTGCATCTGTGTCGAGTCGACCCACGAAATTGTCGAGTCGACCCCTGATTCTGTCGAGCCGACTCCTGACTGTGCGAGTCGACTCCGCTCAGACACCAGAAGAGTATTTTTTTGAGCACTTCGCGAGTCGACCCCAAGTTTTCTCGAGTCGACTCCCGACTTTCAGGAGTCGACACTTTACTTTTGGCGAGTCGACCCCTAACCTTTTAAACATTTCTATTTTTGGTAAGACGAGCTCGAGCCGACTCGGGAAAAGCATGAGTCGACTCCAGCAAATCTGGCGCGATTTTTACGATGACACATCAGCTCCAACGGTAAGATTTTTGAATAACGGCTATTTTTCCTTGTCTCTAACGGATATATTTTTGCAGAATCTATAAATAGAGGAGCTCTTTTCAAATCAAAGAAGAGAAAATCAAAGAGAGAAAAGAATATCTTTTGAAAAGAGGGAAAAACAGAGCTTATTGAAAAATCTTCTAGCTCAAATAGAGTGATTCAAAAGGAGTGAAATCCAAGAGGAAGTTTCGTCTGCTCCAGATCTTCAATCCACAAAAGTCAAAGAAAATCCAAAGCTTTCAAAGATCAAATCGAAGGATTTTCAAAAGGAGAAAAAGCTTCATCTCAACTCCAAAGTCTTCAACGGTCAAGAATCTTGCTGAGGCTGATTCAACACTTCAAGAGGAGTTAAAGAGAAGAAGGAAGAAAGCCAAAGCCACACCATCTGCAATACAATCAGGCTTTTCTAACCTTTATTTTTACTTCATTTGTATATTTGCTCAAGGGGAGCATTTCATTAAAACACTTTTATTTATTGTTTGCTGATTCAATCAGTGGATTGAATCAGTGGAGGTTGGTATACCTCGTTGCAAGCCGGAGTGCTTGTGTTGGGTTAGTTGTGAGCCCGTGAAAAACAACGTGTAGGGTTTTGTGCTGGTAAGCCCGAGTTAAAACCAGCTGGGTTCGTTGTGCACCCGGGAAAACAACAAGTTTGAGTTGTGAGCTTGGAAAACAACTCGGCTGTAATCTAGAGAGATTATAGTGTGGACCCAAGTGAATCTTGGGAGTGGACGTAGGTGTTGGTTGCACCGAACCACTATAAAATTATCTTGTGTTTGCCGTGCTATATTTTCTCTCTCTATCTCTCTTATTAATTGCTTGTGCATTGCTTATTAGTTAATTTCACTCACTTGCACATCTTGAGCAAATCAGTTTAAATTTTAAAAAGTCTTAAATTTTTAAGAACCCAATTCACCCCCCCCTCTTGGGTTGCCATCTGGGCCAACAATTGGTATCAGAGCAAGTGCTCATTTAGAATTTGATCTCACGATCAAGGGCTAAAGATCCTTATGGCAACACAAAGTGGTTCAAGTTTTGCTGAAGGTCATTCTACGAATCGACCTCCTTTATTTAATGGAACCAACTATTCATATTGGAAAGCTAGAATGAGAATATTCATTCAAGCTTCTGACTATGAATTGTGGGGAGTAATAATAAATGGACCTAGTACACCCACACCTTATTGATGGCACTATTGTTCCTAAGCCCGAAAGGGATTGGAATGATAATGATAGGAGAATGGCACAACTAAATGCTAAGCCATTAATATTTTATATTGTTCCTTAGACTCAAATGAATTCAACCGAATCTCAACATGTAATTCCGCAAAAGAAATTTGGGATAGGTTGGAAATAACACATGAAGGAACAAACCAAGTAAAAGAATCAAAGATAAATATTTTGGTTCATAAATATGAATTATTTACTATGGAACAAACTGAAACCATCACATGCATGTTCACTAGATTCACTGATATTGTGAATGGTTTAAAAAGTCTTGGAAAAGTTTATACTAACTCTGAGCTTGTTCGCAAAATTCTTAGGTCACTTCCAAGACTTGGGAAGCCAAGTGACTGCCATCCAAGAAGCCAAAGATCTGAACATCCTACCATTGGAAGAGCTTCTAGGATCGCTGATGACCATGAGCTTCAATGAAACAACATGTTGAGGATGAGTCAAGAAAGAAGAAGACCATGCCCTCAAAGCTGCAGAAAAGGAAATAAGCAGCAGCGATGATGAAGATGATGATGATGATGAGACAGCCCTCCTTGCAAGGAAATTCAAGAAATTTATGAAAGAAGGAGGCCCTTCCACAAAAAGAATTTGGAGCAAAAATGGAAGGAGAAAAGAAAAGGATAAGAAAAAGGAAAAGGAAAAGAGAAAGAGCCCTTAGTATGTTATGAATGTAAAAAGCCAGGGCATTTTAGATATGACTGTCCTTTACTTAAGAAGGCCTACAAGAAAAAGAAAAAGGCATACATGGCAACTTGGACTGATAGTGAAGAATCTTCTTCCGAAGAAGAAGAACAAAAAGAAGTTGCAATATCTGCTTCATGGCCAACGACGACGACAACGACAATGAGGTAAGTTCGAAAACTCAAATGATGAATTTACATTTGATGAAATGTTTGAGGCTTTCAATGAACTTATGATTGATTTTAAATCCTTGAAAAAGAAGTATAAGTTTTTGAAAAATGAAATATTAGCTTAGCTAAAAGTAAAAATGAATTAGCTTTAGAAGTTAAGAACTTAACTAATGAAAAAGAAGAACTTAGCAAAGAAAGAGATAATCTTAATCAAGAAATAGATTTGTTAAAATCTGAAACTAAAAACTCAACAAAAGATTTAAAAGATCAATTAGAAACTTTAGCTTTAGATAAAGAACAGCAAGTTAAAGAAAATGACTCTCTTAAGAAAGATGTTAAAAAATATAAAGACATTGTTGAGAAATTCACTTAAGTTCAACTAAACTTAACATGATTTAGATAGTCAAAAAGCTGTTTTTGACAAAGCAGGTTTAGGATATAACACATTAAGGAAACAAAAATCTTAAAGAATATTTTTGTAAAAGCCAACCAAAGTAATATAACTTGTTTAAATGTAATGAAAAAGGTCATAAATCATTTGAATGCAAAACGTTAAATAATAACAACAAGTTAAATGTTAAAGCTAAGAAAATATGGGTTCCGAAAGGAACAATTTTTGTTGCTACTAACCATGAAGGACCCAAGAAAGCTTGGGTACCTAAACATAAAGTTTGATTATGTTGCAGGAATGTCTTGTAGCCAAAAGATCAAAGAAAAAGTGGTACCTTGATAGTGGCTGCTCAAGACATATGACGGGTGACAAAGATGAATTCATCACCCTAGAAGAAAAGAAAGGTGGAGTTGTTACGTTTGGCGATAACGGTAAAGGTCAAATTATGGGCCTTGGTAAAGTTCGTATAACTCCATCTACATTTATTGATAATGTACTTTATGTTGATGGTTTGAAGCATAATCTAATTAGTATAAGTCAATTATGTGATAAAAACTTTAATGTTTCATTTAAATCTTCTTATGCACTGTAACTAATTCTATTGATGATAGCATTGTATTTACTGGTTATAGACATGGCAATGTTTACTTGGTTGATTTAGAAAAATTATCTTTGAGTGATCATTGCTTAATTGCTGACAATGCTAACATAAATGAAATTAGTTGGTTGTGGCATCGTAGATTAGGTCATGCAAGCACACACCTTATTTCAAAACTAATTAAAATGGATTTAGTTAAAGGATTACCTAAACTAGATTTTGAAAATAATAAAATATGTGATGCATGTCAATTTGGAAAACAAACTAGAAGTTCTTTCAAATCTAAAAACATTGTTTCAACTTCTAGGGCACTAGAGCTACTTCACATGGATCTTTTCGGACCAACTAGAACCACAAGTCTAGGAGGAAAGAAATATGGTCTAGTGATTGTAGATGATTATTCTAGATATACTTGGGTAATGTTTTTAGCTCACAAAGATGAGACTTTCTCGATATTCCTGAAATTCTTCAAGAAAGTCACAAATGAGAAAAACACTACATAGTATCTCTAAGAAGTGATCATGGAACAGAATTTGAAAATCACTTATTTGAAAGTTTTTGTTCTGAAAATGGAATTAATCATAATTTTTCAGCCCCTAGGACTCCACAGCAAAATGGTGTAGTTGAAAGGAAAAATAGGACTCTAGAAGACATGGCCCGTACCATGCTATGCGAAAGCAACTTACCAAAGTACTTTTGGGCGGAAGCAATTAACACAGCATGTTACATCTTAAATAGAGCCTTAATAAGACCAATCTTAAAGAAAACACCTTATGAATTATGGAATGAAAGAAAACCAAATATAAAATACTTTCATGCATTTGGATGTAAATGTTTCATTCATAATAATGGTAAAAACAATTTAGGAAAATTTGATGCTAAATCTGATGAAGGAATTTTTTAGGATATTCAACAACTAGTAAAGCATATAGAGTATTTAACAAGAAAACCTTAGTAGTTGAAGAATCCATTCATATAGTTTTGATGATCTTTAGCATCTAGTTCTGAAAAGCTTGATGATGAGGAAGATACAAACATAATTGAAAAAGATCTTGAAAAACTTAATATTGAAGTATCTTCTGATCATGAGCAAGAAGCTAAAGATGATGATTCACATAAGGACGATGATGTCAATATTGATCATAATGATATAGATCTTCCAAGAGACTGGAGATATGCTCATAGTCATCCCAAGGAATTGATTATAGGTGATCCATCTCAAGGAATAAGAACTAGATCATATGAGAAATATTAGTAATCATCTTGCATTTGTATCACAAATTGAACCTAAAACTATTGAAGAAGCTGAAAAAGATAATAATTGGATGTTAGCAATGCAAGAAGAACTAAATCAATTTACAAGAAATAATGTTTGGACTTTAGTTGAAAGACCTAAAAATCATTCAGTAATAGGATCAAAATGGGTTTTTAGAAATAAACTAGATGAAAATGGCATAGTAATTAGAAACAAAGCTAGATTGGTTGCTAAAGGATATAATCAAGAGGAAGGTATTGATTTTGATGAAACCTTTGCACCTGTAGCTAGATTAGAAGCCATTAGGCTATTACTTGCATTTGCATGTCATATGAATTTTAACTTATTTCAAATGGATGTAAAAAGCGCATTTTTAAATGGATTTATAAATGAAGAAGTTTATGTAGAACAACCACCAGGTTTTGAAGATCACGAATTTTCAAATCACGTTTTTAAATTGCACAAAGCTTTATATGGTTTGAAACAAGCACCTAGAGCTTGGTATGATAGGTTAAGTAAATTCTTAATAGAAAATGATTTTACAAGAGGAAATGTTGATAAAACTTTGTTTTTGAAAAGAAAAAGTAAAGATTTACTTGTAGTACAAATATACGTAGATGACATTATTTTTGGTGCTACTAACGATTCTCTTTGTCAAGAATTTGCAAAGTGATGCAGGGAGAATTCGAGATGAGCATGATGGGAGAACTCAACTTCTTCCTTGGACTCCAGATCAAACAAAGCAAAGAGGGAATCTTATCAACCAAACAAATACACAAGAGAACTACTCAAAAAGTTTGGTATGGAATCAATGAAACCCCTCGGAACTCCAATGAGTCCTTCATGCAAGCTGGACAAAGATGAAGAAGGTAAAAAGGTTGATCAAAAGTATTATCGAGGTATAATCGGATCCCTTCTTTATTTAACAGCAAGTAGACCAGATATTATGTTTTCAGTATGTTTATGTGCTAGATTTCAATCTGAACCTAAAGAATCACATTTAATAGCTGTTAAAAGAATACTAAGATATGTAAGTGGAACAAAAAATGTAGGTTTATGGTATTCTAGAGACTCCACATTAAATCTAATTGCATATTCAGATTCTGATTATGCTGGATGTAAATTAGATAGAAAAAGCACAAGTGGTGCATGCCATTCTTAGGAAGTAACTTAATCACATGGTTTAGCAAAAAGCAAAATTCAGTTGCATTATCAACTACTGAAGCTGAATATGTAGCAGCTGGAAGTTGCTGTGCGCAAATCCTATGGATTAAGCGACAACTTGAAGACTATGGTATCACACTTGATAAAACACCCATAAGATGTGATAACACTAGCGCAATCAATCTAACAAAAATCCAATTCAACATTCAAGAACTAAACACATAGAAATTAGATATCATTTTATAAGAGAACATGTAGCAAATAATGAAATATGTCTTGATTATGTTAACACTGAAGAACAATTAGCTGACATATTTACAAAACCTTTAAATGAAGAAAGATTCTGTTATCTTAGAGGAGAGTTAGGTATTTGTGATCCTTTAGAATGAATTTGAAACCCCTAAGGAAATTTATCTAAGATTCTTTCAAATCCTCAATCTTAAGGAAATCTTATCTAGAATTCATATCTAATTGATTCACTCATATCCAATGATTATTTATCAATTTTTATGATCAATTCCGGACACATTTCAGAAATTTCATGTTTTTGGTCTGAAATGGTCTCGGAGCCGACTCGATGCGTATCGGAGTCGACTCCCGGTTTCGACTGAAACTCTCGGGTCGACCCCTCTCTGGCGCGAGTCGACTCCATGTCGGGACGGCCTTTCTGTGTCTGTGCCGAGTCGACACTTGGGTTTGCGCGAGCCGACTCGAGTGGTCCCAAGTTGATTTATCTAGGGCAGAGTCGACTCGCCGCTCATTCATTCGACCCCAATCTTCAAAATACTCTCTCCACTCCTCCAAACCTTCCAAACTTCCAAAATCCCTGATTATCACCTCCAATCATCAAATGGCACCAAAACTAGAGGATCTAGTCTTGTGGCGGGCGGCATCAAGAGGAAGCGCCGTGAAGAAGACGGTGAAGCGTCCGGTGCGTGAGCCTTCTCCAAGCACGGACTCCACTTCATCTGCTTCTACTCCGACTGCTCTCCTGCTGCCACTCTTCCCAGGTAGATCGTCTAGCGGATAGGATCATTACACTGGTAGGAAGGTGGATTTTGAATTATTTGAGAATGAGGGCTTTCTGTTGGGAGACAGTTGATGAGATGGGTTGGGAGAAAATTTGTTCTCTAGAGTGCCCGACTTATCCCTCTTGGTTAAAGAATTTTACAAGAATTTGTCTAGAGGAGACCATGGCTTATTAGCAATGTGAGAGGAGTCAGACTATCTGTTACTGCTGAGATTCTATCTAGATTGTTGGAATTACCCTTGTCTGGCACTTCCACCTTTTCTTCTGATGACCGCGCCCCAGCTTTATCAGATTATTAAACAGGGATGTGGTTGGATTTGAAGAGGTTTTGCTAATCAGCTTTCTTTAGATTGAGATTACTTACACAATATCTGCAGTAGGATTCTCTTTCCTAAAACTGGTAGATTTGACTATGTATCTGAGAGAGATATCTTTGTAATGGATGCCATAGTGACAGGCAAGCCTATCAATCTTCCCAGCATGATTCTTGGTACATAGCAGATTGTGGAGGGAAAAGAAATCAGTCTGCCTATGGGATGATCCTTACAAGATTTTCGAAGCCAAGGTGTGTGATTTCTGATAATGAGCCTATGAAGAATTTAAGACACACTGATTTTTATAGCCTGGCAACAATTCATCGGATGGGATTTATCAAAAAGAATGGTAAATGGGAAAGGAAAGGAGTGACAGAAGATAGAGCTACAGATACTGAGGCTGCAGGACCCTCTGTTAGACATCCTTCGCCTGCACCTCCGAGCCCTTTGGTTTCTGCCTCTGCTCCAGCCCCAGTTCCAACTTTTGTTCAGACTTCATCTTCTGCTAGTTTTTCAGATCAACAATTATGCAACTCAAAGCCTTACTTGAAGATCAATCTGATAAGCTTAAAACTGATTTGAGAATAAATTATATTTGAGAGAGACTCTTTATTCTCTTGATGATCGTATCTCAAAGATTGAGTCCACTCTCAGCTCTTCATCGGCATCCTTAAGTGGTGATCTCAAGAATATTTTTGAAGAACTTAAGGATATATGTGGAGATGGAGAGACATATGCCAAGTGCAACGCAGAGCTTCAAGACAAATTCAGAGTGCGTGCACCTTTGTTGATGAAAGCTCAAGGAATATGTAAAAATTCAATCTGAAGGAATGAAAATATAGTAGATCATTAACTAGAATTGTAAGAACTCATTTTTGAGTTACTAGAGTTTCAATCCTTGTTTTGTACTGAAGTTTTATTATGCTTTCATTTTGAAATCAATGTACTGAACATTTTGATGTATTAGACCTTTAATGAAATGAATTCTCTATTTCCTTATTTCAATGAATGAATGAAATTTGAATGAATGTTTATGATTCTCTATCTTTTTGTTGATAACAAAAAAGGGGGAGAATTTTATAGTTCTATGATTATGATAAAATGAGATAAACAATGAGATATTTAATTAAGTTTCATAGGGGGAGCTACCTCATTAAGGGGGAGCCTAAGCCTAACTATGAAAACAAAATAAATTCACTAATCAATCATGAACAAACTCAATATTTTTGTCATCATCAAAAAGGGGGAGATTGTTGAAAGATTATGAAAAATTATATGATCCAATCCTTTTGATTTTGATGATTACTAAAAGCCATTGAGTTTATTAAAGGATGTAATGAGTTTGTAAATGAGCAACAAATTTATTTTGAACAATCAATGAGAATGCTCAAGTTTAACTTTAATCAATTTTGAAAGTGACTTTAAGCTCAATATTCAAACTTTCGAAAAGAAATGTTATAATTCATGTTTTATTCAATAAGTTTTTGGATTAGTTCTTGAATCAATTCTAATGTTAATTTTATTGATTTCAAGTCAAAACAATGAATTAAAATGAATCTGGAACGATTTTAATGTCAATCAGAAAAGTTTCTGATTTTTGATACGTTCCGGAGCCGACTCCTGAGTTTCAGAGTCGACTCCGCTCAGTGTACAGAAATGTGCATCTGTGTCGAGTCGACCCACGAAATTGTCGAGTCGACCCCTGATTCTGTCGAGCCGACTCCTGGACTGTGCGAGTCGACTCCGCTCAGACACCAGAAGAGTGTTTTTTTGAGCACTTCGCGAGTCGACCCCAAGTCTTTCTCGAGTCGACTCCCGACTTTCAGGAGTCGACACTTCACTTTTAGCGAGTCGACCCCTAACCTTTTTAAACATTTCTATTTTTGGTAAGACGAGCTCGAGCCGACTCGGGAAAAGCATGAGTCGACTCCAGCAAATCTGGCGCGATTTTTACGATGACACATCAGCTCCAACGGTAAGATTTTTGAATAACGGCTATTTTTCCTTGTCTCTAACGGATATATTTTTGCAGAATCTATAAATAGAGGAGCTCTTTTCAATCAAAGAATCGAGAAAATCAAAGAGAGAAAGAATATCTTTTGAAAAGAGGGAAAAAACAGAGCATATTGGAAAAATCTTCTAGCTCAAAGGAGAGTGATTCAAAAGGAGTGAAATCCAAGAGGAAGTTTCGTCTGCTCCAGATCTTCAATCCACAAAAGTCAAAGAAAATCCAAAGCGTTTCAAAGGTCAAATCGAAGGATTTTCAAAAGGAGAAAAAGCTTCATCTCAACTCCAAAGTCTTCAACGGTCAAGAATCTTGCTGAGGCGTGATTCAACACTTCAAGAGGAGTTAAAGAGAAGAAGGAAGAAAGCCAAAGCCACACCATCTGCAATACAATCAGGCTTTTCTAACTCTTTATTTTGTACTTCATTTGTATATTTGCTCAAGGGGAGCATTTCATTATCCAAACACTTTTATTCTAATTGTTTGCTGATTCAATCAGTGGATTGAATCAGTGGAGGTTGGTATACCTCGTTGCAAGCCGGAGTGCTTGTGTTGGGTTAGTTGTGAGCCCGTGAAAAACAACGTGTAGGGTTTTGTGCTGGTAAGCCCGAGTTAAAACCAGCTGGGTTCGTTGTTCACCCGGGAAAACAACAAGTTTGAGTTGTGAGCTTGGAAAACAACTCGGCTGTAATCTAGAGAGATTATAGTGTGGACCCAAGTGAATCTTGGGAGTGGACGTAGGTGTTGGTTGCACCGAACCACTATAAAATTATCTTGTGTTTGCCGTGCTATATTTTCTCTCTCTCTATCTCTCTTTATTAATTGCTTGTGCATTGCTTATTAGTTAATTTCACTCACTTGCACATCTTGAGCAAATCAGTTTAAATCTTTAAAAAGTCTTAAATTTTTAAGAACCCAATTCACCCCCCCCCTCTTGGGTTGCCATCTGGGCCAACACTTGCTCTTTACACCAGATTGTCAATAAAATACAATGCATCCAACCTCAACAAAATGAAAAGATCTTGGAGCTGTCGAATCAACAGAGAAGTAGTTTGGCATTACATGGTCAAATGTTTCCCAACTTCAAAACTAGTTTAGTCCCAAAACACAAAGATATATTATTTTGATTGTTTCCACGAACTAGTAAATGTGACATGTCAAACAGCAATAATACTTGGCTTCCTAACAATCTTTTATTAGCATCTTAGTCTTGCGAGGAGGAAGAAAAACTTAAAAATTTTATGTGATTGCAAAACAACATGCACCTTTTTGAAGTAATACATTCAGATTTTCTTCTTATTTTTCTTTTTATTTTTGGAAAAAAGTCTAAATGTTAGGATCAATGCTTTATGTCTCATTAGTTGGCCCCGCACCAGTATAGTGCCATACACCCTTGTACCAACACATTGTATATTGTTGAAGGCAGCACAACAAATACTACCATGTGTTAATATAGGGGTGTACCATGCCCATTTACCAACATAAGAACTATACAATGATACTATGTACATTCCGCACCATCTAGTAAAACATTGGATAGGGTAGCAAGAAACAAGGTTAAAAATGCGAGACATAACAGCACCAACCCCAAGTATGATTCAGTTTACCTGATCCTTTCATTAAACACCCTTTTCAACTGATAAACTTCCGTGAATGATGCAATATGCCAGATATTCTAACAAACTAAGATCTCGTAACAACTTAAATGCACTATTTGAGCAACTAAAATATTTCAGGCTTCATGCTATCCAGAATAAAAGAATAAATGAATTGTCTCCAGCCTTCCACTCAAAATGCTAATGGACTATGATTATGAGTTTGTAATCATCCAAACAACTTTATGATGAGATACCAAGTCCATTCCCTGCGGCACCCATAAGCATAAGTCAACATAGACTTCCCATGATGGAAAGGTGTTATTCGATGGAAATTTCTGCAACAGTTCATCCAAATATCAAAATTTTCAATCAAGAAAACTCATTAAGGCTAAAACATTAAAACCATAAGTCACATTACCAACAAGACGAGATCTTCATCACATTTACAATATACAATATATGCAACTATCCACCCACAAACCCTACTGTCAGGCAGCATCATATTCATGGTTGTTGAGACCTTCACATTCAACGATCCAGTCACTGTATCTAGAACACATGAGCCAGATGTTTGGCACTGCCCTGAATTGAACATGTTTCAGTTAACGACACAGGGCACCACCAAGTTTAAAATGAACCTAACGTAACCCAGCTCAATTATTTGACATCGAAATAGAAGGTTAGAATGGAATCATTACATCCATTAAAAGCCATAGAAGGGGCCTCCAGTCAGCAACAGTGCCAAGATTAATATTTACCATGTCCAGATGCAGGCAGATCCTTGAAGATAGATGCTTTCTTTTGCCAACTGTAGAATTCAGAAAAATATTGCAAATGCCATCATCACGGCTGTGTCTTCTTCGTTCATCTGATTCCTAGCATCATGGGATCATTTATCCCATAGTGGAGGCAGAAGGTAACCATTAATGTAGTGCATAAGCCTAACAAAAAAAAAGCAATACAACAAAGAGAGCACCAGACAATTCAATACTAAAAGAGAAGAGAGTGACCTTTTTTAAATTTAGAACCAGGTGTGCCTATAACATAAAACAATCACATTTGCAAAGAAAAAATAGGTGCTGCTACAACTTACAAAAGAGAAATATGCCAATTTCAAAGTTCTTTGATAACACAAACCCACTAATGAACTGGAATTTCCACTGACCTATACATCATAACGAAGAATATGGTTCATTTGCTGGCCTTCTTTATAGCTTCTGCACTGTATAAGGTAAAGGAGAAGTTTACAAAGTAACACATAGACTTATCATCTCATGGAAAAAGGATTTGGAACTTGATTTAACTTATAAACAGACTTACATGTCTCCTTCCTCATATTTACCTATGATGACAGCTGGTGGCTTCCTCACCTCTATTTCTCGACCTGATGCCTCACCACTTTAGAAAGCTATATTGAATAGTTTCTCATTTGTTTCATTTTATGGATGAACCGACACATTCTACTGAGAATGTGTCATGCAAAGCAGCATAATCCAAGCATGGTCCTCGGCATATGTGTCGTGCCAGACCGTGATGCTTCACAACGGTTGCATTTTAGAAATGCCCTCCAAGTCATGATTTCACAGCCGACACTTCACATACGCAAGGATCAAGCAATGAAGTATACTCAAAATCCTTAATTTTTGTATATAAAATCCTAAACTCAGAACATTGGATTAACGTTTCATCATATGCCTATTACATATGGCTATGCATCGATATAACATCATCCATAAGAGGCAGCTTTCAAACCAGCTCCTTAATGCATTTGAAGTAAATACAGATACAAGATAGAGTGCCAAACTGCAACTTATCTACACTGCATCCACTGAATTCTAACCTCCAATGTCATCAAATACATACTGGAATTCGTCCCATGAAATCATTAATTCCCTTCAAAATCCTGAACTCAGAACATAGGATTTATTTTTCATCATATCACAACGATAATTAGCCGTGAATCTAGTATAATCATCCATTAGAGGCAACTTTGAAACCATAACCGTATTAGGTCATAAATTAAATTCGAAAATCAAAGTAGACCAAAAAGCACAAGGCAGGCTACCTTAACAACCAACTGACAGTCAATATATCAACTGTGATGAAATACAGATGGGATCGATTCAAATATTAAACCAGTTCAGTTTTAAAATCCGAAGAGAAAAGTAGAAGAAACAGACATAATCTTCAATAAAAAATAACTAATGACCTTAAAAATGTCAACAATACGACATAGCTGCCTCCAAATTTAATGGACGATTGATTCTAAATCTAATTTCATCATTGTTCAAATTACCTTCCCTCATTACCCAGTTGCAATATATAGGGACATTGATTTACTTGTCAAATCCAGGCATTATTAGTTCTCCATATCGATGGCACTGCAACCACCAAAAGTCAACATATGTGAACCTGTTACAATTCATGAACATATTATGAAGTCTACAATATCAACATGGGTTACTTAAAATTATTGCAAGCCTGAGTTCTATTCTCCCAATAAGGGCCAATTCCAGGTAAACTACTAATCCCAATTTCCAATCTTAGCACGATACATAAACAATTTTATCCAGGCAGCATGCAGAAGGGGTGATGGTCATTGGTGAAGGACCAAAATAGGCTTCAGCAGGTAAGTAAAATGAGGAGTAGCAAATCTTTGGAGAAGGAAAACATTATCAGCATGCTTTAGGTCACGGCCTGAAACGAATGTTCAAAAATGCCACGATTCTACCGAAAACCATAATTCCAAAATGGCAAAGGAACTACCAAAATCCACAGTTGAACAAATCCATGAAATTGCCCCCAGACAATTAAATAACAGAAACAAACAGACGGCCTCACAAGCTTAATGTCACGGCCTAAAACAAAGATCAAATAATGCCAGGAGGATACCCAAAAAGCCAGATCCAAAAAGCTAAGAAAAGACCAAAAATCGCAGATGAAAAATGCCATGAAAAGTTATTCCGGGAAATTGAAAAGAACATGGCCAAAAAAACCCAGTTCAAAATTGAAAAGAACATGGCCAAAAAACCCAGTTCAAAATTGCTAAGAAAATACCCAGAAACACACCAACTCAGAAATACCAGGAAAATACCTTGAACAGACAATTAAAGACGAGAAACAATCAGACCACCTCAGAATTTATCATCTGTGATGAAATAGTGAGAAGGAGTTCATCATGGAAGCAGTTCCATGAAAAATTTCAAGTTCATTTTACAATAATATATCAATAACCAAAAAAATCAAATATTCAAAAATTAATTTTTCTATAATACGACATAGCTACCGACTCGTTAATGAATTATTAATTCAAAATCCAATTTCATCATTGTTTAGGCTACCTACCAACGTAATCCAATTGTCAGATATAGGAACATCGATAGAGTTGGCTCAGGAAGGCATTATCAGCAGTTATTTCTGACGGTCACATTCTCCATGCATCCAATTCAGGAAATGTTATGCGTATGCCTAACATCATGGCCTCACCTTTGATAGAGCACCGCGCTGTGATGCTTCATAACAGTTGCATTTAGAAATGCCCTCCAAGTCATGACATCACAGCCGACACTTCGATATCATTGCCACTGCAACCACCAAAAAGAGCGCAAGGTAAATTTCGACTGCATCAAATAGTAGTCATTACAGCAATATCATATAATGTTACATCAAACATTTGCAGGTCTGCCAGATATTATCCTAGCAAAACGATGATACAAAGAGATGATTAGTGATGAAACATAGAAGTAATTACGGAAGCAGGAAATAGTTATCAAAATACAACCTCTAAGCTAAGAGGAAGCGTTACAAGTCATGCTACAAGGAAACAAACAAGGTATAGTCAACCTAAACATCTCAAAGCATTAACGAAAACTTGCAACACTGACACCCAAGCAAAAAGCCTACAAGAAAGGATACGAAAACAAACACAAAGGTTTTTAAAGATCCACCATTAGGCCTGACCATATGTACCTCCCCTTGTCCTAGCTGATATTCCATATCAGGAGGATGTTGATAATTCTGAAATACATGCATTGCCTCTTCTTTAGATTTAAACTTCTTGTACAAGGCATGCTTAAACCCAGTGACCTCATGTTGACACTCAGGCCAGGATCCATAGATCCCTCGTCTACGGCCCACGCAAACTACATAAAACCTTGAAGAAGACATGACTGAACCTCTTTGTGATCAAGCAGCTTGATTTCCTGCATTATAGGGAAACCGATATGAAACTCAAATCACATATTACCCTGCCCAATTAATAAGGTCAAATATGGTAAACATACTTTCTTTTACAATAAGAGAAACATGTTCAAAAAAAATGATGCATGTTATACTTACTTCGCGTGTTTCGGGCATCCCATAGCCTGTTTGCTATGAATTGCGAAGTACGCCACCTCTTTGTGATTCGTCATCCCCTATAATAAGATAAGGATCAATATCATCCTCATCTCGATCAACAGGAATGGGTTCAATTGACATATTGAAGTATTTGTCATTTCCTTGGGTGCGTCGGATGAAGTTATAAATGATGCAGCAAGCCATGACAATGCGTTTCTGAATCTTGAAGGGAAATGGGATAGGACCTCTAAGCATCTTATATCGCTTCTTAAGAATTCCAAAGGCCTTCTCAACGCAATTTCTGAGCTGAGCATGTCGATGGTTGTATAAATCTCGATAATTGTTATATCGTCGAGCCCTTGGATTATTAAATGTACTTAGGTGGTACCTATTACCCCGATATGGGGCAAGGAACTTGTCTGTATTCGCATATCCCGAGTCAACAAGATAACATTTTCCTGTAAACGAGCATAATGGCTTGACGTCATCCACTTAAAACTTCAATAAAGGTAACCTATCACATGCGTTAAGAATTTATTAAATACCTTCTGGTACGATAATCCACGTGACTCAACACACCAACGTAGGACTCTCATGTCGGCTGCGGATCCCTCCATCCAGTACAAACGAAAAGGAAGGAGTGATTAAATGAAACTGCAGCCATGATATTTTGGAAATGGTGCCCTTTTGATTACGAAAGCATGGTTGTTTGCTTTTCTTGACTAAGGCAGGTATATGCATACCATCAACGGCTCCAAGAGCATGCTATGATTAATAAAACTATATCAACGACGGGGTTATTAAACAATCAGAAATGAAAGACTTGCATCAATTATTGTCCATACGTACCATGAAGAAAGGATTGAAATGTTTATTCTCACGGATCTGTGGATGCACACCGGTATCCGGACCGGGTTGAGCGATAAAATCTTGCTTAAGTGAACAAATTGCTTTCAGTATAGTGTTAAAGTGTCTGGATATTGTCTCACTGGATTGCTGAAAAGTTTCAGCTAGCACTCTATTGGTCACACCATGACCTATGCCATAAAGGAAGATCGCAAGTTGCTCCTTTACCGTAACATTACGGGTGTTACTAACCAAACCATGTGAAAGAAGCAATTCTTCTAGCCTAAAGAACGTAGTGTTTGTCATCCTAAAGTGGTCATAACCTCTATCTGGATGTCCACTCAAAATATTTGATATGAGATCATGACCAGAGAATGGTCGCGTTCGGTATGGCCTCTTTGAAATAACGTTATAATTTGATAAATGAATGATGCCATTACTTATCAGCATAGTTATGACATCCTTCCAATAGTTGTCCTCATCTATTAGAAATCTCACAAGATCATGGAAGGTTTTCATCTACTACAAAAAGAGAGTAGTTCATAAGACAACCTAATGCATATCTGAAATTTGAAAGAAATATTAGAAACCATAGACTACACTAACATACATAAAGATATCTAGCAAACATGTGGGTAATTACAACAATATTACAGCATTCATCTAAGTTAAAATAAAACTCTAATTGAAGGTCTGACATATGTAGAAACAACTATAGCAAGATAGCTAATTCCGTATCTAATTCAATATTGGCATATATTACGGCCATCGATGAAAATGACCAAATTCACTTTGCTAAGTCGAAGATGCAGATGTGGTACAGAGAGTTTCTTTGGCACTGCCAATTGGAGAATGGGTCTGACCATGGGAGCTGCTATCGTCACTGCTTGGTCTGAATAGTGGCTGCATTAATGGACTATGTCCACCTGCAGAGGCAGCATGCATGGGAGGCACGAAAATAGGTGGGCTACCCTGATGGACACCATGCATTGGAGGCATAAAGATATTAGGCATAGGAGCATAACTTCCAGATGGGGCTGGCACTGAAGGTGGTATACGGTAGAAATCAGCCATTTGTCTTTTTCAGCCAAGCTTCAAGTAGTGGACCTTCGTAATGCATTAGGAACCACCTATTAATCTCAATTTTCAAACTGTCCCCTACAGCAAGAATATATTCAGGTGTAATCCCAGGAAGACTCTCTAACTTCTGCATGCATTCGTCAATAGAGAACACTGTGGGTCGAGCAAGCTGATTTCTCCTGAGCAACTCATTAGCAATTTCCAATCTTCTTTTACCTTGATCCACCATTTCTTGTAAGACAACAATAGTATCAGTTGTGGACGTAATCTTACTTGCTGTAGTAGTTATGAAGGATGACCTTTTCCTCTTTCCACTACTAGTTGACAAACCTCCTTCTGCAGAACAGTTTATGGGTAAGGTCGAGGCAAAAGTAGTCGGGCTCGATGGGGATGCATCATCAAAACGATGATCGAAGGGATCGGCTGATGAACATGAGACTCCGCCACGTCTTTGTGATGGTTGCCCAAATTCTATGTCCTCGAGGTTGATCCGATCCATCTCGTCGTCCGATGTATCATTGTCGGATACGCACTCAGGAATAGCAGATGTATCCCCCCGTCTATCGGTAGCTGTATGCCTTGAAAAAAGAATATCTATGTCGTCGTAAGCAGAAAATGACTTACCCTTAATCCGGGCATAGTCCTTGTTAACCTGAAGTATAGTTTGATAAATATATTATTGTAATGTTATCAATAGCATTCGAACTATGATTCGTCAACAAAAACCATCCACTCACCGAGATGACCTCCTCCCACATATGCTCGTCGCCGCACGTGGGGAGATTAAGTGCAGGATCCCATCCCCAACCAGATCGATTAGCTAGGTTATAGTACAAGTTGAAGTTCTTCTTCAAAACCTTCAAACGATTTTTCAGGTTTCCAAAACTAAAGGACATGTTAGTCCTTTCGTTGAACAAATTGGTCATCTTCCTCCAAGTATCCTGGGAGAAGGTACCGTTGTGACAGTTACCATCGTCGTTCTCTTGCCTCATCAAGCATAGCATGATCTTATCAAGAGCATCTGTCCAATTAGGTGCTCTTGGACGACTTGATTCTTCTTTTACTTGTGTTGATTCATTGGCTTTTTTTGATTTAGGCATGGTTAATCTACAGGGCCAGAGTGCATGGTCATTTGACATATATATGGCTCGCAACGGAATAAGTACACATGGCACATATCAATGTAATATGCATCGACATGTAGGAAATTTATGGACGTTTCATATATTTAAGAGTTAAACATGAAGATATGGTACATGAAAGTTTAATATTTGTTAACTTATCAAAGAAATAAACGCTTGCAAGATGAAAGTATTATCGAACAAGTGAAATTGCTTGTTTTGTCATGACAATATTAGTAATGGCATAAAACAAAGATAGGCCAATAGGATATGTAGGTCTTCATGTTAGAGGGACCTCTTAACTGATTATTTCTGTGTAGTATTTAAAGAGAGAATTAGACAAGGGATCATATAGAGGGAAAAAAAGATGAATCATCTAAAATAATTAGCAGGAAAAAAATCATATCAAGCTACGGCTACAACTCACTGATAGATATTAAAGTTAATCTTATTAAATAAATAATACCCTCACTCACTGTTACTTTGTTATTGTCGAGTGTCTTTGAGCATGGGTCGGGTAGGGCATCAAGTATTACATTGGAATTAGTTCTAGATTAAGATTATTAGTTTCAATAAAATTACCATCACTCAATTATCAAATGGGTCTTCCCTGTTTCCAATTATACCGATTTGCCTTTATTCAATTTCTATCACTTAAAATATAAAACATCATCCCTATCATAACTATCAGTAATGCAACATTTGAAACAGAACAAAGAATTCAATTTTCTATATTAATTATTTTATATTTAAAAAGCCTTATCAGTAATGACATAGAAGCTCCAGATTGCAAACGTAAATCAATTTCAGCACATATCATATGAAGAGCAAACATCTAATTGCAACAAAATAAGGGTAACAGTGAATAACCGAAGAGATCGATGGCAGATACTCAGAGTACAAGAGAAAACAAACCCAGATCTTCGATGGAAGCTTCTCGGAGAGCCAAAGCTTTCAAACCTAAGATCTTTGATGGCAACTACTCGGAGAGCCAGAGATCAAATCAATCTCCGAATCGTTGATGGCTTCTTCCTTAAAAAAGCCAAAGATCTAAAACCCAGATGAGATCGATGGCACATACTCGGAGAGCAAGAGGAAACAACCCAGATCTTCCACGAAAGCTTCTCGGAGAGCCAAGGATTTCAGACCTAAGATCTTTGATGGCAAAACCTCGGAGAGCCAGAGAAATCCAACCCAGATTGTTGACGGCTTCTTCCTACCCAAAAGCCACAGATCTAAGACCTAGATGGAGCCAAAATAAAATACTCGGAGAGCAAGAGAAAACAAACCTAGATCATCGGTGGAAGCTGCTCGGAGAGGCAAAGATCTCAAAGCCAAGATTATCGATGGCAGCTACTTGGACGGTCAAATCAAATCTCGAACACAGATCTTCGATGGCTTCTACCCCAAAAAAGCCACAGATCTGAAACCCAGATGAGCTCGATGGCAGAAACTTGGAGAGCAAGAGATCTGAAACCCGGATCTCGGATGGAAGATGCTTGGGGAGCCAGATGGATGAAACCCTATTGTCGGTGGAAGGTAAATATAATTAAAGCCCATTTCCACTGCTACCCTGGGAATACAACCCCACCGAGAATATGCCTATTCCTGGGGACCCCATGGAATAGGAAAATGGGAATCGCTGCGTTGACTGGAATACCAAAATCAGCTGGGCCCACATGCATTTTTAAGGCTATTTGGAGGAATAAGATGGAATAAGCCCCTATTCCAAGCCTTATTCCACAATCCAAACAGGGCCCTAAAGAATAGTAGCTACAGAGCCCGTCACCGGCTTGGTTGTTCTTCTCTAGCATTTGATCATAGACTCATGGCTAACCAGCAGGGTCTCACCGCCTCACGCCCAGGTCATCTTGACAAAGGAAAAGACTTTGTACATCGCATCCGGTGCAGCAAGTTCTATGTGGGCTGCATCATCCCTCTTTATTGGTCAATATCCATTAAAAAATATTAAGATAACTTTACGACATCTCGAGGAAAAAAATTACGACACCCCAATTTTAAACTTACGACACCATAGTTATAAAATTAAGACATCCATTTAGAAAGCAAAAAAAAAAAATTATGCCTCACTTTTAAACTTACGACACTGTAGTTATAAAATTAAGACACTCGTTAAGAAAGCAAAAAAAAAAAAATTACGATACCTCAGTTTTAAACTTACGACACCGTAGTTATAAAATTAAGACATCAGTTCAGAAAAGGTGTCTGTATATAAATTTCAAAAAAAAAAGCTATCTGACGTGCATTAATACCCGTTCAGCTTTTTTTGAAATTTATGTACAGACACATTTTTTGAGTGGGTGTCGTAATTCTACAACTGTAAGTTTAAAACTGGGGTATCGTAAGATTTTTTGGCTTTCTGAATGGATGTCTTAATTTTATAACTACGATGTCGTAAGTTTAAAACTGGGTGTCATCTTAACTTTTGACATGACGTACATTAATACCGGTTTAGCTTTTTTTTTTTAGAATTTGTATAAAGACACGTTTTCTGAAGGGGTGTCATAATTTTATAACTACGTTGTCATAAGTTTACAACTAGGGTGTCGTAATTTTTTTACTTTCTGAACAAGTGTCTTAATTTTATAACTACGGTGTCGTAAACTTAAAACTGGGGTGTCATAAATTTTTTCCTCGGGATATCGTAAATTTTTTCTTTTGGATATCGTAAGGCTGTCTTAACATTTTTTAATGGGTGTCGTAAGCATGTGGACCAATAAGAAGGGACGGTTCAGCCCACGTAGGACTTGCTGCACTGAATGTGATGTACAAAGTCTTTTTTCTTGACAAAATCCGGCCGCCGCAACTACTCCCTTGTGGTCAGATCGCTGTGAGTTTGGCCCACTGATCCATCTCCTAGGAGATCTTCCCGAAGGGCAACGCCGGCCCCTAGCGGTAGGGTTCTTGATGGAGGGCGTCGATGATCAGGTAGGACTTGGGGGCCTTGTTAGAGGGTAAAGATGGGCATCGAGCCATACCACCCCAGCACGAACCGGGCTGTGCTAGCAAGCCGTGCCGTGCCGAGCTCAAAAAATTCGGCCCGTCGGCCCGGCACGATCCATCAGGGCCTGATAAAAAATTTAAATAAAAAAAATATTTTTTTAATAAATTAAAAAATTATTGAAAACAAAGGAATTTATTAATATGAAGCCACCTTAATGGTGGAGGGTTTATCATAAACCTATTAATTTAAAATCAAAATGGTACATGAAGGAAAGGGGGCTAAGCATGACCTCCAGAATACAATAAGAAAGGAGAAAAAAATAGAGATGACTTGCTTATCAGTAGTATTTGTGTCATCATCATCTTCGCTGGTTAAGTCATGTCTACCTTTATCTTTGAAGTAGAAAAGCATCTCAACCGTTTCGCCAGTCATCCTACTTCTCTTTCCATCAAAAACATGCCGACCTACACTGAAAGCGGATTCTGATGTTACTGTAGACATCGACACAACTAAAATATTCATGCAATGGTAGACATAACAGGATATTGATTTCTAACACTCTTCCACCAAGCTAATACTTCTAGATTTCTATTTGATCTTCATCATATGCAATGAAGATCGTTTCATAAATAAAATTCTAATTATTATACGTGAAATTTTTTTAAAGTTTATCATTGCTATTATTTTGACTAAAATGACAATATCAACTCCATGCCTTTTGTTTATTTGCAAGAATGTATATATATATATATATATATATAATATTAATAAGATAAGTACACAATAAAAATTTAGTACTTTGTGTTATTTGGTGCTGATTCTGAAACTATAGCTATTATTGTACATTTTGACATTCTATAATGCAATATTGTTTATAAATTTTTTCAATCATGAATTTAAAAAATTTAAATTTTAATAGAATTATAATTTTTTACATTGATAATTTTATGTTCATTCTAAAGATATGAGTCAAATTTGCATTTTTTTCATGCTTTGTCACCTCTAATTACATATAAGAAACTATTTTTAAAACTATTTTTTATGCAACTAAACATATAAAAAGTTAAAAACGGCCTTTGGATAACTTTTGCTTAAAAAATTATATTATTTAAGAAAATAACAAAGGAGCACTAAAACTTAATTATTTCATTTATAGTAACTGCGAATATTTCATCCATGTATTCGAGAGGGTCTCTAGATGGTCAAGGCTATCTCATTAACTTCATCTAAAGAAAAAAAATACAAGAGACAATAAGATATATATCTACTGTTGAAAGGTGCCAACCCAATCCTCTATCACTTAGCTGAGACTGAGCCAAAAGATTTTTTTTTAAAAAAAAGTTAATGTAAGAATTTTTTTTTTAAAAAAAGATTGAGCCAAAAATTTTGTAAAAAAAAAATTTGCCCATGCATGGCCCACCAGGGTCATGCCTGGCACAGTTATTTTTTTAAAAAATAAAAAGACCGAGCCACTAATGTTGTAAAAAAAAAATTGCCCATGCATGGCCCACCAAAAAATAAAAAGATTGAGCCAATAATTTTGTAAAAAAAATTGCCCTGGCATGATGGACCGTGCATGGCACGACCCATGTGGGGGACATGCCCGGCTCGGCACAGCTCGTGGCCCAAAATGGGCCACATGCCATGTCGGGCTGAACGGGCTGTGTTGGCATGGCTCGTTAAATTGGCTGGCCTTGCGGGCCTGGGCCGTGCTGGGCACGGCACGGCCCAGTGACCCCTCTAGGCAAGGTACGGCCCAGATTTTGGGCCACAGGCCGTGTCGGCAGGGCTCGTTAAATTGGTCAGTCCAACAGGCTTGGGCCATGCCGTGCCAGGCATGGCCCAATGACCCTTCTAGGTAAGGCACGACCCAGTGACCCCTCTAGGTAAGACACGACCCAGTGCCCACCTTTATTAGAGGGGTCGAGCACAAGGACCTTCTCATAAGCAAGGCATAGGTTGTAGCCCTTGGACCAATCGTTGTTGGGCCCATGGCCCACTTATTCAGCCCATTAGGGCAAAAGGGAGTGCTACTCCTTTTTCTACCAGGATTTGTTCTCTCTCTTTTATAAAAGGAGTAGCCGCCTTCCTTTTTTGGTTTTCTCTTTTTTAAGGAGCAGCCGTATGGAAAAAGAGGAGAAGCATGTAGCAGGTTTTTTTTTTTTCTAGGAGCATGGATTGCTAGGGGAAGAGAAGGAAGGGCTGCTGCTTGGTGCTTAACTACGTGGGAGGACTTCCACTCCAGGAATCACGTGAAGGTGCTGCAGAAGAAAAACAAGAGAAGAAGAAGAAGAGAAGGGAAGAAAATAAGGAGGTAACGCAGGAGACCGTATTTTTCGGTGACGTAATCCTTATATCCCTATTATTCTCTTGTGATTGTTTCTCAAGTTCTGGCAAGGGACTTTGAGACTTGGATATTTATTATTTTATAGTGGATCTTCTTCTCTGGCTTGCCCGTGGTTTTTTTTCCCTTTATCTTGAAGGGATTTTCCACGTAAATCTTGGTGTTTCTGTGATTGTGTGGTTTGCGCATTTTTATTTATTATTCCGCTGCGTATTACGGTCTGCTAGTATTTGCTCGTACACGGATTCTTTCCCATCAACTGGTATCAGAGCCTGTGAATTTTTTTTTGTGTGCGAGCATGGAGGCCGGTAATGTTTCCCGCATGATCAGTCTGAACGGAAACAATTGGATGATATGGAAACCAAGGATGGAGGACCTCTTATATTGCAAGGATCTATATGGACCTTTAGAAGGGGTCAAAGCAAAGCCCGCTACAGTGACAGACGATGCTTGGATCATGTTAGATCGGAAGGCAGTCGGTTTTATTCGGCAATGGTTGGATGATAGTGTCTTTCACCATGTTTCCACTGAGACTTCTGCAAACTCTCTTTGGAAAAAGTTAGAAAGTCTATATGAGAGAAAAACAGCTGGCAACAAGGCTTTCTTGATCAGAAAACTAGTGAATCTGAAATATAAAGAGGGTGCTTCTATTGCTGAGCATTTGAATGAAATGCAGAGTATTAATAACCAGTTATCCTCTATGAAAATGTCTCTTGATGATGAGTTGCAGGCATTGTTACTTCTCAGTTCATTGCCAGAAAGTTGGGAGACACTGGTAGTTTCCCTCAGTAATTCTGCACCAGACGGTGTTATCACCATGAGTCAAGTAACAGGCAGTTTGTTGAATGAGGAGTTAAGAAGGAAAAATTCAGCAACTTCTCAGATTGATTCACAGGCACTTGTCTCAGAGAATAGAGGACGGTCAAAGTCTAGAAATAGAGACAATTCATACAAGGGTAGAAGCAAATCAAGGTCAAGAAAAGATATTACTTGCTATAACTGTGGTGAGAAAGGGCACTACAAGAATCAGTGTAAGAAGCCTAAGAAGAGTAAGAAAAAGGGAAAAGAAGTGGAGGATACAGAGTCAAAGGAGAATATCACAGCTACTGTGCAGAGTGATGATTATTTGATTTTGTCTACTTCTGATGGTATCTTCTCATGTGAGTGTCAGAATCATGAGTGGGTGATTGACACAGGTGCTTCTTATCATGCTACACCACGGAGGGAGTTTTTTTCTACATATAAGACTGGAAATTTTGGTGTTGTCAAGATGGGAAATCAAGGCACAGCAGACATCATTGGCATGGGTGACATCCACATGAAGACCAATCTTGGCTGTAAGTTGGTGCTCAAGGATGTAAGGCATGTAGCTGACTTGAGGCTAAATTTAATCTCAGTTGGAAGACTTGATGATGAAGATTTTGATAGCAGATTTCATAAAGGGCAATGGAAGCTCAGTAAAGGTTCACTTGTTGTAGCCAGTGGGAAGAAATGTCACACTTTATACAGGTTGCAGGCTAAAGCTTATGGTGAACAGTTGAATGTTACAGAGAACGACTTCAGCATGGAGTTGTGGCATAAACGACTGGGACACATGAGTGAGAAGGGGCTGCAAGTTCTTTCCAAGGGAGAAGTTCTACCAGACTTCAAAGGTGTACATCTGAACCCATGTGTTGATTGTTTGGTTGGCAAGCAACATAGAGTTTCTTTTGCTAGTCCTGCTTTATCTAGAAAAATGCATGTTTTGGATCGTATCTATACAGATGTTTGTGGTCCTCTGAGGACAAAAACTCCTAGTGGATCAGTTAATGTTCCAGGCATCAGTGGTGCACTTTATTTTGTCACTTTTATAGATGATTTTTCTAGAAAAGTTTGGGTCTATGGTTTGAAGACTAAAGATCAGGTTATTAATGTCTTCAAAGAGTTTCATGCCAGAGTTGAAAGAGAGACAGGAAAGAAACTGAAATGTATAAGGTCAGATAATGGTGGTGAGTACACAGGGTTATTTGATAATTATTGCAGATCACATGGCATTCAACATGAGATGACAGTTCCTGGTACTCCTCAGCATAATGCAATTGCAGAGAGAATGAACCGCACCATCATGGAAAAGATCAGATGTATGCTTTCACAGTCCAAGTTACCTAAAAGATTTTGGGATGAGGCATTGAAGACAGCGGTTGATGTAATAAACTTGTCACCATGTACAGCTCTAGATGGTGATGTTGCAGAGCGTGTATGGTCAGGAAAAGATGTCTCTTATAAGCACTTGAGAGTGTTTGGTTGTCGTGCATTTGCACATGTTCCAGACATTGAGAGGTCCAAGCTGGATGGTAAGACAAAAGAATGTGCTTTGCTTGGTTACTCACATGATGAGTTTGGTTATAGACTTTGGGATCCAGAAAAGCAGAAGGTATTCAGAAGCAGAGATGTGGTATTTTTTGAAGATCAAACCCTTCAAGACTTCAAGAAGGAGGTGTCAGTCAAGTCTTCTGCAGGAGGATTAACAGACTGTGATCCAGTTACTCCTCTAGTAAATCAGGGTGATAGGGGAGATGTGCAAGAAAATAGTGCAGGAGCAGGTATTAACTCACCTGTAGGACATGTTGAGCAGGAAGGAGATCAGGAGCAACCTCCTACAGAGCCTCAGCTGAGAAGATCTATCAGACAACGTCAACCTTCCAAAAGGTATTCTACAGATGAATATATAATGCTTACTGATGCAGGTGAACCAGAATGTTACCAGGAGGCAGTTGAAAGTGAGCAGAAAAAGGAGTGGTTAGTAGGTATGCTGGAAGAAATGGATGCCTTACAGAAGAACCACACATATGATTTAGTGGAACTACCAAGAGGAAGGAAGGCTTTAAAGAACAAGTGGGTTTTCAGGTTAAAGACTCAACAGCATTGTTCTCAACCAAAGTACAAGGCCAGATTGGTTGTGAAAGGCTTTGGTCAAAAGAAAGGTATTGACTTTGAAGAGATTTTTTCTCCTGTTGTTAAAATGTCTTCAATTCGTGTTGCTCTAGGTATTGCTGCTAGTCTAGACTTGGAGGTTGAGCAGTTAGATGTGAAGACAGCTTTTCTTCATGGTGATTTGGAGGAGGAAATCTATATGGAGCAACCAGAAGGCTTCAAAGTCAAAGGTAAAGAAAATCTTGTCTGCAGATTGAAAAAAAGCTTATATGGGCTGAAGCAAGCTCCAAGGCAGTGGTACAAGAAATTTGATTCATTTATGGCTGAAAATGGATACAAAAGAATGGCTTCAGATCATTGTGTGTATATCAAATGGTTTAGTGAGGATTTTGTCATACTCCTACTTTATGTTGATGACATGCTTATTCTTGGGAAAGATATGTCTATGATTGACAGGTTGAAGAAGGAGCTGAGCAATTCATTTGAAATGAAGGATATGGGACCAGCAAAGCAAATACTGGGTATGCAGATTTTCCGTGATAGAAGAATCAAGAAAATATGGTTGTCACAGGAAAAGTACATTGAGAAGGTATTGGATAGGTTCAGTATGATCAATGCAAAGCCAGTTGGTTCTCCTCTTGCAGGTCACTTCAGGTTGTGCTCAGAGCAAAGTCCTTCAAGTGATGAGGAGAAGGAGAAAATGAAGAAGGTTCCTTACGCTTCAGCAGTCGGAAGTTTGATGTACGCGATGGTATGTACGAGGCCAGACATCGCATATGCAGTGGGTGTTGCTAGCAGATTTCTTGCAAATCCAGGGAAAGAGCATTGGGCAGCAGTGAAGTGGATCTTCAGATATCTCAGAGGAAGCTCCAAAGTTTGTTTAAGCTTTGGGGGTGGTCCAGCTGTGCTGATTGGTTACACAGATGCAGATATGGCGAGAGATATTGATACAAGGAAGTCCACATCAGGTTTCATACTTACTTTTGCAGGGGGAGCTGTGTCATGGCAATCCAGATTGCAAAGGTGTGTAGCTCTCTCTACCACAGAGGCAGAATATATTGCTGCTACCGAGGTCTGTAAGGAGATGCTGTGGATGAAAGAATTCTTACATGAATTGGGATTGAAACAGAAAAATTATGTGGTACATTGTGACAGCCAGAGCGCCATCCACTTGTGCAAGAACCCAACTTTTCATTTCAAGTCAAAGCATATAGATGTGAGATACCACTGGATTCGAAATGTGTTTGAAGAGAAGCAGTTACAGCTTCAGAAAATTCACACAGATGAAAATGGGGCAGACATGTTGACAAAGACCTTATCAAAAGAAAGGCAAGAGATATGCCGACAGCTGGTCGGCATGATTTCACACTAAGGAAGCATGAGACAGCCTCCCTTATGGGCTGAAGGGGGAGGTTGTTGGGCCCATGGCCCACTTATTCAGCCCATTAGGGCAAAAGGGAGCGCTACTCCTTTTTACCAGGTTTGTTCTCTCTCTTTTATAAAAGGAGTAGCCGCCTTCCTTTTTTGGTTTTCTCTTTTTTAAGGAGTGGAAAAAGAGGAGAAGCATGTAGCAGGTATTTCTTTTTTTTTCTAGGAGCATGGATTGCTAGGGGAAGAGAAGGAAGGGCTGCTGCTTGGTGCTTAACTACGTGGGAGGACTTCCACTCCAGGAATCACGTGAAGGTGCTGCAGAAGAAAAACAAGAGAAGAAGAAGAAGAGAAGGGAAGAAAATAAGGAGGTAACGCAGGAGACCGTATTTTTCGGTGACGTAATCCTTATATCCCTATTATTCTCTTGTGATTGTTTCTCAAGTTCTGGCAAGGGACTTTGAGACTTGGATATTTATTATTTTATAGTGGATCTTCTTCTCTGGCTTGCCCGTGGTTTTTTTCCCTTTATCTTGAAGGGATTTTTCACGTAAATCTTGGTGTTTCTGTGATTGTGTGGTTTGCGCATTTTTATTTATTATTCGCTGCGTATTACGGTCTGCTAATATTTGCTCGTACACTGATTCTTTCCCATCAATCGCGGCATGGCCCAATGACCGCAAGGCACGGCCCAATGACTCCTCTAGGTAAGGCACGACCCATTGCCCACTCTATTAGAGGGTCGAGCACAAAGACCTTCTCATAAGCAAGGCCACAGTTGTAGCCCTTGGACCAATCGAGCTTGAGCTGGATGGTCTTCTTGACATCGAATAGGACTTTGGCATAGCGTCGGAGGGAAGCGCAAGTGGCAGAGCAATTGAGACAAAGGATGTGGTTGGTGGGGACGAACTCGATCACCTCCGAGAAGCAGCTAGCGAAGGGCCTCCTTGAAGTGGCCGGCGAAAGAAACCCATGTTACTATTGGTTTCCGCCTTGTTGACCACGGAAGTAGTGATAAAGGGCGGAGACAAGGAAGCTCCCATCGAACAGACTGGGGGAGGCGTAACCACTCTACTAGTCGGCGAACTCGCGGTGAGGTGCTCAAACTCGAGGCGAGATTGTAGGGCAAGCACCTTCTTGAAGTAGGAGCCGCAAATCTGAATGCTTTCTTAGGGGATGGGGAAGATTAGAGGCAGACGCTGGTAGAGCCGGCCGGACCTACACGCTCACGCTGTTGGAGAGGCAGTGGCAGCGGCGGACGTGGGCGGTGGGCCGTGGAATATATGATATATCGGATGATAAGGAAGAAAGATTTAAATAGTTTCGAAAAATATGGAAAGAAATGTGTATTCTCCGGCTACTAACTTTACTTGAGTTTTGAGCATATAATTTTACTTCGTTAATAAATTAATTGGATCAGGTAAGATTATTTGGATTAGGGTGAATGGAGGGGGAAAGGAAATGAAGAGAATAAGTTGCTTTGTTTTGAAGGAAGGTGAAAGAGAGAGAAAGGAAGGGAATGGAAGTAATCATTCCTCTATTTCTCATAAATTTGTTAACCGGTTGGATGGGAGGGAATGGAGGAGAGGGAAACGAAAAGAAGGAAAAATAAGTTATGTTATTTGGAAGAAGGGTAAGAAAGGTGAAAGAAAGAGGGAAAAGGGAATGAGAGTAACGCGGTTCCCTTTATTTCTCGAGGATAAATATCCAAATCCAGGTAAGTCATATTTTTTTGGAAGACCAAAATATTTTTTATTTTTTATTCTTCATTTTTCTATTCTCACGATTCATTTCCTAATCTGAAGAGGTATAATTGTCATACTCTTTTCCTTCTTTTACCAAACAAAATAATTCATATTACTTTTTTTTTTTCTTCTATCTTTTCCAAACAAGAGAATAAAAATAATCTTTCATTTTCCTTTCTTTACCTTTCATCATTTTTTTTTTTTTCTTTTTACTCTTCACCTTTCCTTTCCTCCAAAGGTCCAAACATAGCTTCACGTGTTACATTCTTTATGGATGAATGATAGGGACCATGGCCTCCGGCCTTTATATGACCACCCCGACGAGACTCCCTTATTAGCGTCCGCTTGCCGTCGCTTCTCCCTCTTCGCTCCGATCTCTGGATGGATATATCGCACCTGGCAGCTACTGCTTGCCACGCTCGTCCTCTGGTCCTGTCAACGGGAGGCGATGAGGATCCGATAGAGTTCATAGCTTCAGGTGGATGACGTTGGGCAATCTCTTTTACTCTTGATGCATTTTGAGGAAAAATAAACAACGTATGTAAAAGAGTTTATAATTAAAATAAAAATATTTGCTTATGATATAGTTTATATTTATAAAGAGATATAATACTATTATTTATTTAATAAATAATAATTAAACAAATTATTTTTATTTAAAATAAAAATTATATATGATTAAAATATATATCAAAAGTATGATTTAAAATATAATTTTATAAGGGAGATATATAATTAGTATATCAAGTAGGCCTAATAGTATAAAGGATATTATAGAAAAAATGAATAGATTTTAGTAACTTATTTGAAAAATTATAATATAAAAGAACATGACTAATAAATACCATAGTCACTTTTCAATGTATAAAAGAATATGAATAAATTATTTTTTATCTAAGTATTTCTTAGATAATACTTATAAAAAAAATATGATTCTTGAGTAACTTTGTTACTTCAAAAGAATGATGCTTAACCTTTTTTTTTTCTTTTCTTTTTTGTTTCCTTCTTTGTTCTAAAAGATATAACTAGGTAATTTTACTTGTTGTTCCCATAGACAATGCCATTTTGTTAGTGTTAAAAATTAGTCTTTGCAGCATCGAACGATATTCCATTTTTTCACTGCACCTAAAAAAGAGCATTAAAAAGCTTTGGAGTTTTTATTGGAAAAAAATCTTCTAACACTTAAGCCAGCCATAACTAGATAAAAAGAACCTAAGGCCCTTAGAAGAAAAGGTTTAAGTGAATTCTGGTTTCAGAGAAGATCATATCCTGAAAGAAATCTTTTTTTTTTGGTAGATAAGCTAATTCTTTATAGAATTGATCTTATCACATATAAGCAGAGCCTTGTTCAATTAGGACAAAGTGGCTATCCCGAATAGGAATCCTCTATTAATTAAACATTTTCTCTTCATATAGGTATCCAATTTTATATTGTATCACCACATCAGTTGCTAAAAATGTACTGAAAAACTTTTTTTTATTCATAATTCTCTGCTACTCATAGAAACCCGTAGAAAAAACTCAAGTTTTTAATAACCATCCCTCTGCGCCGGGAGACTTCTGCCCTTCTTTGTTGCAGCAAATAATGTATTCTGATCTTTTTGGCTGATTCGCACTAGACAAGTGTGATCGCCCGTCTGTACAAAAAAAAAAAAAAAAAAAAACCATCCCTCTGCTCCATGATTTCAAGGGCGATGCCAAAACCAGACAGTTCACATGTTTGAAATATATGCATCAACGTCTCCCATCCAGCAGCTGGCAGTTGCTCATCTTACAACTCTATTTCAGATTTCAATAAAAACCCATTATCCTTGCATTAGATTCTGTAACTTTTTATTATAATGTGACAAAGGGGAGCATAGAGTGATGAGAGTAACCGGCTGTTTGTTTAATTGTAAAAAATGCTATGATTGGAAGGCAGATATCCAAAACAACGGTTTGATGCTGCACTCGCAACTATAAACTAAATTTGAACCGCAAAAAAAGGACTCAAATCTTGTAACTGGGACCGTGAGGAAAATTGATAATCGTGTGGTTCTAATTACAAGATTTACGTGATTGGATCTAGCACCTAAACTCCACTTTGCAACTATTAAAACTCAATATGGCATTATTTTAAGATATTGAAAAAAATATCTTCAAAGTACATAATGAAACATAAATTTGTTATTAAGTAATTATATGATATATAACATCAAATAAATATGATAATAACTTTACGTAAATATTATTATAAAATCAAATTATTTATAACAATATAGTTACTATAGTATTTTTTTAGTAATAATCTAATACTAATTCAATAATATTTATTTTGGATAAATTTATCAAAATAATAAAGATATTTTGTGATAATAAGAATTATATTAATATAATTATCATTATAATATTATAATAATTTTGAAAAATGTAAATATTATCAAAAAATATAAATTATTTAATTATTATTTTTTGTATATTTTAATTTGTGCATGATATTAAAAATAATCATAATTTTATAACAAATATCATATATTAGGGTAGACTCAGCTATATTTGAATGGAGCCGAGCCTAAATTTGATCACTTCTTTCACCCTAAGATCCATACAACTCACGGATTGATGGCTTTAAAATCCATATGAATCCAAGGATGACAAAGATGATTAGATTATTTTATTATTAAATTATTTTATAGGAGTATAATTACTAAAATAATTATTATAAAATATATTAATTTCATAATATTATCATTTTTATAAAAAATTAAAAATAATATCGTAATTATTTACATGGGTGACCTTCTCAAATCATATACAAGATTATAGTATATCTCTTTTAACATTAGAGTGGACGTCCAATCATCTCATCTTGTTTTTATATGAGGTAATGCCAATTGTGCAGTTAGTATATTAAATGAGAATGGTTATGAGATCATCATCCAACCCATGTATCAAGTGAGAAATATTGAAGAGTATTAGAAGCGGATTTGAGAAGATATAGTATAATGTTATTCATTAAGATTCTTGGCCCTTCTAAATAATATAAAACTTCTCAACAATCTCATGAACTTGTTCATTTAAAAGATTGTTATCTCATCAGCACTTAATGAATCTCATAAAAATTATAAGAAATGGATTGATCTAAAAACGGTTAAAATTTAATTCCTTATTGTTATCGTTATTATGCATTAGTATTTTATTAATAAGTTTGATAGTTTATTGAATCGAGTCAAATATGGTTAGTTGTGTGTCGTATGGTTGAATAGATAAGTACGATATCAAAATAAAAAATTAAAATTTTGATCTTTCACTTTTTTTCACCTTTCTTTCTAAGAAAAAATTCAGGCTGAAACTATAGCAATCAAACTAGTATCAAAGCATCGCCGATAATCCTTCGTCACTGAGATGAGTCTCCACTGCTCAAATCTCTCCCCTCTTATAGCAATACGATACTCATAGCAACACGATACTCCCCTGTCATGTTTGACTAAAATAAGATGGACATAATGCAAGCTTGCAGTATTTAAGAAGATCCCACTTCCATGCATAGCCGGCGAGCCTAGTTTTTGAAAATCGATCTAAAAAAAGGGAATCCAGAGAAAGATTCTCAAGCAAGGCTTGAAGTTTCCTCATCTTTGGATTGTGCCCAGGAAGTGGACTAGGGGAAGAGGCCATAATTCAAGAATCAAAAATGAGAAATGAAGAAGATTGAAGCCTGTTGCTGCCAAATCACTTGCGATGGGCATCGAGTGAGCTGAGATCTTCGCAGGCCTTCGAAATACAAAGGGGTCACCGTCTTCCTTCGAGAGCCTGCAAAAAGTCCGGACCGGTGGTTCCGGTGGGGACCCTCCGACGCCCAAGTCAGTGGGTTGTAGAACAGGAATGTATATGAGTAGAGCTTGAAAGAGAAGAGTCCCCTTCGTTGAGCTCGGGTCCTCATCTTATACCTGTCTGGGGGGTCACGTTTACCTTGCTCCGTTAGAACCGTCGAATCTGCTTTGCTAGGATGAGCTCCGCCGAACGGCAAGTGGGTGAGCCGTTGCTGAATGGTGCCATGTATGCCGGTAACTGCAGGGCGTGCTAGTACCTGCCCGTGATTTCAGCGAGCGAATACACGGTAACGGATGTCTCGAATCTTGGGGTCCGTTATCTGAAGTGGGTTTCAGTGTACTTTGGAAAATAAGGCACCAAGTTAGAGTCAGAGCCGACGTAGCCAAAAGCCGGAGCCGGAGGCCGGAGCCAAGGCCGGAGCCTAAAGCCGAAGCCGACGCTGGAGGCCGGAGCCGACGCTAGAGACCGTAGCCAAAGGCCAGAGCCGATGCTGGAGCTGGAGCCAAAGGCTGGAGTCGGAGGCTGTAGCCGGAGGCTGGAGCCGACGCTGGAGACCGTAGCCAAAGGCCGAGCCGGAGGTCGGAGCCAAGGCCGGAGTCTAAGGCTGGGGCCGGAGCCGACGCTGGAGACCGTAGCCAAAGGCCGAAGCCGGAGGCCGAAGCCAAGGCGGAGCCTAAGGCCGGAGCTGACGCTGGAGGCCAGAGCCAGAGGCCGGAGCCGACGCTGGAGGCCGTAGCCAAAGGCCGGAGCCGACGTTGGAGGCCGGAGCCAAGGGTGGGGACAAGAATTCAACATCCCGAAAACGAGCTATCACATCATTGATTCGAAATTACGCAGGGTGTTATGACGCCGCCCAGAGGAGATGGTCAGCCGTATCAGATGCCCCCCGCCCCTGAGATGGGTGGGCGCATAGTCACCAGCGAAAGGGGTGTTAATATCCACCAGGCGCTAATCTCCGTGCCATTATTTCGTCCGTTCAGCTGTTGGGATTGGGGACGATTTTTCTCGGTGAGGAGTTGTAAAAAGGTGATCGTCATCATTGCAGTAAGGTCACCGCCACCTTTTTATTGGTGGTGTTTTTCGCGTTTCTCACGCCGATGGGCTGTCGAAACGGCTTCCAGTGGAAAGCAGGCACGTGGCCACCTTCTCTTACGTTACAACCGCGGGATGATTTGAAATGAGGTTGTAAAAGGAAAGATCGTCCTTATCCTCCAGTCCCCACCTTCCCTTACATTACAACTGCCTACCTTGAATCCGCAAGCGTCCGTCTACCTTCTGTTTCTGTTCCCCTCCTCGTGCTCCTTCAATCTCGGTTCGAGCTTTCCAGGTTAGTTCCCATGGCTTCTTCACCTTCCTGTTCTATTTCCGATTCTGGGGGTCGTTCCCCCATTCCTTCTCAACCTTCTGCTTCCTTACCGAGTCATTGGACCGCCCCGTCTTCTGACCACACTTCGTCGGAACGGGCGGTCGGCCGGACATCCCGCAATCGGGGGTCGATCGGCCGTCGGACGAACCTCCCCCCGACGCCGTCCGCAGCCGCTGGTCCCTCCAGCGTTGTCAAGGAGTCCCCCGAGTGGACTGCCTCCACTATGTCTGCTCAAGACATAGTGAACCTAGGAGCCAAATATAATTTCCCTCCAAACATACGTCTGTCCTACCCTGCTCCTAATGACAGGGTAACCTCTTCCCGTCCCGGAAGGGTTGCCTTGTACGGAGCCTTCTTTAAGGCAGGACTTCGATTACTCATTCACCCTTTCATCCTCAACCTTCTAGATAGATATTCTTTAACACCCTCCCAATTAGTCCCTAATTCCATCCGAACCATCATTGTCTTTCTGATTCTCTGTTATCTGCAAGGTATAGAGGCTAGCATCTCTTATTTCGCAGTTTCTATACCCTCCGCAAGCAAGCGGGTTGGTGGTCCTTCACTCCTAGACCCACTAGGATCCTCAAATTGTATCTTCCCATCTCTATCAAAGGGTGGAAAGATAAGTTCTTCTTTGCCAATGTCGAGGGGGTGAGCGGAAGCTGGGGAACACCAAATATTGACGCCAATAGGGATTCTTCCATCCTTCCGAGGGATCGAATGGCATTTGGGTAGCTTCTAACTGCCGATATCCCTCGGTGAAATCAGCTTCTGACCGACGAAAACCTCCGCCTCGCCGGCCTTATTCCATCTAGTGGTGAGCATTTAATTACTCACCTCTTTCCCCTCTTCTTTTGTTCCTTGTGTTTTTTTTTAACTCCTTTCCTATTTTTTTGATATAGGGATGACCATCACTTCGTGAGATCAGGCAAGCTGCTACCAGGAAGAGGAAGGCAAAGGGGAATGGGGCTCCCCGAGAGGAGGGCCATCGCCAAGATTCCCAGGAGGGCCGACGCTGGAAGGGCCGATGCCGGAAGGGAGATCATGGAGCCCTTGCGTAGGCACGAGGCGGTGGGAGCCCAAGCCGACAAGCCCGTAAGGAACGATGCGATAAGGGCCGAGGCCAGCGAGGAGGTTGGGGAGCAAGGGGGGGAAACAATTTGCCTTCACCAGTACCGGCTCCCCCTTCGGTTATTCTGCTCGATCCCTCTCCGGAGCGAGTTGCGAAAGCACCATCACCCCCACCCGAAGCCATCGAAACGGAGCTGGCCCACTCAACTACAAGGCCGACTCCAGCAGCTCATACCTCCCAAAGGGGCAACAACCGAGGCGCCTCCCCAGCAAAGGTGCCGGAGGTGGCAGAGTCGGAGGCGGAGTCCTCCCATGCGGCCCCCACGTCAGCGGAAGGGAAGGCGTCGATCCTTCCTTCCAATCGATTTTGGCGAACTATAGTCGCTGGGCCGAGCGAGCATTGAACAAGGCGTCGTGTCCGAGTTGCAGAGTTTCTCGACACCAGGGAGGGCTATCTTCTTCCAAGAGGTCTATGGCACACCTCTTGGTGAGCTTCGCTCTATTACCAACTTTTTCATCATCGTTTTTTTAGACTGTTTTCTTTGTCTAACCTAGACACTCTATCCAGGCGCTGAATTCTATGATTGCCATGAGGGACATTTGGGCCCTGGGCAATGCTGCCCTCGATCAATCGCTGGAGGAGATGCGAGCACTTCGGCTAGGGCAGAGAGAGCAGAAATGGCTTTGGAGGATACCCGAGCAGAGACTGCTCGGGCGCTAAAGGGCGAAGCCGAAGCCCTCCAGCTAAGAGCCGAGAAGGCAGAAGAGGTGTTGGAAATCGCCCAACGCTAGGCGGCCAATGAGCTAGATAATGCTCAGGTGGCCGAAGAAAAACAAAGGATAGCGAAGGAGAAATTGGAGGTGGCGGAGTCGGAAGTGTATATGTTGAAGAACCGATTACACTCCGCCACCATTGAAATAGGGGTGGCCGAAGAGAGGGCGGGAATGCAGAGGAGATCGCCCGTCAGTCCGATGCCAAGATCGCCGATTTGAAGGTGGCGGTGATCGAAGCTGAGAAGAAGGCCGCCGAGGCCGAGAGAAAGGCTACGGAGGCCGAGGAGAAGGTTGCGGAAGCTGAGCAGAGAGCCTCCGAGGCGGAGAAGAGAGCTTCAGGAAGTCTAGCGCCTTTAGTAAAGAATTGGCCGAATCGACGGCATTTGCATACGAGGGCGGCTTCCAGGACTGCAAGGAAAAGATCCAAAAACTCTATGGCCTCGAGGGGATTGAGGGGTTGGAGCCAGATGAAGCCCCCGAAGATGACAACTTAGCTCCAAGTGATCCTTAGTCTCTTTCACTTTGATTGTAATGCTTCAAGTCCGATTTAAATCGGCGATTTTGTAAACTTTGGCTATTAATGAATCTTTTGATCCGTAACGCTTGTATCTTGGATCATAATTGGGTCTGCTAGTGTGTGAATTGACGCGAACCAAAAACCTATGGCCGAAAAATTACAACACGATTTCTTTTTGAGGGACATTAGAAAATCAATTGGAGAACTGATGCGGGATTAGTCTTAGTTGTAGACACGAAGGTCAGAGCAATAAGTAGTGCAGGACTACGTTTGTGCCGACGCAAAGTCGTTTAATGCCAACACGAGGTTGAATAGAATGCTGACGCGGAGCCAAGCATTGAGTTCCGACATGGAGCCGACTTTAAGTGCCGACACGGAGCCGGGCTTTGAGTGCCGACGCAGAGCTAGGCTTTGAGTGTCGACGCGGAGCCGGGCTTTCAATGCCGACGTGGAGCCGGGCTTTGAGTGCCGACGCGGAGCCGGGCTTTAAGTAAGAAGTATGATCACTCGAAAATGAAGCAATGAGAATACTTTGGATAACCCTTTAGCAAGCAGGTTCAAATTAATGGAGTTAGCACACTACTGATAATACCGTCGTAGGTTGTCTGCATTCCAAGTGCGGGGGAGAGGTTTTCCGTCTAGCTCCTCAACTTTGTATGCCCCATGATGAAGCACCTCCGTGACACGATATGGTCCTTCCCATTTTGGTGCTAGCTTGCCTCCTTCCGTTGGCTTTGATATTTCAGCTCGTCGCAGGATGAGGTCTCCAGGGCAGAATGTCTTGGACCGTACTCGAGCATTGTAGTATCTGGCCACTCGCTGACGGAAAGCCGTCATGCGAAGTCGCGCTTGGTCTCGCAATTCTTCCACTAGGTCCAGATCGGCCCGCAGCTGACTTGGGTTGCTCTCTTCATCGTATAACTCTGTCCGGGAACTGGGGACACCTACCTCCACCGGAATGATGGCCTCGGTCCCAAAAACCAGGCTGAAAGGGGTTTCCCGGTGGGGGCTCGTGGCGTCATATGGTAGGCCCACAATACACTGGGGAGCTCTTCCACCCAACGTCCTTTACAGCCATCTAGCCGGGCCCTGAGTCCTTGGAGGATAATGCGATTGGTCACTTTGGCTGTGCCATTGGTCTGGGGGTGCCCCACAGAGGTGAATCGTTGACAAATGTCCAGCCCAGTGCAGAATTCCCGGAAGGCCGCATTGTCAAACTGTCGGCCGTTATCAGTAATGAGGGTGTGTGGCAGTCCGAATCGGCACACAACAGACTTTCAGAAGAAGGATCTTACTTTGCCCTCGATGATCTTAGCGAGAGCCTCGGCTTCGATCCAATTGGTGAAATGGTCAATGGCTACTAACAAGAATTTGCGTTGTCCAGAGGCTGAAGGGAATGGTCCCAGGATGTCCATACCCCACTGGGCAAAGGGCCAAGGTGCAGTCAGGGGGGTCAGCTGGGATGTCGGTTAGTGTTGGATATTAGCATGGCGCTGGCAACTGTTACACCTCTTGACAAGCTCGGATGCATCCTCCTTCATTGTCAGCCAGTAATATCCCTACCGCAAGGCTTTGTACGCCAGAGCTCTGCCCCCCAGATGACTTCCACATATGCCTTCATGTATTTCCCGTAGGATATAATCTGCTTCTGTGGGGCCAACACACCTGAGAACTGGGTATGAGAACGACCTTCGATAGAGTTTTCCTTCCATTATAAAAAACTTCGGGGTCCGTCTTTTGAGTTGCCTGGCTTCGGCAGGGTCTTCAGAAAGGGTGCCATCGGTTAGGTACTGGATATAAGCATCCATCCAGGAAGGCTCCTGCTCGACTGGTAGGGCTTCTCTTGTTACTTCGATACTCGGGGTTTCCAGGTGCTCTATATAAGCTCTTCCCAACATCCCGTCGGCTGAGGTGGCAAGATGGGACAAGGCGTCTGCTCTAGCATTTTCTCCTCGAGGAATATAGCCAACATTGAAATAAGTTAAGAGAGAAGCTTGCGACTGCACCATACTCAAGTAATGGGTCATGATAGGATCCCTTGCTTCATACTCCCCTGTGATTTGGCCAGTGACCAACTGGGAGTCAGTGAACGCTCTAAGGCACTTCACCCCGAGCTCTCGGGTTAATCTTATCCCAGACAGTAGGGCTTCATACTCTGCCTGATTATTGGTGGCTGGAAAGAGGAAGCGGAATGCACACTCGGTTACAACTTCGTCCGAGTTGGCCAGGATGAGGCCCGCTCCGCTCCCTTGAGAATTTGATGCCCCATCCACATGAAGGATCCATTCATCATCTTCGGTTCCAGGAATCGAAGGGTTTGCAGAGGCCTCTTCGGGTTGCTCCTCACCCTAGGTACACTCGATCAAAAAATCTGCCAGGACCTGGGATTTTATGGCTGACCGAGGGCGAAAAGATATATCAAATTCCCCCAGCTTGAGTGCCCACTTCGCCAATCGGCTCGAAGTGTCGGGTGAGCGAGGATCATCTTTATAGGCTAGTCCGTGACCACTATAATCGGATGGGCTTGAAAATATGGTCGGAGGCACTGGGCAGACACGATCAACGCGAAGATAATCTTCTCAATCTTTGAGTACTTGATCTCCGCATCATGGAGCACCTTGCTTGTGTAATACACTGGCTTTTACGTGCCGTTGGTGTCCACGCAGACCAGCACGGAACTAACGGCCTCGGGAGAAGCCGCGAGATATAGGAGTTCTTCTCCACCCATCGGCTTGGACAGCAGTGGCGGGGTAGATAGGAATTCCTTCAGCCCCTCGAAGGCCTTCTGATACTCTTTCGTCCATTCGAATCCATTGGCCCTGTGGAGCGCCTTGAAGAAAGGCAGGCACCTCTCAGCGGATTTGGACAGAAAACGGCTCAAGGCCGCTACCCTCCCTGTCAGGCGCTGCACTTCCTTCTTGTTGGTGGGAGACCTCATGTCCAAGATGGCTTGAACTTTATCAGGATTTGCTTCGATTCCTCGCCGGGTTACCATGAAACCCAAGAACTTTTTGGCTGTTACCCCAAAGGCACATTTGCGTGGGTTCAGCTCATCTGGTATCGACAAAGGTTGTCGAAGGTCTCCGTTAGGTCGGCGATATGGCTGGTGGCGTGACACTTTTTGTCAGTATATCGTTCACGTACACCTCCATGTTGCGGCCTATCTGGTCTTCGAAGACTTTGTTCATTAGCCTTTGGTAAGTGGCCCCCGCATTTTTTAGCCCAAATGACATTACCTTGTAGCAGTACAACCCCTTCTCAGTTATGAAGGAGGTAGCTTCTTTATCCACCAGGTTCATCCTGATTTGGTTGTACCCGAAGAAGGCATCCATGAAACTAAGGGTCTCATGGCCGGATGTGGCGTCCACCAGTTGATCGATCCGAGGCAAAGGGAAGCTGTCCTTGGGGCATGCTTTGTTGAGGTCGGTGAAGTCTACGCACATCCTTCAGCTTCCATTAGTCTTACAGACCATCACCACATTGGCTAACCATTCGGGGTAATGAACCTCCGAATGTGGCCCGCAGCCACCAGCTTACGGACTTCCTCATCGATAGCTTTCTATCTTTCCGGAGCAAAGCTCCTTTTCTTCTGTCGGACTGGCCGACACTCTGGCTGAGGTTGAGTCGATGGGTGATCACCTCCCCAGGGACGCCTGGCATGTCTGATGATGACCATGCAAAGATGTCAGCGTTGGCACGCAGGAAGGTGAGGAGTCGATCGCGCGCCTCTCCCGGAAGCAGCGCTCCAACCTGGATGGTCCTTGTTGGGTCCTCCCCCAAGGGGAGGGTCAGGAGGTGCTCGACTGGCTCTCCCCTCCTTCCCAACTCTCGGGGGTCAAGCGGCTCAAAGGCTTTTGCCAACGCCACCTCCAGTGGACTGGGAGATAAGTGGCAGCAAAGTGGTGGCAGGCTTTGCTCTCCCTTCATTTCTCCGACTCCTTCATCGGTGGGGAACCTTACCAACAATCTCTTGGTGGAGATGACGACATCCAGCAAATTCAAGCCCGGCCTCCCCAGGATAGCGTTGTAAGCCAACGGGACCCAGACCACCAGGAAATTTATGACTACCGTACTTTGACACGAAGGAGTCCCCACCGTGATAGGGAGGGCGATCTCTCCTTCAACACTCACAGAGTCCCCAGTAAAGCCCATTAAAGGCGTGGTGATGGGTCAAAGGGAGGAATTTGACAGGTTCATCCGAACAAAGGCCTCGTAGCTCAAAACATCCACCGAACTTCCACTATCAACTAAAATTCTTTTTACAGGGTGTTTGGCTATGGTCATGGACACGACGACGCTGTCGTTATGCTTATTAACTACCCCTTCTAAATCCTTTCCAAAGAAAGGAATTACAGAGTCTACCCCTCTCGCTATCTTTTTGAGCTGCCACCTACCCCCCAGAAAATCATAGCTATGGTTTTTTCCATAGGGGCATTGTCGACGTCTATCGAAGGTGCCGAAGGTGCCGATGGATCCGGAGCAGGAAGGTTTCCCGTTCGAACGAACTTGCCCAAGTGACCATGCTAGATAAGCTCTTCAATGGCCTTCTTCAAGTGGCGGCAGTCCTCAGTATCATGACCGTAGTCTCGGTGGTACCGGCAGTAAAGCTCCTTGCTAGGGGGAAGCCTCCAAGCTCTTACGCCGAGCTTCTAAGTTGGGCGCAAAAGTACATTCGCGCCGACGAGGTGGACTCTTCCAGGAGGGAAGCTGATAAGAGCTCCAGCAAGAAACCGACATCCACGGAGCCTACCGAAGCACGGTCTCAGAAGCCTGAGCTTCCCCACCGCTCAAACCACCGGCCTCAGACGCTCATTTCCAAGGAGCAGTTAACCCCCCTCTTGGCCCCGATATCTCACATTCTACTAGAAATTGAGGAGGAGCCCTACTTTCGACATCCACCTCCCATGAAGTTAGGGGTATCCAGGGAATAGGCGAACCTAGAAGGCCGAAGTCCTCGCTTTAATGCCAAAGTAGCTACAGAATCATCCAAATTATACACCTCCAGCGCTGCCTCCTTGAACCGAGCGACGAAGTCCTTCATGGTCTCGCCACTCCTTTGCTGAACAGTGAATAAGCTATCGGCCACTCGTGGGATCTTTCGGCACGCATCAAAGTGGGCCAGGAACAATCACTCAAGCTGTCGGAAGGAATTGATGCTGCATGGTGGCAGGCGAGAATACCATGCTCGCACCGCCTTACGAAGGGTGGCAGGAAAGGCGACACATAGGAGGGAGTCCGTCGCTCCCTGGACCTGTATGAGAACCTTGTAGCTCTCCAGGTGGTTCAAAGGGTCCATCGTGCCGTCATATGGGTCCAACTGGGGAAGACGGAAATGGGGTGGGACCGATTCCTCCATGATGCATCGGGAGAGCGGGGGACGGTGATCGTAGTCCGTCCCGTGAGGGTTGGCGATCCGGTGACTAAGCTCCTCCAACCATTGATGATACTCATCAAGCCATTGTTCAGCCCGATGAGTGGTCTTTCTATTGGTGTCGTCTTTAGAGGAGTCAGAAGATGAAGCCGGTGAAGACCGCCGGTGCAAGGAGTGCACCCGTCTTGGCTCCTTCTCACCCGACCATTGGTGGGAATGATCAGAATGATGGGAGAGAGACCGTCGTAGCTTTGAAGTTTCCCGGCGACGAGGTTCGGGAGGCGAGTGATGCGAGGTCTCAGGTGGAGTCCCGCCTTGATGAGATTGAATTGCTCCATGCCCCCTTTCATGAGGCGGAGGGGCTGAGGTGCAACAGCAAAGCAGTGTTCCTGTAATCCTTGCACCACCGTCATCAGATCCTGTACTTGATGAGCCAGAACCTCAAGCCGGTCAGGCTGGCTTATCTGTGCAGGGGGCGGAACATGGAGGTTGGCCTTCGATTGCTCAGCCCGCAGAAGGCGTTCCGCGACCTGGCTGGTGGAAGCTTCATGGGCTCGCGTTGTCACCATCGTCTTCCTTGCAGAATCAGTGGGGTCACAGGAAGAACTTTCGCCCTCCACGTGTGTGTGCCCCCTATCTGGCGCGCCAATCTGTTGCTGCCAAATCACTTGCGATGGGCGTCGGGTGAGCTGAGATCTTCGCAGGCCTTCGAGAATACAGAGGGTCACCGTCTTCCTTCGAGAGCCTGCAAAAAGTCCCGGACTGGTGGTTCCGGTGGGGACCCTCTGACGCTCAAGTCAGTGGGTTGTAGAACAGGAATGTATATGAGTAGAGCTTGAAAGAGAAGAGTCCCCTTTGTTGAGCTCGGGTCCTCTTTTTATACCTGTCTGGGGGGTCACGTTTACCTCGCTCCATTAGAACCGTCGAATATGCTTTGCTAGGATGAGCTCCGTCGAACGGCAAGTGGGTGAGCCATTGCTGAATGGGCACCGTGTATGCCGGTAACTGCAGGGCACGCTAGTACCTACCCATGATTTCAGCGAGCGAGATACACGGTAATGGATGTCTCAAATCTCGGGGTCCATTATCTGAAGTGGGTTTCAGTGTACTTTGGAAAATAAGGCACCAAGTTAGAGTCAGAGCCGATGCTGGAGACCGTAGCCAAAGGCTAGAGCCGAAGGCCGGAGCCTAAGGCCGAAGCCGACGCTGGAGGCCGGAGCCAGAGGCCGGAGCTGACGCTAGAGACCGTAGCCAAAGGCCGGAGCCGACGCTGAAGGCCGGAGCCAAAGGCCGGAGCCAGAGGCCGGAGCCAAGGCTGGAGCCTAAGGTCGAAGCCAACGCTGGAGGGCCGGAGTCAAGGCTGGAGCCAGAGGCTGGAGCCGACGCTGGAGACCATAGCCAAAGGCCGGAGCCAAGGCCGGAGCCTAAGGCCGGAGCCGACACCGGAGGCCAGAGCCAAGGCCGGAATCGGAGGCCGGAGCCAAGGGTGGGGACAAGAATTCCAACATCTCGAAAACGAGCTATCACATCATTGATTCCAGAATTTGCGCAGGGTGTTATGACGCCGCCCATAGGAGATGGTCAGCCGTATCAAAGCCCAATTTCATTCAAGCAATCTCTCCATGCTCTCAAGGTGTTTGATGAAAGGCTTAAGGAAGGACACCTTCAAGCAGCCTTCCCATGCTCTCAAGGTGTTCGATGAAAGGCTTAGGTGAAGATACCTTCAAGCAGTCTCAAGTTTTGAAGATGGCAAGTTCAAGCAATCAAACTGTCAGTGCTCAATAATCATAAGTTTCTATATTTGATGGAGAAAACTATGATTTCTACTTTATAAATGTTGCTACTGAAATCTGTCCTTCGACTCGGGCGCGATCGGGCTTCAGGATAGGCTCCCTCCTGGGCGAACCTGCAAAACAATCATCATGCAAAAGGCATTAGGGATGGCCCTCCGCGGAAGACCCTCCGACGCTCAAGTCAGCAGGGATCGGCAATCAACAAATGCGAGGAGAAGGCTCTCGCTGAAGAGTCTCTCTAGGGGTGGCCTTTCGAGAGCTCCGAGCAGAGCGTTAATGGCGGAAAGGGGTGAGCAGAGGTAGAAGGAGAGTGGGCCAGTAAGCAAGTGTGCGCGTACCTCAGAGGTCGAAAGACGGTTGTATTTATAGAGGATCACCTAATTTATTGGAGGTGTCGTGGGTCCGAAAGCTGTTAGGATTCGAATCAAGTTTGTTATGAGGTCAGTAAGATTCGCATCTTGTCAGTTAGAGGATCGATGGCCGGGAGAGCTGGTTGATGTCCTGAGATTCGGCGACTGTATAGGCTCCAGGGCTCCAGGCCACTCTCGTGGGTCCTAGGCTACTCTCGGGTGTGATTTATGTTTGGAATCTTACGAATTTAAACTCTTCCGCACTGGATTCCGCAGAGGTGCTCGAGCACCCGGGTCTGGCCGGGGCATAAGGATAGCTCGGACTAGGACCGAGGTATAAGGATAGCTCAGACTAGGACCGAGGCATAGTGGTTGATCCACTTCTTGCGGGTGCTGCGCAGCGAGTGGGAGTCAGGACTAATCCTAACCCCTTGCACGGTTATCAACACAATGGCGATTTTATCCCTCAACACATGCCCCCCACTCCTTAGTCCGAAGTGTAAATTCGGATGTAAGGAGTAGAATTCTGGAATAATCTTATCCGAAGGATGCATAAAGGCGGGCAATGATAATCTCGTGAATGACAGGCTGCTGCTTCGTCATCATTTTTTCGCCATACCTCGAGGAGAAAATGCCTCATTTCCAGTAAGCCGCGATTTGGGGAGCTCCATGTGGCGGGACTCCTTTATTTCAGGCTCCCATGTCGGAGGTTTTAGTGCTTTGGGATTAACCAGTGGTCCCACGGGACTTGTCTGATTTTCCTCGATTTCTGGGGTCGGATGTGAAGACCTCGTTATCGACCGGAGCTGCTCAGCCGAGCTTTCAACTTCTGGGGTCAGATGTGAAGACATCGTTATCGATCGAAGCTGCTCAGCCGAGCTTTTATCTTATTCGTATTTGTTTTTATCTCTTGTGCTATGATGCACTTGTAATGTCTCTTGGGAGAAAGTTTCTACTCTTTCTCTTCTTCAATGTTTGTGTTCTTTTTCTGATGTGATTGTGTTGAGAGTTGCTACTCTCTTTTTGTGTTTTTTAGACCGTAATACAGTCTACGGACCCAGCGGCGTTTTTGCTGCTTTATTTTTGTTAGCATATCGTTCAGTCCTCTGTGGAGAAAATGTAGATCTCTGTTTAGGTCAGAGGGAGGCCTGGGCGGCCCTCTTGCTGAAGTAAAATAAGGCGCTTTAGTTGTGCTAGAGTGTCCAAGAAATTATCCGGCTGGGATGAAGCTTTAGTGCTTATCGTTCGGATTGACCAAGGCTTCTAAAATGTATCACTCGGTCTCAGCCGAGGCTTCGTAGATTATTTAGAGACAGATCACTTGGTCGCTTCAGAAACATACCACTCGGTCTTGGCCGAGGCTTTGGAAATATATCACTCTGTCTTTGGCCGACGCTACAGAAATATATCACTCGGTCTTTGGTCGAGGCTTTAGAAATATATCACTCGGCTGTAGCCGAGGCTCTGAAAATTTATTACTCGGTTGTTGCTGAGGCTCTGGAAATTTATTAATCGGTTGTTGCCGAGGCTCTGTAAATTTATTACCTGTTGTTGCCGAGCCTTCAGAAATATATTACTCGGTTGTTGCCGAGTCTTCAAAAAATTTATTACTCAGTTGTTGCCGAGGCTATGGAAATTTATTACTTGATTGTTGCCAAGCCTTTAGAAATATATTACTTGGTTGTTGCCAAGTCTTCAGGAAATTTATTACTCGGTTGTTGCCGAACCTTCAGAAATATATTACTCGGTTGTTGCCGAGTCTTAAGAAAATTTATTACTCGGTTGTTGCCGAGGTTTGTCAAATATATTTTACTTGGCGCGGCCAAGGTATGTAGACCACCACTCGGCTTGGCCGAGGCTTCAAGAGATTATATTTTACTTGGCGCTGCCCAGGTACGAAGATCGCTCGGTCCGACCGAGGATTTAAAAGATTATATTTTACTTGGTGCTGCCAAGGTACGGAGATCGCTCGGCTCGGCCGAGAATTTAAAAGATTATATTTTACTTGGCGCTGCCAAGGTACGGAGATCGTTACTCGGTTGTAGCCGCGCCTTCAAGATTATATTTTACTTGGTGTTGTCAAGGTACGGAGATCGTTACTCGGTTGTAGCCGAGCCTTCAAGAGATTATATTTTACTTGGCGCTGCCAAGGTACGAAGATCGCTCTGCCCGGCCTAGGATTTAAAAGATTATATTTTACTTAGCGCTACCAAGGTATGGAGATCGTTACTCGGTTGTAGCCGAGCCTTCGAGATTATATTTTACTTGGCGCTGCCAAGGTACGGAGATCGTTACTCGATTGTAGCCGAGCCTTCAAGATTATATTTTACTTGGCGCTACCAAGGTATGGATATCGTTACTCGGTTATAGCCGAGCCTTCAAGATTATATTTTACTTGGCGCTACCAAGGTATGGATATCGTTACTCGGTTGTAGCCGAGCCTTCAAGATTATATTTTACTTGCCCTGCCAAGGTACATAGATCGTTACTCGGTTATAGCCGAGCCTTCAAGATTATATTTTAGTTGGCGCTGTCAAGGTACGGAGATCGTTACTCGGTTGTAGCCGAGCCTTCAAGAGATTTATTATTTGGTTGTTACCGAGCCTTCAAGAAATTTATTACTCAGTTATTGCCGAGCCTTCAAGAAATTTATTACTCGGTTGTTGCCGAGCCTTCAAGAAATATATTAGTCGGTTGTTGCCAAGCCTTCAAGAAATTTGTTACTCGGTTGCCGAGCCTTCAGAAATATATTACTCGGTTGTTGCCAAGCCTTCAAGAAATTTATTACTTGGTTGTTGCTGAGCCTTCAATATTATATTTTACTTGGCGCTGCCAAGGTTTGGGCCGGCCGAGGATTTATATGACCTGCTTCTCATTGTAGCTTTCAAGGAGAGTTATAAGAATTTTGCAGGCCTTCAAAAGCTAAATTTAATTCATTGAACACGAATGAGTTTAGTAAGGGCATACTTTTATTGATGATATGTACGGAGGTTATCCGAGTTCCACGTCCGAGGAATGGACTTTCCACTCAATTCTTGGAGTTTATAGGTGCCGGGTCTGACCACTTCCGTCACTTGATAGGGGCCTTCCCAGCTCGGAGACAACTTTCTTGTTCCAGTGGTTTGGAGACAGATGCTTTCCGGAGGACAAGATCACTGGACGAGAAAGATTTTCCTTTGACTTTGGAGGCGTGATAGGACCCACGGAGAGGGGAGTCCTATCTCCACGGGGATGACAACTTCTGCACCGAAAGCCATCCGAAACGGGGTCTTGCCTATGGGAACTCTCTGGATGGTGCGGTAGGCTCATAGGATGTGGTGAAGTTCATCCACTCATAAGTTCTGGGTATCCCGATCGAACCTCCTAGGCGGGCTCCGGGTGCGGTTCCTCGGCGGCGGTGAAGGAACCCTTTGGTGGTGAGGTGGGCTCAACTGACGGACTGATCGGTATTTGTCCGAGCCCTTGGACTCCTTCTTCCTTGCTAGCTCTGCGCAGGCAGTCCTCCGTGATTCCTTGACTCTGGCATACTTGTTCACCAGGGCCATCATATCGGAGAGGTTCGAAGGGTAACTGACCTCTAACGCCAGGTAAAAGTCACTCTCCTTTAACACTCCGCCCACTAAGGCGGACATGGCCACCTCATGGTTAAGGTGATCCACTTCCAGCATGGCCGTATTGAAACAACCGAGATAGTTCTTCAAGGACTCCCCCTCTCTCTGCTTAACCTCGGAGAGGGAGTCAGATCTCCGCCGGTGACGACGACTGCTGATGAACTGGCTGATGAAGAGGCGGCTCAACTCGTCAAATAAACCAACGAAACATGGTTTTAAGGCATTAAACCAAGTTCGAGTGGACCCCTGAGGGTGGAAGGGAAGGCGCGGCAGAGGATCACATCTGAAGCCCCATGAAACATCATGATCGATCGGAAGCTACTGAGGTGGTCATCGGGATCGGAGGATCCATGATAAGGCTCGATGGCGGGCAGCTTGATATGGGAGGGAATCACTTCCTCCATGATCTCCTTGGAAAAGGGGATGTCCTGCTCCGCCTTATGCTGAAGCAGATGGGCCTGCTTGGCGGCATCCAACTCCTGATGCATCTCCCGGAATTGTCGGCAGATCTCCTCCTCAGGCATAGCAAGAGGGGCTGGGCAAGGATAATATTGAGACGGTGTCGAGTCGTGATGAGAGAACACCAGAGAGAGGGATCGGGCCCGCCGAGATCTAGGAAGATCCTTGCCATAGACCCCTTGCGGGACTGGCTCAGCTCCCTTAGGGCGACGAGGGGGGTCCGCAACCCCATGCGGACCGAAAGAAGAGATTGCTGGGTGAACGGGGACCGTGTTCTCCTTAGGAAGGTGCAGAATAGGAGCAGTTGGACGGGGAGCTTCAAAGTGCCCCTGAATCAGATGGGTCAGAGCTTGGACCTGCAGGACCAATGAGGCAAACTGGTCCTAGGTCACTGGGGCCGCCGGTGGTGATGGAGTCTTAATCGGTGGTGGCGATGGCGCTACACTGCTCACCAAATCAAGTCTTTGGGAGGTGATCTGGTCCCAGGCTTCAGAAGTAGCCTTTCTTCGATTGGCCATGGGAGGGGTTCTCTTCAAGATTGGGACCCTTATCTCCTGGAGCACAAGTTTATGGGACTTGAGGGCCCTTCCTCTAGCACCAATTTATTGCTGCTGAAATCTATCCTCCGACTCGGGCGCGATCGGGCTTCAGGATGGGCTCTCTCCTGGGCGGACCTGCAAAATAGTCCTCACGTGAGAGGCATTGGGGGTGGCCCTCCGTGGAAGACCCTCCGATGCTCAAGTTAGCGGGGATCAGCAATCAACAAATGTGAGGAGAAGGCTCTCGCTGAAGAGTGTCTCCAGGGGTGGCCTTTCGAGAGCTCCGATCAGAGCGTTAATGGCGGAAAGGGGTGAGCAGAGGTAGAAGGAGAGTGGGCCAGTAAGCAAGTGCGTGCGTACCTCAGAGGTCAGAAGACGGTTGTATTTATAGAGGATGACCTGATTTCTTGGAGGTGTCGTGGGTCCAAAAGCTGTTAGGATTCGAATCAAGTTTGTTATGAGGTCAGTAAGATTCGCATCTTGTCAGTTAGAGGATTGACGGCCGGGAGAGCTGGTTGATATCCTAAGATTGGCGACTGTATAGGCTCCAGGGCTCCAGGCCACTCTCGTGGGTCCTAAGCTATTATCGGGTGTGATTTCTGTTTAGAATCTTACAAATTTAAACTCTTCCGCACTAGATTTCGCAGAGGTGCTCGAGTGCCCGGGTCTGGCCGAGGCATAAGGATAGCTCAGACTGGGACCAAGGTATAAGGATAGCTCAGACTAGGACCGAGGCATAAGGATAGCTTGGACTAGGACCGAGGCATAGTGGTTGGTCCACTTCTTGCGGGCGCCGTGTAGCGAGTGGGAGTCAGGACTAATCCTAACCCTTTGCACGGTTATCAATGCAATGGCGATTTTATCCCTCAACAATAAAGATAAAAATAGTTTTTTTATCATATAATCTTTGAAAGTATGTGGATAATGGGTATGATGAATAGGAGGATACAATTGCTTTGAGTAATGCCTAAAAACAACAATTGAAGGATCAAAGAAAGAAAAATGTAAAGGCTCTAGCTTTAATTCAACAAGGAGTTGCCAATACAAATTTTCAAGAATTATCAATACAACAAGAGCAAAAAAGGCTTGGGATATTCTTTAAAAGGAGTATAAAGTCACTTCTAAGGTAAAAACTGTAAAGCTTCAAACTTTGCAAAGAAATTTTAAAAATTTAATGATGAAAGAAATGAAGTTGTTGAATGATTATTTTACTAGAGTTATGGAGGTTGTGTATCAAATGAAGATATATGGGGATACTATTTTTGATCAAAGAATTATTGAAAAAATTCTTATTAACTTGCATAAAAATATGATCCCATTATTGTTGTTATTGAAGAAACTAAAGATCTTGAATCTTTGGGTGTTGAAGAGTTGATGGGATCAATTAAAATATTTAAGCAAAGGTTGAATAGGCATTCTAAAATATTAATTGAGAATGCTTTTTAATCCAAGCTCGATGTTAATTTAAGACTTCATGACAAAGACTCTAAGGGAGAAATTTCAAGAGGTAGAAACATACAAGAGGAAGAGGTAGAAGCAACCTAAGAGGAAGAGGAAGAAGCCACTTTACAAGGCAAATTAATAAGGAATTCACTCAACAAAAATGTAGAATATATCAAAGAAGAAGCCACGTAGAGAAAGATTGTTGGTTTCTAGAAAAGCCTCAATGTCATAATTGTAAAAAGTTTGGTCATGTCCAAAAATGATTGTTACTTAAAGAAAAATTAGCAAGCAAATTTTACTGAAGAAAAAGAAGGTGAAGTCAATCTGTTCTATGCTTGTCAAGTAGCTATGGAGCGAAAGCATGATGTTCGGTTTCTTGATAATGGGTGTAGCAATCATATGACCAGCAATGAAAGAATTTTTATGGAGATTGATTTAAACTCCAATTCTCAAGTGAAGATGGATAATAGTGCCTTAGTTTAACCAAAAGAAAAAGGTATAATTGTCATAGAAATAAAGAAGAAAATAAGATACATCTGTGATGTGCTGCTAGTTGTAGAATTGGAGCAAAACTTGCTAAGTAATGGGCAACTTGTAGACCATAGATGCTTAGTTCATTTTGAAGAAGACACTTGCGAAAGTTTTCGATAAAAGAAACCAAGCCGTAGCAAAGATCAAGATGGAGAAAAAATAAAAGTTTTTCTCTTACTTTCTATTACAAGATGATGTAGCTTTGAAGATGGATATCGTTGGTGACTTATGGTTATGACATAGAAGACTTGGGCATTTGAATTTTTAAAGTTTGAAGAATCTTCAACAGAAGAATATGGTATATGGGTTGCCATCTATACAAGAACTAAAAAAATTTATGAAGGCTGTGCTCTTGGAAAGCAATACCAAGAAGCATTTTCAAAGAGAAGACATGGAGAGCTAGAGCACCATTAGAGCTTGTTTGCACTGATGCATGTGATCTTATGTTAGCACCATCTCATGGAGGTAACAAATACTTTCAAACCTTCATTGATGATTTCTCTAAAATGACATGGGTATATTTTATGAGGTAAAAATAAGATATGTTTAGTATCTTTAAAAAAAATTTGTATTTTGTTGAGAGGCAAAATGGATATTTAATTAAAGTATTGAGAAGTAATAGAGATAGTGAGTATAACTCAAATAAATTTGATAATTTTTGTGAAGATATTGGCTTGAATAGACAGCTAATGGTTGGATACACTCCACAACAAAATGGAGTAATGGAAAGAAAGAATAGAACTATTGTAGAGATATCAAAAGCAATGCTTCATGAGAAGGGGCTGCCTTTGTCTTTTTGGGGTGAAGTAGTTTTTACTGCAGTTTATTTGTTGAATAGATATCCAACAAAAGTAGTAATTAATCAAACTCCAATTGAGGCTTGGAGTGGAAAAAAGCCATCAATAAATCACTTAAATGTTTTTGGATATAGTTTTTTGCTCATGTTTCATTGATGGGACTAGTGAGAAATGCATTTTTATAGGTTATATCTCAAAATCAAAGGGTTATAGACTTTTTAGCTTGAAGAAAAATAAGTTGATTATTAGTAGAGATGTTATTTTTTATGAGAAGGATACATGGGATTAGAAAGAAAAAAAAGTCCAAGGTTAGGCCATTATTCTCAATGAAACATTCTAAATTCAAGAATGTAAAGATGATATTCATAAAAATGCACCACAAATGTCTCCACAAATATGTCCAAGTTCATCATTATTAAGTTCTAGTTATTCATCATCTAGTACAACTCTAAGGAAAAGAAAAGCCTTAATGATGTGTATGCTAGTTGCAATTTTTGTGTTGTTGAGCCAAAAAGTTTTCAAGAAGCAATCAAAGAAGAGACTTGGAAGAAAGCTATGGAAGAAGAAATTAATGTGATCAAAAAGAATAAAACTTAAAAGTTAGTTGAAAGACCAAAAGACAAAGAAGTGATTAGTGTGAAGTCGATCTACAAAATGAAATTCAATCTAAGTGGTTCTATCCAAAAGAGCAAAGCAAGACTTATAGCTAAAGAGTGTTCTCAACAACTTGGATTGACTTTGAAAAGATATTTGTTCTAGTGGCTCGGCATGATACAGTTAGAGTTCTCATTGCCTTGACAGCTAAAAATGGTTGATTATTGCACTAATTTGATGTAAAATTAGTGTTCTTGAATAGTACTCTAAAAGAGGAGGTTTATGTAGAGCAACCTCAAGGCTTTGTGGTAAATAGAGAAGAAGAAAAGTCTACAAGCTAAAAAAGGCTTCGTATGGCCTCAAACAAGCATCCCGAATTTGGTATAGTGAGATTGATGCTTACTTTAATAATAAAGTTTTTCAAAGAAGCAAGAATGAGCCAACATTATACATTAAGAAGCAAGATACATCTGACCTTCTTATTATTTCTCTCTATGTTGATGATACAGTAATTATTGATAATGATGAAAGAATGATTGCTAACTTTAAAATGAAGATGAAGAAAAAATATGAAATGAATGACTTAGGTTTATTACATCAATTCTTGGGCATTGAAATTAATCAAGAAGAAGGAGTGCTAATTTTCCAAAAGAAGTATGCAAAAACTTCTTGAAAAATTTCAAATGATGAACTGTAAATCAGTTTGTACTTCATTGGTTATGAATAAAAAGCTAAGCAAAGAAGTGAATGCATCACTTTATAGAAGCTTGATTGAAAGGTTATTATATTTGACAACTACTAGACCCGATACTATATATGTAGCAAGCTTGTTGTCCAAGTTTATGTACAAACCTACTCAAATTCATTTTGCGGTTGTTAAGAGAGTGTTGAGATACATCTAAGGTACTATTTGATTTTAATGTTTGGTATGAGAAGAATGTTAATGCAAAGTTGTTGGGATTTTATGATAGTGATTGGGCTGGATGTATTGATGATATGAGAAGCACTTCAGGGTATGTTTTTTCTCTTTGTTCGGAGCAGTTGCTTGAGATTCTAAGAAACAACAAACAATGGCACAATCATCAGCCGAGGCTGAATATATTTTAGCATTATTGGCAGCTTCATAAGCAATATAGTTAAGGCATAACTTGAAGGAGTGAGAAGCAAGGAGAAGCTACTCCAATCTTGTGTGATAACAAATTAGCAATTGCTATGATTAAGAATTCAGTCTACCATAGTCATACAAAATACATTGCCATCAAGCATCACTTCATTAGAGATGTAGTGGAAAAAGAAGATGATTTAAATCCAATATTGCAGCTCCAATTATCAAGTTACAGGCACTTTTACTAAAGCACTTTCAAGAGATAAGTTTTAGTACTTCAAAGAATTATTGAATGTCACAACAAGGAATTAAAGGGGAGTATTAAAATTTAATTCCTTATTGTTATCGTTATTATGCAATTAATAATTTATTAGTAAGTCTGATAGTTTGTTAGGTCAAGTCAAATGTGGTTAGTTGTGTGTGGGTAATGATGGTTGGATAAACAAGTATGATCTCAAATGAAAAATTAGAATTTCGACCTTCTACTTCTTTTACCTTTCTTCTTGAAAAAAAATTCAGGCTGAAACTACAGCCATCAAACATGCCTAGACTAGAAACAATAGTGTTGAGATAATTCAACATTAAGATGAATTTATATAAGAAAGGAACTGCAAAGAATATTAAAATCAAATAATGAGTAACATTGTTGTAGCCAATAAGAAATAATTTATTGTTGATTGACATGATTTTGCTCATACATTTGCTATCAGTTGAACCACAAAAATCTAGTGAAGAAATAAACAAGGGGTGTTGGCTTTGTTGGAATTGTTTCCAACATAAAATATTTTTGGAAGAAAAAATCTGAGTAGAAATCAGAGAGGAAGGTCTTCTATTAACCAGAAAAATAGATCGAGGGTTTCATAAGTACACCTTTTCTACATTATTTTTGATTTTATTGCATTTTAAATATAATACCTCTCATACATGTGAGGCTACCTCACCCAGCATAGGTTTATAAATCAAAGCATAATAAAATAGGCCCACTATATATAAGTCCAATACAAACTTAAAAAATAAAAAATAAAAAATAAAACATAGCACTAGAAATTAATAGCCATTATATTTTAACACTCCCCTTTAATGGTTGTTCTTGGACACCTATAAGATTTCTAAAGTAGATAAATTTCTTCTTGGGTAGTGCCTTGGTGAAGATGTCTGCCATTTGTTCTTCAGTCCTCACATACTTTACTTCAACTTCTTTTTCTTCTACTACATCTCTTATGAAATGTACTTGATTTTGAGGTGCTTAGTACCGCTATGATATATAGGATTTTTTGTTATAAAAATGGTAGACTTATTGTTACATAGTAGTGTAGTAACTTCTTTTTGCTTTTCTCTTATATCTTCAAGTATTCTTCTCAACCAAATTATTTGTTGTGCTGCCAAAGTAGTTAAAATATATTCAGCTTTAGAAGATGATAATGCTAATGTACTTGCTTTTTGGATGCTCAATATATGATACTTGATTCCAAAAAAGAATACATAACCTGATGTGCTCTTTATGTTATCAATGCTTTCAGCCCAATCACACAAAACTAAAATAACTTCACAATATCATTCTTATTTCTTTCATACATGATCCCATAATCTTTAATACCTTTGATATATCTCAAGACTCTTTTTGTTTGTCCAAAGTGAATCTTACTTGGTTTTTGCATAAATCTGGAAAGTAAACTTGATGCAAACATTATATCTGGCCTTGTAATTATTAGATACAACCAACTTCCAACAATGCTTTTATATAATTGTGCATTGACTTCACTACTTTTATCTTCTTTCATTAACTTCTTATTTACCAAAAAAGGTGTTTCCATAATATTGCAATTTTTTATTTTGAACTTTTTGAGAATGCCTTCTACATATTCTTCTGACAAATAAAGATGCCATCTTTTCTTTGAATGATTTCAATTCTCAAAAAATAATGGAGCAAACCCATATCATTTATTTCATATTTTCTTATCATATCACTTTTGAAAGTCAAAATTATATTCTCATTGTTACCAGTAATAATAATTAAATAATCAACATAAAGAGAGACAATGAAAATATCATTACCTTGCTACTTCACATAAAGTATTGATTCATTTGAACTTCTCAGAAAACCTTTTTCGTTGAAGTAGGTATCAATTTGAGAGTACTATGCTTGGGATGCTTACTTCAGCCCATACAATATTTTCTTCAACTTGTATACCTTGCTTTCTTGATCTTTGATGATGAAACCTTAAGGTTATTCAATATAAATTTCTTCTTTCAATACTCCATGCAATAATGCTGACTTTACATCTAGTTGGTGTAATTTTTAACTTTTATGTGCTGCCATAGAAATGAGAGTTCTAATTGTATCATATCGAGCAATCGATGCAAAAGTTTCTTAACAATCAATACTGAGTAGTTGAGAGTATTCTTTTACTACCAATCTTTCTTTGTGTCTTTAAATGGTCCCATTTGAATTGTGTTTTGTTTTATAGATCCACTTCAAACCAATGACTTCCTTATTACTTGGTTTATTCACTAACTCCCAAGTTTTATTCTTCTCGATCATATTAATTTCTTCTTGCATTGTCTTGTTTCATACTTCTTCATGCATAATATTTTTATAAGTTTCAAGTTTAATCATGCAGAAATTACAAGAGACATAAATGTCACTTAGTCTTCTCATTCTTATGGGAGTATAAAACTTGAAGATGAACTTGAGCTTGAGTTTAGAGATGGACTTACACTTAAAAAAGTTTGTGGTGAACCTTCAACCTCATTTTCTTCATTTAGAGCATCATGAATTTCTTCATCAAGAGAAATAATAATTTTTTTAACTTTTTTTTGCTTCCAATCCCAAATAACTTTCTCATTAAAAATAATATTTTTTCTTATGATCACTTTATTTTGCTTCAAACTAAAAAGCATGTAACCTTTTAATTTAGAACTATATCCAATAAAGATGCATTTTTTTCTTACTTCATCAAGTTTGTGTCTCCTTTTCTTTAGAATATGTACATAGCATATACATCCAAAGATTTTAAAATGCTTCACTGAAGGCTTGTTATTGGCTTCAAATGGTATCATATTTTGAAGAGCTTTATTAGACATCTATTCATCAGGTATACTGTTGTATTCACTGCTTCTGCCCAAAAAGAATTTGAAAGGCCTTTGTCTTTGAACATAATCTAGCTATCTCAATAATAGTACGATTCTTTATTTCTGTAACTCCATTTTGCTCTGGTGCATAACCAATAGTCAATTATCTTTGTACACCAACATCTTCATAAAACTTTTCAAATTTATTTGAATTATATTCACCATCTCTATCACTTCTTAGTACTTTGATATAATATTTACTTTATCTTTCAATAAGATTTTTAAACTTTTTGAAGGTAATAAATGCCTCTGATTTATGTCTCATAAAGTATACCTATGTCATCCTTGAATAATCATCAATAAAAATAATGAAGTAGATGCTACAAGCATGAGAAGGAGTTTTCATGGGTCTACATATGTCAGTATGAATAAGTTTCAATGGTGCTTTGGTTCTCCATACATGCTCTTTTGAAAATGCCTCTCTATGTTATTTTTCAAGTGCACATCCTTCATAAGGTTCTTCCTTGTCATGTATTGTTGGTCAGCCATACACCATGTTCTTTGGATATAAACTTCTCAAGCTTTGAAAGTTTAAGTGCCCAAACCTTTTGTGTCATAGCCATAACTCATCATTCACTTTCATCTTTCATGCAACATCCTTTACATGGTACAAAATAAGAGGAAAACTTCTAATTTTCTCCATGTTGATATTTGTCATAAGTTGCTTTTTTACCCCTTTATCATATAACTTGCAAACATTATCTTCAAAGTGCACCATGTGCCCATGCTCAATTAATTATCAAATACTCAAGAGATTTTGCTTCAAGTCTGGAACAAGTAAAACATTATGAATGAACTTCCTTTCTTTCTTGGTATTAATTGTAATTGTACATTTTCCTCTTGTTTGGACTAATACACCATTTCCTATATTCACTTATGAGATTGAAGAACTATAAATGTCTAAAAAAATGGACTTGCTACCAGTCATATGGTTACTGCATCCACACATCATTCCTTTACTCTTCTATAGTTTGACATGTATATAGAGCGTGATTTGTTGACATTTATTTTCTTCTAAGAAGTATGCTTGCTCACTTGCTTTGTACTTGCAATCTTTTTGAATATATTCAAACTTTTTACAATTATAATATTAGAGTTTTTTTTTTCTAAACCAACAATCTTTTCAATATAAGAAGACCTTTTATATATATTACACCTTTATTAAGTGCTCTCATCATTTTGCCTTCTTTGAAGGTTATTTTTGCCTTCCTTTGCCTCTTCCTCTCATATTTCTTTCTCTTCTTCTACTTTGATTTTCTCCTTTAAATGATTATCTTTTAACTTGAGTATGAGTAGATGATTCTTTTTAAGAACTTTGATCAAACACTTTGAGTTTAGATTGAAAGACATTCCAATTAATGATTCTTTATGCCTAAACAACCTTGCTCATAAGCCTTAAGAGATCCAATCAATTCATGAACACTTAACACAGAAAGATGATTCTTCAACAATTATAACTATTGAATCAAATTTGGAGATAAACTAGCCAAAATTTTTCATATATTCTTTGCACGGTGATAGTTTCACCATAGCTCTTCATTTGATTAACAATCTCTATAATTTTGAAGAAGTAATCCTTTAATTTTGAAGAAGTATTTGAAGCTTGATAGGTCTCACCTTGGTGTTGCTTTGAAATTCTTCTTGCAAGATATCTCATGCCTCCTTTGATTTATTTGCTCTAATGATTCTTGAAAAAAGTTTATCAAACATGGCTTGTTGGATGAAAAAAAGTGCTTTGGCATCCTTCTTTTTGTAGTCCTTCAATTGCTTCTTTTAATGATTTGTTGGATTAGCTAGCTCTTCATACCCATTCTCTACTAAATCCCAAATCTCTTATGAAATGAAAAAGGTCTTCATTTTGATGCTCCAATAATTATAATTTTCTCATCAAAGATAGGAATAGAAGGTTGATTGATAGTCATCTTTATATTACTTGAGCTTTCCATGAATCTCATCAGTAATTTTTATTTTCTTCTTTGTTGTTGTTGTTGTTATTGTTATTGAGCAATTCTCGATCCTTCGATCCCAAACTGCTTCTGCTGCTTCTCGAATAGAGGATTCACGACCTTCTCTAACTTCTTCCTCGTAGCTACAAGAAGAGCCGCAACAGTGTAGGTGGATCCAAGACGCCAGCTAGAAGAAAAAAATGATTGGAAAAATAAAGAGGAACGAGAGGAGATTGGGAGGGAAGGGCCTCTCTCCCTTGAAGCCTTCGCCAACGCCGAGTACAAGCCCTCGGGATATAATCCAATTTTTTTTGTTGCTGCCGAAGCTAGAGGTAAAGCTTGACGAGGGCTTCTATGAGATCAAGGACACTAGAAAGAAGAGGATCTGATTGCTGCCAAGTGGGATGAGATAGAGGGAGGCGGGAGTCAGAGGGAATGGAGCACCAGCGGAAATCCTAAGGCTGTGTTTGATAGCTTTTTGGCTATCCCTGGATAAATGTACATGATAGCATTTATCCAGGGGATAGCTGAGGGGATAAACACCTTTTTAAAATTATCATTCTGCCATCAAGGGATAACTTTAGTTATTCCTGGGTTCTCTAGGGAATAAGTTCAGGGGATAACCCATGGTTAAACATGGGTTATCCCCTCTGGTTAAACTTTTTCAGCACTATCCCCTGTAGCTATAGCATTTGAGGATAAGAAGGGATATCCAGGGGATATCTTTCCTTATCCACCATATCAAACATAGCCTAAAGGAGCACCGCACTGATGAAGAGGAGAGGGACTTCCTGGAACAAAGGCAGCGCAATTTTTTTTCGCCACGTGTCTCTCGTAAGGCCCTTGAAATCCTGGGAAGAGAGAGAGGACGAGAAAACTCATGGGCAGTCGCCATAGACGGCGGATTCCTCAAACAAGTTCTTGAGAAGAACAATGAATATGGCTTTTGATAGACTTCCTCCTTCTCCATCAGTAGTCTTGCGCTGCTTGTCGATCGGCAGATCTCACAAACTAGACTCTAATACTAATTTTTGTTGGGATTATTTTCAACACAGAATATTTTTGAAAGAAAAAATTTGGATAGAAATAAGAGAGAGAGGTTTTTTTATCAAGTAAAAAAATAGATATAGGGTTCCATAAGCACACCTTTTCTACATTATTTTTGGTTCTATGTAAGGCTATCACACCCAGCAAAGATTTATACATCAAAACATAATAAAATAGGATCACTATATATAAGCCCAATATAGACTAAAAAAATAAAATAAAATAAAATATAGCTTTAGGAATTAACAATCATTATATTTTAATAGGCTTAAAGAAGCATATAGAATTGATCGGTCAGTAGGATGGTGTCCTAATGAAAATTTGACTCGAAAATTGGAAAGGATCTTTCTTATATTTTAAGAATGCGGACACTTTGAGATGCTTAAGTGTAGGCACATGGATATTTTGTGATAAAGAGTTTGATGAGGGAGAAAGTTAGGCAACTGGTTGCGGGAGAAAGTTAGGCAACCAACCAATGGATGTTAACACCATCTTTTCATCTCCCCTTTCCTTCGTTAGGAGATAAGAATTTCCCAAACAAAAACACCCATCTATTCATAGGAAACTGCAATGATGCCCACATCTAGAATGCCTCTGAGCACCTGCCCCCTTACGCATGTAATTACAAGGGTAATCTTTGTGACATACTTTTTAAAAATGGCAAAAATATATGTTAGCCCTCAAACTTTTGCTCAAATTTTATTTTAGTTCTCAAACTTTCAATTATTATTATTTAGTTCCTTATATTTAATAATATTATATTCTTGACATCCTGGTATATGTGGTCATTAAAATTGATAAAAAAATTAATAGGACAATAGAAGAAAGTGTTGCGAATTGTATCCTAAAGCCAATCAATTAACATGTAGATGATTATGCAAGTTGTAAATATATATGAATTATTAATTAATAAAATATTTATTTGGCGTTCATCACATTGTATCTTTCTGAAATAAATTTTTTTATGATGGAGTCTTTAGAACCATAATCTATTCAATAAAGAGAGGGTTTATTGAGTGGTTCTTAAAATAGTCGTGACCAAATGATATATAGTTATAGGACAATTATGTATCAAGTAAAGGTCGTTGTATGTCATATGGGTTGGTTATTCTCTTTACCAAGGAGTGTGATGATGAGGTGTATGACATCTCACTAAACGTGACCAATCTACGGAACACTTTTTTACCAAGGAGTGAACCGTGAAGGATATGAATATAAGTGTCCCTTTGACTTGAGATCATCATGGTAGCTTGCAAGCAACCTACTATACTTTGGTGCCAATTATATGAATTTTAATCAGTGACAGAAGGTTTCTGGATGTAGTAAAGTATTTATGGAGTAGTGAGTGGATCAAGATGGGATTGACCCTCCAAATAGTTTGAAATAAATGTCTTACTGTGTTTCAATTTAGCAAAACCTTGGCAGGATAGTCCTTGTGAGGAGTCACAGACTTGTGAAGATTGAGACACTTTATGGATGAGCTGATTAAGGGTTCATCTTGAGCATTGAGGGTCAAAGGGATGAATTATATGGTAATCATATGCCATAGGTTCTTGATTGTTGCTCTGTAACCTTCCGTCTATCTGAACATCGAATGTCATTGCTAGATGGCAACTTCGATTAGTATTGAAAGTGTTAATGCTACTGGCTTAGTGTTCAAACCTATGGGGTCACACACCATAGAAAATTCTACCTGATTGGATAATTGAGAAACTAAATGTTAGTAAATTAATTGAAGAATTAAATTGGTAATACGATTGCCAGTTAGCTCAATTTGATTAAGCTATGAATATTTGGGTCAAATCAAATAGGATTTGGTTTGGGCTCAAATTTAGGTAAGCCTAATGTTAACATCCTTACAAGTTTAAATTCAAATTATGAATTTGAATTTCAAACTAATTTTAATTTCAAGTTTGAAGTTTGAATTTGAATTTAAAATTTTAAGTTTAAATTTAAAATAGATGTTAATGACCTCTCATTCTTTATCTTCTAACTTTTTTCAGTTTTTACAAAAAAAAAAAAAAAGAAGATGAAGGGTTCTTCTTTAACTTCTAACATTTTTTTTGGTTTTTAACTGAAAAAACAGTTTATAACTGAAAGAAGACGAAGGTTTCTTCTTTAACTTCCAATCCTTTTTTGGTTTTTGGCTTAAGAAGACAAAAGGTTTCTTTTATCTTCTAAGAAACGTTGAAAAAAAAAGACAAAAGAAATGAAAAGTTTTTAGGATAAAAGGGATTCGACTATAAAGCCAGTAAAAGGTTTCCTTTACATCTTTTAAACAACTCACTTTGGTGGTGTTGAAAAGAAGAAAATTGGTCGCCGAAGCCTTGAAGAGGAGAGGAGCTAGCATTCCGAAGAGGCTTATCAGGATCATCTATAAGGGCGGCTTGCAGAAGTAATTAATATATGGTGTTAATCCAAGATTATGTTTTACATGATATTCTAGCTTATTTATTGAACTTTTTCATAAGTAGTAGCAATTTCCTTTCAATTCATTGCCTTAATAGTGTGATGATCATGACACTTGCCGGTAAGTTGCAACTAGTCACATAATAGTCACATGAACCCTAATTGGGCATGCTTGCTCAGCTAATGTTAGTGCAAAATGGGTTTAAATATGTGGAGAAGCTTGGAATATCCCATGGTTTTTGACCTTGGGAAGCTTACCCTTCCGAGAATAAAACGGGTGGTGGCTGCCTTCTTGGGGAATGATGCAGCCAATGCTTTGGTTTTTGCCAATAGGTAGTGGAGGGGACCAAGTCTAGTCTAGATATTGGAGAATGTTTTGTAGCACTAAACACTTCCACCTCATCACGTGTGGTACAAGAACTCCATGACTATATATGTAGCAGTTATGCCATCTCATTTAAAAGGTAAATAAACACCCTTCATTGTTGAATAAAAAATTAGCTAGTTTGTTTATTATTAGCTTTCAATGCACATATAAAATCTGATATAAATGTTGATTTGATTTAAGACCATACATATATCATATCCACATGCTGCGTAAATTCGCATGAAATCCAATTTATTTTTGAATTAGGTCAAAAATAAGATCAAAGTCAAATCCATTTTTTAGTGGGTTCTTATTGACATGCATTTTATTGGTACTTAAGTTTCAAATTGGGTCATGAATAGTCCAAAAGCAAACAATATGAAACAAAAATAAATTAAATATCATTTAACTATAAAATAAAAGTATTATCCAAGAAATCAATAATCAAACAAGACATTATCAATAACATATATATATATATATATATATATATTATTCATAAATTTGATGGAAAATAATAACCAAATCATAGTTAGCAAGATTAGAATGACTGATACATCAATTTATTAGTTAAACATAATAATTCTCATTTTTAATGAGTCTACAATAGATATAATGCATTCAATTTCAAGTTAGTTTGCATCAAGCATGTTAATCTATATCAAATTCATGTTCAAATATTATCCAAGTTTGATCTAATAAATTTTATTTTGTATTAAACCAAGTTATTTTCAAGTTGAAAAATAGGGCAAGCCAATCTACTTACAATTCTACTGAATATGATATACAAAAATTTTACATGCAAGGGTATTTTATCTTGTAGTTGTAGAATGAAGCAAACAGTAAAATGAATTTGATTGAAAGTTAGTCATCCTATTTTTTTCTTTCACATTAATTGATTTCAAACTAAAGTTATACATGATTAATTTATATTTCATTGTGCATGCAATATAATTTTTTCGAAAAAAGGAATTTTTTTTAAAAAAAAAATCTAGGATGTTTGGTACAAAACATTAGTTCTCATATATTGATTGAAGCAACACTCACCAGCTATTTTAAGATCTATTTACACAAGGATGCAATAAAAATTAAATGTCATATAAAACATGCATTCTAATTGACCAATTTCCTTAAATGGGAGAGACTAGAGGATTCTCCAAGTTTAGTTAATTATCATGCTTACGTACTCTTTATACCATATATCCTCTCAATTTACTTGACCTATACGACTCCATATACCATCCATGTACACCTATACATCTCTATCTCACCAAGAAAAGGGTGTTTCAGTCATTACACGCAAGTGGAGAAGGCCCATAACCCATTGGCATGCCGCCATTGCAAGGCATGGGTGTCACCGGCCTTTAAAGCTTCGCCCCCCGAGCCAGCAAGAAACCAAACAGCCAGAGAAATAGCGAGAGAGAGAGAGAGAGAGAGAGAGAGAGAGTCTATTCTTAATATCTTATTACTACTTGTTGGCAGACGATGCACGAATTCCGAGGCGCCGGCGGCTTGATGGCCGCGGTGCTCCTCCTGCTGGGCTCCGCGGCGGCCGGGGAGACGCCCATGCAGTTCTCACGTGCGGAGCTCGTGCGCCTGGCGGGCTACGGTGAGGAGAGGCTCTCCTCCGTGCTGGTCACCGGCACCATTCTCTGCGACGCCTGCTTGCAAGCCGGATCCCACCTCCTCTCCTCCCACGTCTCTGGTCAGTCCATAACATATTTAAATTTTCTATGAATTTAAACACTTAATTATTGAGTTCATAACAATCTTTATATTGACCTCGATTTTGAATAACAATGACGTACAAATAAACATACCATCTTATAACTCTTGTTTAGATACACCTGCATGAATTTTCATCATCGTCATCTTGTCCTTCTTTATCTTCCTCTTTCTTTTTTTTTGCTTTTTTTTTTTTTTGTTTTAAGACAAGATGGGCCAGTGCAAAGGTTGTGAAGCGATTCAATTGTCCGAATGTTTTTTCTTAATTACATCGGTTTCTCACATGAGTGATGGATGGAAAAAGATGGAGTCAGATTCAGGAGCTACTGCTCATTAATCTGGAGTTGGCGAGAGGGTGGAGAAGGATAGTTCAAAAATTAATGAAAAAATAGAGTCACGGGACTCATCAGATCTTATATCACTCATATCTGAGTGTTTTTTTAGGCTTTGTCTTAGTGTCATAGGACCATGGGTGATGAGTTGAAATTTCTTTAATCCATCTGCGTAAATTATGTTCTCTAATATGCTTATCAGTTAGGTGTGCTCATTGGTTAGGTGGCCTTTATCAATGAGTCACTGAGTAGAATAGAAGGAACACAAGGAAGAAGCTATGACATGCCAACATGAACTCTTCCTCAATAAGCCTGGAGAGAGGTCCTTTTTTTTTCACAAAAAACATATATAGGGGAAGGAACCTTGGACGAACCTCAAGAGTTATTTTCAGTTTAGGTGGTGGATTTTATCATAATATTAAATGAGAACTCTCTTTTCAGGTAAGATATGTTTTACTGTAATATAGGTTAATTTAACAACCAGAGAGATCGATGTGGCAGGTGTTGTACGCTTGTTTTCTCATATCAACTGCATGCAACGCTCTCTTTACATGAGTTCATATTTTATACGCAATCTGAAACTTTGAGATTTAGTTAAGGAAGTTGCAACTAATCCCTGTTTCTCTGGCGTGTGATGGCTTTTCTCTTAAACTATACGGCAAATAAACTCTATATCTATAGACATCGCAAGTGACTCGTTGCCTGCCTTAGAGAGTAGTGTTGGTCATTGCTTCTTGCATGGGTTTGCCATGAGTTGCTACGTTGTACCTTGTTTTAATTCGGTGGCCTAATTTTGACTGGGAAAGTCCCACATTTTTCTAAAGAAGGTGGCCAAAATGGGCCGAAAATTTAGATAAAACACCAAGTTCATCCATGGTGGACACAAAGCTTTAATTTATTAGGATGATGGTAGGTAAGCAGTTCGGACGGTTAGAAAGAAGCTTAAGAGAAATAAAAACAGATTTTCTTTTCTTTTTTTTCTTTTTTTTTTGGGTAGGTCTTTATTGGATTGGAGAATGGATCACTTACGCAATAATCTAAAAGATAGTTGGTCTCGCATGAAATAGTATGAAAATAGATTGATGTGGCAGTTAGGTGGAAACTCAATGACCTAAACTTTAAGATGTAACATAGATTTCAATGTTGTTGCCTTGAATAGTTATTTGTGAAAAAGAAAGTTATATAAATAAAATAAAATTGTAAAAATTTATGTTGTCCAGTGTTTAGCCTTACCTCAACTATATGTCTTAAATAAAATCTTTCAACTAGTCTTTTTAATGAGATTTTAAATTGTTTCACATGGTATAAAAATGAATCCGACTTATGTGCACATACGAAACTAGTGGTCTAGGACCTTAGAAACAAGTTGTTTCCTGTTGCCATGCATGCCTCTTAATCCACAAAACTTCAAAGCTTTTGGGGACATGCCAAACTTTCTATCCGTGGTGGTGCACTCTATATATTAAAGAGCACACTCAAACCCAAGTACGGACAACACCAAAGGAAGAGAATAATGTGCTTAGAATTTGATGTTTTTTTTTTTTTCAAACGTTGAGCTCCCAAGCGTGCAATACACATGATAAAAATTTCAAGAGCCAGGCAGTCCATCTTGGGCCCAAATGTTGGGCTAAAAGGCCAATTTCTAATGGTTCATGTTTGTATTCTTTTAACATAAAATTTCACCATAAAATCATAAATGCTCTATCGGTGCACGAATACTGAACAATCCCATAGAACCCCTTATTTATTTCCTTCGTAAATTATAGGTATAATATAAATTGTTATTTTGAATGAATACTAGCATGAAAACCCCTGCACCATTCCTTCGTAAAGCTCTTTGCACAAAACTGGCAACCAATAGATTATTTTGGGTCAAGCCTCTTTTGTCATCAAGCCTCTCATGTGGTAGGAATGATAATTTCAACGTATGAAGTAAAGATCCATTCTGTTTTGCCTTATTTGAAGATTCCTTATCTTGTATGAGAATAAGGATGGAAATTAAGAGGGATTATTTTGTTCACACTGAAAGGACAAGAATAGGTATTCCTGCTTCACCTCATTTTCATCCTGTTGATTTCATACTTAAATATTATAATATTTTTATATACTTCCACATATACAAAGTACTCTTATACATATATATATATATTCAATCCAAATATTTCTATTATATTATCTTTTTTTTAGCTATATTATTAATTTTATAATTTTTATTAAATAACTATATATCATTAAGGGCCAGATGATGACAGGAGAGCAAGGTGGGATGGGATGAGATGAGGATGAGAATAAAAAAATCTTTATTTATGAGGACGGAGTAGAGGTAGAGATTATTTTATGATGGTGAGGGAAATGGGGATTAAGCTGCCCAACTTTGCCCTTCCCATTGCAATCCCTACTATTGGGTCTTTAGCAAAATATAGTTTCATCTTTGGCAAGAAAGTACTGTTAAGAAGTGAGTTGCTTGGTATAATTTATTTAGATTGCATTTGATGGAGGCATTATGAAAATTCACATATTTGAAATGCAACATTTCAAATGCATTAATCTAGAATTTCACTAATTTTCTATTCTAATAGTTATTTCAAAAAAAAAAATTTGTCCAAAGACTATAAAATTTTCTATAATTATTTTTATCATTTATGTAAATTTATTAAACATTAAGAAACATATTGATATTTTTATAAATATTAAATATTAATATAAAAAAATTTAGTGTTTATTTTAATATACTCATCAATATTATAATATTAACTACATATTTTAAAAATATTATTAATGCTTATTTAAATATTAGTATTTGTGTATTATAATATTATTTATATTTAGTATTTACTAAAAATATTTATTATTATTTTATGTTATTTATTTTATAAAATTAATATTTATTATCATTAAAAATATTTTTAGTTAAATTTATGTCTTATTAAAAAATATTTTATTTAATAAAATAAATTTATTTTATAAAAATACACAAGTTATTCATAAAATATTTATAAATTTATTTTTATAAAATACCAAATTAAAAATTTATTCAATTACATAAATATTTTAATTTAATATTATTATAATAATAATAATTTATATTATTAATAATACTTAATAAAAATAATTATTAATATTATTAATTATTATTAATAATGTTACTTATTTACGTAATATTTATTTATTATAAATAAATAATATTTATAAAATATTAATATTTATAAATATTTTGATGTATAAATAAAACTAAAATTTTAACATATAAATTAATTTTTGAGGAATTTATAAATGACACATCTTGAGATGGGTTTTAAAATAAATATCTTTATGTTCTCTAATTTTTTTTTCAAAATTTCATAGCATTTTAAAAATTCTTTCTTTGGAGTAGTCAAACAGAAAATTTTAGTTTTGATATTTTAAAATCTTTACTTCAAATAAATGAAACCTTTCCTTAAAAATCTTGCTTCCAACCACTAACTCTACTTCAACCAAATCAATGGGCTAACATGAAGTGTCCATGCCACCATGATTTGAAGGTGCAAAGGTTGCCGTTGCATGCAAAGGTGAAGGGACGAAGGCTCAATGGACGTATGGAACCACAGACGAGTATGGAGAATTCATCATCGACCTTCCTTCCCATCTCCATGCAATCCCACTAGAAGAGGCTTGCATTGTTAGGGTCCTAAGGATGCCCAAGGACTCATACTGTAAGCAAATTTCAGGCAGGAACGGGACAAGTATAAAGTTGTCTTCAGTTGGAATAGCATCCGTGTCTACACTGCAGGAGTTGTAAGGTTGAGCTACAGAACCAAGCCTTCTCATGAGTGCTTGAAGAAAGGAGACAATGACATGGAAAGCTCTTGGTGAAGGGTGGCGATAGTTTACAGTCACCTTTTCAGATGGGTTGAGAAATTTTATATGATATACTACTCATCCTTGTAAGATTTTACCATGTGTAGTCACTGTTAATTTGGAGATACGATACATGTAATCACAAACAAAAATAAGGGAGGGATCATGTGGTGGACTATTCATAGTGGAAGAGGAGGTCAAGATTGCATGGGTTTTAAGCATGCCCTGCTCCTTCCTTAAGAAATAGTACGGAAAGAAAAGAAATAAAAGATAGCAAAATTAGACTGTACTTGTTTTTTTTTATTTTTATGAGGGTGCTTTTCATTTTCATTTTCTATTTTTATTTTTTGAAATAATTCTCATTTTCTACTTTCTAGCATCTGAAAAATATATTTGGTAAGTAAGAATAAAATATTTTTCATTTTATTTTCTTATAAATGATGCTTTTAAAAATATAGGTAAAAAAATAAAAAAATACCGTTCACTTCCATATTTTTAAAATCTAGCCTTTATTTTCTATTCTCTTCTTTGTTTCAATAAAAAACAATGAAATATCCTTAAATTGTATCTAATTTTTTGCTATTTTGAAGTTGCATTTTTTAAAAATCTTTTTTTTATTATTTCAATCACTAAACACATTTTCATAAGTATTTTCTCTTTTCTATAAAGATAAAAATTTCAAAAAATTAACTATTTTAAAAAACTAATTATACATTTAAGGGGCATTTGATAACTCAAATAGAGTCATCACAATGATCCCACTAGTGATCCTTATACTAAGTTGATATGATCTTTAATGATCTAAAATCATTATATATGTGCTAATGATTAAAAATCTCTGATGATCTAATATATTACATGTAATTTTATAATATTAAATTATATTATATTGATATAAAATAATATAAAAAACTTTATAATGATAAATAGCATAATGGTTCTTAAATCTTAAGTCAAGATGAGTGTTTGAAAGTGATTTTGGATATCTAACCTTAGGAATGAGTATAAGATTAATAGGTTGGAAGGTGATTCTAAAGATTGTGATGATTTAGGATTCATTGGCACGTAAGATCACTAAGGTACAATTAAATGCAGTGATTATATATATATATATCATGTTCTTCAAAAGAAAAATTAGCATGATAATAAATTACTATAAAAAATGTCAAGATCGAATTGCTTTCCCATTTGGGGATATGGCTTTGCATCACAAAAAAAAAGAAGAAAGATTAAATATCATTCCAGTAAATGAAAAATATGAAGAAGCATGTCGAAACTATCCTAAAAATAATGAGAGTCAGAGCCATGAAGGTTTGTTTTGATCATATTAGAGTATTAACAAAAATAGTCTATATTGCTGAACTGGATTTAGGTATTATGCATTACAAATTATCAGATAACTTCTGGTTAATGTCTTTCTTGGGTTGAAATATTAGAAGAAAAGGTTAATTGTTGTTCGAACTTAGCTCAGCTGGTTTACATCTATTAAGTTGATGTACCAAAATCTAGTTAGATTTCCTTTCATGTTTTCTCTGTTAGAAGCTAAGTAGTTTATATTCAACCTTTTCAGAGACATTTGCTTTTGGTTCTAATTTTGGGACTCATGCCTGACCCATGGGTCTTAAATATTACAAACATAAGTCAGGTCACGGCCAGACTACATCCACTCTAACAAACTTTAGTCCAAGAAAAGTCTATCTCGGTGCAGCATAGCTTTATCGGGCATGATGATTTGTGTGATAACCCTCCCAATAGTCCCACATCTGAAAATTAGGAGTTGGTTAAGTGGTTTATATATTGTAAAGCAAGAAGGACAAGGCACCAATTGGATCCTTTTTGGGCTGTGGTGGCCCAAGTTGGTGTGGACCTTGTCTGTCTTGCTTTCTTGTAACGAAACGGGCCCGTGGGCCCGGATCGTTACAATATGGTATCAGAGCTACGCACCAATCGAAGTACAGGAGCTAAGTGCCACACATGGCAAAGTGCTACATCGATGGGAGCCACCTCTTGAACCTGTGGAGGCCACAGGATAAAGTAATCATGCCTGCCTGGTGGTTGTGATTAATTGACCCTACCGACGAGAACGTCGCCTTTGTAAGGGGGTAGATTGTGATAACCCTCCCAATAGTCCTACATGGAAAAATTAGGAGTTGGTTAAATGGTTTATATATTGTAAAGCAAAAAGGACAAGGCACTAATTGGATCCTTTTTTGGCTGTGGTGGCTTAAGTTGGTGTGGACCTTGTCCGTCTTGCTTTCTTGTAACGAAACGGGCCCGTGGGCCCGGGTCATTACAATTTGCCTGGGCATCAGCGATGCGAGATCCATAGACAAATCTTTCAATATGGATTCTTGTATGAGCGAATTACTGCGCCTGATGCAAGCCATACTGCACCAATCGAAAGCGTTATATAAAGATTTTTTCTTCTTATTTGAGCTTTGAGTAACTTGGGCTGCACATTCTAGCTCTGGTCTTAATTCTATGCCTAAATGTGGGTTGAACGGATGCCCGCCTTCTCCCCCTTTTCATCGAGTACTTTTTAAGCATATTCCTGAGAAAAATGGGATAAATTTTCGTAAGAAAATTTTACAGTAGAAAATTTACATGAAAATATAGTTATAAAAATATTTATCTTTTATTGAAGATAATTTTGTGTAGAAATTATTAATTTGACTATAATATTTTTATACTAAAGAATTTAAGTACTTTTTTTTTTGTTACGAAAGGATCATTTGACATTCATTTTTATTTTATTTTATTAAGCTATTTTTATGTAATTATATAAATAAAAAGTTATAAAGTAGACAATTCATTTGCTATACATAAAGCACATATCGGAACTAAGATGAAAGGAAAGTAAGAAAATGCAAGAGAATAATTTTAGCACTTAGGTGAAGGAGAACGAGAATCAAAAAATTAAACAAGAATAAAAAAATAAACATATTCTTTCTTATGTTGCTTGTTTGCCTATGAAGGAGAAATATATGCGGGCCTTATTCATAAATTTTTCCACCTCTATCATGACGTTGATGCCGAACTACTTCATTTGGCTTTTTAGATTCTCTGGTCTCATTTATTTTGACAAACTCTCCCCCTCTCTCTCTCCCTTCTCTTAACTTTACCTCGTCCTTTTCGTTCCAACCAAAGGATTCCTCTTCCATGGAGGGCATCACAGGGTCCCAGTCCCACAATCCCGGCATGGTGCACTCAATGGCCCACCAATAGATGCCCATCATAACATCTATGACAAACTGATCAGCCTATCACCATAACAACAACAATAACAACCACCACCCACCACCGAAGGCTTATTTTGTTGCCTTCGAGGAATCGATTCGAAGAGAAGATTTGTGATGCTCCTTTTAATAGTTCCATATCAAAAAATTGAAAGTTGATTATATGGTTTATAACCGGTTAAGAAAGACGGATAAGTATCAATTGGATTCCTTTTGGGTGATGGCCCAAGTTGGTGCGAACCTTATTCGTCTTGCTTTCTTGTAACGAAATGGGCTTGTGGGTGCTGCAGGCCGGAGTCGTTACAAGATTCTACTTGGAAAAACTTGTTAGATGTAGTAAACTTAAAATGAGTTCCAGAATGGCTCAGTTTAAAAAGAATATAAAGGAATGATTTTGACCTACTAATTTTATAATAATAATAACTTCAATAAATTAGACCCATACATGAAAGTTATGTAAGTTCTTTGTACAAGATTTTTTATATGTATATTTGGATGCCAGATCAGCATTTCTATCAAACTACCCAATGGCGAAGTGCATATGAGACATAATGTAATACCTAAAAATTATTTGCTAATCTAATTAATTATTAATGAGCTAAATTTTGTGTTTCTAAAAGCTCATATGTAGGTTAATTAGTAGCAAATGAATTTGAGTTATAAGCTCTTAAATCTTTTTTTCTCATTCGATATGGAACTGCTTTTGAGGTATTACACTTAATGTATGAGATATTGCTGAAGCAACAACATAAATTAAGGTATACTTATTTTATTTAATAAATATAAATACAAATATAGATATCAATTAGATATAAAAGTTTATATCTATATTTATTTTAAATAGATATAAATACGAATTGAACATTCAAAATTTGAATATAAAAATAGATAGAGGTTGAAAATTGAACATTATGACCATTGAATCAAAGATTTTACTAACTAGAAGTTAAACAAAGTTAATACCATGTTAATATGCTAGTTATTTTAAAGTTAAAAGGTCATGAAAACCATAGAAGTCAAGTAGCATTATAAGCACATCTGATATTTAAATATAAATTGGATAATTATCTATCCATTCATATTTATTTTTCTTGAAGTATGTGAATACGTATATGAATATCAATTGGATGCTTCGTTTTGTATCCAAATTGAGATAGATTCAGATTCGAATTAAATCTAAATGAACATTACCTAATCTACTTTCATTTCTAGCACACGTTTACCTCACCCATCTCACTATGCAATGTGCAACCATCACCGTGTTGTACTATCATATATAACTTAGATCTATTACATGTTTAGTTTTTAAGAATTTAGTAGTTCACAAACTTATAGCATAATAAATTAGATGCACTTGAGAGAGGCATAATGTTGTAATTTAAACAATGATGACTTATATTTGCAATGAGGATTCAATCAACTCCATGAGACATGCCTCCGCAGCGTACCGGGGCACTGTCTTCATCTCCTAGGAACCCCCTCCACTAGGGATTGTAAAGTCAATTTTGATGGTAGTGTTCAAGGTCGCTTGGTAGGATCGGCTTTTATCATCCGTGGATCTGAAGGCTTGATGTTGGCGGCTGGTAGGTTTGGTCTTCTTGATCTATCTGTGCCGTCTGTTGAGCTGTACGCTGCGTGGGCTGGTATCTCTTATGCTATATGCAGCTTGGGCATTCGTAGGCTCATCATCGAGGGGGACTCCACTAGGTTGTTCGATGGCTCCAATAGGATCTGGGCGACCCTCATTTACAACCCTTTGGTTAGCGACATTCGGTCTATGCTTCGTCAGGTTGATACTGCTCAGATTCGGCATATTTATTGGGAAGCTAACTCTGCGGCTGACTGGATAGTTGCCCGGGTCACCTATCGCTCTGATCTTTAGTACTGGTTACCGGGTGACTCCTGCTCGGTGGTGCTCTTTCAAATTTTGTACTCCGATATATCAGGCTTGACTCACCTTAGAATAATGTGATTGCCCGTTTGTAAAAAAAAAAAAAAAAACTCCATGAGACACTTTTTGCACTTATGCGAAAGCTAAAAAGCCTGCTATGTTGAGATGAAATAACAACACTATTAGAGGCAATTAGATCATTTATTGTCACATAGTTGCTACCATAAGAGTTGTAATTAGGGGGTGTTAATGGAGGCTAATTAATAAGCCATTAATCTGATCTAAAACAAACCTGAAATATATGATCTAGGTATGAAAAATATATTTATTAAACTATTAGAGAGGGTTTGGAACTCTATATTAGATCCAAATTCCCATTGGACAAATCGGCCCCCCATCCACATTACACTACAATTTCTCATTTTCTTTTAGTGGGACCCACCCTCTGAAAATACGTGTCATGCGGTCACGCAGCTTTTATTGTACAAGCTACGTGAAAGGCAAACACCTGATCCAATAAACAGTGGAATAATTCTGATTCCGAGAAGGTTCTGATGGCTTCTGAATGGAATCTTCCAACGTCATTGGAGAAGGGAAAAATTAAAAAAAAATATTAAAAGGATTGAAAAATGAATGGCTCTTACCATGGAAAAAGAAAAAAAAATAGAGAAAAGGATAAAAAAAAACTTATTTAAATTACTCGTTTATCATTGGCATCATGGTTTGTTAAAAATTGGATGGTCGCCTCTTAAATACCAAGTGGGTAGTCCTTGGGCCTCAGCTACCATGTTTTGAAAATTGAATTAGATCGATCGGTCCAATCGAAAATTACTTCAGTCCGATTTTATTATTAAAATTAATTTTTTATATATCTGATAAAAATTAAAAAATTTATTAAACCGATCGAGTTTCAACCGATTCAATTCGATTTTTAATTTTTTAATTTTTTATTTAAATTATATTTATATTTTATTATTTTATATTATTAAATTAAAATTTAATTATAATATTATTTGATGCGATCAAATTGATTTATCGATCGAACCGATTAACCCTGATCCAAATATTAATCGATTCGTTGTCCGGTCCGGTTTTCAAACATTGCTCAGCTGACCATGGGGTGGGTGAGTGGTCTGGTTTCTTGCTCTGTTTCCAGGGACAGATGGCTACTATTTCTGGCCATTTTACCACCCTTCTTCTCTCAACTTTTCCATAGAGGCTTCTCTCTTTGAGAAGCAGGGGGAAACAAAGGGAGGGTTGTTGGATCTCTCTCTCTCTCTCTCTCTACACACACACACACACACACACACACTTTTCTATTGATCAACAAAGGGATTCCATTCCAAAGTCCAGAGTTTGCAACAAGTAGCCTTGATTCCAAGAAGTATCTTTTTAGCATTTCAGTCTCTTTCATGTTTGGTTTTCAGCTTACCAGCCTAAGAGATTGGTTTTGCTTAAAGATCTATATAGGTAAGGGGAGTTATTGAGGCAAAGAGAGGTCTCGATCATCAAATTTTGTCTTTGTGTCAGAAACCTTCTACTGAATGGGTAATGTCAGTAGTGTCCGGGAAGGAGAGGGAGAGGGGCAGAAGCAGGAGGGAGTGGGGCAGGGTTTTAGCTCTCACTCTCAAGAAGGGTCAAAAGATTTGATGAGGCAGAGCCCTCCCCAGAGCCCCAGTGGTGCAGCAAGGTCTCCTCTGCTTTTCACTCCTCAGGTCACTTCTTTCTTCCTTTGTCTTAATTTTATTACCTAGAACGAAGGTAAAAAAACACCCACACTCCTTATGTGTTACTTGCTTTTTTGTGGCCATTTTTGCATGTTAATTATGAACTGAAAGAGTCTTCTTCTCTCATTTTTTGTTCACTATTTGTTCATGGGCCTGATTGTTTTCATGTTTCAATTTCCTTCTTTATGATTTTAGAAAAGGCCACTTAAACGCAAGTTCCGGATTTTTCTTTTCTTATTAATTTTTTTTAATTCTCTTAAATCCCTGCTTTTCCCTGTAATTGACTGTCACATAGTTTGGCATATTTAAATTAGTGATCTCTTGTTTATTCCCCATCTACTATCTAGAATTCTGTTTTGTATCAAGTAATATTGCTTTGCTAATTTGGAAGTTTCCTCATCTCTGAGTTGGCCCTTGCTTTTATTTTATTTTGTCGTAAAAATTTGTTACATGTAGACATAAATGATATGTTGATTGATTGTGCATTAGTGTTTCTCAAGTTTATTAGTTATGCTACTTTTTACTAGATTTTGTCAATTTCCTAGGGAGTTAGTGATTTGAAAGTTGGTATTTTGTTTATATTTTGGTTTGGTGCAGTTTTAGCGAAGAACTTGTTTTGAAATGATTTGAGGTACTGGGATATGAGATGTACGTCTGTATTGGACTATCTTCCCTTAGGATCAGTTAGTGGTATTTGGTGCTGTTTAAAGTTGCTTTCTTTTGGTTCTTGTAGTTTCAAGAGCACACTAATAGGATAGTTGAATGGATCTGATACTTGGGAACAAAACTTTGATAACCCAGATTTCAATTTATGGGCATCATTCAGATCTATGTGCAGTGCAGAAACTCAGAGAACATCAATGAGAGACGATAAAAAGGCATTATGTCATTTAAACAGTAGGACAATCAAAGCAGAAATTCATTTATCCCTTTTTTTAAATATAGTTTGAAATGCCTAACATATTTGTCTTGTAACTTTCTTAGAAAGGTCTGGCAATCAGGCAGATTTACCCTGTCCATATAATCTCAAAAGATGGAGATAGGTTTGTCTGGAGATTCTTCCCTAAACTTGTTGTTTGAAATAAGGTTCTGATCTGTGATATCCATTCACATATCTGATCTTGTTCTGACCTCTTCAATGTTTGGCTTGACACTCAGTTCAAGGTTCTTATACCTAAAGTGATGAACTGTATAATACCATTTCATCAAATGCATCATATACCATCAAATTAGTTATAGAATGTCTAATATTCTGATGATAATTTGTTACAATTTAGGGCCTTAAGAATGTTTATATCAATGCATTTCTTTAAACTTGGGTAAATTCACTGCCCTTTAATGCCTAGTCCCCAAACCCCCAACATAAAAAAATTCCAAGTTGCACTACTTCAGGTGGATGTGCCTCCTCTAGGTTTGCATTACCCATTGCTGAAATCATCTGGTTATGTGGAAGAGATAAATATGAAGATTGCTTATGTTAATCATGGATTTAGGTTTTGAAGCTTGATTTGCTTGTTTAAGATTATTGTACGACTTTTAGTTGATTGATGAATGCCCTTCCAACCATAGAGTTTCATTTGTCCTAGACACAAAAGTCTACCAATGATTTTTTGTCCTCTTAAGGTATTCATCATCTCTTGAGGATGGGCTTTTGGCATCATGATAGGGTTGCTCCATTGCAACCTGGGTCTCATGGATTTGAAATACAAAAACAACTTCTTTGCATATGGGAGGTATGACTATATACATCTAACCCTCAACCTTGCAGTAGTGGGAGCCTCATGCATTGACACACTCTTTTAGGCATTCCTATTCTCTTGGTTTTGTTTAATGCATCTGTGTTTGCAATTAGTGATAAAATGATTTGTTCTTTGTTTTACGTGAAATACCAGAACCTATAAGTCGATCTTGCTTGTGGTTTTCATAGTTATTGCAAGTTATCTTAAAATGCTACAGTCTATATCCTAAGATGTGCTTTGCATCTTTGAGAATGTTGTGATATCATATTCGTATCCTTAAGCTAACTATAATCACCAGGTCCTCTCACTGGTATGGGGTCTGCTTAGAGAGGAGATATGACTTGGTAATCAAGTTAGTCATGGTAAAATCTATCCTCAATTTTTTTCCACAGAAGGTATGTGATTTGTTTAATTTTGGCTATATTAGTCAAACTTATAACTGAAATAATTTAAGAAGATATAACTACTTGTAATTTGAATGTTGACTTAGTCTTGAATATAGCAGTGGAAGAAGAGATCATGTAGCCGACCCCATGTAACTGGGAAAAGGCTTAGTTGAGTTGGGTTGACTATTAGTCAAACTTATTTTTGTTTATGTGGAAGATATGCCCTACGGTTTGAAGTTGTACAAGCAATTCATTGATTTGTTTTATTGATTGCATGTTAATTAGAGGCTTCCTAAGGTTATACATTGAAAATGGCATTGTATCTCCTAAGAGCACCTGCCTTAGTCCTTCGCTAAAACACTCCAGCTATGACTTCTTGATAGCGAAGACAAGGAAATTGAAAACAAAGTTTCATAGGAGTGGGTAGTCAGATTTGTAATAAGCTTGGTTGGTTTGTTAAAGTTCCCTGGGAGTTTTAATGTATATTGGGATATTTATCTAGGAAAAGATTCTGGCTACCGACAATTTTGCCGAGGTAGATTAAGATGATTAAGGGGACTGTATGTTGTTTACAGGGCAGATAATTTGTTGCATGCCTCTCTGCTATCCTTTACTTTGACTGGGGTTGGTTCATCTCAGTGCTTCCTTTGTTAGGGTACTCCTATTTCATGGTTTCATCAATGAACTGATTCCATGAAGATGGTTAAGCAATACTTCTGTGATTGTACATGCTATGCTATAAATGGATGTCTTAATACAGGTTCATATATCTTTCAGAGAGTTTCTTGATCAAGTAGTTGTGAAGTATTTGTTTGTATACTTCATAGTAGGCATGGAAAGCATATCAACACATTCAATTTTAACTTCACGCCTGCATCTCCTTACCCTGTAACTAATGAAATCAGGCACTTCAACCAGCATTTTTTTCTTCTATTTTCTTCTTTTAAATTTTGAATAGAACTGGGCCCATTTCTCTAGTTTCCTCTATCAGTAATTTATCCATGGCATCTAATTTTAACTGGTTTGTTACGTTTTAAAATTTTGTGCATCTCTCTCTCATTCTTGTAATTTTGATGGAGTGAAAGATCAGACCTACAGTGAACCAGGTAATTTTTCCTCTGATAAATGGAGGATTCAGCCAAATGGTAATGCCCATATTTTTAAGATGTGGCATCTTATTTTGGATGTGTTGGATTATAGAATTGTCAAGGTGTTGCAATTCCTATTTATGTTGGCTTTCAATGATAACATACCACTAGTGAAGGAAGAAAGGCTGCACTGAGGTCTTTGACATTTTTTTCTGGTGCCACGTGTCTGTAATTGTTAAAGGGTATCTTTAGATTCAGCTGAAAAGGTATCTTTACATTGTTAACAGGTAGGTGTAATCTTCATGACTGCTAATGTACATATTTGTATTTATTTCAGAATATTCTTGTACTATTCCATAAGCAACTGAAGACATCTCTACATAAACTTATCTTAGGGAGTTGTAAACATCTGACCATATGAAAACTAAATATGAAAGAAAAAGAGAAGGAAATACAGAAATCAAGATGTCTACAGCTCCTTCTACAGCTATTAATGGTAATAGTACAAGAAATATTCCAAAATAATACAAGAGTATTCTGGAAAAGATACAAATTTTTACATTAACAATGACAAGGAAGATTATTCAATACATTGGAGACTTTGGAATTTTTGCTTGTTCAACAATTATTTATACTTGTTAAAAGGTAACTTTATATTGTTATAGGATAAGCGCTCTCTTTGTCACAAGATGCTAGGTGATTATACAGTCCTTTAAGGCTCTTTTGATCACTACAAAGGCACAGATATAGTTGTTAAGCTATACCAAATTCATTTTTCAGGATAAATTGCATCATGTAACTTCACTCAAAAGTATCTTTATTTATTATTTAAAAAAAAATTAGTCAGCCTTAGCTGTGTAATTTATGAAGACAATACCAGCCGATCGTAGGTTCATGCAACTTAGCTGTATCGCCACTGCTCTTGCTTTAATTAGATAATAATTTTAGATGTCTTTTTTTTTTTATAAAAGAAAAATTTCCATCAGAATTACTAATCTGGCTCTAACAAAGCCTTCTCATGTTCTTAAATCTACCAACAATTTATGTTGTCCCCTCTTTTTCCCAGACCCCCATGGTTCCACAGCAGAGACTTGAAGGGATGCATTCAGCAAGTGATTCATGGATGCAAAATTTTACGGATTATGAGAATGTCATCTATGACCAAGGAATTCCAACAATGATAACCTGGAGCCATGGTGGCAAAGAAATCTTTGTGGAGGGATCCTGGGATAACTGGAAGACAAAGTATTGGGGATTAGTAACGATTTTGTCTTACATATGTAACGTTTATGGTTCATTATTTCAAAACAAGTAAAAGTGTGAAGAGAACTAGCAATTCATGTACAGATGGATTTTACTATTGCAGGAAGGCATTACAGAAGTCAGGCAAGGACTTCACAATTATAAAAGTACTTCCATCAGGTTTCTACCAGTATAGATTTATTGTTGATGGAGTTTGGAGATATGCTCCTGAAACTCCCTGGATGCACGATGATATAGGGAATACTTATAACATCTTAGACTTGAAGGTAACTACTGTTTCCTTTTATTTTATCAATTCTTCATTATCAACCTTACGAATGTGCTCAATCATACATACATACACACACACACACATATATATATACTTGGCTACATTCGGATGTAGCCAAGTTTAGTATATGTTCATCTTTTTCATTCTTGAATTCATATGGATTCTGAAGCATCCTACCTTTTTACTTTTCTATTTTGGAATCCGTGAACTATGTGGATCAAAGGATGGGGAAGATGACCATATTTAGGTTTGACTACGTTCGAATATAGCCAAGTCTACCTCATACACACACACATATTAGATGCTAAACCTTTGGTCATTTCATATTCTGTGCTATTTTCCAATATTTATATTGTATGTTGTTCAGATTTTATGTTTTTAAAATGAATTTTATGGTATATGGAATACAAGGTTTATGGTCCCATATAACCTGTGTCTGTTTAGAGCATGAGTGGGTAGGGTTGTACTCATGTCACTGATACATGTCTGTTTTATGCTTGGTATCTTAAAAAGGGATATAGGATAGAGTCCAGCATGCCTCTTTTATAATCATTTCATAAACTCTGATGTATCATCATGTTTTCTGTTGTTTCCCTGTAATTCTATCACAATAATGTGGTCCTCTTTATGGTTGCTTTCTTTGGTTACAACTCAAAAGGTTTAATTGGTTGAGAGTAAAAATGTGATCATTGTTGGTAGTGCCATTTGTAGTAGGCTTTGTAGTTCATTTGTTCTCAATAATACTAAAGATCTTGTGTTTTCTGTTGCTTCCATTGCTTGTCCTTCCTTTCTTGACTCCCTTTGGGACTATTAAACATGATCTGCAGATTAGACATGTGGACTTCAACACCAGATTTACTGATCTCAATGCATGTTAAACAATTATTCATCAGGATTAAGTATCCTTTTTCAGCCACATCAAGATTGATACAGTAATCGCGATTCCAATCACAATAAATAGAAAGCTCAATGCCATGATAAAGCATAGCTTAAAGATCTGTTCACAATTTAAAACTAGCTGATCAATGTGAACTGTTACTGAAATAGGCTATAACATCTTCTACCTCAACTAAGCTCTCCTGTTAGGATCTTTTATTCTCTGATTGTTCTTTAGTGGCAGGAGAAATCTAAGATTACAAAAGATTAACTGATCCATCTCTTCGACATTAGCTTCGAGCAGGCAGGCCTTGCATTGAAAGTAGGCGGACAATAATTGAGCATCAAGGCCAACATATTGTTGTTATTGTTATTGTACAGTAATTCCACATTCTTGCCACGGCTTTGCACCTTGTGAGTACACAAAGACCTAAATAAAAGTTCATGTTTATTTGGCTTGATGAAGTTGACCTTTTTTGGTCAGACAAACCAATATTCTATAAGTGGCTCACTTAGTGTAGATGCATTGACTAGAGATGCTTTAGCCAATGGGGGCTTGCGATGATACAAGGATATCAAAGAGGTAGATGTTATATGATGTTCCAATGCGGATCTCAAGTCTTAATATCTGAAATGCTGATTTGTTTTGGATGGTAAAATCTTATTTAGACAATATTGAAATCATGCTCATGTACCAACTACTCATTTATGTAGACAATCTGCAATGTAATTCGATGGTTGTTAACATTCTTGATCGAATTTTGTAAGATCAAAAGCCAACTCTTGAGCAGTGCATGAATCATTGCTTGTGAGTTCATCCATCTCCATACCACATGCATCACACATTGCATATTGTAGTTGTACACACACACAAAAAAAAAAAAAATCTTTATTTTCTAATGACATTTCTGAAATAATATTTTATCATCTCTGGTAACAGAGTTCAATTTAATCATTAAAATTTACATAAACTGCATTCTTGTGGTGCAGGAATTTGTTCCTGAGGAACTAGAAAATGTTGCTGGCTTTGAGCCACCTCAATCACCAGACTCAAGCTATAACAATTGGCCACTTGGTTCAGAGGATTTTGCCAAACAGCCCCCTAGTGTCCCTCCACTGCTGCACCTTACCCTTCTCAACTCACCAGCCAATGTAGACGGTGCATCTCTCTCAAGACCACCACAGGTAGTGCTGAACCACCTCTACATTCAGAAAGGGCAGAGTGGTCAGCCCATTGCGGCACTTGGCGCTACCCATAGGTTTCTATCTAAGTATGTCACTGTGGTGCTCTATAAGTCGCTGAGCGATAATTTCTGATAGAATGGATCAGATAGATGTATGGACATGGGAGAGTTTGATGTAAAGTATGCTCATATAATCATGGTGAATTATGCCAAAGACCTCCAAGTAGAGAGGAAATAGAGAGATACAAACAAGGTCAACATCTGTACACATGCAGAGATCAATTATCAGGTGATTGTAGGGCTATTGGCTAAATGTTTGGAGCTGAATACTTTTCAAGTTTGTCTCTTTCATAAGTATTGGTTTTGTAGTCGATGGCAAATTCCTTGATATCAAGTTGAAAAATGGAAAAAAAATATAATGAATAGATGAAAACCTCATCCTCTCAACACTATGAGATTATGTGAAAAAGGATTATGGGCAGGATTTAATTTGTGAATTTGCTAATGCTTATCTCAACTTAGATGTTTATGTTTTAACTTGCTGATGGAATTTCTAAAATATATGTCCCTGAAATTTTACATATCATATTATTTTCATTTTAGTGGTGGAAATTTTTGTTAGAGATGTATTTTTCATATAGCCTAACATCATGAGGTAGGAGCAGTAAAATGAAATATTATTTTATTTCTTGGTCTTTCGATGACAGGTCGGTGACATGCTCATGCTGACAGAAGTAGTTTGCTGCATGGATTACAAATAATGCGGCCAGAGAGAGTGGTGGAAAAGGCAAACATGGGTCAAGTTCTAAAAATGCACTGGAAACTAGTTGTACAATAGGAGTTCTTCACAATAGAAATTATTGTGACGAAGAATGCAAAGATATAGATAAAGTAGCAAATCAAACATAAGATTGAAAAATTTGCATAATCCAGCTCTTTGAACTTTTATCCATAGGTGAAGATGAGGAAAAAAATCCTATTATGATTGCAAAAAGAAGGTATACATGGGCATAGTAATGGTTTTTATTGTGAGATAACTTGATTTAGACCTTTAATATGGTAAGACTGCTAATGTGGCGCAACATCCATCAACTCGGATTTAGACCCTTAGGTAGTGTTTGATATGGGGGATAAGGAAGGATATCCCCTGGATATCCCTCCTTATTCCCAAATGCTATAGCTAGAAGGGATAGGTCTGAAAAAAATTAACCAAAGGGGATAACCCATGGTTAACCATGGTTAACCATGGGTTATCCCTTGAACTTATTCCTTAGGGAACCCAGGAACAACTAATGTTATCCCTTGATGGCAGACTTGTAATTTTAAAAAAATGCTTATTCCCTCAGCTATCCTCTGGATAAATGCTATCCCGTACATTTATCCAGAGATAGCTTTTGGGCTATCAAACACTACCTTAGGTAGTGTTTGAAATAGGGGATAAGAGGGGATAGCTGGAAATAAAGTTAACCAAAGGGATAATCCATGGTTAACCATGGTTAACCATGGGATATCCCCTCAATTTATTCCCTAAACAATGCAGGAATAGCTGGTTATCCTTTCAAATAAGAGTAAAAAAAAGTTATCCTATGGATTTACCTTTTTGCATTTGATATGATCAATGGGATAGCCAAGGGATATCCCTAGGGATAGCCAGGGGACAAACTCTATCCCGTACATTTATCCATGGATAATATTTTTTCTATCAAACACTACCTTAATGTGGTAAGACTGCTAATGTGGTGCAACATCCATCAATCAAGATGGCATCTACTTAATTTCATCCCCTAACGCAATCGATATACCTGAAGTAGCCTGTAGCTTTCATCGCTATCCAAAGATCCCACTAATCCTTAAGCCAGGCTCTCGTTCGCCTAACGGATCGATATGAGCCCTAAGTAATCCTTCTCGCATGGATCTCTTCTTCCTTGCTTTGCTAATGGAAATCGTCTCCTCTACTCCTTCTGAGGATATCTATGAATGCCAGGTGAAAAGGTTTTTTCAACCTTTTTGAACCTATCTCAATTTCTCTGTTGGTCTCATCCTTAAAGTAGAAGAGTTCGTTCCATCCAACTTGACCTTGGAGCTCTCACAAGAGGGAGCTTGGAGGCCTGCCACTTTCATTATCTCGGTTGGTTTAAGTGTTGGAGGAATTTCTCTTGGAGAAAACTCTAAAGCTCCTCTAATCATCTTTTCTAAGCACAGGTTGCTAACCAAAGATGCAGGGTAGCCAAGTAGTTTAAATGTTTCGCTGCCACTTTAGTTAACAAACACATTCCGCTATACCAATTGATCCTTAGGCTGTCCTAAGCCATGGAGCGAACGGTTCCCAAGATCCAATGGGAAATCCAACCAACTCTTATCCAACTTCATTACTAACTTCAATTGCAGCACCAGCACCTATTATGCAGTAGCATCTTGATGAGATGTCCTAGCAAATGAAACAACATATGGATCAAATGATGATTATGATTCAAATTTTAGTTTCTTGACATCTTAATTTTGGAGTTTTTCCTGAGGCAGAGTCGCAACCTTGCTAGGTTATTGACCCTAAGGCAGTGTTTGAAATAGGAGATAAGGGGGCTATCCGCTGAATATTCTTCCTTATCCCCAAAAGCTATAATTAGGAGGAATATTTCTGAAAAAGTTTAACCAAAGGGGATAACCCATGGTTAACCATGGGTTATCCCCTGAACTTATTCCCTAGGAAACTCAGGAATAGCTAGAGTTATCCTTTGATGACAAAGTTATAATTTAAAAAATGTGCTTATTCTCTTAGCTATTTTCTGGATAAATGCTATCATGTATACTTATTCAGGGATAGCTTTTGGGGAGTCAAATACTATCTAAATAACCTCGAGGGGATCCTCTCAAAGTAGAACTTCAGCCTCATCAGATCCTAAGCCCTGAGGAGAATCTAGAAGATCATCCTCCTCAGCAAGTTAGCACCTCATGCCAACCTGGGGGTGAGCCATGAAAGCATCCTCGCTAGCTCATAAACATGAATCATTAAGCTAAAGATGAATCACAAGACAAATCCTCTCACTCCAATTAATGGACAAGAGAGTCCAAGGATGCCATCAGCGGATCAAGGTCGATGGATGGCCGCTTCGGGGAAATGAACCAGAAGACCAATGCTATGATGCAACAAACCCCATCTTGGGGGGGGGGGGGGGGGGGGGGGGGGGTTGGCAACCAAGACTCTAACTCATAAATATGAATCATTAAGCTAAAGATGAATCACAAGACAAATCCTCTCACTCCAATTAATGGACAAGAGAGTCCAAGGATGCCATGAGCGGATCAAGGTCGATAGATGGCCGCTTCGATGAAATGAACCATAAGAACAATGCTATGATGCAACAAACCCCATCTTGGGGGGGGGGGGGGGTGGGCAACCAAGACTCTAGCTCATAAACATGAATCATTAAGCTAAAGATGAATCACAAGACAAATCCTCTCACTCCAATTAATGGACGAGAGTCCAAGGATGCCATCAGCGGATCAAGGTCGATAGATGGCCGCTTCGGGGAAATGAACCACAAGACCAATGCTATGATGCAACAAACCCCATCTTGGGTTTGGGGGGGGGGGGGGGGGGGGGGGGGGGGGCAACCAAGACTAAGGCTATGATCTTCTAGCCAAACTACCTTTCTCCAAAGAAATTATATTTAAGCCTATCTCTAAAGTTCAAGATGCCTCAGTTTGAGCCTTGTGATGATACGACCAACCCATTATAGATCATCTGGAGAGCTTCAAAGCACTAATATTGCTACATAGAGTCTCAGACGCTGTTACATGCTATACATTATTGGTTTATTGAAAAAGATAGCCCAAACTTGGTACTCCAATTCAAAGCCATCTTCCATTAGTATCTTCAAGTGCTGCTTTTGTTGATGGTCCTACCTTGGAGGCACCTCAAAAGTAGAGATGGGCAAAAGGCCATGCCGCCCATTGGTTGGCATGGCCCAACATGAACCAGGCCGTGCCATGGCCCATCGGCCGGCATGGCCCAACATGACGGCACGGCCCATGACGGGCCTGGGCCGGCCCATCGTGCCAGCACAGCACGACCCACATGGGCTTGGACTGTGCCGAGGCCCATCAGGCCTAATTTTTTTAAAAAAAATTAAATAAATTAAAAAATTATTAGGAATAAGGAATTTATTAATATGAAGCCACCTTAATGATGGAAAGTTTAGCATAGACTTCTACGAGTTTATTAATTTAAAATTAAAATGGTAGGGGTTAGGCCTGACCTTCAGAATACAATAAGAAAGAAGAAAAAAATAGAGATGACTCACTTTAACAATTAAAAAAAATAAAAATATATAATTATAAAAATAAAGATGACTCACTCATCAGTAGTATTTATGTCATCATCATCTTCGCTGGTTAAGTCATGTCTACCTTTATCTTGAAGCCTTGCCTCAGCATCCAACCAATCTTTGAAGCAGAGAAGCATCTCAACCGTCTTGCCAGTCATCCTACTTCTCTTTCATCCAGAACACATCGACTTGCACTGAAAGCGAATTTCGATGCTAGTATAGATATCGGCACAGCTAAAATATGTGCAATGGTAGACATAACAGGATATTGACTTCTAACACTCCTCCACCAAGCTAATACATCTAGACTCTCTATTTGATATTCATTAAATGCAAAATGAAGATCATTTTGTAAAAAATTCTAATTCATTACTTAAAGATGAAGAAGATGAAGCATGCGCTTGTCTTCTAATAAATAAAAAAAAAGATAACGAACGAAATCTAGAAGAAGAAGCAGAGCTTTGAGCAGGTATTCTAGATCCATGAATTTTATCATTATATAAAGCATAAATATCATTAAGAAGTCGTGTTACCTTATCTTTAGCAGGTTCAGGATTTTGATTCATGTTTCATAATATTGATCAATTAAAAAATTTACGCCATTTAATTTAACTCTAGGGTAAAAAACAACAGCTAAGTTATGCAAAGGACATATCCTATTCCAATATTCATTCCATTTAGTTTTCATATTATATATAATAGGCATTAAAACTTCATAATATCTATATTCTTTAAATTTTTCACTAATTACATATGCTTTTTGTAAAAAATGAACAAGAAGTTGGATAATAAATACCACAAAGAACATTTATAGAAGTTCCGATTTTTTTTTCCAAAAATACCATTCAATATAGCTGGCTGTTGGAGGGATAAAATGGTCAAAACCTCTCCATATGGCCGTTTACTAGAAACAACCAAATGACTATTTGACCCCCAAAGGCTGTGCTAGGAGCGGCCCAGGCCATGCACGCCAGGTGCGGCCTGGTGCAGCATGGCCCCTTGTGCCTGGCTGCAATTTTTTTTGATAAGACCGTGCTTGATACGGTCTATTAAAATGTTTAGCACGGTGAGCTTGGGCCGTGCCCACCTCTGCTCAAAAGTAGCTGGTGCGGTGGCTGCCTTATATCTTGCCTCGGTGGCTGCCTTATCTCTTGCCTCACCCTTCCTTAATAGAAATGAAAGTTGGCACAGGGCCCTACCAAATGAAGAACAAATTCACAATGAAAGGCATTACTCTCAGCGTTCAAAATAAACCCAACTTGAGCTAGGGGGCATTTTTGGCTAGGTGCTTCGAGTTCTTTGGAATTTGAGTCGTCCTTAGTCGACATAGAGCCTCCCAAGGTTGTCAATTTCGTTTCGGATTATGTTTTGGTTTAGCTTATGAAACGAAATATTTCGGTATCGGACCGTTTCGGTGCTTCGTTTCGGAATATATATATATATAATACAAATTTATTCATAATTCATATTCTTTATAAATAATAATAACAACATCAAAATAAAGAGTTTAAGTTTTAAGAGTTTGATATATATATATATATATATATATATATATATATATATATATATATATATATATATATAATAAAAATTGATTCATAATTCATATTCTTCATAAATATAACAATATAAAATAAGAGTTTGAGTTTTTAAGAGATGCGGTCGTGGGGATAGGGTAACTAAATTTTTTTTTGTTATTATAAATATATATATTAAAATGGGGATAGGATAACTAGGATTTTTTTTGATATTATATATATATATTTTAAAATGGTTCTGAAAGGTTTAATAATTCATAAATTGGTCTACAAAACATATTTTACCGAAATGGCCGAAACATATCGAAACGGTCGAAAACGGCCGAAATATGCCGAAACGCATCGAAACGACCGAAAAATCTTCCGAAACGAAACGTAATACTTATCTTTTCGGATAAGCTACCGAAACGAAACGTCTCGGCCGAAACGGCCGAAACGAAATGAAATTGACAACTTTGGAGCCTCCTCTTCAGGAATTTGGAGGGGAACTTTGTTTGACTTCACATTGGGTTCCATCCAAGCGCCATTGAACGACTTCTACCCACCTTAAGCCGGAGTCTAAAAACAGTACCTATTCTTTCATTTGTAGATGAAAGAAAGGTTCTCAATAAAAATTTTTCTAGCCAACCAACACAAGATGCTTCCTCGGAAGCATAGATGAAATCAGGTTGAACCATTGAGCTGTAATAGAAAGCACCTTTCTTGGAGTAGTTGGAACCAACAGAGAACCTGCCTTAGCCCTCTTGTGCTTGAGCCTTACTGCAATCTCTTGATTTATGGCACCTCTGCAAAAACAAGATATATTAGAAAATTTAGCCATTAAATTAAGAATAAAATCATAAGGCATTACTCTTAATTAGCATTCGAGCTAATTAAGCTCAGCTCGAACTAGGGCATCCTCGGCCAAGAGCTTTGAGTTCTTCGGAGGTTGAGTCATGCTTGGTCGACATAGAGCCTCTTCTTTGAGAATTTGAAGGGAAACTTTGTTTGATTTTAGGTTGGATTCTATCCAAGCATCGTTAAACAATCACCCACCTTAAGGTTATATTTGAAATAGGGGATAAGAAGAGATATTATCCCCAAAAGCTATAACTAGACAGAATAATTTTTCTGAACTTATTCCCTAGAAACCCCAGTAATAACTAGAGTTATCCCTTGATGGTAAAGCTGTTATTTAAAAAAAAGGTGATTATCTCTTGAGCTATTTTTTAAATAAATGCTATCCTGTACACTTATCCAGATATAATTTTTATGAATCAAATACCACCTAAGTCGAAGTTTTAAAAAAAAAAAGTACCTATTTTTTCATATAAAGATGAAAAAGGATTCCCAGTAAAAATTTTTCTAGCATGTAAAGTTACCCTTCTTCCTGAGGATGAACTTTGAGAGAAAAAACAACCTGAAACAAACCCAACATCGGGTTCATTCCAAGCTATGAAGCCCAAACTAAAAAATTAATTAGTAATTGCTAGAAGCTCGGTAGCACCTGCGTTGGCATATGGTACAAGTTCAAAATAATTACAATGAATGAGAGGACCGGCAAACAAAGTGCTACCTTGAAGGAATCCTCGTACAAACCCAAACAACCCCTTCTAAAGTTGGTTGCCCTCCCCTCATGCCCGAAAGCTAATAACCAGAAGACTCTGGGATGAAATAAACCTTCCAAATCTATTCCAGGTCGGCCTCCATCAAAAAGCTGACTTTTGGTGGACACTGCCTCGTTCTCCTCTCTCAAACCTAACGTCAAAGGCTCTTACAATATATTTATATGATCTCAAGGAAAACAAAACATAGACCAAAATGAAAAGAGACCAATTGTGATGGTTACAGACCTCACAACCTTCATTCATGACCTAAACTCTATAGGAATGGAAGCAAGAGTGATGAAAACAACAAATGATCCAAACGAATACTCTTTCTTCTTGCTCTATGGCCATGGAGTTCTGTTACATGTACTCGATGTCTGCATAGATAACGAAAGAGACAGCTCAAAAGTCAAGCACCGCCTAGTCTTCTCTCTTTCAAAATTTGTGCATGCAAGATCATAGATCAGATTGAACAAACGGTTAATACTCAACCACCTTGGTCATCAATGAAGAGTGGATCGTCATCTTTCTAACCTTGGAGCATAGCACGCATTCGACCAGCCCCAAGTCGTGTGGAGATGCGGAAGCGAGATGATATCCCTGCTGAAATTCTGCAGCAGAATTTTGGATCTTGATCTTGGTAATCTTCCCAGATTGATTAGCAACTAGGATTTTTCTTGGTTTCTTGCGCCCCAAGATTGTAAGAGAGGGTCGTGGCCTCTCTTCTTCCTCACGTGAACCTTCAGATCTGATCCAGAAAATCAAGAGACGTTGCCCAAGAAGAAGGTGCTGCTAGGGTTTCTTCCTTCTCCTTTTTTGAGAGAGGTTCCAAGAAGATGGCTAGGGCAGAGATGGCAGCAATAAAACCCTAGAAACCTAGGGCATCTATATGTGAGAAAGAGAGGAGGAGGAAGAGAAGGGATAGCTTATTCTAGGAGAAAAGGGTTTCTTTCATTCATCTATAATCATCATCGTTACATGACTATATATAACCCGTCCCCATGACGGCCACCAAAATAAAACCAGCACCACACATGAACCGGTGCCTTATTATATGGATAATAAACCCTAAAAAACTCCCTTGGACCAACCCACACCTTGGGCCCAAACCCAGCCCAATGATAGACTAGCCCCCTCAAGACCCAACAACCTGGGCCTTAACCCTGTGGAGCCTACAAACCTCCACCCTAGGATTTAAGCTTTGGAGTACCACACCAGGCTCTACAATCTCCACCTTGGTGCTTCAAAGCTGCTGAAAAATCTGCACATTCCCTCAGACCCATCAGTGTCACACATGAGAGAAAGCTATCCCGTGGAAGAGTCTTCGTAAGTGCATCTGCCTGGTTCTTCTTTGTATGAACTTTTACCAGCTCCACTTCACCTTCTTCCACCAATTCTCTGATCCTGTGATACCTCACATCTATATGCTTTGTGCGTGCATGATAGATTGGGTTCTGAGCCAACTGCAGGGCACTCTGACTATCACTGTGTAACAATACTGTACCCTGCTTCACCCCCATTTCCATGATGAGTCTCTTCAACCAAAGAGCCTCCTTGGCAGCCTCTGTAATCCCTATATACTCAGCTTCTGTTGTAGACAAAGCTGTAATAGGTTGAAGGGTTGATCTCCAAGAAATTAATCCACCATACATGCTGAACACATACCCTGTGGTAGACCTTCTTGTATCCAGATCACCTGCAAAATTTGCATCCACAAATCCTTCCAATGGACCTAATGACTTACTTGGGATATTAGATTTCTCCTTAGATCCATCTTGCTGCCCAAAAATTAGACCAAGTCCACGAGTTCCCTGAAGGTACCTCAAAATCCACTTGAGTGCCTTCCAGTGCTCCTTCCCTGGGTTCGCCATGAATCTGCTCACCTGGCTCACTGCATATGCTATGTCAGGCCTGCAACACACCATAGCATACATAATGCTGCCCACGGCACTGGCATATGGAACTCTCTCCATGTACTCTTTCTCTTCATCTGTCTGGGGGTTCTGTAACTTAGAAAGAGACATGTGACTAGCCAAAGGTGTTCCAACTGGTTTGGCCTTATCCATCCCAAACCTCTCCAACACCTTGTGAATATATCCACCCAATGACAAGTGTAGAATTCCCTTGGTCCTATCTCTGTAAATTTCCATCCCAAGTATCTTCCTAGCTGACCCCAAATCCTTCATTTCAAATTCTGTTGATAATGCATATTTCAGTCATTCACTGCTTCAACACTCCTGCTGGCAATGAGCATATCATCCACATACAGAAGGAGATACAGTGCATCATCCTCATCCACATCTTTCACATAGACACAAGTATCATGTTCACATCTAGAAAATCCAAGGCCCAAAATAAAAGTGTCAAACCTTTTGTACCACTGACGGGGTGACTGCTTCAAACCATAGAGCGATTTCTTTAGTAGACACACTTTTTCTTCCAATCCAGATTCCTTGAAACCCTCTGGTTGCTTCATGTATATCCTCTCCTCTAGACTCCCATGTAAGAAAGCCGTCTTCACGTCCATCTGCTGCAACTCCATACCATGTTGTGCTACGAGAGATAACAACACACGAATTGAAGCATGACGTACCACTGGAGAGAATACCTCTGTGTAGTCCACTCCCTCTCTCTGTGAGAACCCCTTAGCAACAAGCCTTGCTTTGTATCTGACTCCACCTTGCTCTGAAGGTGCCTCCTTCTTTGTGAACACCCATTTTGAACCAATGGCCCGAGCATCTCTAGGTAGATCCACTAGCTGCCATGTCTTGTTCTTTTCCAGGGACTCCATCTCCTCCATCATGGCCTGCATCCATGAGTCTCTTTCTGAACTTTCCATGGCTTCTTGGAAGGTCTCTGGATCTTCATTTGCAGTGATTAGAGCATAGGAAATCATGTCATCAATGCGATACCGAGCAGGTTTGATGATGGTACGCTTTGCCTTGTGTAGTGCCACACCCCTTTGATCATCTCTCAAAGCTGAAGTGTGTGACTCCACCTGCACCTCCTTTTGGATTGATGGCTCTTCTGGCTGATCCTTTACATGTATTGGAACATTCATACCAAACTCCACCTCAAAAGAAGCATGTTTTGAAGTAGAAGTAGAAGGTACATCACCTGTCAGCCAATGCTGTCCACTGCTGTCCTGTTCAGCCTTTTCAGCTCCATCTGCAATCTCTGACCTCTTCAAGATGCTCTTCTCATCAAAAATAATGTCTCTACTGATGATACACTTCTGTGAATCTGAACTCCATAGCAAATAGCCTTTAACTCCCTGTGGATACCCGATGAAGATCAGCCTTTGTGATTTTGGGTCCAGCTTGCTCCTTTCAGTTGCCTCCACATGTGCATAGGCTGGGCAACCAAAAATCCTTAGGTGTCCAAGCTCCACCTTCTTCCCACTCCAGATCTCCTCTGGAATGCCTCCATCAAGTTTTCTATTAGGGGACCTGTTAACAAGAAAACCAGAGAACATAATTGCATCACCCCAAAAGACCTTGGGCAGTGATGCCTGCAGCCTCAAACTCCTAGCCTTCTCTGTCAATGTACGATTCATCCTCTCTGCCACACCATTCTGCTGGGGAGTCATCCTCACTGTGTAATGGCGTTGGATCCCATTTTCCTCACAGTAGCTTCTGAATTCATTGCTTGTATACTCCCCTCCATTGTCAGATCTCAAACACTTCACTGGTTTTCCTGTCTCCTTTTCAACACCAACTCTCCAAGCTTTAAACCGGGCAAATACCTCTGATTTTTCTCTTATCAGATATACCCATACCTTCCTGGAGTAGTCATCAATGAAGGTAAAAAATACTTAGCCCCACCTCTGGCTGACACAGGGGCCGGTCCCCATACATCTGAGTGAACTAGTTCCAGAATACCTTCACTCTGCTTGGAACTGCTGGCAAATCTCACCCTATGTTGTTTGCCATAAATACAGGGCTCACAGATGTCATTGTCCTCCTTCTTAAGTACTGGAATCAGACCTCTTTTGCTGAGTTCTATAAGCCCTTTATCACTCATGTGTCCCATTCGATAGTGCCACAGTTTATAGACCAACTGTTCCTCCTGTGCCGCTGCTAGCACCTCTGCACCATCTATGGCCACTGAGCCTTCCATCTGATAGAGATTATTTTCCAACCTTCTCCCTTTCATCACCACTAATGCACCCTTGGTTATCCTCAAACATCCACTCCCCGGCTGGCTTCCAAAAGCATACCCATGCTTCTCCAGGTAGCCCAAAGAAATTAGATTCTTCTTCAACTCGGGACATGTTTGACATTGGTAAAGTCCTTATAACCCCATCATACATCCTCACCCTTATGCTTCCAACTCCAGCAACCTTACAAGGATGATTATCACCAAGGCATACACTCCCTCCATCAGATTCTTCATAAGTTGCAAACCACTCCCTATGCGAAGTATAATGGTGAGAACATGCTGAGTCAAGTGTCCAACAACTATCACACTTCTTGGTCCCATCTGAAACTACCAGTACATCATCTTCACTGTCTTCAGATGAATTTGCACCACCATTGCTGGTTGAACCTCCCTTGGAAATGCCCTTCCCCTTCTCATTCTTCAGAAGTGGGCAATTTCTCTTCAGGTGACCAATCTGATGACACTTGTAACACTTCCATGCTTTCTGCTTGCCCCGAGACTTAGATCTGCCTTTGGACTTGCCTCTAACCTTTTCCCAGGGTCTTCCTTGCCTCTCATTCACAGCAAGTACCTCTGTGTTAGAGTTTCCCATGCGAATCTTTTCTCTTTGCTGGTTTGATCTCAGCACCCCCACAACCTCTTCATAATTCAGGGTCTCCTTCCCATACACCAAGGTTGTAATCAGACCATCATAGGAACTGGGTAGCGAACACAACAAGATGAGGGTCTTGTCTTCTTCATCAATTTTCACATCAAGGCTCATCACCTCTGAGCACACTTGATTGAATTTCTGAATATGGGCCACAAGATCTCCTCCCTCAGGCATTCTCAAGCTGTACAACTGTTTCTTCAACCACAACTTGTTTGTCATGCTCTTTCCCATGTAAGTGTTCTCTAAAGTTTCCCAGAGCCCCCTTGCCGTGGTCTGCGTGCAAATCTCCGGCAAGACTTGATCAGCCAAGCACATCCTGATTGTGCTAAATGCAATCTCCTCTAACTCCTCCCAATCCTCACGACTTACATTATCCGGTCTTTGTTTCACCAAGACCTTATAAATCCTTTGCTGTACCAATAAATCCTTCACCCTTTGCTGCCATAGGGTGAAGTTTCCCTTGCCATCATACTTTTCAAAATCGAATTTAAAGCTACTAGATGCCATATCCAACCAAGAAACAATGCACACAACAAAAACAGAAAATTAAACTTGCTGCAGAAATTTCTGGTTTGATATCTTACCAAGAAACGCCCAAGATCCAATCTTTTCTCCACCAAATCACCGAGGCTCTGATACCAAATGAAGAGTGGATCGTCCTCTTTCTAACCTTGGAGCATAGCACGCATTCGACAGCCCCAAGTCGTGTGGAGATGCGGAAGCGAGATGATATCCCTGCTAAAATTCTGCAGCAGAATTTTGGATCTTGATCTTGGTAATCTTCCCAGATTGATTAGCAACTAGGATTTTCCTTGGTTTCTTGTGCCCCAAGATTGTAAGAGAGGGTCGTGGCCTCTCTTCTTCCTCACGTGAACCTTCAGATCTGATCCAGAAAATCAAGAGACGTTGCCCAAGAAGAAGGTGCTGCTAGGGTTTCTTCCTTCTCCTTCTTTGAGAGAGGCGGTTCCAAGAAGATGGCTAGGGCAGAGATGGCAGCAATAAAACCCTAGAAACCTAGGGCATCTATATGTGAGAAAGAGAGGAGGAGGAAGAGAAGGGATAGCTTATTCTAGGAAGAAAAGGGTTTCTTTCATTCATCTATAATCATCATCGTTACATGACTATATATAACCCGTCCCCATGACGGCCACCAAAATAAAACCAGCACCACACATGAACCGGTGCCTTATTATATGGATAATAAACCCTAAAAAACTCCCTTGGACCAACCCACACCTTGGGCCCAAACCCAGCCCAATAATAGACTAGCCCCTCAAGACCCAACAACCTGGGCCTTAACCCTGTGGAGCCTACAAACCTCCACCCTAGGATTTAAGCTTTGGAGTACCACACTAGGCTCTACAATCAAGTTATACATAGCTCAAATATTTCAACCACATTGTAATTGTTGATTCGATGTGCCATAGGTCAACTCTCGTTGGAACTTTTGATGAGTTATCTCCAAAGACAAGCTACGAGACTAATCCCAGCAAGGTGAAAGAGCACAACAATTTATTTTCATGACCAAGCCAAGCTTGGCTATCGAATATGGGGGGCATCATGTTGTGGGATAACTTGTCTTGGACTATACCAATGTAGCAAGACTGCTGATATGGTGCAACATCTATCACTTACGATGATGAATACTCAATCTCCTCCTTTGACGTAGTTGACATACCTGAAGTAGTCCACATCTTCTATCATGATCCTGAAGATTTCACCAATCCTCAAGCCACGCTCCTCTCCACCTAATGGATTAACATATGTGGAGCCCTAAGTGATTACTCCAGAGTGGGTCTCTCCTTTGCTTTATTTAATCGGGATAGTCTCCTTTTCTCCTAAGGACGTCCATAAATACTGCCAACAACATATGTAACAACTCAGGCCTGCAACATCCACGAATCCGTTTCGTTACAAAAAAGCAAGACGAACAAGGTCCACATCAACTTAGGTCATCACAGCCCAAAAAGGGATCCAATTGGTACTTGTCTATCTTCCTTAACTGGTTATAAACATTGAGAGGGGCATTACAATCCACACAACCCAAAAAGGAGTGTCCACATGTTCTCAAAAGGTAGCTCCTATCCCCATGGATGTAGCATTTTGTCCTGTGTGACACTTAGCTCCTGCACTTCTGGCTAGTGCGTGGCTTTGATACCATATTGTAACGATTCGGGCCCAAAGCCCGTAGCATCCACGAACCCGTTTCGTTAAAAAAGCAAGACGGAAGGTCCACCATCCAGCCTAAAAGGAATCCAATTGATACTTGTCCATCTTCTTTAACTGGTTATAAACCATCCAACCAACTCTCGATATTTTGGAAGGAGCATGACAACATCCAAGTGAAAACAGTTTTTCAACCTTTTTGAACCTCTTAATCTTCCTCTCGGTCTTGTCTCGAGGTAGAAGAGATTGCTCTATCGATCCAACTGAACCTAAAAGTTCTCACATGAGGACACTCTAAGCTTACCACTTCATCACCTCAGCTAACTTAATTATTAGAGGGGTTTCTCTCAAAGAAAACTCTGGGACCCTATAACAACCTCTTTCTATATTCAGGTCATCGATCAAAAGAGTAGGATGGATAAGTAGTTTGTAGATTTCATTCTGACCTCAGTTTTTATAAAATCCTAATTTTTAATACATTATGAATTTCTCTCTTTGAGATTTTTCTTTTGAAATAAGAATTGAGAATATATATGTGTGTTAAAAGGGATTACCTCATGCAGAGGTGCTATCCTTGTACTTTAAATAAGATCAATGGTGGGCATCAAGCTTAGACCGTCAGTAGTTTTACTTTTATTTTGTGACTTTTTTTTAATTATAAACAAAAATTGTTCATTGGAATATATAAAAAATGGCGGTTGAAAATATTGTATGAAATAAAATGTCATAATATTTTTTTATCCAAAATAAAATTTAGTTAAATTTTTTCAATTTATCAAGCTAAATCATGAATAGGAACAAACCAATAAATTCCAAACGTACCTATGGAAATTGCAGATTGAAATGCCTTTGGAACTGCTGGACTTTGACAGCTTGCTAGCTAAAACTATGGTTTAGGCTTTGATTTCAAGTTGTTGTCGAAGCCATGAATGTTCTTGCTCTATTTAAAATTATGTGCCATGTTTGACTCGTTGAATGAGATTGAAATGGTATAAGATTGCTATCTAATTTTATAGAACTCGATAACACATGGGAGTCCATCAGTTTGCTAATGCCGCATTTTTATGTATACGAAGCTGTTAAAATGATGGGTTCCATGTTGTAAAATTATTGTTTCTATGTTTCAAACATTGGATTGAAAATCCAATCCTATTTCATCCATCATATCAAACATGGCCTAATGGAGGAAAGAAGCTGGATGGTTCCCACCTTCCACCCTACTAAGGTGGCATTAGATTCAGTTGCAAACTTGGTTGCAGAGATTCTTCTTGTACCTGCTTTAAAATAACTCTCTTACCTGTTTTTGGTCTAAATCGCAGCACGCTGTGTTTCCTTGCTGCATTATTCTCCCTCTTGATTCGTTAGACTATTCAATCATTGATTGGCCTCAGTAGCATGGACCTTCTGATCCACCAAATACGCTTGATTGGGGGTGCCCTATACGGTTACGTTTGAAGAACTGTTCAAAATGGCACCAACTACATGTCCAAAAAAATAAAAAATAAAAAATAAAAAAAGAAGGATTGTCGGGAAGCTGCAAGGACCAACCTAGCCTGCTTAATTTTGGGACCGACCGGTTCAAACTGGCACCAACTACATGTCAAAAAGGCATGTCAACGGAGAAGTTTAGAGATGGGCATTGAGCCAGACTACGGGCCGTATTTAGTACGATCCGCTTGCTATAGTAGCGGACCATGCCGGATTCAAAAATTTTAGCTCGCAAATCAAGCCCGACATGGCCCATTAGGGCCTGGGCTGAGATGACCCACAAGGGCCAGGCCCGGCACGGTCTATAAGGGCTTGAGCTGAGCCATGGGCCAGGCACGACCCACAAGGGCCTGGATCAGGCCAGGCACGGCCCGTTCCTCTTAATAAATTTTTTATTTATAAAAATATTTTTTAATAAATTAAAAAAATATTGAAAACTAAGGATTTATTACTATAAAGCCACCATAATGGTAGGGGGTTTAGCATAGACACCTACCTGTTTATTAATTTAAAATTAAAATGGTACATGAAGGAAGGGGGGCTAGCCTGACCTCTAGAATAAAATAAGAAAGGAGAAAAAAATAGAGATGACTCACTTTAACAATTAAAAAAATAAAAATATATAATTATAAAAATAGAGATGACTCACTCATCCGTAGTGTTTCTATTATCATCATCTTCGCTAGATAAGTCATATCCATCTTTATCTTGAAGTCTTGCCTCAGCATCCAACCAATCTTCAAAGCAGAGAATCATCTCAATAATGTCACCGGTCATCCTACTTCTCTTTTCGTTAAGAACACGCTGACCTGCACTAAAAATGGATTCCGATGCTACTATGGATATCGGCACAGATAAAATATCGCATGCAATGGTAGACATAATATGATATTAATTTTTAACACTTCCACCAAGCTAATACATCTAAATTCTCTATTTGATTTTCATCATATGCAAAATGAAGATCATTTCATAAATAAATTTTGGTTCACTTCTTAAAGATGAAGAAGATGAAAATGAACTTGAAGCATGTGTATATTTTCGTTTTGCAATGAATGAAAAAATAGATGATGAACGAGAACTAGAAGAAGAAACAAAGCTTTGTGCGGGTAATCTAGATCCACGAATTTTTTCATCGTATAAAGCATAAATATCATAAAGAAGTTGTGTTACCTTAATTTTAGCAGGTTCAGGATCTTGAATCATATTTTCACAATATGCATCAAGTAAAATTAGTATGCCACTCAATTTAACTCTTGGATCAAATACAGCAGCTAAGTTATGCATATGATATATCTTGTCCCAATATTCATTCCATTTCGATTCCATTTGTTCAATAATAGGTATTAAAATATCATCATATCTATGTTCAGTAAATTTTGACTAATTATATATGCTTATTGTAAATATGAATATGAAGTTGGATAATAAATACCAGAAAGAACATTAGTAGCATTATAAAACTAACAAAAAAATCTTTCAAAATTTTACCTTTATTCCAATCAGTCAATGTAAAGCTTAATCCACGATCATTAATATATGCACTTAATAAGTTTTTATATGGGCATGCATCATGTATCATGCTATATGTTGAGTTTCAATGAATAATTACATCAAGTTTAAATTTTTTAAAACGTTTACTATGATCTATACATAGTTGCTTAAATTCTTGAAGTCTTGATCTTGAAGCATGAATAAAAGAAACTGTATTTCTAATTTTTAAAATAATATCTTGAATCATGCCCATGCAAGCTTGAACAGAAAGATTTAAGATATGACATGCACATCTAATATGCAATAAATTTGCATTTAACATGAGATGTAATGAGTCCTTCAATAATGCAACAGTCAAATTATTATTAGATGCATTATCAAAAGTAATAGATATGATTTTATCATTAATATTATATGAGCATGCAGTTTGATAAATGACATTTGAAATTTATTACTCAGACTGTAAAAAATCAAAAGCATGAAAAGCAAGAATATGTTTATTTAATTATTAATTATTATCAATATAATGAGTAGTAATAGTAATAAAACAATTACTACCTAAAGATGCTGACCAAATATCAGAAGTTAAAGAAACTTTTGCATTAAAAATAGAGAGTGTTTCAATTAAACTTTGTCTCATTGCTAAAAAGTTAGTCATAGCTACTCTTCTAAATGTACGCCTACTAGTTCTTCTGTAAGCATATTGTAGGGATAATTCTATATATATTTTAAAATTAAAAGATTCACATAAACTAAAAGGTAATTCATCCTTAACTATTTACCTTACAAGTAATTTTTTTTATTTTCATGATTATATATAAAATTACCTACAAGTGATTACCTTGTATATTAAGGGTACTTTGAAGACGAGAATCATGCATCCTATGACTCTCTTGATATCTTTTTAAATAGCATGTTCCTCCACTACTACTACAACTATAAAGTTTGGCACATTTTCTACATTTTGCTTTCAAGACTCCATCAACTATAATTCTATCAAATTCATTCCATACATTATTAGTCCTCTTACGAGATGATGTTTGACCTTCACTCGGTTCACTGGTTCTATAGGAAACTTGGGGATTAGTTTCTCTCCCTTAGAAATAGGGAGCATGCCAAAATGACTTTCATTATAAGATGTCATATCTAAATTGATGAATACAAAAAATAAAAACTAACCATAAGGAGGAATTGAGTAAAGGACCGGTGGTGGAGCCAAGATTTGTGAACTTTCCCTTGTGCTCTTGCCTCTTGTACTTCTAACTTCTCAACAAGAACCTTCTCTTATGTAGCACTTAAATACTTGCTAAATGCAAACTAAAAATTAAATTGCTAGAAGCCTAAAGCACTTGTTAGAAAAGAGAAATAGTAGTAGTAGAGAAGGAGAGAAGAGTTAGTTTGGTGTAGTAAAAATGAGGGAGAAAAGGGGTATTTATAGGACTTCAATTTTTTTTTTTTCAAAAATACCCTTCAATTTAGCCGTTTTATGGCTGTTGAAGGGGTTAAAAGGATAATTTGCCCTCAACTAGCCATTTCTAGCCATTTTATAATGGCTAGAAATGGGTCATGCCAGGCATGGCCCAAGAGTGGATCATGCCCGGCACGGCCCGTCCCAAAATGGGCCATGGGCCGTGCCGGGCACGGATTTAGATTAAATGGGATGTGCCCAGTATGGCCATTTAGTAATAGGCTGTGCTAGGCACGATCCATTTAATCTGTGGCCCGGTGGGCTTGGGCCGGGCCTAGGGGTGCAACTCGGGCTCATGGAACTCGGGTTTCCCTCAACCCTAACCCTAACCCTATTTGTAAAACCTCAACCCTAACCCTAACCCTAACCCTATTTGTAAAACCTCAACCCTAACCCTATTTTTAAAATTCGGGTTCGGGTTGAGTTTCGGGTTGAAATTCGGGTTGGTGAAAAAAAAAAAAGTTCACAACATAGTCCAATCAATTTTTGTAACATAGTTCACAACATTACTCCTGCTCGATATAATTCATGAAAATGTTGCAATGAGGAATCCCTTGTAAATGCTTATGAACTTGGCAGCGAACGCTATCAAACACATTGTTGAAGAGAAGACAATACAAGAAGTTGTAGAAGGAACTTAAAAAAGTTTATAATAAATTCATATGCACCTGGTCTAACATAAACATCAGGGCGTCATGCAGCACAAGCAAAAGAATGCCAGCACTTAAATCACTGAAAACAAAAATGACATCGTGGATGCGTTTGAAAACAATTGCTCAAATAAAATCTACAAATAATGGCTTTAAGCATCAGAATACAATGGAGCAATTTTTTATATTCCAAAAGCCAGCTCCAGATTTTTATCATTCTATCTTGTTCACTAGACCTCAAAGCATTCATCACTGTCGACTCAGCCCCTGCGCAGCCACAGGCCTCATCACTGTCGACTCCTCCAACACAGCCTACTGAAATGGCACAAAGCAATAGAAATTAAGTAGAGCTCACATCAATGCCCAATTAAATAAAGATGGAAGAACTTACATGTCCTGAGCTTAGCCCATGAAATTTTTATCAAAAATACATTTAAGAAAGAAAACACATTTGAGAATACAGCTAACACCTCCAATATATTAATCTTTTAGTGAAATAGGAGGTAGAGAGGAGGAAGTCATTGCAATACTTTCAGCTTCCTCTGAAAAAAATAACAAACATGAGTCAAACATTGCATTGAAAGAATGATAAATAATTTAAAATATAATAATATACATTTTACCTTTTGCACATTTATCCAAATGATCGATGAGTTCTTCATATTCTGGATCCTTTGGTGCAGCTCTTAACCAATCTTGAGTACAAATCAAACACTCAACCAATATTGGTGTCAAAGAACTACGATATTGGTCAAGAACACGGCCTCCCGCGCTAAATGCAGATTCAGATGCCACTGTAGAAACAGGAATAGCCAAAATATATCTTGCCATACATGCTAATGTTTTGTATTTTGTAGCAGTAGACCACCATGCCAAAATATCAAATGGTTCTACAGCCCTCTCTTGAGGATCTTTTAGGTAGGCATCAACTTCAGACATGCTACAATCAAAACTACTCTGCTCTTTTTCACGAATGTACTCCTCATATTTCTTATCATTAATAGCAGTCATGGAAGAAGCAAATGTTGAAACACTCCCTTGAGATGAAGAGCATGCAGAAGAAGCCTCAACTTTATACATTTCATACAACACAAACATTTTATCATACACCTTTCTTGCTATTGCAGAAGCATCATCAATTGAAAGAACTCTTTTAAGGCACCAATATAAATAATCTAACTTGTATCGTGAATCCAAGACAAAAGCAATAAGCAAATAGATATTAAACTTATCAACAGAACCCCAATACTTACGAAGCTTCTCCTTCATTTTGTTGCACATACGAAGAAGGAGAGGGTCAGTTTGCACAGCTGAAAACGAATTTAATGCATCTTGGATCTTGTCAACATAACAAAAATGTAGGGATGAAGTGACATACTTGGTACCCGACAACATCTCAGTAGTTTCAAAAAATATGCCCAAGAAGTCACAAAGTACTCTAGCATAATTCCAATCCTCTTCAAAAGGAGGAGTGGTACTTCTAAAGGCATCACTATCAGATGCAAGACGCTTGAAAGCCTTCTCAAAAGGTAAAGCATGCTTCAACATAAGGTATGTCGAATTCCAACGTGTTGACACATCCAAACACAAAGACATTTTGATTGAAATTCTAACCATTTCAAATGATCTTTCAAATGCTTGTTCTCTACTAGGAGAACTCTTTATCCACTTTATACTGTTACGAATACGAGCTATGCAATCTTTAATTTCATCTGTTCCCCCTCTCACAACCAAGTTTAAAATGTGTGCAATACAACGAACATGTAACAAATCACCATCCCCAAGCAAACCATCTTTCATTCTTAAATTTGTTTGCAAAGTGTTTAATGCAACATCATTAGATGATGCATTATCAACAGTAACAGTACAAACTTGTTTGATTTTCAAGCATCTAAACAAGATTCAATTGCAGAAGAGATAGCTTCACCAGTATGTGGCGAAGGAAGAATACAAAAATTGATGATATGCTTATGAAGCTTCCAAGAAGAGTCCACAAAGTGAGCAGTCAAACATAAATACCCAATATTCTGATTTGAAGTCCATAAATCTGTTGTCAAGCTTACCCGATGAATGCTTTCCTGAAACAACTTTTGCAATTTAACCCTCTCTAACTTGTATATTTTGTAAACTTCTTTAACAATGGTGGTTCTTGAAATATTCTTGATAAGTGGCTGCACAACTTTACAAAATTCTCTAAACCCTTCTTTCTCCACAAATTTGAATGGCAATTCATCAAGGATAATCATTCGTGCCATTGCTCTTTTGCAAGCCTCTTGGTCAAATTTCTAATTCGATAAATTGCCACTACTATCAAATGATGTTGTTGTGAATGACAATATTAGTTGACCCTTAGATCTTTTGGTTGTATTGCATTTGCATAAACTTAAGTGTCTTGTTAATGTGCTTGTCCCTTGAGTGCTTGGACACTTGAGTTTAATTTTACAATACTTACAAATAGCATACTCTACTTTCCCCTCGTTATCACATATCCTTTCAAAATCAGCCCAGACTGGTGATGAAATTTTGTATGCTTTTTCTTTTTACTCAAAGGAATATTTGCATCTGAACCTTCTGTAGGATCCATGGTATTTGAAGATGTTGATGTTGGAACACTTTTAATTGGCTCACTAATAATCTCTTCCTCTACATCAATTTCTTGCCCAACATTTATATCCTCCATATTTGACAACCTAAAAACAATTTTCAAAGTAGTTGACGGTCTTAAAAATAATTTTCAAACTAAACATAAAATTACTTGAATAGCCAAAACAAATAAACATATTGAATAGCCATTTTCCACATTCAAGACCAGCAAAATCAAGAGGTGAACTCACTTAGAACATGGAGATATGCAAAATAACATGAATGTATTACTGGCAACATGAGGAAAACAAATAATTGAAGAATGTAAACTATGTAGTTTTAGTTTACCAGATTAAATGTAAGACTGAACGCAAGGAAAAATCAGAATGACTAGGTAATTATCATTGCATGAATGTATCAAGCAAGCGATGCACCATGGTCCACCAACTATCATGAGATTTAACATAATCATACTATTAAGGTATATGAATGACTGTATTGAAGCACAAACTGAGACAGCTAATCCATGGGGACCAACTTGCCTACATGTCAGGAAGTCAAAATCAAGAATCTTTTACTTCTTGCTTAATTAGCACTTCCATTGTAAGGATGACATTGAATTTGTTAAACCATGATAGATTCATATTTGAGATATGAATAGTAACTCATGGCCCAGCATATACCTGCTCATTATGGAACTACATGAGCCTACATTCTATCAATTACATATGTAATTTTCCTTACTGTTTTTGTATATCAAGATACAACATAGAAATATTTAAATGGAACAGAGAAGATAAGAAGGAAGCTTAGTGAAATTTCTCCAGCAACCAGATCTTCTAAAGGATCCCAATTTTGTTCAACAGCATCACGTTTAGTAGAAAATTACGAATTTTAAGCACCACATCATCAACCACCGTAGTGATTAAATTGCATGAATGTTAAAATTACTTGAATAGCCAGAACAAATAAACACCCTAGCATGATTGGGATTAGGCCGAACTGCATCTAACACCCATCCAGGTGTGAAATCAATCGGAAAACCCTCGCCCGGAAGCTGCCTAGCGCTGTGCCTCTTCTCCATTCACGGCCGTGCGGTTCGGCCGTTGTTCTTCTTGGTTAGACCGATCATTGGTGATGGTGGCCACCGCTGGTGGTTGTATTTTTGAGATCGGAACATCTCACGGATTCACGATGGGAAGAAAATAAAAAGCAAATAAATAAAAATAAAAAAATACCTAGATTTCGTTGCTCGCAGTCGCCGGTGACGATCGAAAATATCTGGTAGCTCCTAGCCTCCTAGGTGGAAATATCCGACGAAGCCATCACGAAGGCGACCGACGGCGACGAATGGGAGGCGGGACACGGAGAAGACGGGAGCTAGGGTTGAGAAATCTGAAAGAGGGCAAGCGGGCGAGCGGAGCGAGTCGAGCGACCGTCCTAGGTGGAAATATCCGACGAAGCCATCACGAAGGCGACCGACGGCGACGAATGGGAGGCGGGACTCGGAGAAGACGGGAGCTAGGGTTGAGAAATCTGAAAGAGGGCAAGCGGGCGAGCGGAGCGAGTCGATCGACCGTCCTAGGTGGAAATATCCGACGAAGCTCACGAAGGCGACCGACGGGGATGGCTGATGAAGGCGACCGACGGCGACGAATGGGAGGCGCGCGGGACTCGAAGAAGACGGGAGCTAGGGTTGAGAAATGTGAAAGAGCCAAAGAGGAGGGCAAGTGGGCTGCGGGTGACGAGTCGAGCGACCGAGCGAGGCGAGGTAGCTTCGGTTTGTTAAATTTAACGGGTTCAGGTTTTTCCGGGCCGGTTTGACTCCAACCCGAACCCGGACCGATTTTAAATCGGTCCGGGTTAAACCCGGTTATTTCGGGTTCGGGTTGAGCAAAAGTGAGTTTGAGCACTGTTGAAATTCGGGTTTGGCGGGCGGGTTCGGGTTGAACCCGGCCCAAGTTGCACCCCTAGCCGAGCCATACCGGGCATGGCCCAATGTCCAACACTAGGGAAGCTACGAGGACGGGCCTCGCCAGCCTCACGTTGGGACTAACCAACCGGTTGGTTGAGGTGATAAATGCACTTGAAAAAAGTCTTTCTGCATGGCATGCGGTGAAGGAGCATACGTCCCATATACGCAAACACATATTGATTGATTGCGTGCGTATGCGGATCGTATGTATGATATGCAAAAGAATAAAATTATTCTTGGTACGTGCATCTGCATGCGCGCGTGATCAATCAATGTGTGTATCAGTGCACATGGTGCAGGCCGTGCATGCAGTGCATAAAAGAATAAAATTATTTTTGGCACATGCAATTAATCAATGTGTGCGGTGCATACATTCTTACACCACCTGCAGTGCAAGAAGACTTTCTCAATGCCCTCGTTAGAGATGTTAAAGGGGTTGATACCATTCGACTGTGCTCAGCTAGGCCCATGGGCTGATGGGTCAAGCTTGGTCATGTTTGGCCTTTGTGCTAGCCTGCATGCTAGCCTACGTATCAGCCCATGTACTACTAATCCTTATGTCAACTTGTATAATTTTTTAATATTAATTTAAAAATAAATTATAAACGTATCTTTTTATGGATGAGTAAATAGTTGATCCTGTTCTACATCTTCCAATTGTTTGGAAACACATATATAATCTTTAGGTTGCTGGGTCTGATGGGCTAACTTGCCAAACAAATTTTTATTTATTATTTTTTATAATTTTAAAATTATCTTCAATATAAAAAATATCATTGTTTACTAGATTAGAAATTAAAGCTAAATTCTTCTTAAAGAATAATATGAAGCAACTGAAAAACTAAACTTTAAATTCAAACTAATAGTCTTTATAAATTTAACATCAATTTTAATATTATTATTAAGTCTCAGCTTTATCTAAAGCATTATAATTTAAACACAATAAACAAGGAAGTGAGAGAATAATGAACCAAAAATTTATTAGATTGTCTGTCTTAGGTTTGACATTTAATGTCTTTGTCTTTTAATTGTCAAGAAAACTTTGGTTTCACTGGTTTCAATCAATCCACTTATAAGATATTTTTTTTAAAAAAAAATTCTCATAGAATGCAATATATGTTAATATATGGGTAATAAACTAGTCTCAATACCTTATGACTATATTTATCTAGAAAGCTTTCATGCATCACAAACTTTTCTTTGAATAGAAAATACAATATGCTTGTGAGATCTTTCTATATGAAGCAAATCATAAGAATATCCTAGCCTTCAGAAAACTACCCTGTTTGAGCAAGTAGATCCTCTAAGTTAGTGCATCTTCTAGCACAATGCTTCATGTGCAATCCCTAAGATTATAGAACACAATAACCCACTTTGGGTAGGCAATTGTATATTGATATTTAGGATATCGTAACATTAACATATTAAAAAAAAATTACAGGCATCAATAGATGAGCCACTTTGAAAGCCATGCATCTATATTGACATGTAAATTCTTTCAAACTGAAATATCTAATATGCTACAATATACATACTTAATCAGGTGTATGCATATGACTTTTCCATATGAGATACTTAATTCATATATATGTCCTCGAGTCATAAATATTGTATTCAAACCAGAAGTTTTGAATTTAACAAATATTTATTTCATTTTATTTACATATTCTATATATTAAAAATACATAAATTGTTTGCCCTAAGCAGGCAAAACAGGCACATTGCATTTCAACTCTTAGAATACAAAATAATTTACAATCAAATAGAATTTTAGAGTATGGCATAAATTTCAAGAAACAAGTAATTAATAAAAAATAATGCAAAATTAAATCACAAAATATGTATTAAACAATATTGTATCAATTATAGTTTCAAATATGGTAAACCAAGAACCTTCATATGCTAGGTTGGGACATTGATCTAAACCTAGGTCTTGGTCCAAACCAGACGCATGGCAAACGCATAAGCATGCCTAAGCTCAAAACAATGGGCCTTGATCCTAATTAGCCTTAGCCCACAAGAGCCTATTTATATGAGAAAAGTCTTGCTGCACTGAAGGACCGTCTTTCGATGCAGCAAGTGCGTATCGGCCGCGCAGATTGATCGCCCGCATGTGTCAGATCCTTCCGTGCAGCAAGTGTGTTCCAGCGCGCATGCAATGGTTCAATCGGCCTCGTCGCGGACCGCACACATGGGCTTGCAATCCGCGCGGCCAGTGCACGCTTGCTGTACCAAAGGGTAGCGCGGAAAGTCTTTTCCATTTTTCTTAGCCGGACACCTCAAGCTTTCCAAAGTTTATGCTTTTGATTGTGACAAAAAAAAAAGGCTCCTTATGATTGTTCCAATAACAAATTCAAGGCATAAATCTACCTTGAATGAGTTCATCTAATGGGCTCCTGAAGCTGACACACACCACCGGGCAAACCAAAGGTCAGGTCTTCAACACAATTTTCTTTGGGTCAAAAGGACTTTGCTGAGACCAACATCTCTTTCCCTGCCACCTTCGCATTTTCCATTGTTTCTTAGTTCCCAAATATCAGCAGTCATGGCTTCACCTTCCGTATGTCTCCTACAAAGGCACATCCTTGTGATCTAGGCCAATATTTGGGCCTTTTCAATCCCACAAACAATGACGACCAATCAATCACTTGTTGCTATGGAGTTCTACGGGAATCCTGAATTCTTTGATATTAATGACACCATGTCAGCATTGAATGACATTGACCAAATCCCATACTGTGGCTATTCTACCGGTAATGATGGAAAGTTCACTTACCTGCCTTACAAGTGGGGAACCCATGCAAGACTTTGGGTACAATATATTGGTGCAAAAGAGCAACTCAACGTCCATGTCCACAACATTGGATTCAAGGTCAAAAGGCAAATGTTGTGAACATTGAAGACGAAGTCCATGTCCACAACACCAGAATTCCAGGCCAACAAGTGGTGAATCAAGGGATTTCACGGTGAAAGAGAGGTCCAATTTCACCATGTACTGGATCAGCGAACGACGAACAGAGTAGAGAACATCCATGACTAACGGAGTCCCAAGGTCAGTACAAGAGCAAAGATTTTCTTCCCTATTTCTCCAAAGCAAGATGCAATCCGTCCTCTAACTCGTGAAGAAGACGGCCAAGAAGGAAGAGAGCAGAGAATTAGCACACAACGGCCGAAGGCCTTCAAGATCCCAAGAGGGGGATGGAGGCGAAGGGGGATAGAGAATGGAGACGTGAGTGCGGCCGAATGGGACCTTGTAACAGGATAAACAAAAACAGGGGAACTAGCCATGGTCGTGGCCTTTGGGGGAAGAGCATAGCAGGGTCACGAGTTTGGTTTTTTTTTTTTTCTTCTTTCTAATGTTAAATCTAATCCGGTTAAGAAACCCTAAATATGCAAACCAAAAAAACTGAGTAGGGATAAAGAAAAAGAGATGAATTCCTATTTTCATGCTAGGATTATTACACCCAAGTAAATGTTAAGTTTTGAGATCTATATTTGCTATTTATTATTATATATTTGACCATCCATTAGAAACTGTATAATGACTCTTTTTTTGGGGACAATAATAGTGAGGGAAGAGAAATTCCCCATGAATTTTATTTATTTTCTAGAAATCACAATGAGTTTTAAGGGTAAAGAAATTAGAAGAGAGTAGATTACAAAAGCTTTGATGAGAGTTCAAGATTTTGTTGATTTAGAGGTTACCCTCGAGGTAAAAGGGATTATAGTTTTATGGAGGATGGCAGCCATGAAAGATTCTTTTTTTTTTTCTTCTTTTGGAAGATTTTAAATTTCTCTCCTATGATATATTCCACATGTATGCCATAGGCAGCTAATCCCAATATTTCCTCCATATCCCATGCATACACTTTCTTTTCTACTTAGACCAAAGTTGGCTGATACCTGAGGGTAGATAGCTCAATCTATAGCCTTTAGGATCATTCTAAAGAATGAGCATTTGAGTAATAAGTAGTCCACTGACTCAAGATTGGAGCCACGTAATACACGCCAATTACTTACTCTCTATTCTTTCTTCCTGTATGTAGCTTATTTCAAAAAGTCAATCAAAGAAAGAGTTAATCTTTTCAAAGGCACATGCTTTCCACATAATAGTATGGTAGGGATAGATAACGTCACAATAATTGATGAATTTGTAGGAGTCAATAGTATACCTATCATCATGATTGCGCTTTTAGACCGGAATATCATGTGATGCTGATGGATGAATAGCAAAAAGAAAACTTATGAATTGCTCAAATTAAAGGGTTTTTAAATCTAAAAAGGGACCATTCAATCTCACCTTCCACTACTGCTCTATGGTACTAAAATGAGGCTATTGAGAAGTATTTCTTGATAGCATAATTATACAGGTCCTCAAATAGATAAGTAAAAGGAATATGAGTGAGCCAGCAATCTTTCCAGAATATGATATTCTCATATTCAGATCCTTGCATATATTTTTAGCTAACCTATATTTTTAAACATTGAATTTAGAGGGGTGTATCACTTTAGTCCCTGAACTTCAAAGCATTATAAATTTGACCCTGAACTAATTTTTTTTTTTTCTATTTGATCCCTGTCATTAAAAAAAGTAACGACGTACACAACTTGTCTATATGGCATTCCATGTATCCTCCATCTCATCACCACATCAACTGTGCATAAGAAAGAGAAAGAAACTATGAAAGGAGGCTATGGAAGACCCCCCCCCTGGGGTGTTCCCCCTTCCTCCCATGACATGCGTGCTTCCTGGCGGAAGGGGGCCAGAGAAAGCCTTCGCCCCGCGAAGTGCAAGCGATGGAGGGGGAGAAAGCGGCTGTGAAAAGGCCTCGTTCCAGGGGGACTGGCGGGCAGGAGGCCTTCTATGGCCACCTTAAGTTGGGGGGGGGGGGGGGGATCACGTATGTGCCACAGGGATGGGGGCCACGAGGCCTTCCGTGGCCCCTTCCCTTCCCCTCCCAATCGCGTGCATGCCACAGGGCAGGGGACTTCTACTGATCCCTTCTGCCGAGGGCCATGCATGTCAGGGGGGAGGGGGCTTCCTTCTTCTTGGCCACCCCATTTGCGGTGGAAGGCCTTTTGTGCCCCTTCGCGCTTCTCTTTTTCTTTTTTTTTTTTTTTTTTTTATCATACATGGTAGTAAAGTGGAGGATACGTAAAATATCACGTAGTTGCTTACAATGTTATCCTGTTTAACGACAGGGATCCAATAGAAATAAAAAAATAAAGTTCATGATCAATTTTATAATTTTTTAAATTCAAAAATTAAAGTAACGCACCCCTTCAAGTTTAAAGGTTAACAATATAGTTTAGCCAATATTTTATCATACCAGCAGTACTCTTCGTACCTTTGGTATCTCTGTTTGTGTGTGCCCTAACGGTTAAGCACATGTATCATTTATGTACCAACAAGTCAAATATAGTTTATCCTAATTAATATTGTTTGTCATAATTAATCATTTAGCCCATCATTTTTAAGGAAAAAGTTAAAGAAAAAAAAAAATCAGTATTACACCCAACGGTTCGCTGGACATATTAGGCAGCGGCCACTAAAAAATAATCACATTCAAAAGTCATTAATTATCCATGGTAGAGATACGTGTAAATTATATGTTATTGAAAGAGAAATGCAAGCAAGCACACTTGGCTTAATCAGTGTCACTGATGCACGCTCTGCAAGTGCCCATCCTAATCAAAGTTATCAATTTTATTTTGATTATATTTTATTTAGTTTATGAAACGAAATATTTGGTATTGAACCATTTTGATGATTTATTTCGATATATATATATATAATAAAAAAATTATTATAATTCATATTTTTATAAATAATAATAATAACATAAAAATAAAGAGTTTAAGTTTTTAAGATGTGATCGTGCGACTGAAAGAAAAAGAGTAGGGTAACTAGGTTTTTTTTATTATATATATATATATATTAAAATGGTCCTAAAAGATTTAACAATTCATAAATTGATCTTCGAAACATATTTTGAAATGACCGAAATATGCAAAACGGTCGAAACACACGAAACACCAAATGGCTGAAAAAATCTTCCAAAGCAAAACGCTCATCTTTTCGGATGAGCCACGAAACGAAACGACAACAGAAACAAAACGAAATGGATAATTGATCCGAACACTTATTTTTTTTAATAAATTTTATGTATTTACATAAAATCAAAAAGTTTAGATAATATTTTTTAATTAATCGAGCCATATGTCCCGCTTGCTCTGTCAACCATTTGGCCTAATTAATTAAGGGGTAGGGGTGGCCGCAAACTGGCCGTGATCTCATGTCTGGCCTTAACGTTTGAAAAGACATGACGTTTCAAGCAACGTATGCTGTGAGAGCACGCGGAACTGAACTCGAACAAAAGAGATGTTAAGATGGAGAAAGAGAAGCGTTTAATTAATTACATCCCTTCAACCTAAGATACTGCTTCAATTCTAAATCATATATTGGTCCAGGAAACCCCACGGAAGCTCTGCGAGTCTTATTAAACGGTGAGACGCGCCAAACTGACAGCCTTTCCAATGCAAGGCAACGTTTGGAGTAGAAAGAAAGCCAGGAACATTAAGTAACGCTGTGACCTGCAACGAATACCTACACGCATTAATTTACGTACGACCCAAGTTTGGTCCAGAGAGGTCTCTCTCTCTCTCTCTCTCCCCCTTCATATTCCATGTCGTGCCGTGTTTAATTCGCAACGTCGACTCCTCACCAACTGCACAAGAAACCACCATATAGCAACGAAGCCCCACGTTGAATGCCAAGACCGTGGGAGGCTTTGAGGTGGAGAGGACTAAAGGGGCCGGGGAGACAAGTTTTGATTGTGAGTTTTAATTACTTTGTTGAAGTAGGTAGATGATTTCTTCTTCTCTAATCTTCGCATGAACAGTGGCATGCATGGAATTAACAACTCCAGCTCTTGCATAGCATTTCAGCTTTTCCATGTACGTAGTATAACTAGACTGTGGTGCCCCTATATAATTAAGAGGTACTGGAATTGAACGTTCCTGGTGTTTTAATTTCTCATGAACTTTTATCAGGGTGGTGCTCTAGCTTTTCATTCCAGTGGAAAACAACACTTTCAATTCCTTGCCGCGGGTTTGAATGTGCCAGCTTAAGCATACAGAACTCATGGACTGGCAAACTTTAATTCCATCCATATTAACTGCAAGAGTTAACAAAATTTTACACATTAATTAAACGTTGTTTCTTTTTATATTATCCAAGTTAGCCGACAGATGGCGGAGGAAAATGGCAACAGAGAAGTCACCATCGCCATAACAAGATCGGAGCCGGTGTTGGTTTATCCGGCTGAGGAAACCGGCGCCGCCGCCGACGGCGAGTTCTTCTTCCTCTCGAACCTAGACCAGAACATTGCTGTCATCATGAAAACGGTGCACCTGTACAAGGCCAACGAGAGGAGGAGCAGCGACAATGTATGCCAAGTGATCAAGGAGGCTCTTGCTGAGGTGCTGGTCCATTTCTACCCTCTTTCTGGAAGCCTCACCATGACCAGCTCGGAGGGGAAGCTGATCGTTAGGTGTGACGGACATGGCGTGCCGTTCGTGGAGGCAGTGGCCGATTGTGCCATGGAAGAGTTGGGAGATATCTCCACTCCTGATCCTGAGAAGCTTGGAAAGCTAGTTTATACTGATCCTGGGGCTAAGAACCTATTGGAGACGCCTCTCTTAACAGTTCAGGTATTGCACCAACTACAAGTAATTATGTTCTCTCTCTCTCTCTCCTCTCTGCATGGTGTGATGGACTTGGGATATTATGAACGGTATCAAAGTCTACTCATGGAGTAATGGTAGTGTTACGATGACGTGGAATCATGTAACTCTCTCTCATGATGGATGAGATGCCAGAATTTGGCAGGAGTAATCGTTATTATAAGCAGTATCGATCCTCGTTGGCCGATTTTCTTTAAAGTTCAGCCTTTTAGACCACTCATCTAATACTCAATCAGCTATATTAAGTCTCTTTAATTCTCGATCTTTCTCGCTGTATACAGTAATCTTTTCACTTCATGCAATTAACTTCGCGCTCAGAGTTCTCATTACATACAATTATCTCTATATTGTAATAGTTTTCTTCTTTATTACGTATAATAAACATAAGTGTACATGTATACCGTCATTGTGTAGCGAGAAGAATAAAAAATTAAATAGAATTAGTATGAATAACCGAATTTTATATGATTGGTTAATAGAGACTAAATAGTACTATAACTTTGTTTCTCTTATGATTCAAACATCAATTTGTTGTTTCCTTTTTTTTTTAATTCATAAGTTTTCTCTGTTCACCTACGGAAAGAGACGGAAAGGTTTCGAGCAACTTATGAGATTTGTTCAAAGTAAATGATGCCACAGATAAAGTACTACCTAATTCCATTCTCATATATGTTGGACTATATAATAATTTTAATTAAATTAATAATAAATATTATTAGTGCTTATATTTTTTTAAATAGGTTTAGATAGTGTGATAAAATAAATTTTTTTTTAAAAAAGATGAATTAATTCAAAGATTCCTAATTATGAAAAAAAATTATTGAAAGAGATTTGAATGGATATGTAAGAAAGTATAATATAGGTTTTAAAAGAGTATATAGATGTCATGCATTTGAAAATAAAATGATAAGAGAAAGATATTTTAGGGTTTGTGATGGTATATGCTTTAATATTAGCTAATACATACTTTAAAAAAGAGGGCTCTTATTTGAATACTTTTAAAAGTGAATATAATACTACTTAAATAGATTTTTTTCTTACTAAAAAATTTGATTGAGTATTACAAGAATAATTTTTGAAGTTCTTCATGACTTAACCTTCTTACCCATTATGGGCATCATATGGAATGTTTTAAAAAATGATATTGTAACGATTGTAACAGTAATAATAAATTCATTGCATACTATCATATAATAATAAAAAATAATAATAGCTAATGTAATATATCATTATTATAATGGTTTGTTATAACCTTAATAACTATTATTATTTTCACTTGTGTCTTTTCTAAATAAGATTCTATTTTTAAATTTCATTTTTATTAAACTTTCTCTTGCCCAAAAATAATATTTTCTATTCACGAAGGAAAACTTAGCCCTATTATTATTATTAACATCATAATGTTCTTATAGAATTTGTTATAATAATTATTACTTAAATATTAAAAATTTAGTTTAATATTTTTGAGACAAATGATTACCATAAAACAATCATAACAGTTTTAGGTGCCGTACGTTGCAATGGTAAAATACGACACAATTTAGGTTCAAAGTCTTTTACTTTATTTTTGAGAGAGAGTTCTTGGTTAAAAGCTTGAGATGCTTCTCTCTCTTACCTCCAATATAAGATATAATTAAGAGCAGATAAAGTGCATGGTAGATCGACCCATTGAAAATAATATCCCTATCATACATTTATATTTTTCTGAATTCCGTTGCTATCATGCTGATTAAAACGATAGCGACAAATCAACCGTTCGAGGAACTTTTATTTAATGCCTATTTTTATCCTAATCCACGTCTTCCATCATATTTCAGGTGACGAGATTTAGGTGTGGCGGATTCGTGCTGGGCCTGGCTATGAACCACTGCATGGTTGACGGGGTGGCGGCCGTGGAATTCGTCACCTCATGGGCCCAGACCGCTCGCGGCCTGCCCCTCTCGACCCCGCCCTTCTTGGACCGGACCATCCTACGGGCCCGAGAGCCCCCCAAGCCCGAATTCCCACACCACGAGTTCGACGACATCGAAGACGTCTCCAACCTGGCCGAGCTCTTCAACTCCAAGCCCCTCCTGCACCGGTCCTTCGCCTTCGACGCCGGCAAGCTCGGCCGGCTCGTACAAATGGCGACGGAGGACGGCGCCGTCGAGGGTTGCACGAGATTCGCGGCCCTAACGGCCCTGGTCTGGCGGGCCAGGACCCGGGCCTTAAAAATGGGCCCCCACCAGAAGACCAAGCTATTGTTCGCCGTGGACGGCCGGACCCGGCTCGCGCCGCCCATCCCGGTCGGGTTTTTCGGGAACGGGATCGCCCTGGCCTGCTGCCTCTGCGAGGCCGGGGAGCTGCTGGACCGGCCGCTGTCTTTCGCAGTCCGGCTGGTCCAGAAGGCGGTCCAGGGAACCACCGACGGGTTCATCCGGTCCGCGATCGATTACTACGAGGCGACCCGGGCGAGGCCGTCGCTGATGGCGACGCTGCTGGTGACCGTGTGGAACCGGCTGGGTTTCAGCAGGCCGGACTTCGGGTGGGGTGAGGCGGTTCAGGTCGGTCCGGCCGATCTGCCCCAGAAGGAGGTGGCCTTGTTTCTTCCACATCAGAAGGAGACGAAGAGCACCGTGGTGGTGTTGGGACTGCCGGCTTCCTCCATGGAGGTCTTCCAGCAGATGATGGATTTCTAGCTTTCTAATGATGATAAAGAGTTGAAAGACATGCAATTTGCATGGACTTTATTATTATATATGGACTAAGTTATTAAATAAAAAATAATAATAAAACAAAAGAAGGGAGGTGGAAAGAAAGAAAGAAAGTGCTGAGTTGTTTGAAGCGAGGAGTGGTTTTAATTACTGTATAATAAAAAACCCAACTTTAAGAAAAAGAAGTTCACTCCACGCCTGGCCTTGAAATGTGGTATGGAAAATTCCATTTGTACTATCTTGTTAACAGGGAGTGTAACAAGAAACAGTAAGGTGGTGGGTGACTTTGTGCACGTACGTCTAGATGTTTAGAATATAATATATTACTGTTTTCATTTTGTTTGTGTGTGTTATTGCACTTAAACCTTGGAGATTTTTGGCTATGTTAGGGTTAGCATCATGGCTTCGTTGCCATATAATTAAAGAGTCCAGTCGGAATTGATCTCCGTTTTACGGTCAAAAAAGGCGTTTGACATTTGAAATGAGTTCACACACGTGAATGCAGCAGGAGAGAAGGATATAGCTTAAGATATAGGTTAAGGTTGGTGCTCAAAAATTGATTCAAAACTTGATTTATGTCCTATGAGTTTACTTCAGATTTTGTACTCAGTTATATTGGGCTTGACTCACACTAGACTAGTGTGATCGTCTAACAAAAAAAAAAAAAAAAATTGATTCAAAACTTGCCAAGGTAAACCAATTCACATAAACTTTTTGTTGGAGTTTATCTTGTACTAGTTTGTGCTAAAGAAGCACAATATCTTGGTTCTTATGGTATATATAACTAATATTATATTTGATGAGGGATAAAATCGTTATTGCATTATTGACCACTCACATCGGCGATGGAGTCGCGCCCAGTCCAAATACCCTGCTTGCCAACTGGCCTGCTAGCGCGACATTCTAGCAACAAGAGTCTTCTCATAATGAAGAAAGAGAACAAGAGGAAAAAATAGCTCGGCCAGCATAGCTCGGCCAACTTCAGCCTCAGCTAGTTTCAGCATAGCTCGGCCAGCATAGCTCGGCCAACTTCAGCCTCAGCCAGCTTCAGCATAGCTCGGCCAGCATAGCTCGGCCAGCCTCAGCCTCAGCCAGCTTCAGCATAGCTCGGCCAGCCTCAGCCTCAGTCTTAGCCAGCTTCAGCATAGCTCGGCCAGTATAGCTCGGCCTCCGCAACCACGCTGTCTTTTGCATCAAGGCATTTATGACCTCATAAAGGCCACGTATATCCACTTGCTTTAAGGCATTATTTTCTTCCATACATTAAGGCATTTCTGGCTGCCACGTTGGCCCCTTGTGCCTCGGCACCTACCTCCGTCGAGCCTCCGCTAGCAATGATGACTGAACCACAGTTCAAAATACCTCTGCAGAATCTGGCGCGGGAGAGTTCAAATTCACTGTAACAGAATAAGATTCCAAACAAGGAATCATGCCAAGATGTGGCCTAGGACCTATAATAGTGGCCTAGGGACCACGCAGCCATTGAGTCTCGAGCCATCGACCAGCTCTCCCCGCCTCCCCGCCGTTGATCCTCTAACTAACCATATACGGATCCTACCGGCCCTGTAACAACCTGATTCGAATCTGTTTCGAATCCCAACAACTTTCAGACCTCATCAAGAGCACGTCCAAAAAGTCAGGTGACTGCCTATAAATACTACCACCCTCAAGCCTCTCAGGTACGACTATTCTACGCCCAATTTTATTCGCAGTTCTCACACTCCGCCATGAAAGCTCCCACGAGAGCTCGGAGGAACTCTTCCCGGGGGATCCTTCTTCCCATATTTGTTAATTGCTGGTCTCCACTGACTTGGGCGTCGAAGGGTCTTCCGCAGAGGGCCACTCCCAACGCCTCTTGCGTGAGGACTGTCTTGCAGGTCCGCCCAGGAGGGAGCCCACGCTGCAGCCCGATTGCGCCCGAACCGAAGGACAGATTTCAGCAGCAACAATATTATTAATAATATTATAATATATAATATACTAATTATATATATCTATTATAATAATATAATATAAATATATTATATATTATAATTTTAGTTAAAAGTTTAAATTGTAATTAAAAGTAAATATATATTTTATGAATCTATATATTCGGTGTATTGCACGGATATCTGAACTCTATTTGGATGAAGAGAAAAGTAAGGAGGAAAGAAAACTAAAGAAAAAAAATAGGAAGGAAAATAAAATTTACCGTGTTTGGATGGAGAGAAAAGTAAGGAGGAAAGAAAACTAGAAAAAAATAAAGATAAAAAAATGGTAGGCTCTACCTAAAAGTTTTTTTTTTCAAAATTGAAGAGATTTTGGAAAGAAAACTTAAGGATATTCTTTTATTTTTTTTCATTCCGATATTGACCCTTTCAAAGAAAAAACTGATGCTAGTGTTTTAAAAATCGGACCGGACCGGCCGGTCCAACCAGTCTAATCGAGAACCGATCATTAGTTTCGTCTGATTTTTTTATTAAAGTTGACTTTTATATAATCTGTGAAAATCAAAAAATCCATTGAACTAATCGGATTTTGAATCGGTCCAATCCAATTTTTAAATTTTTTTAATTTTTTATTTAAATTATATTTATATTTTTATTTTATATTATTAAATTAAAATTAATTATAATATTTCGGTCCGATCAAACAGATTCATGCAATTGAATCGATTGACCCATGATCCAAATGTTAAGCCGGTTCATCATTTGATCCAATTTTTAAAATATTAAGATATATTTTTAATTATTTATAATAATAACATTATTATTATTATAATTATTAACTCTTTTTTTTTATTACTTTATTTTTTATTATTAAAAAAAAATTTTACAACTTTTTTCTCCCTCCAAAGAGCGGCGGAAGGAGGGAGATTTAATGCGAAGAGAGGACAGGTTGGAAAAGGAATTAAGCCGCCGCAAGCGAAGGGAAGTCGAGATTTAATGCGAGAAGCGTGCAATAAATGCTGGCTTAGGCTTAGGCTTAGGGTAGGGTCCCCCTTGTTTTTTCGGGTTGGTAGCTCGCGCGCTTAACGGAATCTGGGGGGAGGGCAGGGCCCCCTCGCTTCGCACGTGTCGCATGGACGGTCGGTAACGCCACGCGTGGCACGTGGCTCACCGCACGCGCCAACCACGGCAAGGGGCTTGTAGGTAAAGGGAGCCAGGGTCCAGCTCATTGGACCGTTAACGAATAAACGGACATTAAATATGGGATTGACAAATCGATTCCTTTCTTGTGATGATTTTTTTTTCTATGGAATTGAATTGATAATTATATGCTACTTCAATTTCATACATAGACACGCCTCAAAATGATAAATGTTGACTGCCTAATTTGACCAAGAAATCAATTATGAGAAACAGATTTAAGCTTCTCAAATATAATTTATTTATAACATATAAGGTTCCATGATACATTTGCCTCCTAAACCTTACCGTTCGATCTAACTTAACCGCTACTCTTTTAGAAGAAAGTTTATACTTTCAGAAGGCCTCCGTGCTCCAAAGATAAATCATTACCAGGGAATGGGTTACCATTATCAGCACCATTACTTTTCAATTTTATATAAAATTATTAACAAATATATTAAATTATTAGTTATTAGATTTTGATTATAAAAATAGTTAGATGATTGATTTTAATTTATAGTTATTAAAATTGAGTCGAAGATTGACCTAATAAAGGGATTAAGTTGATGGTTCAATGATCCAATCAACAGGTCAATAGCCGAACTATATAAATGATTAAAATATAATTAAAATAAAAACATGATCCATAATGATACTTTCTAGATTGCTAGCCACTCTTTTAGTATAAAAATATAAGGGGTTGCATATAATATAAGAAAATTAATATCTGTGAAAGATGCAAATGTGCACAGATCAATAAGATACAGGGCTACAGGATTGCATGATCAGCTGAACAAAACCTCTAAGCTCATTGGAGGTCCAAGACATTGAAAAGATGGACTGCAAAGAACATACTATCCCAAAACATAGTGAAAATCTAGGTATTGACACACAAAATCAAGGATCAAGCATTCAGAGCATGCTTTAAGAACACATTTTATGGCTGAGCTGAAGCACCTCATGTTTAACGGAATAGATTGTGTGACTTCAACAATAAATTCAATTTTTGGAGTGAATGACTGGTCAACAGGCCAAAAGAAAGTTGCAGATAGTTCTTTCAAAACTTGCAGTTAGTTCATATCAAAAGATCAATGATGGATTTCCTCTTACATATTAACAAAATTCAAGGAGATAGCATTTTTTAGGAGCATTTGAAGTAGCATAACTCAACTCAACTCAACTCATCTAAGCCTTTTCCCAACTACATGGGGTCGGCTACATGAATATGCTTCCGCTACTCTACTCTATTCAGGATCAAGTTAACATTTAAATTACAAATAGTTATATTTTTTAATTATTTCTGTCTATGTTAGTTTAGGTCTACCTCTACCTCTATCATTACCATGAATTGCTAAAAGATCACTATTTCTAACTGGAGCATATAAAGGTCTATGTTGTATATGTCCAAACCACTGTAATCGATTTTCTCTCATTTATCTTTAATTGGGGCTACTCCTATCATTTCTCTTATATGTTTATTCCTAATTCTATTTTTAAAGTTTTACCACATATCCATCTTAACATACGCATTTCTGTTACACTTAATTTATTCACATGTTGTTTCAATATTGCCCAATACTCTGTTCCATATAGCATAGTTGGCCTAATAGCAGTTTTATAGAATTTTTTTTTAATTTTAATGAGATGCGCCGATCATACAATACTCCCAAAGCACTCCTTCACTTAATCCATCTTGCTTTAACTCTATGATTCACATCTTCACCTATTTCACCTTCTTGTTGGATAATTGATCCTAAATACCTAATTTTTCACTCTTTGATGCCTCTTGGCTTGCAATCTTCACTGTTTCTTTATTTGTATTTCTACTCCCACTAAAATTACATTTTATGTATTCAGTTTTAGTTCTATTAATCTTAAAACCTTTAGATTCTAAAGCCTCACTCCAAATCTCTAGCTTAGCATTTACTCCAGATTTAATTTCATCAATTAAAATAGCATACACCATGGGATATCATTTTGAATATGTTTGGTTAATTCATCCATAACTAATGCAAAAAGATACTGACTTAAGGCAAATCCTTGATGTAAACATACAGTAATTGGAAACTCACTAGTTTCTCCTATTATTGTTTTAACAATAGTTATTGCTCTATCATACATATCTTTTATCAATTCTATGTACCTTTTGATAATTTCTTTTTTCTCTAAAACCAACCATATTATTTCTTTAGGCATATAATTTCTCTAAATCAATAAAGACCATATGAAGGTATTTTTTCTTTTCTCTATATCTCTCCATCAATCTTCTTAATAAATAAATAGCTTTCATGGTCGATCTTTTAGGCATAAATCTAAATTAATTATTTGACACCAAAGTTTCAGCTCTTATTCAATTTTCTATTATTCTTTTCCATGATTTATTATATGACTCATTAGTTTAATCCCTCTATAATTTGCACAATTTTGAATATCTTTATTATTTTTGTATATAGGTATTAATATGCTTTTTCTTCAATCATCCAGCATTCTTTTAGTTGCTACAATCCGGTTAAATAAATTGGTTAACCATATGACTCTAATTTCTTCTAAGCCTTTCGAAACCTCAATAGGGATCGCATCTGGTCCTAATGCCTTTGCATTTTTATTTTACTCAAAGCCTTTTAACCTCAAGCATGTTAAATCTACGAAAAAAATTATGCTCATTTGTTACTTCTAGGTTATTATATCCTTCTACCCTTAAATTTACTAAATTATTTTTATTTAATAAATTTTTAAAATAACTTTTTCATTGTTCTTTTATTTTTTTTCTTTTACTAAGTCTCTTCATTTTCATCCTTAATACATTTAATACATGCGACATCCAATTCAAGCAATGTAATATTATATAGTCACTGAAAAAATAGTAGTTAGGAGATATTTTCTTACAAAAACAATGTTCATTGAGGTGCTTACTCGTAGCTTATTGTTATGCACAAGAGTACTAGTCCAACATCCTAATAAGAGGGATAACACAGCATCTTAAAAAATATTAAATGAGATATAAATAATTATTTGCAACAATTTGGCTCACAAAAGAAAAGCACAGCAACAAAAAAAAAAAAAACCATATATTTGGACATAAAAGCACTCACCTAACCATAAGCTTGAATCAAAAGTTGAAACATCTATCAGTTCTCACTGCTAAGATCTCCCCATCTCACATTGTACCTTGCAGCAAGATAATGAGCTCCAACTGGTCCTCTGCTTCCATATGGATAAAGCTCTGGTGCAATCCTTTTGTCTTCTAGTTCCTTCAGCACTGGTGTGAAGAGAGCCCAAGCAGCATCAAGCTCATCGCTTCTAATGAAAAGACGCCTCTCTCCTTCAATTGCATCTAAGAGTAATCTCTCATATGCATCTGGTATCTCTCTAGGATACCTACAAAGCATGTCAAGCTAGATAAATCAAACCATGTCCCATAAAGATAATTGGAGGAATACTCAAGTAGATCCTAGTCAAGCTTTTTTACTTAAGGATATTGGAAAGCAAAGTTATCTTTGTTTGTAACTCCTGATCAACTTAAATGAAGCAGGATTGTGCTGCTGACAAAACAGGCTATCCATGGTGATGAATGCAACAGTTATGATATGATGGTATCATATCCTAAAATGTCATAAAGTATTTTTCTTTATTATGGCACCTTTTCAAAAGGGATGGGGTATCAATTAGGAACATAATTTCTCCATTGACAAAGTAGTCGCACACTACAGACACTAATCAATACAAGATTCCCTACCTCAAGCAACGAGATGACCCTCTGCATTTTTAAGATTGTAGTAGCTTATCGCTACGATTTTAAGCTATCATAAAGATATTTTTAAAATGGACAGTAAAATTACAAAGCAATAGAATAAAAGAAGTGGGTTAAGCCAAAACATCAGCATAATTTGTTTCCAAGGATGAGTACTCTAGTATCTTGTTTAACCTGAACAACACATAGCTATAATGCAATATTGCAAAGCAAAGTGCAACTTGGTATGTTTCCTGATTCTTCTGATTTTGCCAAACTTAATGTCTCTAGTTGTTGTCTACTTCTCTGTTTATTTTTTATGGTCCTCAGTTTGGTTTAAATATCTATCATTATGCAATAGACTGCTACTGGTTCTTAGAGAAGGAATAGTTCTGAAGAAAGCCACATGGTAAACTGAAAATTAATCTAACAGCAGGTAAAAATGACAGAATATATGCAACAAGCTGGTCTATCACCACATTTAAAAAAGTGCATGCATATATGTAATGTTGCTCATACTACCTCTGTTTCTATTTGCTTAATTGTCAACCTTATCGTGGCCATGCATATTACATTGCAAACAACTACACTCATAAGATAACCTAAAACAAGAAAATGGTCAGCTTCCATAGTCATGATTGATGATGAAATTGTACAAGTATTTCCAAAGAAATTCCATCAGCATTTACCTTGCTGCATAGAGTAGATTCAGATTGCTACTATCTAATCTCATGCTGAGCCCCGGAATCTTATTATTTATCTTCAGAAATATGGCTTCATCAGGTTGTACACGGATCACAAGCTCATTAGTTGCTTTATCTAAGTCAGTTCCAAAATTGTGCTTGTACAGATTCCCAGGAACATGCCTGAATTGAACTCTAATCTCGGCTCTGAATACTCAATCAAGTTAAACTTTCCACTCAGTGATGATCAAAATTATGACTCAACTGGAAGAAAAGAAAAGATGGAGAAAAATCTCACCTCCTTACATGCAAGGCTTTCCCAGCTTTCATTAAAAAAGGCACACCATCCCATCTTGCATTATCAATAAAGAGAGCTGCAGCAGCAAACGTTGGAGTAATGCTACCCTTTGGCACTGTTGGGTCGTCAGTGTATGCAGTGTAAGATTTTCCACCCTTTGTATGGCCCTTATACTGTCCTATGACAACTTCATCAAGTTTCAATGTTCTCATTGATCGTAGAACTTTTACCTGAATAGAAAACCAAATACTTTTAGAGAAGTTATATTTGCTTAAGATTTTAGAGAATTTATATTGTATGCTGACTATAGTTTGTTTCTCAGGACCTTTTCATTTCGAATATCCTCAGCATCCAAACTGACAGGTGTCTCCATGGCAAATAAAGCTAATATTTGGAGTAGATGATTCTGCATTATGTCCCGGATGATTCCATAGTTATCAAAGTAGCTGCAGATGAGAAGGAATGTGGTCAGTATTCCTATAAATTATGTGTGTTATCTCAAATGGATTGAAACATATGACAAACCCGCCTCGGCCTTCTGTTCCAAAATCTTCAGAAAATATCAGCTGTACATTCCTAATGTATTTCCGCGACCACAGTGGTTCAAAAACAAGATTGGAGAAACGAAGCACCGAAAGGTTTTCAACAAGCTCCTTTCCTAAATAATGGTCAATCCTACAAGCAATGGTAAAAGTCATCTCTGAAACCAAGATCTCCAAATTCATAAATTCACACAATTCCATGACATTTACAGCCTAAATGGAAAAAAAATAACATTTACATAACTGTATGTATTCAAAATTAACCTCTTTATGCAATAAGAAATTGAAGGCCAAGTTTGCATTGCATAGTATACCCTTTTTTTTCTCAGAAAGATATACCTGAAAATTTGGTCCTCAGTTAGATACTGTTTTAAACATCTTGTAAGCTGTGCAGATGACTCAGAGTCACGACCAAATGGCTTTTCAACAATGACTCTGGTCCAGCCAGTTGGAGAAGAAGCACCACGGCTCACACATCTCACCACATCAACAAATATATTTGGAGGAATTGATAGGTAAAATAACCTATTTGGCAATTTTCCTGCCTGAAAATTTTGCATCAAAAATTAAGGGGCACCTTTTGCTGAAGTGGTTCACATGTGGTTAAGAAAGCAGGACAGCTATAAATTTCTTACTCAAATAAAAGAAGATTGACAGAAAAGTATGCAAGAATTTCATCATGTCCAAGTTATTGGTCAACCATGACAAAGCTTACGTACAACAAGATCTGAAGAGGACAAGAAATGTCTTTGTGAACTGGAAGAAATTCACGAAGTACATTATAGCACTATGCTAAATTTAATATACACAAGATAAAGATATTTCATAAAGAAGACATCAGGACATGTATAAGTTGTATGCTGAGGGCTGCAATGTTTGCCATTTCACCGTTTTTGTGGACAAATAGTGAGCTGGAAAAGGTTAGACAAAACAACAGCCTAACCATCAAATGGAAACATCTTCTGTGAACAGTTTTGTCATTTGCATACATGTTCTCAGGACTTGGTGTGCCTGCATGGATCATTAATTTTCGATACAGGTTTTCTTTGGCAAAAGTTTGGTGAAATAGAAAAAGTTAAAACATCTGTTTTTATATGTTTTTCTGTAATAAAAGGGAGCTCAGCTATCTCCCTCTTCAAATGATGATGGTTGTGTTGCCTTTCCTAACCCTGAAAGCTAAACAATTCCCAAATTTGAAAATTACAAGATGTTCAATTATGCATATTACAAGGTAAAAGCTGCCATCTCAAATGAAGTAGATTATAAGCTGAGATGCTGAAGCATTCAAACATTATAAAATGGGAAGCCATGGTTAATTAGTACGTCTCAATTTAAATACTGCATCACTAGGACAAAGATAAGATCCAGTATCACCATGATGAGGTTTGAATTAAGTTTGCCTCCTTAAAATTTTGCGGTTTTTGGGTTCTAAAAATGCATATGATGGGGAACATTTGGAATATATACCATCATTATGTTTTCAACTCCATAGAACAGCTAATTTTTCCCTTTGTCTTGTCTTTTGTGGTAGAAGATATTGCCTATGCTAAATGTTGCTTTAAGCCTATTTCCATACTACCCACCATTTCTCCCCTTGACTTTGAAGCCATCTTATTCCATCAACATGAGATCGGTATTCTTGGTGAAGATATGATTTTTTAATCCTTGATGATATCTTATGATTAGTTTCTGGCCAGATGTTATCCTCCTATGACAGACACTGATATCCTAAGCAATGCAAGACTAAAAATTAAAAATGATTTTTCATATTGGATAAACAAGTCTTGACACACAATATCTGTTTCAACAAAGCTCATTACAATTCAAATTATCAGGAAACTAAATTACCTCTTTTTCTCTAAGCTTTTGGTCAAACTCTAAAAAATTTTCCTCTGAGCCATATTGACCTGATTGGTAGAAGCATCTCTGCAAAAAACTGTTCCATCTTGTCATTGCAGTTTTCCCTGTAAAATAATTAACACATACATTACTTCATATCTATTCTACTGTAACCTAAACTTTCCAGAGGAGAGCATTGCTGAAATTCTATGCTTCATGTTTCTCGGAGCACATGCATGTGTGTGGCACATGCCACCTCCACTGCTCTAGTGGGTAACGAATAGGGTTCAATCACATAGTTTAGAATACAGATGGTTGGAAAAAGGTTATCACAATCTTCGGTGGGCTAATTCCAGCTTGCCAAACAGAATTTATTATCTATGCATCTCCAGCTAATGAGAATAACAAAATAAGGGCAGTTTCCCTTCTTTGGCTTCTCTTCTTCTCTTGAGCTGGTGGGTGTTTCCCCACTGGCTCTTTTTTTGTACCAATTGCATTCAGGTGGTACCTATCTACCATTTACTTAAAAATAAATAAAAAATAAAAAAGGGGATGCTCATCACATAGGCAATAACATGTAGCAATAAAAGAAGATCAAAAGATAAAATGGAAAAGAAAAGATATTAGTTTATTTTGATTTAAAAATATTAAACATTTGAAAGAAAGTTGTAACATGTATGCTGATTAAAAAAAAAAAACATCAAAGATCAAGTTTGATCCAAAAAAATTCATGGAATTAAAACTCCTGTCTAGGAAGTAAAACATTAATCCACCTTTTATCAATTCTGCAGGTGAGAGTTTTGCTAATCATGTCTCTCAACTCTTCATCAGTTAATTTGCTTCGAGCATAACCAAAAACTGTAAAATGCTGCATAAACAGGGGGAAAAAAATATAGCCAATCAGCATACAATCAATGCTAAAACAAAGGAAAAAATATTTTATCAATTGGAGTCAAGACTCAATATAATGACTCCAGAAGTAAAACAAACAATTCAGAAAAAAAAAAGAGAATGACCTTGGGAAGACAATCTTCATAAAAGAGAGCAAAAAGTGCTGGAAAGATTTTTTTCCTTGCTAGGTCCCCAGAAGCTCCAACAACACTAATGCTGACTGTACTTTCAAGTTGTTTGAGGCCATCTTTAGATCGTTTCTCGACTGATTCCTCTTCTGATAAACTTTCAGCTAAACCTACTCCAGCTACCCTTATTCAGATAACGAACCAATGAAAAGGAAATAGAGACATTTTTGAAGCATGTAAACATTGTGATTTGTGCATTAACAAGAAATAAAGCTCAAAAAATAAATAAAAAAAGTCAGAGGAGCACTATAAAAATCCAGGACTTCACTCAAAAAGGCTAGTTAGGTTTCAGATTTTTAGGCATGCGTTTACTCTCATACCAGCTGTACAATAGGTGGATTTGGGGATAAACCCAAATATCACCTTCCTAACTAGTCTTTTTGGGTGACATCCTGGGCTGCTATAAATACATTTTAAAAATATAAATGATAAAAGAAGATAAAGATAATATAAAGAGCTGAAGAAAGGGAGTAGCTTATCTGTACAATAAATGTATTTTGGAACCTAAACAACTGTAGAGATAATATAAACGTGAAGCTTTCAAGGAAATTTTGGCCATATCAGTTATACTCCACCACTACATACTATAAGAGACCAAGTCTTCTGAAATTAAAAGTTATCATGACATCACTTCCTAAAACCTCCCCCTACTCTTCTCTAGTCTTGTCCTACTTTCTTTCGACCTATTAACTTGTGTTTAAGGCCTCCACTACCTAAACACTGTTGGAAAAAGTTTTAATTAAAAAAAAATGAACGCCCGCGAGCAAAACGCTCGTGGACGTTTGCTGGTGTCACACGAGTGTTCTGCTCGCATGAGTGATGGCGCTCACGTGGGGCACGAGCGTTCCGCTCGTGTGAGTGATGCAACGCTCGCTCGCAAGCATTGCGTGAACACCAGCGAGGGCCAACATTCATGAATGTCCAGAAATGACCCAAACAATTCATTTTTAAATTATTTCTGACGTAATTTGGGGTTAACGGCTATCAGGCCTTTAAGGCCATCATGGGCTGAACCGTTGGAGCTTTCCGGACTAAGCCTATAAATAGGCTCCAGGATTCAGGATTGAAAAGTGGATGAATCAGGCCTGAATCTGCTCAGAATTTTTTTTTATTTTTTGTTGTTACTGTTGATCTTTTTTCTGGGCATCTTATGGAGTCGTTGGGTTACACCTCCATGCGATCGTGATCGTGGTAGAAGGTTCGGATCGAGCCAGATCATTGTACGACAGATTGCCTACAATCTGCACGAATGGACGAAAACTGATCCTTAGGGCAGTGTCTAACATGCCTCGGTCTAGGCACGATTCTTATCTCATTTTTTTTTAATTTCTTTGTGAATTTAAATTTCTATATTAAATTTCTAGCAATTTCTAGGAAAGGTATTTTTGCAAAGATAAAAATATTTTTCAACAGCTAAGGATCGATTTTTTTTTTTCCATAAATTGCTAGGTTTTTCATTGTAAGACATGAAAAAAATTCTAGTTTTGAATCGGTCCAGATTTTCTGCAAAGAGGACTGCTCAACATGGGAAAGTATATAGTTCTTTTGTGTAGCATAATCATAACTATAAGTAAATTATTTAACTACTAACTAATGAAGTATTGATGCAACTAATTCCTAACAGAGCTTTGGATTCATTTCTGTGATATGATCTGGTTTCTCTAGTCATATTATAATTGGAGGTCCTGCTGCTTCCTTGGATGTGGTAGCCGTTTCTCAGGCTCCCTCTTCGGAATTGAACCCTAATTCTTCGTCACCCGTCACCACCACGATTGGCCCCTATCCTATCGCCGAAAGTTGATAGGGCAAAAATTTGAATGATGCATCGCTGGCACGAGGGCCGTGCGATCCGTCGAGTTATCATGAATCATCGGAGCAATGGGCAGGAGCCCTCGTTGACCTTTTATCTAATAAATGCATCCCTTTCAGAAATCGGGGATTGCCGCACGTATTAGCTCTGGCACACCATTATACTTCTTATGTAGGGGGTGCAACAAGCAGAGCGGAGCTGAATATCAGGTTGCTCAGGCTTAGCTAAGTATGTCAAATAGATACTTGAGCTTGGTTCAATTAAAGCTTTGATCAGAGCCTTAGTCAAGCTGAACCTAGCATCACCATTGTTACACAGAAAAGGTGTTCAGGCTCAGCTCCTTTATGTGCGGAGTCTTGAAATATGTTGGTGCTCAGCTCATTTTCTGGCTAAGCTTAGCCGAAACATGCTATTAGCGAGGCAAGCCCTAGCTTCTTATGAACTGTTTTCTACACAATAGGCTACGATAAAACATGAACTAGCCTATTGTTGATATGTTTTATCTGATAAAGAAGTAACTTAGACATTAACTCCATTATTAGGAAAAAAAATCACTTCTTTACCTTGTTAATTAAAAAAGAGAGTTTAGGTGGAGGCTTGTTGCCTATATAAGATGATTGGAAATAGTTTTTTATATAAAGAATTTGTTGTAAGACATAATGATGGCCTTTATGTTAATTTAGCCTGTACTTGGAAAAAATAGACATTGATGGCATCTATTTTGTGGTATGAAACTCCTTGATGAATGACATCTATTTTAATTAGACTTTTATAGTTTATCGAACTTGAATTGCAGTTTTTATTTTATATATGAAATATGGTTGATCTATAAAGTTTTCATCGCTCAAAATCAAATGTTTAGTGTGACATGGAACTAAATATAGTATTATTAGATGGGAAGTTCTTTGTTTGGAAATTTTAGCTGAGAATATTTTTTTATGCACTTGTGCATATGATATATGCGTGCTTGTATGTAGATGTATTTTTACGTCATTTCATTATTTTACTTTCAAATGCAGCTACTAGCATATATTTTCATTCTTACATAAATACAAAAGTTTTCTTATTCCAGATAAGTGTTTCCTCCAGATAAGTGTTTCCTGTTATAGTGTTCATTGAGAGATTACACCATATTTATCTTGTTCCAGTTTAGAGGTTGTGATCTTCTTTAGTTACAACTTTCCTGTTTGGTATATCTTCAGCATCAAGTATTGTCAAGCCATAAACGGCTTTGTCATAAGTCTATAAGACAACATAAGAAAAATAATGTCATCGCCTTGGAATTTGTCAAGTCTGAGAAGAATTTGGCAGATCAATTAACCAAGAAATTATCTAGGAGTGGAGTCCTAGAATCATCGAGGGGGATGGGGCTTAAGCCCATTATTTGATCACCAGCAGTGGATACCCAACCTCTGTGATTGGAGATCCCATGAAAGAGGTTCAATATGGTAGAAACTAAACTGATTGAGTGAGCGTGTTAGAGCATAATTTTTTTTAAAAAATTTATCCCATTCCTATGATGAGTGCTCTTATAAAGTGACAAAATAAATTTGTGTAAGGTTGAGTTATACTCTTAATGGATCCGAGGTAGGTTATCGGCAGGATATTAGTCACAAATACCCTTGGAGGATTCACCTATATGAGAATCATCATATTAGGCCGTGACTAAAGGTTTGAGCTAACCTTAAGGAATTATCGTGAAAAATCAAGGTACTAAGCGCAAGTCCTTTAATATGCGCTGACCGCTCAAACTCAATTGATCCATATTGTGTGTGTGATTAGTAGAAGTCTGAGTCAAGGAGCTAGTTCAAGGTTTAATCCACTATGATTCCTTCATATGTATACAATCAACACTAAGTAAGGTTCAGGTCCATAGGATACCTTACCTATTGCGCAGTAAAAGATGCCCTAAAATTTATGTTATATTGATTTTATTAATTTTTTTAATTTAAAACTTTGTTGAGGGATTGTTGGAAAAAGTTTTAATTAAAAAAATGAACGCCTGCGAGTAGAACGCTTGCGGACTTTTGTTGGTGTCACGCGAGCGTTTTGCTCGTGTGAGTGGCGCTCGCGACGCTCGCAACGCTTGCGTGGGGTGCGAGCGTTCGCTCACGTGAGTGATGCAATGCTCCCCCGCGAGCGTTGTGTAAATGCTAGTGAGGGCCAACATTCATGAACGTTCAGAAATGGCCTAAACAATTTATTTTTTAAACCATTTTTGACGTAATTTGGGACTAATGGCTATCAGGCCTTTAAGGCCATCATAGGCTGAGCCATTGGAGCTTTTCTAGATTAAGCCTATAAATAAGCTCCAGGAATCATGATTAAAAAGTGGATGAATCAGGCCTGAATATGCTCAGAAAGAAAATTCTATTTTTCTTTATTATATTATTTTTTGTTGTTACTGTTGATCTTTTTCTTGGGCATCTGAAGAAGTCGTTGGGTTGCACCTCCATGCAATTGTGCTCGTGGTAGAGGTTCGGATAGAGCCGGATCATTGTACCTTGGGGACAAATCGCCTACAACCTGCACAAAGGAATGAAAACTGATCCTTAGGGCAGTGTCTAACATGCCTCGGTCCAGGCACGATTCTTATCTCATTTTGTTTTTAATTTCTTTATGAATTTAAATTTTTATATTAAATTTCTAGCAATTTCTAGGAAAGATATTTTTGGAAAGATAAAAATATTTTCCAACAAAACCACCCCCTACTCTTATTTCATCTTGCCCGCCTCTTTCCTAACTGTTAACTTGTGTTCAAGGCCCCCTCCTCATTCAGATTATCTCCAACATTTGCAGCAAGTCTGAGAAGTTTCTCTCACCTTTTTCTTTTTTGAGTAAATTTCCCCCCTTTATTTTGATATACTCTATTAAGGTCGTGTCTAATCTTCTTCAAATATGGTCATTCAAAGTCATATATATATATATATATATATATATATATATATAGCTTTACCACATGTGCACCCTAATATCTTCATAATTGGTGTTCTCATGCTCATGAAAACACATGACACTCAGAAAAGTAATATATGCTCTAGAACTAGCTTATAACTATTTTATATATTTTTCTTATCGTATTAATAGCCCTTACTGCAGAGCACTCTAAAGGTGAATCTCCCATCCACCCTGCTTTAATCATAAAAGAAACTTTCTCCCTTACATCTTCATTTTTCTGCAAAATGTCCTGCCCAATAATTCAAAACACAACATCAACCCTTATAATATTTTTGATGTACATCCACTTAATGTGCTTTTTCTTTCACATTTTATACGTTATTTTCTTATGTTTTGTTTCATATTTTTTCCTTCAACTTGCATCCTCTCATGGTTTTCATCGATCAACACTATATTATCTCCATAAGATATCCAAAGACTCAGTCTTTCTAAAAGAAGCAGTTATAGCATCCACACACATGCTAAAGGAAATGGACCTGGTCTTAGTCTATCCATATGTAGCTCGTATACTTGCCATTGCTTATTAATGCATGTTTGCTATCACTATCACCCAGCCCATATCTGTTCTCTCAATGAAAAACCTCTCCAGCCAGTCCCACTATTTGTTTTTCAAAAAATAAAACAATATTTTAAGCTTCAAACTAATAGAAATCACATGCAAATTCTTCAATTCTTTTCGAGTTTTTTCATCAATAACCCAATCAAGCATTCCACACGAATCACAGACCTTCATTCTCCTGATCTGTTACATTACCTTTTGTACTGCTTCATACTCTCATTAATCTGATTCCATGACAAACTGCATATGTTCTTTGTTATTATAAACTTTCACTCCTATACTTTTTGACCATTTAATTGGCATCCTACAAGTCCCTAAACTCATTAAACACAAATCACAGCTCAATAATGCCAAAAAAAGCATCAAACAGTTGAAATTTTGAACAAAAATAACAAACAAGCACACCTGTAAAAGAGCAAAGTTTCAAAAAACAAAAAGATACGAGAGTTTTAAGGGTCTGGGGACTGAAGGAGACTCACCATCCCGCAAGGAAAGAGCATTCAAAGGGTACCCATTAGAGTTTGTCATCTGAAACCCTCTCCTTGGATGCTTTCCTGAGAGAAGGCGAGTGGCTGAGGTAAGCCACCACCACCTCCTCCTCCTTGAGAGACCCCTCTCATGGTGCAAAGAAGAGGTTGAGAAGGCTACTGAGTCACAGGATTGGAAGCATATAGCCATTGATGAAAAGAGATGCGGTTTAGGAGATGGTGCTGAAATCAATTCAGAGGAGCGTGAAATGGCCTTTAAGATGGTCCCCGAGCTGGAGAGACTGATTGTTTAGATATTTTGGATGGCAGAGTCTGTACTTGTTTCTTCTTTGTTGTCTTTGACTTTTCTGTCTTCTTGATATCCACTCAGTCAGGATGTAAGGCTCCTAAAATTTGGGAAATTTTTAAAAAGTAGAAGCAGAAATGAAAAGGATTTGGAGAGGACTTGGCTTAAATTTTGAAAAACGGTTATGTCAGTTCAGCTTAGATTATGGTAAGTATGGGTTTGGGCTGGACGGGTAGGTATATGTGGACATGATCCATCAATGAAAAGATGGAGAGTGACAGGGCGCTGGGCTTGTCTTTCGTTTGGGCCAAGTTGTCTGCTTGGGATTTGGACAAGGTAAAAGAGTGTAAGGTTTTGGGGGCAGAGTATATGGATACAATACATTGATGAATATTATGACAAGTGTTAAGGGTGTTGCATGTACATGCAAGTAATGCAGATAAATGCTGGTTTGTGGCAAGGGGTGCTAGTTGGTAAAAAAGGACCAGTTTCTGATCCCAGTCTAAACCTATTATTGACCTGAAATTTTGACCCATGACAAGGATATGTATGTTATGAACCTAGATCAAACTTAATTGGATGTGATTAATGCAACAAATAGTTTAAGATAGTTACTCAAGTTCCTTAAATCCAACTCTGAATGCCTAAATCAAACCATCAATTTCCTGGTTGTCGAAATAATTAGTCTAGGTTTAGCTCATGTGTTTTTCCTATATGCCAAGACTGAAGTATGGATATCTATTATTCATGTTTTGGTTGGTAGAATTAAACCATGCATAATTTTCCATCCATGGTGATTGAACATATGGCAGGATGTCGTTGTTCTCCAACGTTGCATTTATTTGAGTTGATTGAATTTACTAGAAGAATTGGACATGAACATAAATCAGACATCATATGAGCAATCAAGACATGGCATGAAATGGGGCATATCCAACACTTCATCATGCTAACCCATTTAATAGTCTTTCTTTGTCTAAACCAAGCAGCACAAAAAATACAAGAATTAATAGTGAAAGCTACCTTGGATTACCTTTCCTTTTTGATCAAATGTTCAGATCATAGCAAAAGCTTAGCTGAGTCAAGCAGCTAATAAAGACAAACCTTGGAATGTTTGCATTGATGTGGACTTAACAACCCCCCAGAATCTAAACCTGGGTTGGAATCCAAAACCTAGACCTAGTCTACAGCTAAGCTTAGTATATGTCCAGAAGAACTTAGTCATCTTATTTTGTGAACATTTTTGAAATTCCAAGTAGTCATTGGCTATCAGCTTAGATTAGATCTACTCTACTCAAGCATTAGCCAAAAATTATTTAAACTTTATATCCAACCCAGTTGTACGAGAATTTAGATTGGACTTTGTAACTAGTACACCGGTTTATGATCTGAATCAATATCCCATGATCCAAAGCCAATTCAAGGTGGTTTTTGCATCACTGTAACCAATTCAATATGGACTTCATGTCTGTACCATTTTAATCCCATTATAATGCCCCCATGAGGTTGTTCCCTCCAAGTTTGCAACCAAAGATCAACACAAACTTTTGAACTAGTGTGTGAGCGAGCTAGCCCCTGTCGTGAGGGGGATATATTGGCTGGTACAATGGCCACCATAAGCTATTATAATCACAGATAACAGTTTAATAAATCACACGTGTGATGTTTAAAGTTAACAGTGCAAAAAGACCAATATATAGTCTCAGGAACATCTTAGGCATTTAATCGAGCACAAAGAAGGCATCTCGGTTAGTCGTGATGAACTCTAGTGAACTCCAATCAGCAACATTTTTAATGTCAAGTAAATTGGGAAGAGAACATGATTTAAAATAATTAGATAGGAGAGAGAAATTTAGACCTTAACGACTGAGAAGGCACAACTCAAACTCCACTGACATCCGACACATGCCATCCACCACCCTTTAATCTTGGCCTCTCAAGGTTGCGGTTCCTGCCATCCTATCCTCAATCTTATCCATTGCCCTCAAAGTTTGAAAGCTTTCTCTCCACATTTTTGAAAATTCCAACCATGCCTCCCATCCCATCCATTTATGAACCCACTTCAGATGAAGATGAAGGGAGATATGACTAAAATTTATATCCTCCACCCAAAGTTGTCACATTAAATTTATGTCAGCAAAACACTCATTTTTTTTTAAATGTTATTTAACTAAACAACGAATATTTGCTAGATGATAAATTAATAATAAATTATATTTATATAATTTTTGTCCAATATGATATCTTATTCTATGCTCATAATATAATTTTTATTTTATCGTGCTTTCTTTCTTATCTATCCACGTCTTTATTATATTCTATGTAACAAATGCGCTCAAAAGGAAGAGACCCCAAGGCCTCGGTTCTTTCACTTTTTTAATGGTTGATTAACTTGTCATATCATGATTATAGTCCCTTGACAATTAGAATAGCTTACAATATCATGAACTTAGTCCCTTGACAATTAGAATGGCGCCATAATTTGATGGGAACACTGACATCACTCAATCTTGATCAATTGTTTCTATGGGCATAGATAATTGATATGTATTGATAATGTTTTCAACTATTGTACTCTCCGAGGAACAAAAAAAAAAAAAGAGGGAAGAAAAAAATCACCATACAATTAGTTAACACTAAACACATTCAAGGCATTTGAAGAGCTTAAAAGCATTTGGAAAACAATAAGGTAACATTTTTAAATGGCAGGACCAAAACAAGAAATGAAGGTCTTGCATCTAAAGTAATAAAAAACATGAAAAAAAAATCTTTGTACACCTCTTCGGTGTAGGATGGCTATAATTCATCCACGCATGAACTCGCATTGAAGAATTTGCTCGTGGGTCCCATAGCATAGACACGCAGGTTCATGCGCCGATGAATCATCGCGCCTGATGTACAAAGATTTTTCATGAAAAATACAGGAAAAGAAGATGACAGTCTTCAATGGAGCCCACGACAAACTGACTGATTGAAACTTATTTTCTAGGTTTCACACAAGGATATGGGTAAATGGTTGACTCTAAGCTCCATTATTAGGATTGAAGAAAGGTATAGCCCTCCATATGAAGGAACTTCAATGAACACACACACACACACACACACACACACACACACACACACACACATACATGAATGTATATATATGCTTTTTAAATTATTCATCTCATACATCATGATGAATTAAACCATTACATCAACAAACAGCTTCTGCAAATACGAAAGAATTCTAAAACATACATTAATAAATATAAACTTTCTCAATCCAAGCCTGAGAAAATGAGCTCATCCAGGAAGAGAGAATTGAGAATTAACAAGATAAAAAGGAAGCTGAGCAAACCCAATCTTCTAGTCCCATCGGTGGATAGAGGTAGCACATCAATCAAACACTTGGCCTTCATCCCGGAGAACGCTGCCATGGCACTCAACCCCTTAAATTGCTCCACACATCGTGCATCAAAACCAGCAGCCACCACCACTGATTTTGTGAGCCCCAATTGAATGCAATAATTGATTCAAATCGCAGTGCGACATGACCTCATGCCTATCCTTAGACGCTACTTGAAAAGCAAACCTTCGCAACTCAAATGGCTCTAATATTTAATACTAGGTGACTTATAATTATAGAAAGAAAAAAAAAAAAAGCTATCTTAGCACTATTAAAATCGCCACGCGGGGGACATCTACGCGATCAAAAGGGCAAAACGATAAGAGTTGTCAATTATTTGATTTTATTGTGACCTATGATTAATGCCAGAGTTTCATGGTATGGTGCAAATTGCCATCAAGAGGTCCCCCATTGACAAATGGCCATCAAAACGCAATTACGTAATGAAGTGTGGTTCCTTGTACTCGGGTTCTATCTCAGCCTCTCTTTCACTTACCATCACATTTAAAGCCATCACATTAGGCTTAAATGAAGGCTATAAACCGTACCTAAGTTTCATTGTTAGGTTAGTGTGCAAGTCTGTTATTGATTACTAGTTGCATTGTACACCATGCAATTGTTATTGTTGTGCCACACATTATTGCTTATCTGAGCCTATAAATAGCTTTGCCTCTCTTCATTCTAAGCAACATAAAATTTCTCCTCCAACCTTCTCCCTCCTCTCTCTCTTTTGACCCCAAGGAGATAACAAGAGATGGCTCTCAGATGGTTCCTCCGAGCAACAAGCACTCAAATAGTTGGACACCCAACTGACGAGTGCCCAAAAGAGGCCAAAGTGAACCATATGAAGATGGTTAGCTACCCTGACGAAGACAACGAGAGCTCAGTGAATGGAAAGAATCAAAGTCTGAGCTCTGGCTTTCGAATGCCGCTCCACTACCCTCGCTACAAGAAGGAGGACTATGAGAAAATGGAGGAGTGGAGGTTGGATTTGTTGCTAAGGGAGTATGGTTTGGCTTTTGATGGGTCCCTGGAGGAGAAGAGGGACTATGCCATGGGGGCCTTCCTGTGGCCTAGCCAACGCTAATTAAGATGGCTTCTCTATGCTACTTTGGCCAATATTGGATCTCTACTCAAACGAAAGCTAGATGGATGATGGAGTTTGCTCATAAATAGGGTCTCTTAAGGGTAAGATATTATAATTACTGTGGTGTAAATTTTGAGTTATCAGAGTATTAATGTTTGTGTCAAGCTGTGTTTTTATATTAAAGCCTTTAGTGGTGGGGCTTTCTGCAGATGTTGTAATGCCATTTTATTCTGTAAAGAAGAGAAGCTATATGAGGCTTATTAAGTTCCATGGTGTTGATGAATGGAATATGTGTTCCTCTACAAACTGTGAATCAACTTATAAGTAGTCCAAGTCCTCTCAATGAGAGGCATAACCATTGGGAGCAATTAAAATATAATTATATTTCAATGTTCTTAACAATCTTTCATCCTTTTGGAAGACTGTTGGTTCCAAGCTCAAGCTTCAATTCGCTTTGAATCCCATCAATTCTAAAGTTTTGTTCCCCTCCTTTTTCCTTTATTTCAAGGCAAAATCTTCCCAAGCTTACTTGGTGGAAGCTGTTCTGCGAAGGGGACATTTGAAGTTGAGCTAAGGAAATCTTTCCTTTGGTGAAGACATTCCACAACTGTGACATCAAAATCTTGTATTTGGAGCGCACGGAATCTATACTTAGCGATGGGAATAATGATTAAATCTGCAACAAATTAGTTGGCATGAATAAAACTTGCTCTCTTTGTTCACCACCACCTCACTGCACTCCATATTTTATTTATAGGAGAGTGCTCTCCATCCATCTGATTTCTTAGTTGTTATGTACCATGGCTAAGTGCCCAACAACTGGAAATCATATGGCCTGTAAATTATGTAGCTGTGGGCATAAATTATATGTGAATCAGCTGCAAGTTTACTTAATTTGCACAGCTAAATATATAATTTGAATGACGTAACTTAACTGGAAGAACTTCTTATAATGGCTGTTGCAGAGGTCCAATGCATGGCCACATGGAGTCAATGCATGGAGATGCAAATTGGATGGGGATGGCTGGCATGATTGGAAACAAAGTGATGCAAGCTGTGCCCCACATTTCGGTGATTTATAAATTTTTTTATTATATAATGCTTTGTTATAGTTTGTGGACCCGGATTTACATCAGCCCAGACTCATGGAAATCTAATTTTATTCTTACCAAGTAGCTATACATGAAAATATTGGGAGAGGCAGCAGCCGTCATCACTAACCAACCACAGGAGCTTTCCATTAGGATATAATTTTAAGTTCTCCAAACAAGATAAGGATGAATTTTAATCCCACCAAATTTGTTTGATTTAATTGGATATATATATATACACATACTGCTTGATTAGATGGTGGGAAGGGGAAGAAAGAGCAGTAGAAGTTTGAACCTCTCAATCATGACTGTTTCTTCTCTATTTGTATTTCTGTTAGATCTGTGTTCCCTAGTTGTTGATGCCTTCTTGTAATTTGATTAGAGGATAACAGTATTCAGTATTCATTTTGAGAGGAGTATGTCACCATCTCATGACGTTGGATGAATGTGTTAGCCTTCTCTTTTTTATGGCATATGGTATCAGAGTCATAATTAAAGAATTTATGATTTTTTATTATAAATTTATTTTTAACTATATATATATATATATTATTATTATTATTATTATTATTATATCAAGATGATTAATTTTTTTTGTTAACTGAAATTTTAACGTATAAAGGTCCGTACATTCTTTTCATGTGTTGACCGCCTAAAGAAACTTCTTTAGAATCTCTTTTTTTTTTTTTAAACAAATTATTTAAATCCTTTTAAATTATTTAATCCTCCCTCTCCTCACGCTCCACCAAGCCATGCAGGATCCTGATCCTTGTTTTTTCTCTTCACGAATTCCTGGCTCCCCCTCTTCTCACGCTTCACGAATTCCACCAGTCTTGCGTACGGTGAAAGGGGAGGGGGAGTTAGAAAAATCTAGCGAACCGGTCTTATGTACGGTAGCGGTCTTGTGTATGGTAGCGAACCGATCTTACGTACGGTGGAGGAGAGGAGGAGTTCCCAACAAATAAAATAAAATAAAAGGCTATGATGGTTTGAATGTGTAACTAACATGTGTTTGAGAGCAACACCTTATCGCTTCACCTATCTAATTCTTGACAATAAAGTGTGATGACGTCAAGTCACTTCCTACGAACGTCGGAGAAAACAGATGTCTCGTTCCTGAAAATCCTGCAAGAAAAGTCCCCGGGGACCGGTTGCATCGGTGGGGACCCTCCGACGATCAAGTTAGTGGCTTGGGTTCAGACAAAGAACCGCTCCAGCGAAGAGGAGCTGAGGCGGTTAGGATTTTTGCTGGGAGAAAGAAAGCTTAGAAAAATCAGAGTCCGAATCCCACTTACCGCGCATTCCCCTGCTCTTATAGTTGTCCTAATACCTCCCCTTTCGTCTAGGGGAGATTGCTTTCGTACCGCAACTACATTTGCCGGAGACATCCCCCGTACCTCCTGCTGATGCGATATCACACGTGTCCAGCGGTCGCGAAGGTATGCAGTGCGCGCCGCCGGCTGATGGGACAGAGTATAGCTGCAAGTAGTAGCATGCCGTACGCCGTAGCAAGATATGGTCATGTACATGGGCATGCAACGCGCCAAACCTCGTTATGAGGCATGGCCCTCCGTAACAGGGCACAATCACGGAAGTACCGAACGATATTCTGCGGCAAGGTATGGTCATGTACTGGAAATTATGTGCGTGCACCGTGCGACCTGAAGGTTGCCGCGTTTCTTGGCAGCTGAGTCGCATGTTGATCGCAGATGACCCCACCCCGAAGGGATATCGGAGATGGGGAATGATGACACACCACGGGACTGGTGGGGGCCCAGGGTTAAGAAATGATGACCTCACCCCCGACCCCGAGGGGGTGCCAGGGGGTGAGGGAATGACGATGCACCCCGGGACCGGTGGGGGCCCCGGGTTTAAAGAATGATGACCCTACCCCCGACCCCGAGGGGGTGCCGGGGGTGAGGGGATGACGATGCATCCCGGGACCGGTGGGGGCCCCGGGGTTAAAGAATGATGACCCTACCCCCGACCCCGAGGGGGTGCCGGGGGTGAGGGGATGACGATGCATCCCGGGACCGGTGGGGCCCCGGGGTTAAAGAATGATGACCCTACCCCCGACCCCGAGGGGGTGCCGGGGGTGAGGGATGACGATGCACCCCGGGACCGGTGGGGGCCCCGGGGTTAAAGAATGATGACCCTATCCCCGACCCCGAGAGGGTGCCGGGGGTGAGGGGATGACGATGCACCCCGGGACCGGTGGGGGCCCCGGGGTTAAAGAATGATGACCCTACCCCCGACCCCGAGGGGGTGCCGGGGGTGAGGGGATGGCGATGACTGCCGTTACCTTTTCTGACGACGTTGGGATCAGTCATATCAAAGTGTTTGATTCCCTAAAAATTATTTCTGGATAAATGTAAATGATAGCATTTATCAAAGGAATAGCTGAGAGAATAAGCACATTTTTAAAATTACATATATACCATCAAGGGATAACTTTAGTTGTTCCTGGGTTCCCTATGAAATAAGTTCAGAGAATAACCCATGGTTAAATATGGGTTATCCCCTCTGGTTAAACTTTTTCAGACCTATCCCCTTTAGCTATAGCATTTGGGGATAAGGAGGGATATCCCCCCTTATTCCCCATATCAAACCCAGCCTAAAAAGGATTAAAGTCCATGATATTTATCCAGCGAGAAGATTCCTTCGAAATTTATGTTTTATCTTCTAATATTTACGGGATCAATGTTTTTAAAAATATTACAGTAAAATTATATGGGTACATTATAAGACCTTAAGTCTTTTGTATTCACGCATGATTTTATCATTTATTAAATTTGATGTCTATATTATGTGCAATTTGTTAGTCATCAAAGTGGCCAAATTCAAAAGTTTATATATATCAAATTAAATAAATTCAATTGCTCATAATTATGTGATGCTTATAAATGAATGACATGATTGTTTAATTGTTATAATGTTGCGGAAATCAGATCAATAAACAAATCAAAGCAAAAACAAACAATGGAACACCAAGAATTTACGTGGTTCGATCATGGTGATCTACATCCACGGGTAAGGCAAACAAAATTTCATTATCAAAAGAGAGGAGGAGGTCTCCAAACCCTTACAAAACCCTTACAGAAGTTTTCACACGTATATCTATATATATATGCCCCAAAAAAATACTTCCATAAAATAAACCCTAGCGGACCGGTTTGGTCCGGGCCCAACAAGAATATCGGGTCGGGTCAAAAAACCGGGCCCAATATATAAAATTCAAGACATATTTAACAAATCTCCACCTTGGCTTGAATTTAACAAACTAGAAGTTGAACATATTCTCCCAGCATCCCTAAGCCTACGTGAGCTAACTCGGTGTAGGAAACAAGGGATGCAACGAAAAAACATATCCACTTCAGGAGAAACAAAAATAGAACTTTCATTCACCTCGCCACCAAGCCCCAGAAGGAGCAAACCTCAAACAAGCATGCCAATCAAGTCCAAGCAATGCTTAAACTTGTTGGCGGGAACTATCTTGGTCAGCATATCAGCAGGATTGTCAGCAGTATCAACTTTCTTTACTGTAATATTTCTCTCAGTAAATGCCTCTCGAATAAAATGATACTTGATATCAATGTGCTTTGTCCTCTCATGATATGCTTGATTTTTAATCAAGCAAATAGCACTCTGATTGTCACAAAAGACAACTGAATTGTCTTCCTGCTTGAGCCCAAGTTCTTGAACAAGATTTCGTAACCAAATAGCTTCTTTTACTGCTTCTGCTGCTGCCATATACTCTGCCTCTGTTGTAGACAAAGCAACTGTTGACTGTAAAGTTGATCTCCAACTTATAGCCGAGCCAGATAATGTGAAAAGATAGCCAGTCAAAGATCTTCTCTTATCAATATCCCCAGCATAATCAGAATCCACAAATCCCACAACAGAAGTACAGTTAGAACTATTTCTATCAAACATTAGGCCCAATTTTGTGGAGCCTCTAAGATACCTAAGTATCCATTTCACTGCCTGCCAATGGACCTTTCCAGGATGTGCCATATATCTGCTCACCACACTAACTGCCTGCGCAATGTCGGGACGAGTGCATACCATAGCGTACATCAAGCTACCAACTGCACTGGAGTATGGGACAGAAGACATTGCAGCCTCCTCGACCTCTGACTGAGGTGAATGTATAGCTGAGAGTCTAAAATGTGATGCTAAAGGTGTACTGACAGGCTTAGAGTTTTGCATCCCAAACTTCTCAAGTACCTTCTCAATATATCTCCTCTGTGAGAGATATAACTTACCTGCTTTTCTGTCTCTCTGAATCTCCATTCCTAAGATCTTCTTGGCAGGACCAAGATCTTTCATTTCAAACTCCTTACTGAGACATTTCTTCAAGATCAACACATCTGTCATGTTCTTTGCAGCAATGAGCATGTCATCCACATATAAAAGGAGATAGACAAAGGATTTATCTGACACCTTCCTGAAGTACACACAACTATCATAGCTGCTCCTATGATAACCGCTCCGTGTCATAAAACTGTCGAATCTTTTATACCACTGTCTTGGAGACTGCTTCAAACCATACAATGATTTCTTCAATCGACATACATGATCTTCCTTGCCTTCTACATAATAGCCCTCAGGCTGGGCCATATAAATAGTCTCCTCAAGCTCACCATGCAAAAAGGCTGTCTTCACATCGAGTTGCTCAAGCTCTAAGTCAAATTGAGCAACTATAGCCAGCAACACACGAATAGAAGTGTGTTTCACAACAGGAGAGAACACTTCATCATAATCAATTCCCTCCCTCTGATTGTAACCTTTAGCTACAAGTCTTGCCTTGCATCTACTAATTTCAACTCCTGGAATACCTTCCTTTTTCTTAAAGACCCATTTACACCCAATGGCTCTTTTTTCTTTAGGCAATGGCACCAAGTCCCAAGTCTGGTTCTTGTGAAGTGATTCCAGTTCTTCAGCCATAGCAACAGTCCACTTTTCTGATTCCGAACAAGTAACAGCTTCAGTATAGGTAGATGGTTCCTGAATACCCATATCTTCTGCTGTCGTAAGGGCATAAGCCACCAGATCAGAAAACCCATATTTTTGAGGGGTCGAATCTCCCTCCTTTCTCTGCCAGTAGCAATAGAGTATGGCTGCTCCACCTCATCTTGAGCTTCCTCATCTGAACTAGAATCAATAGTAACAATTTGCTCGCTCAAATCATTTTGAGAGCTCTTTTTTCGAAGCTCGACCTGAACCTCCACCTCATTTGTATCACTCTCATGTTTCCTGCAGACTCATCAACACATTCCTTTGATCTAGCATAAACTTTTCATTAAAAGTAACATCCCTACTAATAATGAATTTAGGTGAATTAGGTTCTATGCACCACAGACGATAACCCTTCACGCCATCAGCATAACCAACAAAGATACACTTCTTTGCTCTAGGTTCAAGTTTACCATCCTTAACATGATAGTAAGCAGGGCATCCAAAAACCTTTAGATTTGAATAATCACAAGGCTTACCTGACCACATCTCAAAAGGAGTCTTGCATTCAATTGCTGTTGAAGGAGAACGATTAACCAGATAGCAAGACGTGTTAACTGCTTCAGCCCAAAAAGCCTTTTCCATGCCAGCATTAGAGAGCATGCATCTTGCCCTCTCCAATAAGTTCTGTTCATCCTTTCTGCCACTCCATTTTGCTGTGGAGTGTACCTGACTGTACGGTGTCGAACGATACCTGCATCTGCACAGAATTCATTAAAATCACCACCACAGAACTCAAGACCGTTATCGGTCCTCAGACGTTTGATCTTCTTCCCTGTCTGATTCTCAACAAGGGCTTTCCACTTCTTGAAGGTTTCAAACACTTCACTTTTTCTTTTCAGAAAATAAACCCAAACTTTTCTGGAATAATCGTCAATAAATGTCACAAAGTAAAGAGCACCACCCTTAGATGGAACCTGTGCCGGTCCCCATAAATCAGAATGTATGTAGTCGAGTGTACCCTTCGTTGAATGTGTGCCTGTACTAAAACTGACCTTGCACTGCTTGCCAAGAACACAGTGCTCACAGAAATCTAGTGAGGTTGTCCTGCTCACCACATAGTAAACCACGTTTACTCAAAACTGTCATGCCACGCTCACTCATATGGCCCAAACGCATATGCCACAATTTTGTTCTATCATCAGCAGAAACAGAATTTGCTGTGCCAATCGAAGAACCCATAACTGTGCTACCCTGTAGATGATACAAGTGATTCACCTTGTTTCCTCTCATCACAACTAGATTGCCTTTGGTGACTTTTAGAACTCCACCTCCACCTGAGTACATACACCCAATGGAATCCAAACAGCTCAAAGAAATAAGGTTTCTCTTTAAGTCTGGTATGTGCCTAACTTCAGTCAAGGTTCTCACAACTTTGTCATGGCACTTAATCTGAACAGTACCAATTCCCACAATTTTGCATACTGCATCATTTCCCATAAAAACTGATTCACCATTCAATGGTTCGTATGTGGTGAACCATTCCCTATTTGGGCACATGTGATATGATGCTCCTGTATCCATTATCCAAACATCGTTTGAAAAACTAACAACAGAGCATGTCGTAAGAACTCTGTCTGACACACTAGACTCATCTTTCTCAGCAACATTCGCCGCATCTTGACGTTGACTACGTTGCTTATCCTTTCTCTTGAGCACAGGACAATCTGACTTGTAATGTCCTTTCTTGTGACAATAGTAGCACTCAACGTTCGTCGTATCTCCAGGTGGCCTAGATTTTGAACGACCAACAGATTTCTTTCTAAAAGCTTTATCCTTCTTCTTGGCCCTACCTCTCACGAATAAACCATCTGCCCTGTCTCCACTAGTATTTCCATTCAATTTTGTTCTCAATTCTGCAGAATTCAAGGATGCTTTAACATCCTCTAGAGTTATGGATTCACGTCCATAAAGCATCGAGTTCACAAAATTTTCGTATGAGGCAGGCAATGAGCATAACACGATCAAAGCTTGATCTTCTTCCTCGAGTTTAATATCTAGATTTTTCATATCCATAACAATCTTATTAAACTCATTCAAGTGTTCCTTAATAGGCGTACCTTCTCGCATCTTTAGGGTATAAAGACGCTGCTTCAAATAAAGTCTCGATGTTAAAGATTCTTCATGTAGAGACTTTCCAGTTTCTTCCAAAGACCGGCCGCTGTTTCCTCATCTGCGACTTCTCGCAAAACATTGTCTTCTAGAGACAACTGGATCGCACTATGCGCCTTCTCATCCATCTCTTCAATCTCAGCCGTGGTCATGTCATCTGTATAATTATTATCCAGTGCCCTAACAGAACCCTCTCGCTTCAATAAAGCCTTCATCTTTATTCTCCATAATCCGAAGTTGTTCTGTCCATCAAATGGTGCAATCTGAAACTTCAAAGATGACATCCCAAGAATTCCTAAGAACGAAACGATCTTTCTGTTTGGATTGAAGAAGAAGAAGAGATCCTGGGAACAGCTTCACGGACGGAACAGAGGAGGCTGAAATCCGGTGCAAAAGCCCTAGCTTTTGGATGGTGAGAAACAGGAAAGTCCGATCTCCCTTGAGAGAGAGATCTCTCACCGAATCCAAAAGAAGTCTGCCCCTCCAACCCCCTTCCACGGTCCGAAAATTTTTGCCGACGTTCCGCGGGAATCAGAGCGTCATCGTTGTCTTCAAAAACCTCAAAGCCACGCAGAGAGGCCGAACCAGAAGAGCAAATCTCCCCAGCAGTGAGGCGCCAACTTCAGCGTGCCTGGAGCACGGAGGCCAAGGAGGCCGAGGAGAAGGTTCCACAGCCTCCGGCAGGCGAACCTTCCTTTGAGATAAAGAAATCCGTCGAAAGAAGAAGAGAGAGCCAAGAGGACGAAGAAAACAGGGGAAAGGTAGATTAGGGTTTTTCCCCTTTTTTTTCAACAAAATTTTTCCGAACCAAAGCTCTGATACCAGTTTGTTGCGGAAATCAGATCAATAAACAAATCAAAGCAATAAACAAACAAAGGAACACCAAGAATTTACGTGGTTCGATCATGGTGATCTACATCCACGGGCAAGGCAAACAAAGTTCCATTATCAAAAAGGAGGAGGTCTCCAAAACCCTTACAGAAGTTTTCACACATATATCTATATATACGCCCCAAAAAAATACTTCCATAAAATAAACCCTAGCGGACCGGTTTGGTCCGGGCCCAACAAGAATATCGGGTCGGGTCAAAAAACCGGCCCAATATATAAAATCAAGACATTTAACATATAGTATATTGAAGTTCATTGATTATAAATATTTAAGGGTCGCCCAAAGTTGACTAGTCATTTTTATAATCTATGGACATGATGTGATCAATTAATATGTTTGGTTAGGTATGTTTAGCATATCCAAAGATAGCAAACATATCTAATTTGAGTATATATAATTGCCAAATATGTAAATTAAAATTAAGCATCAATTATGTTTATTGTCGTATATTGTTGTATCACCCAAAAGAGAACTTCAATATAAACTTATTGTTTAGTTGATAGAATTTGAATATTTATTTAAGTATATTACTCAAAGAATTAATGTGTGAGCATATTCTTTATATTTGCAGCATATGTTCCTTTTTGCTTCATTCGCAAGCTATGTATGTTCAAATTTTTAATGGGTTTAATTTCTCTGCGAATAAGTGCAGTTTCACCTTGGTATTCTGGATCTTGATTGGACACTCATAAATGAGAAACCCATTGCTCTTAATGACTCTAGTAGTGCTAAATAGAGGTCTTTCCATAAGCCTTAAGAAAAATCAAACACACTTAACCTAATATTCATGCGAATGACTGTAGCAACAACATCAAGTCCATAATTCTTGTTACTGAAAGTGTTAAGGAATTTATGCAGTTTGTGGAAGCACGTTCCCAATCTGACTCTGTTGATAAGTCACTTGCTGTGACATTAATGAGTACTTTAACCGACATTAAGTTTGATTGTTCTCATACTATGCATGAGCATGTTGTTGAAATAACAAACATAGCAGAAAGACCGAAGACTATGGGATTGGAAGTGAATGATAATTTTTTTGTGCAATTCATTATCAAGTCCTTGCTTTCTGAGTATGGTCCATTTCACATGAGTTATAAACATGAAGGATAAGTGAAATGTGAATGAACTGCAAAGTATACTCATTCAAGAGGAAGCAAGACTTAAGAAATAAGGAAACTGTTCTATCAATCTCATGGGTCAGCAAGGAGCTGAAAAGAAATCAAAGAAAGACAAGAAAGGAAAGAGCAAGCAACGACCACTAAAGAAATAGATCATCTGCTTAAATCCATAAGAAGGAATAAAGGATGATAAGTGTCACTTTTGCAAAAAGTATGACACTATCAGAAAGATTGCCTAAAACGTAAGGTATGGTTCGAAAAGAAAGGTAAGCCTAGGGCTTTTATATGTTTCGAATCAAACCTAACAGAAGTTCCTTATAACACTTGGTGGATTGATACAGATTGTACCACTCATGTTCTAATACGATGTAGAGATTACTTACGATCCAAACCATAAACCCAAATGAAAACTTTATCTTAATGAGAAACAGAGTCAAAGCTCCAGTTGAAGCCATTGGAACTTATCATTTGATTCTAGACATTGGACATCATTTAGACCTTTTCCAAATACTTTATGTCCTTTCATAATTTAGTTTCTTTATCCAAACTTGACTTAGTTTGATATTGTTTTAAATTTAAAAATAATGTTTTAGTTTGTTTAAATACAATTATCTCATTGGTTCTAGTATTCTTTCTAATGGTTTGTACAAATTTAAGCTTGATAGTCTTTTTGCTGAGACATTGTTGACCTTGCATCATAATGTTAGTACAAAATATGGTTTAGTGAATGAACAATCAGCTACTTGTAGCATAAACGTTTGGGTCATATATCCAAAGAATAATTGAGATATTAGTAAAGAATGAAATCCTTTCTAATTTGGATTTTACTGATCTTAGGATGTGTATGGATTGTATTAAAGGAAAATATACAAAACACGCAATCAAGAAAAGCACCACAAGAAGTACACAACTCCTTGAAATTATACACACCGATATATGTGGGCCTTTTGATGTTCCATCTTTTGATGGAGAAAAGTATTTTATCATCTTTATTGATGATATTTCATGTTATGCTATATCTATTTGTTGCATAAAAAATCTTAATCGGTAGATGTTCTAGAAGTGTTTATTAATGAGGTTGAAAGACAACTAGATAGAAAAGTAAAAATTGTTAGGTCTGATAGAGGTGGTGTATATTATGAAAATATGATGAATCTGGATAATGCCCTGGTCCATTTACCAAATTTCTTGAAAAGTATGGCATATGTGTTCAATACACAATGATTGAAACACCAGAACAAAATGGTATTGCAGAAAGGCATAATCAAACTCTAATGGACATGGTTAGGAGTATGTTAAGCAATTCATCATTACCCTTATTATTTTGGATTCATGCTTTAAAGATCGCTATGTATTTGCTAAATAGGGTTCCTAGTAAGGCAGTTCCAAAGACTCATTTTGAACTATGAATAGGAAGGGAACCCAGTTTAAGGCATTTACATGTTTGGGGTTGCCCAATGGAAGTAAGGATTTATAATCCATATGAAAAGAAATTAGACTCAAGAACAACCAGTAATTTTTTCATTGGTTATCCATAAAGATCAAAAGGATATAAATTTTATTNAACTATGATAGGAAGGAAACCCAGTTTAAGGCATTTACATGTTTGGGTTGCCCAACGGAAGTAAGGATTTAAATCCATATGAAAAGAAATTAGACTCAAGAACAACCAGTGATTTTTTCATTGGTTATCCATAAAGATCAAAAGGATATAAATTTTATTGTCCTAACCATAGTACAAAATTGTTGAATCTAGAAATGCAAGGTTCATTGAAAATAGTGAAGTTAGTGAGAGTTGAAACCACGTTAAGTAAAATTCAAGAAGTTAAGGTACAAGTTTCTTCACCTATAACTCCTTCTTAAGTTGTTGTTCCTAGAGTTGTTGAACCTTTTGATAACTTTCAAGAACAACAAATAATGATTAAAACACCATAGAATAATGATATTACTAATGAACCTGCAATGAATGAACCAATGAAGTAGCATTAGAAGGTCTCAACGACAAAGACAACTGCTATTTCTGTTGATTATGTGTTTATCTACAAGAATTAATTTTGATTTGGGTATTAATGATGATCCAGTTTCTTTTTCACAAGCAAAAATGCTAATTCATCTAAATGGTTAGATGTCATGAAAGATGAGTTAAAATTAATGGATCATAATGAAGTCTGGGATCTTGTTGAATTGCCTAAAGTTGTAAAAGAGTTGGGTGTAAATGGGTCTTTAAGATCAAACGGACTCAAATGCAATATTGAACGTTGTAAAGCCAGACTTATTGCCAAAGGTTTTACTCAAAAATGTGGCATTGACTACAAAGAGACTTTTCTTCGATCTCTAAGAAGGACTCATTTAGAATTATTATGGCACTGGTAGCTCATTATGATTTAGATTTGTATCAAATGGATGTGAAAACCACCTTTCTAAATGGGAGTTTGAATGAAGAGATTTATATGGACCAACCTGAGGGCTTTTATTTGAAGGAAAGGAACACATGATGTGTAAACTGAAGAAGTCAATATACGGACTTAAGCAAGCTTTCGACAATGATATTTTAAGTTCAACGATACCACTACATCCTTTGGATTTAAAGAAAACACCATTGATCGGTGAATATATCTGAAGGTCAGTGGGAGCAAAATCATATTTTTGGTTCTCTATGTTGATGACATCTTGTTAGCTACTAATGACGTTGGTTGTTGTATGAGACCAAGAATTTTCTCTCTAAGAACTTTGAAATGAAAGATATAGATGAGGCATCCTATATGACTGGAATCGAAATATTTTGCGATAGATCACAAGGATTGTTAGGATTGTCTCAGAAGGCATATATTAATAAAGTTCTTGAGAAATTCAACATGAACAAATGCTCTGCAAGTGTTGTTCTAATTCAGAAGGAAGATAAATTCAGCCTTATACAATGTTCAAAGAATCAATTGGAACACAAACAAATGAAACAAATTCCTTATGCATCAATTGTTAGAAGCTTGATGAATGCTCAAACATATACCAATCCAGACATCAGTTTTGCTGTCGGAATGCTGGGCAGATATAAAGTAATCCAGGAATAGATCATTGGAGAGCTGCAAAGAATGTGCTAAGGTATTTACAAGGAACAAATTGGATCACATGCTCACCTACAGAAGATCTAATGATCTTGAGATGAAGGGATATTCATACTCAAATTTTGTTGGATGTGTTGATACCAAAAAGTCCACATTTGACTATTTGTTCCTTTTAGCTGGAGGAGCGATCTTATGAAAAAGTGCAAAGCAGTCTGTCATTGCTACATCTACTATGGAAGCTGAGTTTTTGGCATGCTTTGAGGCCATAATTCATGTTTATGGCTACGGAACTTTATTCCAGGACTTGGGGTTATCGACAGCATTGTCAAGCCACTAAAAATTTATTGTGATAAATTCGTAGTAGTCTTCTTTTCGAAAAATGATAAGTATTCAAAGGGTGCTAAGCATATGGAATTGAAATACTTTGTCGTTAAGAAGAAGTTTAAAAAATAAAGTATCAATTGAACATATTAGCACCAGCCTTATGATTGCAGATCCGCTGACTAAAGGGTTGCCACCAAAGATATTTTATGAATATATCGAAAGAATGTGCATTATTAAAAATCATTAGTGATGTTATGTCTAAAGCTTTAAGTTCCTTATGTATTTGACACTCTGAGCTCAATTTATTATTATTTCTGATTTACTTATGCATCCTATTTGATTATGCTGGTATATATACATAAATGAATTATGTGAATGTCAACGAATTTATCTTTGATAAAGACATTATCGTTAGACCATACTACAATTTGCATTACAGGTCATGTTAAGTATAGAACTAGTAATGTGATACATGAAAGGGAGTACATTAAAATAATAGCATATAACCGCCATGATCCTTATTAGTTTTTGCTTAATGATGATTTCATGTTTGACCAATGTTATGCAGGATTTTAGCTTTGTTATGCGCATTATGATTGTTTATTAAACCAGTATATTTAATATGTCACATGGACCAAGTAAAAGAATATTAGTGCTTTCTTTTTTATGGCCCATATGGATATATAATTGATTTATTATTATTTAAATTTAAATATAATAATGGTTTAATAAAAGCTAATTTACTATTGGTTTATTTTTGAAAAGTTGTTATATGATAACATCTCTTTTGATGGGAAGAAAAATTTAACATATTATCAGATTGGTCCTCTCTTTCCTGTATATAGTCTATTTCATCATCAAAATAGATGAGAAAGAAAATAGATAAATGGGAAGAAACTCAATCTCTCGATAATCTATATACGCAGTCTCTCGTCAAGAAATATCAATAGATCAAGGCATGCTTTCTTAATTTAAGTTTATGTAAAATTATTTATTCTAAGATCTTGATTATTATATTTACTTACAAAAAATATTTAATAGATTTTACAGAAAGGTTCATATTTTATTGAGAATATATTGTTATGAGTGCTCTTTTCATAATATTCAAAGGCGCCTAAGCTTTGAAATGCATATGTCTAATACGACTAGTTTAAATAGCTGCCATTAGGCGAGCGTGTGTGAGAAACCATCGAAACCACAAGATCGATTCAAACCATAGTTTTAATTTGATTTAAACTGATTTTTTTCCATCAATTTGGCCTTGAATTTAAAATTACTGAAATAAAAAAATCAGTTAGATTTTAATTTAAATTCTTAAAAAAGAATGCAAACCGATTCGATTCATGCGTGCATATTTTATAGACTTTTATTTATACTATTGTTAAAATTGAGGTATTATAGACATATTTGCATGATTGAGTCTTGTGAGAGTTATATTTTTTTATTATAAATAAGTATATTTTTATTTGATCACATTGTTATGCAAACCAATCTTAAATCTAATTTGAATTTCTTGGCACGACTCAGTTCAATTTATTGAATCAATTGGTTCTTTGATTTCAATTTCAAGAGATTCAAGTCAGTTTGCTTCAATTGGAACCAATGTAAGGTATTGCCTCATCTCTCAAACAGGATGGCGGCTCTACTACCATTATAAATGACCATAATAAATTTAAACTAGTGGATGCGATGGATTAGAAGTATTTGATATAATTTGCAGTTGGAGGAGGAAAGAGAGAGTGAGTGAGAGAGAGTGAAAATATTCTAAAATATTTTGAATCATAACTTATAAAAAGAAAAGTTTTTGTGTACTGCGTGCGGTGCAAGACGCCCACACCATGTGCGGTAATTGATCCGTGCATGCATGCATCGAAAATATTTTTATTCTTTCTGCACTGCACACGCAGCCACAGGTATGCGCGAATCAATCACCATACATGATGCATACGATTCTGCACCATATGTGGTGCACAAATACTTTTTCCTCATCAAGTGATAGTGATATTACATACCCTTGTGCACTACATCTTTAAACGCTGATAGGTCAAAATTCATTAAATGAGATTTTAAATTAAGAAAATAAAGCCTAAAAATATATTATGGATAGGGAAGAAGAGATAATATCACCTACAATTCGGTATCTTGGATATATGGGTTAATCTGATAAGTATATTTATAAAACTTATCAAATAGCCCTATTTAGCTATTTCTTAAAGAAAAATGCTCTTTAAGAGTTGGACTCTAACTCTGCAAGCAAATACTTATAAAAGTTATAAACATGTTATCCTTATCTTACTATTTCTTAAAAGAAGAGAGGCCTTTAGGATCGAACTCTAACTCTTGGGGAAAGACCTTAAATGAAAGAGAAGTAAATAATCTAGCTTAATTGTACGATCAAGGTCCCATTTGAGTCCATTTAGCAGTCAGAGTTGTGTATATTGGAGAAGAATGGAGCAGAGACCACTCCACTACTTGGCCATACATCCTCTACATCTCTATGCATGGTCTATTGAATGCTTTTCAATCACATTGACATGATCAAAATGAGGGAGTTGTGCCCAAACTATTATCTCTCTCATTTTTTTTTCCCTCCACCTAAGACCCTCCTCTCAACTAAGCCTCCTTTGCCCTAATAGACCCTACTAAGTCTCATTAAACCCCATGCCAATCAATCAACAATTGAATTAAGTGCCCACCCCTTGAATTCTTACCTCTACCTCCACCTTCTTTCTTTCTTCTTCCTCGGCCGACCACCATTGCTATCTCACCGGAGGTTGTCCATCACTTTCACTAGTAAGTGAGCATCAAGCTTGATTTCTTTCTCTTTATTTTTTTTTTTCCCTCCTACTTCCTCTATCACCCATTCCTCATGTACTTGCCAAGGTCTACCAAAGACCTAAACTCCTTGTGCTTCCTCTCTCCTCCTTTTTTTTTTCTCCTTACTTTTTTCTTATTATTTCTCTCTTTTTCCTTCCTTTATTCTACCACACCCTCCCCTAATGGCCATGCCATAGGCTTATGACAAGGCCCGTCTTTGCTTCTTCTCTCTCTCTCTCTCTCTCCCTCTCTCTCTCTCTCTATTTCTTTTTTTCCTTCTTTTTCCCTTTATCCCACCCTCTTTTCTCTCTCCCCCTAATTGGCATAGGTTTAACCATCCCCCCTCATCAAGACTTTCTCTCTTTTCCCCTTTATCTTATGTAAGGATGAATCAAATTCTACTACTTAAGATGGTAGGTTATGACGCATCATTTTTTTCGATTCTCTATGGATGAAGGATCCAGTCATTTTTTTTCTTTGCTTCTCTATGCTCTATCAAAAAAAAAAAAACCTATAAATTGTAATCCCTACTATTGATATCCTCTCTCTTCTTGAATTATTTTTCTAACTAGAGTTAATTAATTTTATGCAAATAGATTACAATCAAGGCCCAAAGAAATCTAGTATAGAATTGTTTCACAAACAACTAATTAAGGCAATATTCAAATCCCTTTATTCTCTTTAATTTAATCATCAAGTTAGATCCTAAAAACATCTAGGACTAAATACAGGATTGAAGAGCCATATTTTGAAATTTAGAAAATTAAAAATTTAGTGATTGATTATTTAAAATTATCAAGGATATTGGTTTTCAAACTTTATTATACTGATATTAATTTTAAATTAACTAAGTGCATTAGGTACACCTGAAGATTGAGCTGGCTTGTTAAATTAGCATTAGGTACACCTGAAGATTGAGCTTCTATGTGACGATTATTATTATGATAGTTGCCAACCATAGGTAAATCATAGAGTGCATGCGTTGGCCTACGGGCTAAGAGTGTGGCCAAATCTAATCTAATGTCAAGAGGTTAATTAATTTTGTCAAATCCTACCCATGCTTATGATAGCAATGATGATAAATAAGGTATTCCAAATTATTGTTGAATTATGAGATATGTATATATTGGAAATGCTATATGATTCCTTGAGATATTCATATCAGAACTGCTATTTGATAGCACATATATAAAACTTAATTGAAATTGTTAAACGAATATTCAAATAGAGACATTTAGCATATCAAATCCTGCCAACTTTTTTTTTTTTTTTTTATTACAAGCGGGCAATCACACCACTCTGGGTGAGTCAACCCCGAAATATCAGAATACAAAATTTGCTCCAGAATAACCGGATAAGGGTCACCAGGGTGCCATTCTCACTGACCAGAATGACGAGCTGCAACCGAGGCAAACCCAATCAGCTGCAGCGTTAGCTTCCCTGTAAACATGTCGAATCAGAGGATCATAGCAGTACTGAAGCATATCCCATATATCACTTATCAAAGGGTTGAAGGAGGGACAAAGATCAGGAGCCCGTCGAATCCATCGGATCACCGTAATAGAATCTCCCTCAATAACCACCTGGCGCGAACGCAACATGCGAACAACGTAGGTTATGCCAGCCCACGCAGCCTACAGTTCTGCCATGGGAACTGAATGTCAAGAGAACCATGCCCGCCAGCCGCTAGCAGCTCACCCTCAGGCCCCCTGATAATAAATCCGGATCCAGCAATGCGATCCGTTACAGAACCATCAAAATTCACTTCAACATTATTTTAGCTGTGATGTACTTGCTAAGAGTTATTTTATTATTATTTCATATCAGCATGCATGTGTGAGAGGATCCTTGTCGAGCTATCAGCTCATGCTATCACTTTATTTCTCTTTTCAAAGCTATAAGATGCCCAGCTATATAGAGTTGATTTTGGTGAGAGAATTCATTAAGCCATGTATCTAATATCGAGTGTAACTAAACTTTCTACTTGCGATACTTATTCTTAATGAAGTAATGCTTATCTTAAATTTCATTTGTTGCCATTAAGATTTGAATTTTGATTTTTGGGCATTGCGTACACTTTAGACAATGGTGGTTCATATGGTAATATAATATTATTATAAATTTTACATTTCTACTTACCTTATACTTGATAATCAGATTCTTAAAAATAAAAGATTATCACATTTGGTTTATAATAACAAAGTATAATTATCAGTTAACTATATTTTAAAATTTTATTTAAATTTTTTATTATTTTTAATCTTTTAAGTAGCTCTCTCTTCTTTTCTATCAAAATATGAAATGTTCTAAAAAAATTAAAATATTTTATAAAATAATTTTAAAATTATATATTTAAAGAAGATAATATTTAATATATATTATATATATCATATTATTAAATATCCTATTATATAATATATTAATATTTAGTAATATTATATAATAATTTAATATGTTAGAATATCATAAATATTAATAATTTAAAATACAATATTTAATTATTATATAAATTTATAATAATATTTAAAATATTATATTAATATCAATTTTAGTATTAATAAAAAATATATATAATATAAAACATATATATATTACCTTATTTAGTGTAAATTAAATATAATTAGATTTAGTATTATTAATATTGCATGATAAAGGGCATAATTTAAGGTTACTAGATCGATTTGATAATCTCATGTACCCATATTTTATATAGAAATCAGATTATGATTTATGATAATTTTAAATATTAAAATTAAAATTTATTATTTAAATTACTATCTAATTATTAATATGATAATTTATATCAGGTGGATTATCACGAACCTAATGTCACTTAATCATATTTGACATATCGACGTGTATCACGATTCTCTGAGTGGTGGGTTTGATCTTAACTAAATTTGATATTTAATCATGTTGATCTTTCCCCTGGCACAATTTAACCCATGGTCACGTGAGAAGTTGGTGGTGTCTGGTGCATGCTACATTGGACTTCAATTCTAGATCCATAGTTGCCACCATGGGCTCCAACGCTTGAACTTAGATGCGACACGGTTCACCCGGGCCATTGAATATACCCCACAGCTCATTGGTCAAGCTAGCGTGCACTCGCAAAGATGATGAACATTTCACTTTGAGGTAATCTGCTTCCATCTTCGATCCGGTCAAAGTTTGCCATGTGCCCAAGTGGTGGACAATTTTTAACTTATTGAACCATCGAGGCTTGGGATGTCTTTGAAATAGGGAATAAAAAAAAAAATAGCCCTTGAATATTTTTTATTTTTAAAAGCTATGACTATGAAGGATAAATGAAAAAAAAATAACCAAAGAGATAACACATATTTATTAAATAGCTATTTTTATTATAAAAAGTTGATTTGGATAAAAAGTTAATCATGGGTTATTTCCTGAACTTATTCCTTAGAGAATGAAAAAATAGCTATTTTTTTTCGGAACTTATCCCTTAAGGACAAAACTGTTATTATAAAAAGCTGGTTATTCTTTCAGTTATCCTCTGTATAAACTCTATCATGTACACTTATCCATGGATAACTATTTTTCTATCAAACACTATCTTAGGGTATGTTTGAAATAAAGAATAAGGAGGATACCAGGAGGATATCCCTTCTTATTCTCAAAAGCTATAACTATGAAGGATAGCTAGAAAAAAAGTTAACCAGATGGGATAACCCGTGGTTATGGGTTATTCCCTTAGGTAGTGTAGGGGATTAAGAGGGGATATCCCCTCTTATTTCCAAAAGCCATAACTATAAGGGATAGCTGGGAATAAAGTTAACCAAAGAGATAATCTAACCATGGTTAACCATGGGATATCCCCTCAATTTATTCCCTAGGAAATGCAGGAATAGCTGGTTATCCCTTCAAATAAGAGTAAAAAAGAGTTATCCTATGGATTTACCTTTTTGCATTTGATATGATCAATGGGATAGCCAAGGGATATCCCTAGAGATAGCCAAGGGATAAACTCTATCCCATACACTTATCCATAGATAATATTTTTTCTATCAAACACTACCTTAGGTAGTGTTTGAAATAGAGGATAAGAGGGATATCCTGAGGTAGTGTTTGAAATAGGAGATAAGAGGAGATATCCTGGATATCCCCTCTTATTTCCAAAAGCCATAACTATAAGGGTGTGTTTGATATGGTGGATAAGAGGGGATATCCCTAGATATCCCTTCTTATCCCCAAATGCTATAGCTATAGGGGATAGTGCTAAAAAAGTTTAACCAGAGGGGATAACCCATGTTTAACCATAGGTTATCCCCTGAACTTATTCCCTAGAGAACCTAGGAATAACAAAAGTTATCCCTTGATGGCAGAGTGATAATTTTAAAAAGGTACTTATCCCCTCAGCTATCCTCTGGATAAATGCTACCCTGTACATTTATCCAGGGATAGCCAAAAAGCTATCAAACACAGCCTAAGGGATAGCTGGGAATAAAGTTAACCAAAGGGATAATCCATGGTTAACCATGGGATATCCCCTCAATTTATTCCCTAGAAAATGTAGGAATAGCTGGTTATCCCTTCAAATAAGAGTAAAAAATGTTATCCTATGCATTTACCTTTTTACATTTGATATGATCAATGAGATAGCCAAGGGATATCCCTATGGATAGCCAGGGAATAAACTATTCTGTACACTTATCATAAATAATATTTTTTCTATCAAACACTATCTTATTCAGAAATAACTATTTTTCTATCAAACACTGCTTAGAAGAGGTTCAGATAATGCTGCCAAAAAAAAAAATTATTACAAGGCTTAGCTCTTCTACCAATAGATTTGGTTGCATATGCAACGTGTCATGACGTAGTGGTGCAATTCATTAAAGTCAAGTGCGCGTGCTATGGATATATAACTTTGATGGCTGGTCCGCGAGTCTTGTTTTGAATGAGATTGGAAATTTGTCCAAGAGAAGAAAACGCGGAGGACATGAAAGGGAGCCATTAATTTTCCATGGCGTGAGAAGAAGATGGACGTAGAAAATCAGAAGCAAAGTCTTCTAAATTGTGGCATGTAATGAAACAGCTCAAATATTACATCGAAAGCAAAACCTAGCTCCCACTTAGAAAGACTATTGACTACTTGATTCACAGTACAGTAGATCGATCTAACCAAAAGCCTCTCCTTGAGGCCGGGCCTCACCATGACTCGGTCGAATAATGCCAAGTGACAAAAGTCTAGGTCTGGGTCTGGGTCTTCGCACGAGCTCGTGAGCACATGGGAAAAGCATCCGGATGTTTGCCTTCCCACTTGCATAGCAGAGGTTATAAGCTTGACCATAGGGAAAGGAAGACTTTAACGTGTCACATTCCTTGCAAATTGATAATTCCACCTATCAAATAGTATGATGGCAGCAAAGTGAGAAAAGCTCTTCCCATTGATCAGACCGAAGTCGTCAATCAAACATCAAAGTGTTCAGTTCTTCGTTACAAAAAAAAAAAAAAAAAAAAAAAATTCATTTTCATGAGAAGCCCTTGTCAACCAAATATGACCTTAAAATCAATTAGTATTTATAATCACTACCACCCATTATTCTTCATCATCACCACTGTACCTTCGCTACTACCACTACTTTTTACAACTCACTATCATATCTCTAATACTACTAATTTTTTCTATAACTCGTCACTATACCTTCATCACCCCAATCACTACTAGCATCATCATATATTCACCATACCTACTACTTTTCACCACCATTATACTTTTATTATTCATTACCATCTTCATTACCCTCCATCAATGCCACCATCATTGTTACCATCATATCATCATCTCACCTATAATCCTTTACTAATACCATAACCATTCAACCATCCACTATTATTGCTATCATACTTGCATCATCCATCACCATTGTTATCTTTCTTTACCATATAGTAATACCTTTATTATCAACTATCTTTTATAAATTTTTTAATTTTTTATTATTTTTATTTTTAATAAATAAATATATTTTTTAATTAGCAGAGGAAGAGTTGGAAATAAAGATGAAATTCTTAGAGAACGAAAAATTGTACCATCGAATATCCTCGCCAACCTCCACAACAAAATAAAAAATAAAAAAATTCAATTTTTTCGGTTTACTTTCTTTGAGACTTGGCCAGGAAAAGCGATTGATTGACTCGAGGTCAACCTGTGCTTTAGTTTGCACCATTCGTGCTACTTCCTCTTCCCCTCTACGATGGCACCGCTGTTGGGCCCTGAACAGCATCAATTTCCTTCATGCATACACACCCAATTTAGGCTTGGGCCCCACGATAGATGAAGTGCCTGTCAACAATAGATTAAAGGATGACTGCAAGAGTTATGAAGAGCCCAACAGCTAATCCACACAGCTTACCCAAGGTGTGGCTGGAAATTGGCCACGAAACGCTTTAAATAGGATGCCTCCTTCCCCAATGGCCATCCCATTCCCTACTCTTCGCAGTTGAAAGAGATTGAGAAACAGATGGGGAGTGGTCCATTTAAGCAATCAAGGAAGCTTCAAGCCATTACCAAAGAAAGGGAGAGAAAGCCAATGAAGGGAGTTCTTCAAGTCTTCCTCCCACTCTCCATCCTCTGCTTCCTGCTCTCCAACTACTACTCTTCATGCCTCCTCAACATCAATTTCTCCTCCACCACAACTCTTCTCAACAACATCAAACACTTCATCGACAGGAAGGCCATATTCCTCTTTTCCAATGCCATTCTATTATTCCTAGTTAAAGAGTCTGGCTTGCTCTGCCACTGTAGCTCTCCAGTTGACAGACTATATGATGAATTCACCGCAAGGAAAGGAGACCATTCACGGCTGAAGACTGACGCTGTGGAGACTGAAGCAAATGTTGAAGAGGCAAGAGAAGATAGTGGTGGGTCTTTAGGGTTGGTTATGATAGAAGAAAGAGGAGATGAGGAGGAATGGCTGCTACACAGATAAAAGCTCATGTTGTGGAGGAGGAGGCTATAGATTCCCCTGTTCAAAGTCAAGTGGTGAAGAAGGCTACAGTGGAGAGTGGCAAGGCTTTGGAGTTGGTTGTGATTCAAGCAGGAGATGAGGAAGGAATGGAACTTGTGGGCATAAATGAAATGAAAGATGTAGGTGTTGATGAACTGAATAGAAGGTCTGAGGAATTCATTGACAGTGTGAAGAGAGGATGGAGAATGGAGGCTTTACAGGTAGTCATGGTGTGATATAAATGGGTGAATAAGGATGAGAAATGTTTCTAAAATTTTTCTTTCTAAGCTTGCTTTGTAAGACTTGTATTATTGATCATATGTTACTTGATCCACTGCCCCATTGTGGGTTTTTACTTTCTATCACCTTCCTTTTCCTTTACCTTTTTGATTTTGATGGAGAGGAACAGGGCATATATGATCCGTAATCGAATTCTATCTATTGATTATAAGCTCTAAACTTAGACTTCTACAGTGGTATTATTTGGTTAATCTGGTTTAGTTAAATTGGAGTCTTCCAAAATTCATACAGCCTTGCCAAACTAGACTGGTTTAAGATAATTTAGAAAAAATAAAGACTTCACTGCTGTAGATCTGAAGCTAATGCATGTTTTACATCTTGACTGGGGTCAAGGAAAACTTCTATCAAAATTCAATATTTTTTTTTGCAAGACCTGGCTCTCAATTTGTTTGTTTCATTAGAGAACTCATTAATATGGAGTTCTAACAATAATTTTTCTTGAAAACTTTTCTATTTCCATGAAATCTTTTTATTTTTCTTTTCCTTTTTGATAACCATCTTTGCAACAAAATATACACTAACCAACTAAATAGTTAGTCAACCAACAATTTCTTCATTCTTTTTTTGGCATCAAATGCCTAAACCAAATAGCTTCATAATATTTTGAACCATCACCTTTTGTTGTCACCTTAATCCATAATTTGAAAAGCCACCGCTCGCATATTGCCAACTTCCAAAATGCAGATTATATAAGACATAAAATTAAGAATATATCATGTTATATAATCTAAACTTCCAAGAAATTCGTCCCTATTTCATTCCAAAAAAAAAAAAAAAAATTTCCTCAGCGAAGTCCTTGTTTAAATCTTCTCATCAAGTTGTCCACGTCTCATGTTTTTAGGCCGGAAGCGAAACCTAGGAAAGCGTGTAAGTTTATTCGTACCAAGGTGACCGGAACCCTGGCAAGTTCCCGTCACCTTCAAATATTAAATCTCAGAACGCATGTCTTTAGCACAGTCATCAGAATCGGATTGATCGGTTGAATTGAAATTCGAAAGTCATGCTGATCCAATTTTAATATAAAAAAATAATATTTAAAATATTTAAAATAATTTAATCAATTCATCCAGTTCATTGGTAATTTGATCAATCTAGCCTGAATCAGATGGATCACGGATTTATCAATTCTGTTTCAAATTCTCTGCTTTTGCCTCTGATATAAATCCTCCTCGCTACTCCCCAACTTTCTTGAGACTCTTGATGGTCTTTAGAGGTCTTTAACCCTTCACCTTTGCATGCTTGCACTAGTTTCTTCGGTCTTAGCCCAAGCTCTCCTCCTCCTTTCTCTCTTCTTGGCATCATCGCTCCCCCTCTAAAACCCTCTAATAAGACCTCACTGCCCCATGGCCCGCTCTTTCCTGATTTCGCTCTAAGACGAGCTCCATCATTAGGAAAGCATATCCATTTCGATGCGAAGGTATAGCGGATGGCGAGTGAAACTTGATCCTTAACCGGTAAGAAGACTAAGGTAGTGTTTGATAGAAAAAATATTATCCATGGATAAGTGTACGGGATAGAGTTTATCCCTTGGTTATTCCTAGGGATATCCATTGACTATCCCATTGATCATATCAAATGTAAAAAGGTAAATCCATGGGATAACTTTTTTTTACTTTTATTTGAAGGGATAACTAGCTATTCCTACATTCTCTAGGGAATAAATTGAGGGGATATCCCATGGTTAATCATGGTTAACCATGGATTATCCCTTTGGTTAACTTTATTCCCAACTATCCCTTATAGTTATGACTTTTAAAAATAAAAGGAGATATTCCTTCTTATCTTCTATTTTAAATACTACCTAAAAGGCTGCATGGAATTGAAGTGCCGCGATCAGACGATAGGAGCTTCAAAAACTCAAACCTTATTTTTTTTATTAAAAATTAAATTTTATTAATATTAATATGTTTTTATATTAAAATAATTAAATAAACGGTTGAACCGGCGATCAGAATCCTTGGCCGGTTGATGTCCGGCCGGATCTGGCACCTATGGTAGTGAGACCTAGGGAAGCGTGTAAGATTTTTCCTACCAAGGTGACCGTAACCCTGGCAGGTTCCCGTCACCTTCCGGTACTTACCCCCAGCACTACCTCTGTTTTTTTCCGGGAAGTAACACAAGTCGTCAAGATCTGCCGGCTTGGGGAATATTTGTGAATATAGAAGACATTATTCTATTCCAAAGCCATTTGGCAGTAGAGCACGTTATTGTGATCGCCAATAAGGACGGAGTCAAGGTCACATCTCCTTCGTGAGAGTCAAAGTCTTTGTATTATTTAGGCATGGAAGGATCCTTCAAGGCTAAGTTTTGGAAGAGAAAAGTATGCAGAATAATATTTAGTTCCATAGCTTTGAGAATCAAAACAAAGAATGACTTGTATATGACTTTGAAAACAAGCAGGGAAACCTATTTTTCTCTCAGGTGGCACTGATAGTACCCCATCAAGTTTCAGCAATTGGAATAATTATATTAAGTGATAGTGATCAAGTGAAACCGAGTTCCTCTATATTGTAATGTTTAAGATTTTTTTTTTTTAAAGAAAAAGCGTAGGTGGAGAGGGTCCTTATTTTATTTGTCATCACTAAAGGTTCTACCCCATCATAATTGTTCTTCTTTTTCTATTGTTTTTTCCACAAGAGAATCCATGGAAACGGTATAAGATCGTGACTCTGGTTTTCAAATTTCTGTCCATAGTCTTCAATTGGAACATGGTAGTTGAATCTACATCAACTTGGTGTAAGTAGGGGTACACCAAATTCGATGGGTTTAGTTGTGTGGAGTCCTCCAATAATTGAGATATATAGGGGTGCAACTTGGGCCGGGTTCAACCCGAACCCGACCCGCGAAACCCGATTTGCAGCAGTACTCAAACTCTAGTTTGCTTAACCCGAACCCGAAGGATTCGGGTTGAACCTGGACCGATTTGCAACTTGGGCCGGGTTAGGGTTGCAGTCAACCCGAACCCAAGAAAACCCGAACCCGCAAAACCACAAGCAGCAGGCCCACTGGTATTGTGGAAGTGATGATTTAGCCTTGTTTGTTAGGTTTAAGCATGTAGAGCTGACAATAGTTTTGTGAAAGTGATGATTCTTGGTATGAACATTCCACCAGAACCTGCATTACCTTTTAAAATGAGCAATATACCTTTAACCATTGCATTTTATCATGTAATGTTGGTGGGCCAAACTAGTATCTTTATTTTTTAAATTATCTTCTTTGAGACATTTGTAACTTCTAATATGAAGTTTGCCAAAATTTTATGAAAGCATCTGGAAGAGATGATGAGCAGAAAACTAAAACATCTGGGAAAGGGGTGATGAGTAAAAAATCAGAAAGCTTTGGATGGCGAATGCAGTCTCGCTACTTTATACCAGACTTATGTGGTCTTCTAATTGGCTCTTTATATCGTCTCAATATTTTCTACTTTCGAAGGATAAAGGTGACTTCATTAATGCATATAGTGGCTATTGAAATGTTATGCAACATTTGGATTACTTTGGATATGTTTTGGTTTAAGGATGTACTTTTTTTTTGTTTAGTCTATGTAAAAGATGTATTTTAAACATGTAATTTGAAATGTGAAGCTTGTTTGTTTCAAACTTCAGCTTGTTTGTACAATGCAAAGCTTATTTGTACAATGTTAAGCTTGTTTGTTTCAAATTATCATATTTTTTTTCTATCAACCCGAATTCTAACCCGAAACTCAACCCGAACCGATTTTTAAAAATAGGGTTAGAGTTGAGGTTTTACAAATAGGGTTAGGGTTATGGTTAGGGTTGACATTTTATAAATAGGGTTAGGGTTAGGGTTTAAGGAAACCCGAGTTTCATGAGCCCGAGTTGCACTCCTAATGATATAAATGTTTATCTTGGTCAAATGATATCAAGTTTGCATCAATTCAACTGGTGATAATTCATCAATGTGTTGATCTTGTTAGAATTAATTTAATTTTCCTCAACCCTTTCTAGGTTTGAAAAATAAATTATTTGAAAAATGAGATTACATATAAGTCATATTTTTCGACCAAACTAGATGGATCCATTCTAGATCCATCTACCAACAAGGTCTGAAATGTGGCAAACGATATATAACTTGGCTCAACTTGGATCAAATTAATTTAGCCAAATGTTATCCTGTTTAGAAACCCATATTTTTGAAATCCCTAACCTCTTTATGACTAATCCCATCACTATGTTTCACTTGTAAGCCGTTTGTTTATAGGTTACATAATTAATTAACTTTTTCTACAATGCTTTTATACATGGATAGTACCGTAAATAAAGAAAAGTTTAAGAGCATGGGATTGAAGGAGAACGGGTACAAGGAACTAAAGGCATTAAATGGGACTTTAACGGGTGACTGAAGTCTGGTTTCTAAAAAGAGTATTAAAAAGGTATCCTAATTGGATCCTTTTAGTTGTTTACATTTGATACCTATATAATCATATTTTCTTTATAGATAAAATGAATGGTATACTTCTACTTTTCAAGTCAGATCCAAATATGTTGGGTTGGGGTTGGGGTTGGATCACGCTAAATCCTATCTTATCCATATGGAAAGACTTGTTGCATGGTCTTTCGGTACAGCAAGCGCTAATCAGCTGCACGGATTGATCGTCCGCATATACCAATGCATGTGTGGTACGCGATAAGGTCTATTGGGCTATTGCATGTGCGTCGGTACCTGCGGATGGCCAATCCGTACAACCGATGCTTGTTTGGTGCACCGAAGGACAGTAGTACAATAAGACTTTTCCTATCCATATAGCCAAAAAGCATCTAGAAAATTTCATTTGAGCCAACCTAGGCCTACTTAGCCAAGTCATGCTCATTCAGACAACGTGCAACTTAGCTGCATACATAGCATCTCATTTTAGTGCTTGGAAACATGTTCAATGCAAGTATAGTTACTTTTATATTTTCAATTCTCTAATTAGGGTTTACTAAAAATATTATGGGCTGGATATGGATAACCTTGTCATGCCTCGAATTTATATCTAAATCGATCGCATAACATGGCTGCATAATTCCTAAGATATAACTATAGCAAGTATGCAAGGTCTTCAAATTTGAACTAGAATGAGTAAACCTTGACATACTCCCTAGGGTATAATTCCTAAGATATAACCCCAAAAAGTATGCAAGACTTTCAAATTTGAATTAGAATGAGCAAAGTTTTGCATATTCCATATGGTTATGCAGACATCTAGGAAGTATGCAAGACCTTCAATTTTGAGCTAGAATGAGCAAAGCTTTGCATACTCCCTAGGGTTATGCAGGGCTTTGTCATGTGGGCAACTCAGATGATGAGTTTGGAGCATAACAAAATTATTATTAGTTTGAATGAGCAATCTATTGATCCATATATTTTTCATACATGTGCATGTCTTTTGAATGCATATACCTTATGCTAAGATAGGGCAAAGATGCCACTCATCTTATTCTTCTTTTAGCGGGAGATATGGTATTTTTTGATTCGCTGAATAAATTAAGAAGGTAATATCCTAATCCTAACACTATATAGATATGTCATTATTATCCAATGTTCTATATCCTAAACCATCCCTAATAAACCTGATGCAACAAGTCTAATCCTACCATAATAATATAAGTCCTCATATATTGCCAACCAGTTATAGTAGCACTTATGTTTTTTCTTTAAGAATATAGTGGTTAACAGTTGCCACTTAAATTTGACCTTGAGACCTTTTACCTGGAGATTCAGGTGCCAACAAGCTGACCTACAAATTATTGGCAAGGAAAACTTCAAAACTTCAATGCATCGCTAAACAATGACGCATTAAAATGCATCGCTAAACAGTAATGCATCGTTAAATGCATCGCTATTTAGCAACGAAAATTTTTGAAGTCGCTAAATCCATCGCTAGTTAGCGACTGATTTAATGCGTTGCTAAATTGCATCGCAGATTTCATGGGTTGCACCTGTATTACAATTCTATCATTATTTTGCAATGAATATTTGCGTCGCTAAGTTGCATCGCTATTTCATGAATTTCTTGTAGTGCAACCTATCTAACTTTGCACAGGAGTAGAGCCTAAAGCACTAGGCCTAAGCATCCTAAGATTGTTTTATAGTATATCTTATCAAGATATATGTAACAATTATTTTAGTGAGCCTTAGTGCTACTATATCTAAGGTTAATATATTGCTTGAAAAAGGACCTATGCACATCTAAGGTTAATATTGTGCTATCATAAGCCTATGGAGGAAAACAAAAAAGAAGAAAAATAGCATATGATTTGAGGCATACCGGGCATTATCCTTAAGGACTGCTTGATTGATGGTAATCCATATTAATAACTTGTAATTACCATATAGATTACTATGTTGGATAATCAGATATAGTAATCTATATTATAATATTTGATTCTCAGTAATTTTAAATTAGCACAAATTATGATAATCTAATTTTCATTTAAAAGATAGATATTTGAAATTACCAAAGAATGATAATATCAAATTATACTCTTGACTTTTATATAAATATTTAATAATATTTAATTTAATTTTATATTTAATATTCACTTAGAAATATTTAAATATAAAATGATTAATATTAAATTTAATATTTTAAATAACATTATATATTTATCTAATAAATAAATATAAATTTAAAATTATTAATATTTTTGACCTTTTTGCATGTTAAATTATTATATATAAGTAATATTACCTATATTATAATACTATTAAATGTATAAATATGATATATTATTATTTATTAATATATATATTAAATATTTATGATATTTAAATGTATATATTTGCAAAATGATTTTATAAAGAATCCTAGCTTTTTACTAAACATTTCATATTTGAAGGGGAGAAAAAGACAACTACTTAAAAGATTAAAACTATTTAATCTTTAGGAATATAAATATAATTTAAAAATATGATAACATCAAATCTTACATTTCTAAAAATCTAAACAAATATTATTAAGAAAAACTAAACATAGTAATCTTGTATTTCTAATAATCTGATTATCAAATATGAAATTAATAAGAATATACTATTTTTTATAAAAATATTATTACGAACGAAATGCTACCTTGAAATAATTCTACTTACCCTTGCTAATAAATCTTTAGGAACTTGCTTATGTGAGAACAACTTTTGTTTGAGCAAAAATAGGGAAGGAGAAAAAGAAAACCATGGAGAGATAGTATTGACTTTGTTTTTTTCCATTCATTTCATTGAAGGAAAATGGAAGGAAAGACTTTCTCCTCTTATTTTTTTATGATATATATATATATGAAGTAACACTTTTTTTTCTTTCATTAGAAAATAAATATCAAAAGAAATAATATTTATTTTTTGATCGCCTTCTCCTCTAGAAACCTTTTTTGAAAAAAAAAAATCAAACAAGCATTTTATGGCTCTTTGCCTTTCTTCAGCCTATCCTCTCTTAAACTCTCTTACAAAAAATACCTCGGAGATATGTAGTGTTACAGTGGCTCAATACTATTAAAGTCCATCTCGCAATAGAATAATAGCGCCCCAATAACCAAAAACCTATTGATATCATCCTAATGGTTACAGACTTATCCAAAATGGCTAGTCAAAAGAATTAGCTAGACATATTATGCACATTAAACTCTAATATATCTATTAAAATAAAACCAATATTATTGGGTTGCAAATGACCTAATAAAGCCAACCATAAATGAATAAAATAATTAGCTAGTATATTGGAGCCTAAATTGCAATTTAATTTAAACACAAGTATGAGTCCAACCCGACTCAATTTGATCAAAAATAATAACTAATTCAAAATATTTATAAAAATTATAAAATTTCTACCAATCTCTTGCAAAATTCCTAGAAATTGAGTGTTGTGTGGTGGGCAAAGATGTTGTTTAGACTTAAACCTTTGCATGGTGACAAGTCATGTTCATAATTAAGGATCTTGAAATAAACTAGATCTTGAGCTTAGGCCTTTGCATCATCGGGACCTTCTTAGCTAGAATTAATAACAGGTAACCTAAAGAAAGGTAAACAATATTTTATGCTTCGTTTAGGCATTTCAAGACTCTATTTAATAAATTTCAATGGCATTTATTTGGTTAATTAGTATATCTAGCGAGTCATTCAATTAAATATATGGGATTGAATTAGGCCATACCCTTGCCCAACATAGCCCGAAAGAATTTTATTGAGCTTCAAGCTGGGCTCAAGCCTAAAAATTTGTTCAAAATTCAAATCTAAGCCTGACCCAAGCTTAAGCTCAAGCTTGGGCAAGCCTAGAGCAACTTGTTTTGATTGGAGACTGAGTGGTAGATTTAATATTTGATTTTTAAGTACTTACAAAAAAAATAACAATATTTAAAATAATTACACCTAACACTTAAGAATAAGTCAAGGACATCAAATTAATTAATTTTTAAGGTAAAACAAAGTTACTATGCTTGGAAAGCTATTTTCACACATTAGATGGGAAATCAATCATAAAATTTAAAAGGTTGATTGTCTTTTTTGGATTTAAGATTCGACCTAGGCGGATTCATATATGATTAAAGACCAATGCTTTAAATCTTTTTCGAGCTCAAGCTTTAGGCATATTTTAGATGGACTAAGTAACGTCAAACTCAGTTCCTTTTTTTTTTTTTTTTTTAACACTGACTTTAAGTTGACTTGAATTAACTTGGGACTTGTTCATGTTTCGATTCGAAATCAGGCTAGTCCGATGGACAGTGGATCAATCCAAGCCTATTTTAAACCCTAATTACATAATACATATAAGGCCTTTTATAGTTAGCTAGACATTGAAATTTTAATTATTTTAGAGATATTTTAGCGGGAGACAGCTACTTCATCATTCTTTTTTGGGCCTTACACTTAAGATCATAGCATGTGATGCTACTTGATTGAATTGTTCAACCATTAGTTCAATGAAATCAATAAATCAATTATTAATTTGTCATATTTAATAATGTTACATCGTAGATCATATCGAGTTGTTCATATATCATATCAAAGAAACCAGTAAATTAATTATTGATTTATCACATGCATCATCTAATAATTCTATATCCAATGTTGCTTTCGAGAAGTAATTTTATTTGCAGAGCAATGCTTTGCCTGCAAGTGAGGTTTCACTAATTTCAAAACATGCTAGAAACACCAAACCCTACCCTAGGTCCTGAAAATCTGCCACGTTGGCTTTGAGCTTGAAATGATCATAAAACTAGTCTTGAAGCTCCTAATTGAGAGGCTTAAAATGCCTCCAATATCACTAATTGGGTTTCTTGTTCCAATCCTAGAATGCATTTCTTGGTTGACTTTGTGCAATTTAAATTGTCAAGCTGCCTTTTTGAATCTTGATATAATGGTTTTGAGCAACTCCATGAACCAGTCACTTTGAGTAGTCCATTCCAAGATGATCTGGAGCCCAGATACCAAGTGAGGAGAGCTTTAGCAAAGTAAGGCAGCTAGAATATTAGAATATGTTTGTTTGTGTGTGTAGACCCCACATTAAAATATTAAAATATTAAATATTTAATAAAGTTTAATGATCCAAAATCAACAATAGAGTATATAAAATGAAGATCTAGATATTTAAAAATGATCAACACCATGATCATATGTCTTGATGGTCTCTAACCTGAGCATAAAATCAACAAAATAAATGGTTTTAATAGCATTGTAACATGTTTTGCTATAATTTAATCATCAAAATGCATTGAATACAAACCTACCCATATTTTAAGATAAGAAGGTCATGTTTGATGGAGTGATCACCCATTTATGTGGCCTATCGTGTATTTTAGCTGATTAATGCAATTAATGCCTTTTATTCTTGCACTTGATGTGTATGTTAAAGATCTCCAAAATACATCAAAATACATATCACCAACTTGATATATATATTTTTGCATATGGGTGTGCTTTGCACCTCAAGTTCACCTTAAGTCAGCCTTTAATAGCACTGAAGTCTTGTGCTTCCTTGAGATTTTTAAACTTGCTTTTCCTTTCATAGATTGATGATGCTCTGTGCAGGTCATTCAAGAGACCTCCAGCTCCCAATTAGTCTCTCCCTTTTTTTTCCTCCTCATAATCATGTAATGAGATGGCAGGACTAAACCCATAATTATACTTTGCTGCCCCATAAATGAAGTTCTAACCTGTTCTGGTGTTTTCATACAAAACTCGATCTCACTGTAAACTTCATGCCTGAGGCTAAGCAAGGTCCATCACTAGTACATAACCTAGTAGTTTAGATCACATTTTAAGAGGATAAATAGAACAATTCTGATGCTTTTTCCCCTACAGTTACCCTACTACATGAATCACTAATGCTTGTCCATGATAAAATTTATTCCTGCATAGATCTTTTCTTCACTTATACTCTTTCATTTGGAAATGATTGTCTTGTTTTCATTGATCATTTGACCATGACATTTTGTTTAAATTTCCTTGTTTTTTCAGAACAACAAATGGTGTATGTGCATTAGTGGCCTGAAGTTGTTGAAGATTTCATAGGAACAATTGGTTCTGGAAGGGGATCCTACTTGCTGTGACAATCATATATCCATATTTTGAGACATTTGGAAAGGAGAGAGAAGAACTGAATTCAGGTTTGTTAGATTTGATCCCTGGGAATTACCAAGGACAATCTTGATAATGGCTAAAAAGAGAGCAATTGACCACAATTTTTGGAAAACATGATCCTAAGACAGATACAAGGCCTTCTTAATATCAATGTAGTTTTCTGTTCTTTACAGACACTTCTAATGCTGGATAAACAAAGTTGGAAGGAAGATGTGGTGTGTCCAGCCAAGTAGAAAATTCTTGCTAATTTTTTGATTCATTTTATTACAGTTGACTTTGAGAAACCTACAGACAAACATTGATCCCTTCTTATCTTTGTACAAGCAATAACTGATCCTTTCTTATCTTTGTACAATGAATTATAATAGCTTAATTTTTTTTAGCTTGTTATTCTGTGCTACTCCATGTCACAGAAAAGTTTACTGTTGTGCTGCTTGACTAGATTTTGAAACAGAAGGTGACATTTACTTCCATGCAATTTATACTGAACCTCATAATACTTCATTGAATGTCTATTGCAACGTATATGTGCTACAGATATCATTTGAAAATATATACATAGATTCTGATAAAATGCTTAATAAACAACTGAGAAAGTAAATTATTTATTTTGAGAAGGATGAATGAATCCTTCTGTTTGTGATTTATGAGGATCAGAGCACACCATACTTGCAGATGGTAATATTTTTCTTTATGTAATCCAGCAGTTTCAAGTTCTCTAATTTTAAAAAGATATTATCTAACATCACTACTCTTTTTGAGGCAAATTGTGTGTGTGTGTGTGTGTGTTGGGTGGGGGGGGTGTGGGGGGGCAGGTTAATAAAATATAGAGAGGTTACAAGACATATACAAAGAAATACATAGGAAATATGGGAAAGAAAGTCACAATAGCAAGATAGAACAAAGATTAAGATGGGCCTCTTGATCTTGCGGTTTAACAAGTAACGGGCCCTAGGATTAGAACAAGGATAAAATTTTGAAAGAGATGGATTTGTAGTAAGAGGAAGCCAGGGAAAAGCTTGAGAAGATTCTTGAGCTGTGTTTTCTCCAAATGGACCAGTAGAAAGAGAGTGCAAACTGTCCCAAGCTGTGTTTTCTTGTAGTGTCTACTTCTCAAGAAACAAATGCTGGAGAGCCTTTAGAGAAGTTCCATAGAAGTGGCATCTAGAGCTGATCAGCGAGCCTTTCTTTTGTAATTCTATCTCCAGTCTAAAGGTGGTTTCTTAAAACAAATCAAGCATTTTTTTTTATAAAGGGACTATCGTTTTCTGAATGATTTATAGAATGGCCAGAACACCCTCCACTGTCGAGAAATTTGTAGAAGTTAACAGAGAAGATACCATTATGGGATGTAATGCAGGGTAAAATTGACTCCGCATCAATTAGCAGACGTGGCAGATGGAAGGACCCACTTTTGGGCTCTAATTCGCTAACTGCTATAAGAAGTCCACTCTCCATTACAGAAAAAGATAACTGCACCAACGATAAGCTCCGAATTTTGGCAGGACCAAGCGGTCTCCATACCTCAGCATGGCGAGCGGTTTTCATACCTCGGCAAGGCCAAATAGTACCTCCAAGCCTCGATAGGACCGAGCTTCGGCTTCTCAGGATAAATATAATCCTTCCTCGGATCGCGCCAGGTATCTCAAAAAATGAATCGCCTTGATTACAAAGATCTCGGAATGAAAATAAGCCTCTCTAAACAGAAACATGGGCCAGATACAGTACCCCCCTTCATGATCAACGAGATCTCGTATTCTTTAATAAGGTATATATTTATCAGCCTTATTAGCAATCAACTTCCATAACTGCACCCGAGGAATCAAGTAACAGCTTACCATCCTGATGACATATAAGTATCAGGTCCCAATACCCCTCAGGTAAGCACACAAGTACTAAGTAACCTTTACGGATGCCATTATTCTCCGAAGACCTTTTTTAGGGCATCCTTCTTTAACAACTTTTCCACTCTATCTATTGCCAAGGGTTTTCACTGACTTGGGCATCGGAGAGTCTTCCGCATAGACCACCCACTTCAATCCCCGCGTGAGAACTATTTTGCAGGTTCGCAAGGACGAAAGAATGCTATCTAAATCTCAACGAGTGCTACCGTTTCGACCTTAGGCCGAAGAAAAAAATCTGCAGTGACAGGTTGCATATTGGGATCTCTTTTTGACCAGTCGAACAAATTTAGTACAATAAGGCTTGAAGTTCACCTCATTAGTAATTCTGTATAGTAGAGAGCAATTTTAAAGTTTGATCAACCATATCAATCTAGATTTCGTCCAACAAGTAGAAACATAAATATTTATTTTGATATAAGCTTCAAAAAGGTCAGAGAAGAGATAACAAAGTAGCTGTTGCCATAGAATTTTGTTCTTCGACTTGGGTACGGCTCGTTCCTGGATTCAGATGGCAATATTTTGTCCGGATGAACCTGCAAGATAGTCTCCATGCAAGAAGCATTAGGGGTGGCCCCTACGGAAGATCCTCCGATACCCAAGTCAGTGGCAATTCTTACAACCAGATATGAGAAGACTCTTGCAGAAGAGTCCTTCAAAAATGGCCTCTCGAGAGATTAGGACTTTGCTTGAGCTTTTTCAGTTCAGAGTGAGCATACCTAAAGAGGCTTTAGGACAAGGTATTTATAGGCTATTGAAATGGTGGTAGGTTGATACCTGACTTTTGGATGTGTCTTGGGAAGCTAAAAGCTGATATGATTCGAATTTGATTAGAATCTGATTAGTTACGGGGTCAATGGGATTCGAATCCTGTTAGTGATAGGATTGACGGCCAAAGAAGCTAATTGGTGCTTTGATATTTTATTATTTATGGGTATTAAGCTATATTTGGCTTTATTTCCTTTTCGAAGATGCCAAAAATCGATTTGATCAGAATCCCACCAAATAATCAAGGATTTAAACTTTAGTTGATCACGGTTAGAGGGTTATGTTTGGCTCCTTGCTCCTATTTTGGGAGGATCGCTTTGAAATCTAAGTGATTGGAGCATTTACCATGTAGTGGCCTCAGCATAGTGCTAAGTAACAAAGGCGTTTGAGCTGAAAGAGAAAGTATCTTAGTCCTACCGAGGTATGAGAATAGCTCGGTCCTGCTAAGGTATGAAGATAGATCAGTCCTGACGAGATATGAAGATAGCTCGGTCCTGCCGAGATGTGAAGATAGCTTGATCCTGCCGAGATGTGAAGATAGCTCAGTCCTGCTAGGTTCAGCAGAGGCCTAATAGTTCGTATTTTTTCGAACGCGGCAACTGGCGGGTCAGAAATCAAAATAATTCTAACCTTTTTGCCATATGCATAAATATTAATATAATGACGATTTTACCCCGCATCAATAGCATATCTCTAATCCATGAGCCCTCCAAAAATCAGATAAGAGAACCATCATCAGCTTGAAAGAAGTACAGTTTCAAAAGTTGCTTATATTCTGAATAATACCTTTTCATAATGGCAACAGGGATGTTGTCGATAGTTTCCTTGACCTGAATGAAAATTTCTTTTAAAAGTTTTAAGCTTGGAAGATTAAGTCTTTCCAATAATGAGAGGATGAGAAATATATTAGTTTCAAACCCATTTAAATAGAAGAGCCTTGTTGGAGAGAGCTAGATTTTGAATTCCTAGGCCTCCTATTTTTGATTCACTTGCCGCTTTCCAATTAACCAAACGATGAAATCGCTCATCAGAATCGAAGCCTTTCTAGAGAAAGGATCTTTTGTACTTATCAATTCTTAAGAAGACCTATTTCGAAAGCTTGAAAACTGACATAAAATATGAAGAAATAGAAGAAAAAATTGCATTGAGCAGGATGAGTCTATCGCCATAAGGCATTTTCCTTATTGCCTTTCCTAATTAAGTGACAAGTCTTGCATGAATTCGATCAAGAAGAGGAGCCAAGCGTGCTTGAGAAGAATCTTATCACCAAGGGAAAGACGAAAATAAATGAAAGAAAATGATTGCTTCTTGTAGTTTAGTAGAAAGGTAAATTTATCTTCTTCAGTCTTAATTATTGAACTTTTAGAAAAATTCATCTTGAGGCTAGAAGAAGCTTCAAATCCCAAGAGGATGGCTTTAAGGGAGTTGATCGAGGATGTGGAACTTGATGAGGGATAAAATTGTCACCGCATCGATCGACAAACGAGGCAAACAATGAGACCCACTTTTAGGCACTGACTTGTTAACCACTGCGTTCAGAAGCGATCCACTCCTCGTTATAGAAAAAGATGACTGCACCAAGTGCAGGCTCTGAACCTCAACAGGATCGAGCCATCTCCATGCCTCGGCAGGATCGAGCCTCATCCTCTCAATGTAAGCACCATTATTGCCCAAACTGTACCAGATATTCCGAAGGATAAACCATCCCAATCCCAAAGATTTCAAAGTAAGCTTTTCAAAATAGAAACGGAAGCCAAATACAACGCTCCAACCATGATCAATGGAATTTTAAATTCTCGATTAGGCATCCATCAACCTCATCAACCAACAATCTCTATAACTGCGCCTAAAAAATTAGGTAACTGCTTACCATCTTGGCCGCGCATAAATATTAAGTCCCAAGACCCTTCAAGTAAGGCAATTCTAAGCCCAAAAATTCCTAGCAGATGCTATTGCATTCCAGAAACCTTCTTTGGGGTCTCTTTCTGAAATAACCTTCTCCTCTCATCTGTTTGCTTAGGGTTTCTACTGACTTGGGCATTAGAGGGTCTTTCGCAGGAACAACCCCTCACATTTCTTGCATGAAGATTACCTTGCAGGTCCACTAGGATGGAAGAGAGCTACTCGGATCCCAACGTGCGCCATTCTTAAGCCAAAGAATTGAAATCCGCAGCAACAGAAGCCATGCAAAAGATTAGAATATCATTAGCAAAGTAAAAGAGAACATCAATGACCAAAATAAAGAGGCTGGATGAGATCATATCCCTTTAGCGCAGGCCTCTTTTGCATTTTATCTATTGATTAGGAGTGCCATTTAAAAGTGGGGCAACTGAGGTAGAAGATACAAGAATATAAATCTAATATTGAAAGATTAGAGGGAAACCTCTTGCTGAGAGGAGGTTGAAGAGGAAGAGCTGATTGATATTATCAAACTTCTTCTCAAAATCAATCTTGCATACCAATCCCTTAGATTTTGATTTCTTGCAATGATAAATAACTTCATGGGCCACTAAGAAAGTTTCCATAATTGATCTATCTTTTATAAAAGTTGATTGAAAGTTTGCAATCATATAAGGAAGAAAAGAGAATAGTCTGCTTGCTAGCACTTTAGAGATTACCTTTAAAATACTATTAAGGAGATTGATAAGTTTGAATTCTTTGATTGAGATAAGGCCATCTTTTTGGGAATGAGGGCAATCAAAGCATCGTTAAGAGCTTTGAGATTGAGAGAACCTTTATGAAAGTTGTTCAATAATAAGAAGAGGTTAGGCTTTAGGAGATCTTAATATCCATAAAAGAAGTCCATGGAAAAGCCATTTGGGTCCAAATCTTTTGAACTACCTAGATTAAAATAGCTTTTTGACTTTTTCAACAAAGAAGGGATCACAAAGCAAAGAAAAGTAAGGAAAAGGACCAAAGATCTCTGGCCAGTTGATGGAGATGGAGAGAGCTGAAGATGTCCCAAACAAATTTGGAACTCATAGAATGCAGCATCTATAAGTGAGGGTTTTGCAGGAGAAGAGTCATTAATCAATAAGAAGGAAATTATATTTCTGCATTTCTTGACAAAAGCCACTCTATGAAAGAAAGTGGTATTTTTGTTAACTTTATAAAGTTATTGAATATGAGAATATTATTTCCAATAATATTCTCTTTGGCATACATATATATCTTGAATAGAGAGTTTCAGAATTTCATGAGTTTGAATCTTAGTGGCAGATAGTTGAAAAGATTTCTCCTTGCAATTAATGATACTTATGTCATGTATAACTTTTGATTTCAGAGTTTTATTGGAAGTCATTTTGTTAACCGCTTGTTGCTTAAGAGTTAATCTTGAATTTTTAGGGTTGAAAACCTATTGTTTTTTTAAAGAGAGATTGGGGTCTAGATTCCTCCAAGTAAAGAAGATAATGCTATCTAAGTTCAATTCTAAAAGCTAGCATTTTTCAAATCTAAACACTTTACTATAGAAAATTTGTCTCTAGCTTCTAGCAAGATGGGAATATGATCAGACACAAAGCATAATTGAGCAGATTGTGCATAGCAACGTAGATTATGAAGAGGTTGAGAATATGATTTTCCAATCCATGGAGATGAGAAATCAGTCCAATTTAGCAATGATAGGCGAATTTCTTCCATTGCTTCAAATGAAGCCCCTACCCTTAAGGTCAAGATTCAGAAGAGATAAAGAAAAGATGAAATCTTCAAAAGCTAGAGATTCAGAGGTAGCTTAAGGCTTTCCCTTTTTGTTAGAGGTAGATCTAATTACATTAAAATCTCCTCCAATGAGTCAAGGTCCTGAGAATTATGAGCAGGTAGAAACAATGTCTTGAAATAAGATAGATCCAAGACTGTTATCATTAGGTTCATAGATCCAAGACTGTTATCACTAGGGGATTCCAAACTGATGAGCTAGGGCTAGTCAGATAATACTCTCAGATTTATCCATTCAACTAGTCGAAGGAAACCCTTATAGCAAAGAAGTGTAGCACATTCCTTTATTGGCTACAAAAGTGACTGATTTCTCCACAACAGAAATAAGGGCTTCTAGGTTTGGGATGACGAAGACCATGGCTAAAAGATTTAAAGGCTGTCACCTCTCTCCCAAGTAGGGTAGATCCATTAAGAAGGTGGTTGAAGGATTTGGAAGAGTTAAGATAAAGTGAAGGAGATTTGCCCATCAATGATTTCTTTGAAGCTTCGAAAGACTATTCGACTAGAGCCTCGAGAGCTGCCGATCTCTTCTTAAGAATCTCAAAGAAAGATGTGAAATTATTGAGTTCGGGGGTGAAGGGCAACTACTTCCAAGGCTATCATGCTTTGGACCCAAGGGTGGATCTAAGAGGTGACAACACATCGCATGTTAGGCATACAAGGCATCCAATAATAGAAGCAGTCATCAAATCAAATGTCAATTAACTATTATGCCATTAAAAATAATAACATTCTTATGACAAATTCTGAATAAAGAGATATTTAAGATATAAGAAAATATAAATTTTATCTAAGCTAGACTAACAGGAGCTTCAATCTACCCATGTCCCTTTTTATTTTTTTGGCTCTAAAAAATATCAATAAGAATTTAATAAGCTCACACTCAATAAGTAAGCCTTAGATAAAATATATCATATAACTTTAAGAATATAGCATGTCATGGTTTACTTACTTTCTATATCAAAACTTTCATATCATCTAATACTTACATTCTTGAAATATGCTGAAATCATGTTCCATTTTATGTTTCAAAAATTTTAGTTTCAATTTTTCAAGTCAGCGCAATCATAATTCACTTATTTCATGTCATCATAGTCATGTTTCACTTATTTCATGTCATCAAATCATAATTCAGTTATATCATGTCATCATAGTCATAATTGATTTATTTCATGTTATCATAGTCAAGTTTCATTTATTTCTTGTCATTAGCATTTACATTTTATTGTGTTAGGAATACGTCATGGTTACAAATTATGGCCTCATATATCCCTATGATAGGGCTAGAATAAAATACTATATATAATCTATGTGGATGAAGGACAAAACAGAACACCATATTTAATCCTATAGATAAGGGTGTATCCTTCACATATATTCCATGTGAAGGTAGGTTATGGTATCAAAAATCATATCACAAGCCATATCATAGTAGACCGTGGGTGGCATATTTTCTTATTTAGAACTTATTTTCATTTCTTATTCAAATACGGTTCATAAAATTCCTTAGGTTAACTTGGCATAAGCACACATTCATATCATATTAGCTATGTTAATAATATTAATATCAAATATTTTTACTAATTTATAGTTTAAATATATATCATAGCTATTTATTTTGCATAAACAATATTAATTTATTATTTTTATTATTATCACATGTATTATTATTATTAGTAATAATAATATTATTATTATTTATTTATTTTATGAATTATGCAAAATTTATCTAAAATCTAAAAATAATATTATCAAGTTTTTAAATGAATAAAATAATGCATCAAAATTTATTGGCATGATACTAGCAGATAAAAAGCAATATCTAAACATATACATACATTTTATTTAAAAAGTATATACTTTAATAATATATTAAATCACTTATAATAAATTGTTTGCTTATCTTCTATCGCTAATCCATGAGTCCAAATCAATTGCTTAAGCTTATAACACCAACAATATAATATTTAGATTTTTAATTTCTAAAAATCATGATGTTAAAATAAATCTTATTATTCTATCAAGTCTAGTTTTGGATCCAATTTGGAACTTCATTATCTCAATGAAAAAGTCTCTGTACGCCGCTCTGATGCAGCCTGGCCTGCATCGGGTGTGATGATTCGCCCGCGCATGAGCTTGCACGTTAGTGATGCGGGACCTATGGGCGAGTCCCGTGGCATAGGCCCGCATACGGGCGAATCACTGCACTCGGTGCAGGTTATGCTGCATCGGAGAATGATGTACAAAGACTTTCCTTATCTCAATATGTATTAGCTCAAACAGTAAAACAAAAAGGAAAAGTTTTGCAAGCGCGCATTGGGCGCGCGGATTGGCCGCACGCCTATGCCACTATGTATGCGGTGCATGCCAAGACCCATTTGCATGCTTACTATATCGAAGGGCGGTGCAGTAAGTCCTTTCTAAATAAAAATGCTCAAACGTTGTGTTAAAGACTAATTTAGGCTCCAAAATTTACGTCTAACTAGGCACATTAAGGTGAACCCAAGGCCCGAAGCTATTTCATTTTCTTCCTTCTCTCCCCTGTTTCCTTTTCTCTCCTATGATCCATTTTACAACCCATGCTCCGCTTGCTGATTGCCGGGCCACTGCCAGTGACTCCCCTCGGATGGCTGACGATGCCGCCGAATGGAGGAGGTGCTTGGGCAAGTCGGAGGGCTGGCGATGGGTTGAGGGAAAGCAGAGAATACGGGTGTTGCAGGCAAATGAAGAGAAAGGAAAGGATTTTTTTTTTTCTTCTTCTTATCTTCTTATTCTCTTTGCATCCGGATAACAAGCGGAGGAGGTGGCAAAATGGCCTCCTCTTCCGTCTCACACAGCGGGTTGCAAAGGCCAATCTTAAAGAGCTCCTGAAAGATCTAACCAAGATGAGGTCAAAAACAAGAAGGGGGAGCATTTGCATTGGCACCGATGGTGACTGATAGAACGGGATGATGGAACAAGGGGGAGGAAGATGAGTGGGAGCGGATAATTCAAACTCTTACGCCACTATTCTTATTAACAAAAGAAGTGATCAAAGATGTGCACAATGGAACATGCTATCATCACTGTCACTTAAGCTTGCTTGAAAAATAATTAAAGAGGAGATATGAAGGTCTGACAGGGACTAAAGTCAAAGGAGAAAAAGAAATATATCCAGGAGTTTGCAGCTCTTGGAGAAACCAAACGGTGACGAAGTTTGATGGATGTTGAGAACTTCTTTCTAAAGCATCCATCATTTTAATTCCATTGCATTGGTTCATGCTTATTTGCTGTAAAGGTAATTAAGATTGGTTATAAATGGCTAGCACATTATGGGGACCAACAGATGGTTCACTGGCAAATAAAAGTAGCAATAAACACCAGAAGAGGACTCTAGCCATGCTGCTGCCACAAAATTCAATAACTTAGAAGTTGCGCGTAAGAAATTGCTTACCCAAGTAGTCTATCACCAACCTCAAATAAAGAGATGGGTATGATCATATTGGAATTCAACATGAGCTTACTTCTGCAAAATTTTGCTTGCAAAATGTCATGGTTCCTAGCTAACCAACCTTCTTCAAGATTCTATGATGCAGAAAGCTCATGAGAAGCTTCCCCTTAATTGCATCTTGTTGCACTAATAAACACTAGTTTTCTGATGAAGAAATAAACACTGAATTGTTCCATGCTGAATTTTTTTAATTGCCAAGGTCATCAACATCAACTGATCATGATGAGTCCTTGTGGTTTAAACCGTGCACACATATTTTACCAACGCATGGTCTTAGCTTTTGACACATGCGATGATGATCATGCCATGCCATGTCATCTCCACAGACTTCAAATTCTAAATCCAGAGCCACCTTGACTACGGTACCTTTGCAGCTCATAATGTCACTCTCCTCACCTACCTTAGTTTCTTTGACACACATGATTTCCTACCAACAACCATGTTCTAGATCCTCATTTCATGCTGTCAAATGGAAACTTGTAGGCTATAGAATGCATGTCTTATTACCAAAGAATAAACCTTAAGAAAAGTATCTTATGGACAAAAAAAAGAAAAGAAGAAACAAAAAAAATTACAGTACTTCCTTTGATATTGAGACTCGTTCATGATGTAATATGATGGATATGAAACTTTTTCAAGAAGTGCACTGAAAGTTTTAGTATCCATAGCGTATGCCAAGCTCACCTACCACAGATGTTAAGAGCTTGGATAATCTTCATATCATTGTCTTAGCTAATTAGCACGTCTTAAAATCGTGTTAGTGGAAACACCACTAGCTAGTGGAAATGTCAAAAAGGCATGATACCGTGCTCTAATATAATTTGTACTGAATTTCTTGTTCCAAAACTCTTGATGCTATCAAGGAAGGTCGCAATATTTAGTGATGTCTATGGAAAGCTCTGTGACGGTCTCCAACTCTCTCCTGTGTCTGTGGTGTTGGTGAGTGATTAAGCCTGTCCTTTGTCGCCTTCACAAGATAAAGGAAAACAAAACAAAACAAAACAGTAAGGCCAAACGGCAAAGTGTCCGTAGGAGAGCAACCCTGGTGTTATGAGAATCTTTCAAGCAAAGGAGGAGCTTTGTCTAGTTTATATATATATATATATATCTCTTTGAAGCAACTTCAGCCTTGAAAGATTAATCTTGTCTGGATGATCTTTGCATGACTACAAACAGATGTGAGCTCTTTTTGGTTGGTTTCTCAAAATAAACCACGGGTTGGATCGGAGACAAGATGTTCTGAAACAACTCTTGGTTCATCGGCTAGCAGGAGAAGAAACAAGATGTTCTAAAACAGATATTCTTGTGGAATTATATTGCCCCATGCACCCTTTCTAAGTTGTTTGCTACCATCTAATATAATATTTATATATATATATATATATATATATATATATATATATATATATATATATATATATATATATATATATATATATATATATAGAGAGAGAGAGAGAGAGAGAGAGAGAGAGAGGGTAGAATGCAGCAAGCCTACCCCTCTTAGTAAACTAAGAGAGAGCTGGATTTGGCTACATTCTTTCATCATTAGATCCATGAATTTTAAAGCCAAAAAGTCACTAGTAAAACATTGTTACCTGCTTTTTTTATTTTCTTTATAAAAATATTGGATGAAATAAATAAGAGCATGTAAAAAAAAATAAAAACATAATAAAAGTAAATCAACTGTATCACATATAAAATAGTTTCTATTTATTTCTTAATATTTCAATTTATCAGTATTTATCAATTTAAGCTAGTTATTTATTCAAAACATGTTAGTATTTATTGTATGAAATATGTGTTTATTGTTGCTCCTGAAATAGTTAACACTTACTTTCATTACATTTATATATGTTTATTGTTTTTCATTTCTATTTATTTTTTATATTTTTGTTTATTTTGTCAGAATTCATTTTTTAAGTAGAAAATTATGGTTAACGATAACTTTATACTTCAAGACTTGTGTGGATCTAATCGTAGGAAAGATGATCAAATTTAAGTTTGGTTATATGTGAATGTAACCAATCTTTCTTTCTATATATATGTGCATACATTGGCGTGCACCGCCTCTAATAATTTCTTGGTTCTTAAGGTTGAGATCCTGAAGCTTATCCTAGGCGCCAGGTCCTATAATCCTTTGCTTAAATCAGGCTAAAAACCTCTAAGCGCCTGCAACTTGTCTCAATAATTCAATGCATTATGTCAGCAGAGTGAGGGTCTATCTTATAAGTCCACTAATGAAAGAAAGCAAGCCATTTCACATTGATATATATTTTGACGTGTGATGAGCACAAAATGAATCGCAAATGGGGCCATAGCTTCTTTCTCCGTTCGGAGGAGGCTTTGGTATTGGTTTCCCCTGAGATGATTTAAGATTCATGCATCATTGTAGATTTACCAGTGAAATTATTATGATGGTATGCAAGAAATGCTCACTCTCTCTCTGTCAAAATTTATTTATTTATTTTAATAACTATAATGATGGGAGAACTGTCTTTTAAGATAAATTATAAAGTTTCTAACTAATCAAATCAAATAGGTTAAAATCCTATCTTTCTTACCATGTTGCGAGAATTCCAGCCTGTATTTAATCCAACGCTAATTATGCATGCTTTAGATTTCGATACTAATCTTTTTGGAAGAGATCTTATATTGTTACTAATAGCATCAAGCCTATCACCTATCTAAACTAGAGATCTACTCATGGTGTTTGCAATTAAAATTGTGTTAAATTGGAATTTAGAGCTCATGGTGTTTGCGATTAAAATTGTATTAAATTGGAATTTAGAGCTTTAATCCGGCAAAAATATGAATTTAAAGTAATCAAAAAAATTTTTTTTGTTATTTAGTTTACTATTCTTGCAATGAGATAATAAAATATGCAAATATACTAAGTGAAAATAAGCAAGACTAAATTTCTTACACAACAATAATAACAGTAAATTTTTAAATTACTTAGGCTCAACTATATAATTTTTTTCTATTCAGTTCGATTTTTTTGATATATTTTTTTTATAAAATATAAAGTTTTTAATTCTTTCTTCATCATTTTTTATATAATTTTTATTTATTTTTAATTTTTTATATATATCTAATTATTTTTTTAAATCTGCATCATAAATTATTTAAGTCATCATTGCATTAATTTGGTTCTAATTGATGCTCTATTCTCAAGAGTAGATTTTTTATTTATTATTTTTAACATTTTTAATGTATATTTCTCGGAGTGAATCTTCTCACAATAATCATCAAAGCGAGCCATCAAGTACCTATCAATCCTTTTCTCTGTGACATTCGGGCTATTCTGCGGAAAGCTCATAGAGTCCATATCTGATATATCTATCAAGAAGCTAATTCTGTGACGGATTGTGTGGTGGCTGTTGTGGCCCATCATACAGGATTTTAGATATGAAATTAGGGCGACTTTTGTCTTCTCATTCTCAAGTAAATTTTGTATTCTGATATTTCTGGACTGACTTATATGATGATGATGATGATGATGATGGTGATGATATAATCATTCATATGTAAAAAAAAAAAAAAGCGAGCCACCGTCACCAAAGACAGCGCCACCAATCATCCTAATCAATTATGAAACCATTAAAAAAAGCCCCTTTCCATCCTGGGCTTACCATCTTTGCAGCATCCTTTTCTTTCTTTCCCCTGGAACCAAACACAAATCCTATTAACCACTTAACGCCAACAAATGGCTACCTATCAAACGGCCGCCTACGGCCGGCTGCGTCTCAGTTTACTTCGAATTTTTATTTTACCTTTGCCTCTTCTTCTCATCGACGAAACACACGCTTTCTCTCTTTGTATCTCTCTCTGGAGTCAAATTCCATTGATAAAATGGCTTCCTCTTCACAGAATCCACTCCATAAATGCCCCCCCAAGCCCCCTCATTTTGTTGCCAGGCTTCGCACTTACAAAGTTGGAAACAGGGCACTCTGGAACAGAGGATTGCGAGGGAGATGGGTAGCTTGGACGAAGCTGGTGAAAAATATTTGTTTCCAAGCCCTCCGGATCCAGTTATGATAGAACTCAATCGACTGGAGAACGAGCTTAGAGGTATACTCAATGTATAAAAAGGACTCCTCTGCTTTTCTTTTATGTTGCTTGCTCTGCTTCAAGCGTTCAGTTTTTCACATGGAGGACCGAACAAGTTCAAGTTGGTTTTCCATTTAAAGGTTGTTCCTTTCATGGTGAAGTCTCGTGAGCATCATTAATTCTTCTCAAAAATTTGTTTTTGGATGTGTCGTTTTAAGGTTTCCCGGAAGGGTTGAACTTTGGTTTCCATTTCATTTCTCCTGTTCGTTCTATTTGTAAGTTCTGAGTGGAAGTAATCTCCATCGTTCTTTCCTTTTTTATTTTCCGGTGATTTTATGGTGAAATATAGCTCTCCTTTAATGTTCTATTTTCCTGGTGGAGTAGAAGGGGTGATTTTTTTGTTAAATAAGGGATCTTCTTTTCGTGATTAAGTGTACTGGTGTTAATGGTTCGCACAAAAAATATTTGGTGAAGGAAGAGTTGTTTTAAGAGTTCCTTCAAGAGGTGAGTTTTGTTCTCCATTCTTTCGCCATCTTTGACCGAGTTCTACTTCTAACTTGTGCTGGGAATTTGTGGTACATTTTTTTAATGATAACTTTGTTGTTTGATAGAGATTACCATGGAGTCATGTCGGTTGGTAAGGTGTTGAAATATTGTATATGAGTGTGGTTTGTTTTACTTTATAAATAATGATTGAAGGATAAAAATTCATTCAGAATTGGATGATAGTCCATGATTTCTGGTGGCCTTTGGAGCACAATTTGAGGCCATAAGGAAACGTTTTACTGTTGAGACATCATGTTGTCACTTGATGCTGCAGCTATGCAAAACCCTGTGGTGTTCCTCCCTTAACAACAACAACAGCAATAAAGCCGCCTTAATTTTAAATACTGTTCAAATTTTGTTCAAAGAATTTTGGCATATTCATGTTCCTCAACAAATTGGGAAGCCAAAATATCCATATTCCTGTTATAACTGTGCACCATCCATTTCAAGCAAAACTGGACTGCCTTGCAGATGAGTATTTCTGCCTACAGAAAACCTCTTTTCTTTTTTCTTTTTGGAATATATGACATTGGTCTACAGTCATTGATGTTGTATCATATGACTTGATTTTTATTGTTAGTTAATACACAAGTCACTGAGTTTTTCCCCTTTTTTTCCTAAGAAAAACCATAATTTCCCCATGTTAATGATGTAAACCAATATGTAATATAGTAGATAATCATAATTTAAAATTACTAAAGTAGTCAGATTTTTTTTTAAAAAAAAAAGGACAGCTGAATGACTTTAAAAAAAGAACTGCTAAATCTTCTTGTTTTGTATAACTTTTTACTATTAATCATGTTCTTCTTTGTTTCTAATTTTCTTTTAAAGTTTGACATCAAATATCTATTTCACCCTCAGTGCTAGTCCTTTTCTTTTGAGTAGCCTAAAAAGCATCTGAACATGGTGGTATGTCATGACCTCAAGCTTGACCCTAGTTATGAACAGGAAGACATGGCTGAAATATAAGTTTAATTGCTTGTGCATGAGACAAAATTATAATTTTTACCTTTTAAACAACATGGATAAAATTTATAGCATGAGATATTTGGGAGGAAAAAAGTTATGAGTATTGCTTCTTCTTGTAACATATTGATCTTTTTATTCTTCTTTCTCTTCATGTGTGGTGTTGTTTTTGTTCTCAGTCCTCTTATTGGTGTTCTTAGTTGAGAAGTTGTTTAGATAGTATTTTTTTCTATAATTTTACCACTAGCATTTTTAGCTGTGTTTGGAGACACGGCCAAAAAATTACTGAAGTGACTATATATTGGATTAATTCCAAATTAGCACATATAAGTTTGGGATTTTTCGTGTAATATATCCTATTGACTTTCATCATTTTCATTTAATATCTGAGATCAGAAATGGAAATGCTTTATCCACAACCTTTTTTTTTTTGGGGGGGGGGGGGGGGGGGGAACCATTTTTTTGTGGATTTTTTGTTGTGAACTAAACTTATCAGCAATGATTCCCCATAACTCCATATGTCATGGTTTTAGTGCAATTTTTAGAACCACTTGAAAGCTAGCTATTGTCTGGTGCAATTGCTAATATATGTGTTGCTTTATAAGTCAAATGATCTTAGTACAAAAGTTATGGTTGTAGCATCAATTGAGTTAAAAGCAAGGATAATATACAGACAGAGGCACATGTCATCCATTTATAATGTGGTATTAACTTTAATTACTGGGGGATAGCATGGCATATCACTTAGGTAGTGTTTGAAATAGAGAATAAGAGGGGATATCCATATCCCCTCTGAATATCCTCTCTTATTCCCAAAAGCCATAACTATAAAGGATAGCTGGGAATAAAGTTAACTAGAGGGATAATCCATTGTTAACCATGGTTAACCATGGGTTATCCCCTCAATTTATTTCCTATAAAATGCAGGAATAGCTGGTTATCCCTCCAAATAAGAGTAAAAAAAGTTATCCTATGGATTTACCTTTTTGCATTTGATATGATAAATGGGATAGCTAAGGGATATCCTTAGGGATAGCCAGGGGATAAACTCTATCCCGTACACTTATCCATGGATAATAATTTTTCTATCAAACATTACCTTAATGCTCAGATGAGTGCAGGTTAGAGATTTAGTTTTTCCAATTCGGCTGATTGGTTGTGTATTAGGTTCTCACGATATATGAACACCTGCTTACTAAGAATAATAGTAAGCATTGTTGGTTATATGTCATAAATAACTATCAAAAGAGAAAATAGATATTTGAATTATGAATTAAGAATGAGATTATACACTTAATATTTAACACCGAAATGAGTTTTTAGCTTAACATAGCAAGTACACATCCAATTCATTTGCTTGTCTAAGCCCTTAGTTTGATCTGCAGACAAGGATAGGGAGTTGGGACTTGCCAACTGTGAAATTAAGGCCTTGAAAGCCACAGAACTTATGAAAGATAAAGCAGTAGCTGAGGTAATGAATGTGCCAAACAACTCAATTCATATTTATGCAAGCGCATACACTAAGTGGCTTGGATATTATAGGTTTTTTTTTTTAAAAAAAAAAGTGATTGTGTGTTTCATCCCTTCCAGCTTAATAATGAATTAAAGAAACTTGATGAAAAGTTCAGAGGTGCTGAGAAGAAACTAGAGCAGAAGGTGCTGTCTGTGTTTCTTTAACTTCAATTTTGTGAATATGGTTCACTTTAGATGGATAGCCGCTTTGTTTACGACTTTCATATAATGCTTAGCAGAGTCTTGAAATCAAGAAGGTAATCAATGAGAAGAAAGAAGCTTTGGCTGCACAGTTTGCCGCAGAAGCAGCTCTTAGAAGAGTCCATACATCTCAAAAGGAGGAGGAATATCTTCCAGTTGAGGCTCTTATTGCACCACTTGAATCCGATATAAAAAAGTACAAGTTTGAGGTATGAAGCATAGATTGTTCTAATACTTCTGTAAGAAGATCTCTCATTGTTGGAGTTTGATTACTTTCTTGATTTATACTGCAGATTGCAAAACTTCAAGAGGATAAAAAGGCTCTGGAACGGCTCACAAAGTCTAAAGAGCTGGCATTGATTGAAGCAGAAAATATTTTGTGTACTGCTCTCGAACGAGCACTGATAGTGGAGACTGTGCAAAACCAGAACATTGAATTGAGAAGGCAAATAGAGATATTCCAGGCATGACCATAAATATATCTTTTTGTTGGTTGACAGGCTGTGGTGAACTCAAGTCTAGTTCTTTCTGGATGTCTTAATCATGGTGCAGGAAGAAAATAAGCTTTTAGAGAAATCGTATCGACAGAAGATTGTAGAAGTGGAAAAGCTTAGTCAAACCATTCGTGAACTTGAAGAATCTATTTTAGCAGGTGGTGCAGCTGCCAATGCTGTGCGTGACTATCAGCGCCAGGTTGCTGAATTAAATGTAAGATTCTATTTCATCATCTGTTCTTCCTCCTGATTCTTTCTGCAGAGGTTAATTTGGGGTGCTAATTCATGATCAACTATGTTCTAGGAAGAGAAAAGAACTCTTGAGAGAGAGCTAGCAAGAGCTAGAGTTTCAGCAAATCGTGTGGCAACTGTGGTCGCAAATGGGTGGAAGGATGACAATGGCAAGGTCATGCCTGTCAAGCAATGGCTGGACGAGCGAAGATTTTTGCACGTACTGTTTGACTCAAACAAGAAGCATAGAATTTTCACTGGTTTTCCTGACTGCTTGTTTTCTACCTCAATTTCATGAAATTCCAGTGCCACAAGTTCTTTGGAAGAAAAAAAAAAAGAGGGTCCCTGGTTTTTCAGAAACATAAGAAATATCTGAGGCTATTTAAACATAATTTGGAAAGATATCATTTTAAACTCTACTTTTGTCTTGATAACGCTAATGGATGACTAACAATTATAATAGTAATTACATTTCATGTCTTACTTAAATGGTGATGCATTTGTAGGGGGAGATACAGCGACTACGGGATAAGGTAGCTATAGCAGAAAGAACTGCCAAGGCAGAAGCCCAGCTTAAAGTATGAAATCTTACAGATCACCTTTTAGGGTTAGTCTTTTATATTTTTCTTTACTTCCTAGGTTTTGCTTTTCATATAAATTTATCATACAGGACAAACTACATTTGAGGCTGAAGACACTGGAAGAAGGTCTAAAGCAAGCACCAAGCTTATCACTAAAGCATGCTGAAAACTCTCAGAAAAAAATTGGGTGCTTTTCAAATGAGGAACCAAAAAAGAGATCAACATCTCAGCCAAGGGCTTCAGTTGCTGCTTATAAGCTTTCGATGATACAGCAGCCTAATTTAGTAACAGAAGTTGTTGACACCAAGAGCCTGAAAAAGAGATCGACATCTCAGCCGAGGGCTTCTGTTGCTGCCTCTGGACTCTCAGTTTTACAACAGCCTAATTCAGTGTCAGAAGGCATTGTCACCAACACAAATATCAGAAGAACAAATAGCTTTAAAAAGAAGTTTGTTAATGGAGAAAATCTGGTTAGAAAGAATCTATGGGCTCCAAAAAGCAAATTTTTGATGATGATGGGAAGGAGAATGCCGAAAGAACAGCCAACTCCAATGGGAATGTCAATGATTTTAATGAAGCAAAGACAGAGGTTCCACAACAATTCAAAGCCAAAGGATGTGGTGACACGGAGTCACAAAATAAGGATGGTTCAGAAGATGGCCGTGATGCTGCTGTTCAAAGCAAGACAGAGGTTCCACAAGGAGTTACAGCCAAAGAATTTGGTGACATCAAGCCACAGAACAAGGCTGGTTCAGAAGATGCTTGCAAAGATATGGTATCAGGCTATCTGTACGACAGACTGCAAAAGGAAGTCATCAACTTAAGAATATCACACGAGGAGAAAGATCAGCTATTGAGTGCTAAGGATGATGAAATCAAGGTGATCGGCAAAGCTCTAGATAATTAAAAGCCTGCCTTGGTGATATTATTTCTTCCTCTTAATCTTTTTCATGACATATGCTTGTATCACCATGCAGTTGCTCGAGAAAAAGGTTGATTTATTAACAAAGGCAATGGAAGTGGAGTTGAAGAAGATAAGAAGAGAAGTGACAGTTAGAGAAAAGGAAGTGTCAATTAAGTCAGAAGATACTAAAGCAAGAAGCAAAACCCCAATCATGTCAAGAAGGTATATACTTCTTTGGCCAACTGGCCTCTTGGGGTGTGCCTAATTCTAGCTCTCCTATATTGGAGATAATTTTGTGTTCCTTTTTATTCACAGTTTTTAACTTAATCATTTATAGACCTCCCAATGTTTTAGAAACTCTGCTGCTTCACTGTTCTTCAGTAATTCCAATTTCCCGAAAGGTTTATTTTTACTGAATCCTTGTAAATTTACACTGCTTCCGAGAAACTAAATTTTACATTTATATTTGAATAATGTTGCTTTCCTTTTTTTTGATTATGTCATGGCCATTTGCTTTTGCAGAGCTGTGAAGCATCAGGAAGCCTCTACAAACTCAAGAACTTAAATTTGCTTCAGTCTTCTTCGCATCAGCCACATCCAGTTAGGTTCCCATGTACAGTTTGGGAGAATATGATGATTCCTAGTTAAATGATTTGTGTTCATGTGCAACTCTGTAAAACCTTAAATATCCTGCTAAAATTATATTCACAGTGTGAAATGAAAGCAAATTCTGTTGTCTATAAATAGCCTTTTTAAGATTGGTGTCAGAAAACACTTCAAGCTTCTAATGCTGTTGACATTTCTTGGTGAAATGATTACGAGTTTATGTTAACATTCTGTCCTGCAAAGCATTATTTTACGTATTTGGGATATAAAGAGAATGCTTTGCCATCACTGACCAAGTACTCCATTATGCTTGTTAAAAGTCAACGCTTCAAATATGCTTTGTTTGGTCTTGTTCAAACAAATATATCTTGCTCTGAGGCATGCTACCTGCAAACCAAGAACAAAACAAAGAGAGAAAATGTTTTAGAATCAAATTAGTTTGATGATCAATTCATTATTCACAAGGCTAAACAATCAAAACTGTGTTATCTCTTCTGAGCAGAAGTCACAGAAGGGTGCTGAAACCAATTGCATGCACAATTGGAGGAGCTTCGGTGCAGATTCCTTGGGCTTTTAGTGCTGATTCTTGTCAGCCTCTATGGCCTCTATCAATGAATGCTTGCATTTGAAATACTTCTTTTATCAGCATATGCAGATATTTGCTGTTTCACAGTCTGAATTGATCCAAGTTGCCGATGCATTGCATTTGCGACAAGCACACTATTACTAGTGGGTCAACCAAGGACATCTAACAAGCTATATGACACAAAGCACCACTTTGTTTTTGAAATAGCTGACTGTTTCCTAATCAAAATTCTCAAAGTTTCTGCTCTAGAATCTAGCCAATAGCCATCTCTCAGTCAGTTTTATAATCAAAAACAGAATCCAACACTGTTACTAGCTCTCTTCTTTGATTGCTTTCTATGGTTCACCACTTAAACCTTCTTAATTCAATGCAAGACATCTACGTTTCTTACCAATCCCTTCGTCCTTGAGTCAAACTCATGGTATACGTTAGTCAATACCAATCCTGGTCATTTACTTTCTTGATCATTAAATAACAGTTAAAGAACACATGTGAATCATGTCGACAACATGAAAGCTAAAGACCAGTTATCATTGGTTACATGCATTTTGATATGTACTTCTTTTTCTTGAATATTTGAGATTAGATTTCACAGATGGAGTTTCTACTTTTCATGATATAGAAAATCCTTTGCTCCATCTTCTCCTCTCTTTTTTCCTTTTCCTTTCCTGTTTTTTTTTTTTGGTTGGGGGGGGGGGGTTATAGAAGGGGTGTATCACACACTCAGAAAAAGTGTACCCCGGGCATCAAACCTCAATCAAAAGGCTGAGCTGTGGTGGAAAATAATTAGTTCATAGCTGCGTTGCCTCTAGGTTAAGAGCAAATCCTACAAGAAAGTAGTTACCCTCCTTAACACATGATGATAATTAAATTTCTTTGATGATGATAAAAAAGGTCTTCAAAATATGAACTATTGGGTGAAGGCTTCTGGAGTTCATGGTCAACCAAGCAATCAAGCAGAACATCCCTTCAAATTGTAATTTGGAAGTAAGAAAACACTCAAACCACTTTAGTTGTTCCCCATCAAGCAGCCAAAAGCTCTACAGATAGCATTGAGGCCATTTGTATAGGATTTGCTCCAACCCACAGAGGTCTCTCAAACTCTTTTAAATCAAAAATTCTGCTCACCAACAGATTTGATAGAGCCACCAAATTTGATCTTTAGTACTCCTGACAGGGAGGAGATTGCCTATAAATAAGAGGTAGATAAGAATTAATCACATATGATTATTAAAGAAAACCACAGAGGTTAAAAGAGAAAGATCCAGTGGAAGAAGAAAATTTTATGGGATAAATCAACAGCTTCGCAAATGATGGATCGAGGCTTAAAAACAACATTCTGAAAGGTAAAATTGTTTCTAGCCTTTCAGCATCCTTATAGCAAATAAATCAATGTAGTTTGAGATCAGCACATACTCATATCCATTGGAGCAGCGAAGGGGATCACTACCTAGTGAAGTGACTGGAAAATAAAATTACCAAAATGACCCGCCAAGTCCATAAGTATTTGGATCAGGAGCAGTTGAAAAAAAGATGATCTTTAGTCTCCACCATTAGGTGACATCTACTACAGATAGGCTGGATGTATTCAGAGGGTTTTACAATAGTTGGGAATTTACTTTTAAGCAATTTTCACATGAAGAAAAGAGCCCAAGGATGTGCTCTTCTTTTCCAAATCCACGAAGTGACAGAGTTAGCTGATTTATAATGATCAGAAAGGATAAAAGTGTAAACTTTCTTAATAGAAATCTCCAGCAGATAATTTTTCTTTCAAGCCAGTATCCATCCGATTGACCCCCAACTTTAACATTTTCAACTTGTCTTACTGGATTTTAAGGAAAGATTGAGTAAATAATTGAAACAGCCCAAACTCCTGTGTCATTTTAGCAGGCCTGACACTCTTGGATAATACTGCAGGGTTTGAATATCATATGGAGCCACCATTCAGTTTAGACCCACAAAATCAAACAAAGGTTGAGATTCAGTAAAGATCAAAGTACCATCTCTCACAAACCATTTATTTGTTGGAAAGATATTGAATAGTTCTAGAAATCTCCCTTTATATACTAGAACATTGAGGTGGGAAGTAGTTCAACCAATTGCCACTGGATTTATATTTAAATGAATAAACCCAAGACATCAAGCAGGAGGGATTTAGATCCAACTTACCAGTAATCATATATAACAGGGCCTGTCTTCATATTTTAAGATTTAGAATCCCAAGCTTTTCCTGTGATGACGTCAAGTCACTTCCTTCAAACACCAGGGAAACGGACGTCTTCCTCGCCGGATTCCTGCAAGAAAAGTTCCCGGAGACCGGAAGCTCCGGTGGGGACCCTCCGACGCTCAAGTCAGTCACTTGGGAACATATGAGAACTGTCTAGCCGAAGGAAGCTAAACAGTTAGGGCTTAACTAGTGGAATAGAGCTAGAAAAATCAGTGTTCAAGTCCCCCTACCTATGGCATGGGCGTATGCTTTATACTTGTTCGAAGATCCCCCTTCTGTTCCCGATGATTGCTGAATTCTAAGAATCCAGTTCGATAACGGACAAAATATGAGGCTGACAATGACAGATCGTATCGTCACCGTACATGCTGGAGGTGTCTCGCGTCATTGGTCAGCACGGCCTCATAGGTGTCCTGCATTTGGGGTTATGTCTGGTGCGCGCCACCACTGGATGTGACCGCGCACAGTAGCAGACAGGTGGCGGACCGCACGCTGCAACGAGGTATAGTCGCGCACAGTGACAGATATACAACAGACCATACGTCATTATGAGGCATGGTCACACCCTGCTACATATGTGCGGCGGATCGCATGGGCATGCCAGGTGGCCCAGAGTGGGCCGGATTGTGCGCCGGGGGTCGAAGTACTGTTCATGTAGCCCGAGACCAAGAGGAGGTCTCGATGGTGGAGATACTGTTCATGTGGCCCGAGACCGAGAGGGGGGCCCGAGACCGAGAGGGGTCTCAGGGTTTGGAGACACCGTTCACGTAGCCCGAGACCAAGAGGGAGTCTCGGGGATTAAAATACTGTTCATGTAACCCGAGACCGAGAGGGGGTCTCGAGGGTGGAGACACCGTTCACGTGGCCCGAGACCGAGAGGAGGTTTCGGGGGTTGAAATACTGTTCGGGTGGAGACACCGTTCACGTGGCCCGAGACCGAGAGGGGGTCTCGAGGGTTAAAATACTGTTCATGTGGCCCGAGACCAAGAGGGGTCTCGGGGGGTGGAGACACCGTTCACGTGGCCCGAGACCGAGAGGGGTCTCGGAGGTTGAAATATTGTTCATGTGGCCCGAGACTGAGAGGGGGTCTCGGAGGATGGAGACACTGTTCACGTGGCCCGAGACCGAGAGGGGTCTCGGGGGTTGAAATACTGTTCATGTAACCCGAGACCGAGAGGGGGTCTCGGGGGTTGAAATACTGTTCATGTAACCTGAGACCGAGAGGGGGTCTTAGGGGTTGAAATACTATTCATGTGGCCCGAGACCGAGAGTGGGTCTCGGGGGTGAAGACACCGTTCACGTGGCCCGAGACCGAGAGGGGGTCTCGGGGGTTAAAATACTGTTCATGTAACCCGAGACCGAGAGGGGGTCTCAGGGGTTGAAATAATGTTCATATGGCCCGAGACCGAGAGGGGGTCTCGGGGCGTGGAGACACCGTTCACGTGGTCCGAGACCGAGAGGGGGTCTCGGGGGTTGAAATACTGTTCATGTGGCCCGAGACCGAGAGGGGTCTCGGGGGGTTGTGAGAGAGCCTCCGTCAGTCGCCGTTATCATTGTTGTTTATCCTGACGGTGCTGGATCAGCCATATCAGATGCCCCCTCACCCCTAAGATGGAGTGGGCCACCCCAGTAAGGCGAAAGGGATGTCACTCCCCAAGTGGTTGATCCCTGCTCATCGCAAACCACCTCAGGATACGTGCCTATGGGCGCTACGATGATTTTATGCGGGCGGTGTGGGGATGTGAAAGGTTGCCAACACTGTCTACCCGATTTGTGGCGATCGTCCTCGAAGCAGGGTTGATCCGTCGTAATCCGTAAAGAAAGTCATACCATCATTACCCATCATAGCGGCGACGTCAGCGGCGTCCCATCATTAGCCGAAAGCAAATAGTATCCCGCGCTCAGCAGTTTTCGAGGCGGCCCATCCTATTGTAAGAGTTCACGTGGTGGACGAGGCACGGCGGGACGATTTAAAACTGAATAAAACCCAGGCGGTGGGTCGAAAGCAGCCATTCTGTTCCTGCTATCATCTTCTTCCTCTGCGCTTCCTTGATCTTCTGCTCCCTGGTCCCTCCTGCAACTTGAGAGCCTGCGCGCATCACTTTCCTCCCCATGTCAGCCTTTTGCTCCTTCTAGGTTCCTATGTTTCTTCTTCTCGCCATGAGTTCTCAGTCCTGATCCACGGAGGACGATTCCGAGAATCGTTCTTCGTCGGAGAGGCCTCGAGCCTCTCCTTCTTCTCCTCCTTCCCCTTCTCCTCCCCTCGAGTGATCCTCCGATCCGGAGGACTGCGTCCCTCTGGCCCAGCGGAGGGTCGTTGTGGAGGCTCCCGTAGGGAGGCGTCCTGTGGCAGCTGGTAGAGCTCCGTCGAGGGGCCACCAGGCGGGGGCCAGCGCCTCCTCGAGAGTGGGGGCGGAATCCCCGGAAGGGGTCACCTCCACGGTAATAGGCCGGGATCTAGCAAATATTCGGGCCCGTTACCAAATCCCTCAGAAGAGTGGGCTTTATCTTTCAACTCCCGACGACCGGATGATCTCCTCTCGATCCGGTCGAGTGGCTATCTACGAGATCTCCTTGAGGGTAGGCCTCATCTACCCCTCCTCTCTTTTTTCGCAAGCCTCATCGATTACTACTCCCTGACCCCTTCACAGTTGGTCCCAAACTCCCTTAGAGTCGTTAGCGCCTTTGTTGTTCTCTGCCACCATCTCCAAATCACACCCTGGGTTTCTCTTTTTCGCTTATTCTACATTCTTTGGTCTCAAAAGGGTTGGTGGCTATTTCAGCCCCGACCCGGCCGAGTCTTGAAACTCCTTCTTCCCTCCTCTATCAAGGGATGGAAATCCCGGTTCTTCTTTGCAAATCTTGACCAAGTCAAGGCCCAGTGGGGGGACCCCGATCTCCGAGGTAATGTAAATTCCACCATCCACCACAGAGACAAGGAAGCATTAGGGCGGCTATTGGCTACCGACTCCCTCGGTACACCCTGCTCTTAACGGAAGAGAACATCCAGTCGGCGGGTCTCATTTCCCACCGCGGTAAGTCTCTCTTATACTTAGTCAAAGTCTTCCTATGCCGTCGTTTTCCCTTTTTTTTGTATCGATCCTGACCAAAGTTGTACAGCCATGAAGGTCCCCACCCAGAAACTCCTGAGGGCCGTCACCAAGAAGAGGGCCCGGGAAGAACCAAGCGAAGATCGGCGAGCACCGGCTCCAAAACGCCCGACGGTGCAGGTGCCCGAGCCACCGGTACCGCAAGAGCCCCTGGTCGCCTCGGAGATCGACCTCACAGCCGACACCCCGCCAAAAGAGGCGGTGACCGAGGGGGTACCAACGAGGAGCTGGCTGCGGAGGAGCCGGCGGTAGCAGAGGAGCCAGTAGTGGTGGAGGAGCTCTTAGCTCCCAGCAGACCGACCCTCCCCGAGGCAGCCAGGAGCTGGGGTGAGGGGTTGTCAGGGCAACAAGCCCACCCCCCGAGCAGACGCCAATGAGTAGCCCGCGCGCTGAGTCTGATAACGCCGAGGCCACCGAAGGGAATGGAGCCAAACCGGGGCCGTCTCGGGACTCCATTCTGAACGATGGGCGCTGGGCAGAGCGGGTCCTCTCGCCAGTCTTCATGTCTGAGATCCTAGAGGAGCTTAGTCACTTGAAGGCGGCTACATTCTACCGAGAGTCCTACGCAGCCCTCATCAGAGTAAGTTGTCCTGCAACCCTTTGCCTCTGCATTTCTCTTTTTCTTCTCTTTTTTTTGACATGGAGACTACACGCAGCTGCGAACTCCCTAAGGGCTACAAGGGAGGTCATTCACGGAGGGAAGGCCCTTCTGCGGGAGGCCCAAAAGGAGGCCGAGGAAGCTCGTCACCTGCAGAGGCAGCTGATGGGGCCCTGGAGTCAGCCAGAACCGCTTGGGCCAATGAGGTGAGGGCTGCTGAGAGCCGAGCGGAGGCAGAGGCCAACCGCTTGCGGGCAACGCTCCGCCAGATGACCGATGCCGAAAATGTCGTCGCAGCCAGAGATCTGCACATCTCTGAGCTGACCTTGGCCATCCAAGCAACCAGAGTCGAGCGACTGAGGCCGAGGAGAGGGCAAGGGCGGCGGAGGAGAGGGTAACAGCGGTGGAGGTAAGGGCTGATAAAGCCGAGAAGGAGGCATGTCGCACCCAGGAGGCCAAGAGGGCAACAACGGCAGCTCTCGCCGCATAGGAGGGGGTCCGGGTTGCCGAGGTGGAAGCAGCCGTCACGGCCAGGACCGCAAGGGTCATAGAAGAATTCAAGGCGTCCGAGTGCTTTATAGACGAGCTGGCGGAAGCTTCGGCGGGGGCGTTCTTCCAAGGATTCCAGCATGGGAAGGAGAAAGTCGCTCGGGACTTAAACTTTCCTCAAGCCCTCGAGGTCGAACCGGAACGTCTCTCGGAGCTGGCCTCATCCGATGACGAGCCCGCACCGGCTGAACCGTGAGCCTCCGCTTGTATTTTATTTTTAAGTCCAACTAGGTTGGCGCTTTTGTAATCACTTCAAATTAATGAAATATTACTTTCCCTCAAGATGAATTGTCTTTGTCCATTTACAATCTCTACCCCAAATTCATTGGTTAATGGCGTGCGACCTCTCGGGGCTTCATCAGTGTCGTGGGGTGTCCTTTAATTCTTTACTCGAATCGCTGACTTGGCTAGAGAGGACCGAACCTTAGGGCCAGGAAGGACGGGCTTCCGGGGGTTGAGGCATTGGACTCAGGAGGTCAAGGCTGACGGGCTCCTGAGGACTGATGATGCTCCGCTTTGCCGGAGGTATGCCGAGCTTTATGCTTGGCTGGCCCAGGGCCTTAAGTGCCAATGGGAGTCGGGCTTTTTGCCTGGCTGGCTCAGGGCTTTAAGTTCCGACGGGGGTCGTGCTTTGTGCCTAGCTGGCCCAGGGCTTTAAGTGCCGACGAGAGTCGGGCTTGAGCTGCTGAGAGCCGATGGTACATCGCTCTGCCAGTTGTACACGGAGCTTTGTGCCTGGTTGGCCCAGGGCTTTCGTGCCGACCGGAGTCAGGCTTTGTGCCTGGCTGGCCCAGGGCTTTAAGTGCCGATGGGGGTCGGGCTTTGTGCCTGGCTGGCCCAGGGCTTTAAGTGCCGACGGGGGTCGGGCTTTGTGCCTGGTTGGCCCAGGGCTTAAAGTGCCGACGGGGGTCTGGCTTTATGCCTGGCTGGCCCAGGGCTTCAAGTGCCGACGGGGGTCGGGCTTTGTACCTGGCTGGCCCAGGGCTTTAAGTGCCGACAGGGGTCGGGCTTGAACTGCTGAGAGCCGATGGTACATCGCTCTACCAGTGGTACACTGGGCTTTGTGCCTGGTTGGCCCAGGGCTTTCGTGCCGACCGCAGTCGGGCTTTGTGCCTGGCTGGCCCAGGGCTTTAAGTGTCGACGGGGGTCGGGCTTTGTGCTTGGCTGGCCCAGGGCTTAAAGTGCCGACATGGGTCGGGCTTTGTGCCTGGCTGGCCCAGGGCTTAAAGTACCGATGGGGTCGAGCTTTGTGCCTAGCTGGCCCAGGGCTTAAAGTAACGACGGGGGTCGGGCTTTGTGCCTGGCTAGCCCAGGGCTTTAAGTGCCGACAGGGGTCGGGCTAGAGCTGCTGAGAGCCGATGGCACATCGCTCTGCCAGTGGTACACTAGGCTTTGTGCCTGGTTGGCTCAGGGCTTTCGTGCTGATCGGAGTCAAGCTTTGTGCCTGGCTGGCCCAGGGCTTTAAGTGCCAACGGGGGTCGGGCTTTGTGCCTGGCTGGCCTAGGGCTTTAAGTGCAGACGGGGGTCGGGCTTTGTGCCTAGCTGGCCCAGGGCTTTAAGTGCCGACGGGGGTCGGGCTTTGTGCCTGGCTGGCCCAGGGCTTTAAGTGCCGACAGGGGTCAGGCTTGAGCTGCTGAGAGCTGATGGTACATCGCTCTGCCAGTGGTACACTAGGCTTTGTGCCTAGTTGGCCCAGGGCTTTCGTGCCGACCGGAGTTGGGCTTTGTGCCTTGCTGGCCCAGGGCTTTAAGTGCCGACGGGGGTCGGGCTTTGTGCCTGGCTGGCCTAGGGCTTAAAGTGCCGACGGGGTCAGACTTTGTGCCTGGCTGGCCCAGGGCTTTAAGTGCCGACAGGGGTCGGGCTTGAGCTGCTGAGAGCCGATGGTACATCGCTCTGCCAGTGGTACACTGGGCTTTGTGAAAAAACTGAGAGACTAGAATTTAAGTTCATTGATGAGAAGTGAAAGGTGAAAACCCACAAAGATACTAGCATGGTATTTAATTCTGAAAGGAAATGTACTACTGATAGTATCGACGAAGGTTATCGGCGTTCCACATCCGGGGGAGCAGCCTCCCATCCAGCTCTTCGATCTTGTATGCCCCGTGACGGAGTGTCTCGGCGATCCGGTAGGGCCCCTCCCAATTCGGAGCTAGCTTGCCTCCCTCCGCCGGCTTTGAGACTTCAGCCCATCGAATGACCAAGTCTTCCGGTAAGAAAGTCCTGGAATGCACACAGGCGTTGTAGTTCCTGGCAGCTCGTTGTCGGTAGACCACCATCCGAAGTCGCGCTCGGTTTCGCACCTCCTCCACCAGGACGATGTCGGCCCGTAGCCGGTCCGAGTTGTCTTCCTCATTATACGACTCCACCCGAGGACTCGGGTGGAGTCTATATCTATCGGGATGACAGCCTTGGACCCAAAGACCAAGCTGAACGGAGTTTCTCCGGTGGGGGCTCGCGGCGTTGTATGGTAGGCCCATAGCACATTGTGGAGCTCTTCTACCCAGCGCCCCTTGCAATCATCTAGTCGAACTCTTAGTCCTTGGAGAATGATGCGATTGGTCACCTCGGTCGCTCCATTGGTCTGGGGGTGTCCGACGGAAGTGAATCTCTAGTGGATGCCGAGTTCGGTGCAGAACTCTTGAAAGGACACGTTATCGAACTGTCGACCATTGTCGGTGACCAGAGTATGGGGTAGCCCCAACCGGCATATGATAGACTTCCAAAAGAAGGATCTCACCTTGCTTTCAGTGATTTTAGCAAGGGCTTCGGCTTCAATCCATTTGGTGAAGTGATTGACGGCCACCAGGAGGAACTTGCGCTGTCCGGAGGCCGGGGGGTATGGTCCCAAGATATCCATACCCCACTGGGCGAAGGGCCAAGGTGCCACCAAGGGAATCAGCTGAGACATCGGCTGTCGCTGAATATTGGCATGGCGCTGGTAGCTATCACACTTCTTAACAAGCTCGGCCGCGTCCTCCTTCATGGTCAGCCAGTAGTACCCTGTTGTAGGGCCTTGTGAGCTAGGGCTCTGCCCCCCAGATGACTCCCGCAGATGCCTTCATGGATTTCCCATAAGATGTAGTCTGCCTCCGCTGGCCCTACGCACTTGAGGACCGGGTATGAAAATGACCTTCGATAGAGCCTCCCGTCCATTATCAGGAACCTTGGGGCCCGCCGCTTGAGCAGTCTAGCCTCTGCGGGGTCCTCAGGGAGCGTGCCGTCGGTCAAATATCGTACATAGGCATCCATCCAAGAGGGCCCTTGCGCAACCAGCAATGCCTCTTCCGCAGCTTCAATGCTTGGGGTCTGCAAGTGCTCCACATACGTTCTTCCCAGTGTCTCATCGGCCAAGGTGGCCAAACGGGATAGCGCATCGGCCCTGGCATTCTTCGCTCGGGGAATGTAGCTGACACGAAAGTAAGAGAACCGAGAGGCCTTGAGCTGCACCTTACTCAAGTAACGGGACATGGTCGGGTCTCTGGCTTCGTATTCTCCAGCAACTTGCCCATAAATAAGCTGGGAGTCTGTGAAGGCTCTCAGACGCCCTGCACCGAGCTCCTCAGCCAGCCTCATCCCACCAACAGGGCCTCATATTCTGCTTGGTTATTAGTGGCCGAGAACTGGAACTGAATGGCATACTCCACCACCTCCCCTCGGGGCTCGCAAGGATGAGCCCGGCTCCGCTTCCCTGAGAATTGGCTGCTCCGTCCACATGCAAGATCCAGTCTTCCTTCTCTACCTCCTCGACTGAGGAGGAGGCCATACGTTCCTTCGGACATGATTCCTCCGTACATTCCTCAATCCAAGTACACTCGATCAAGAAATCAGCTAACACCTGAGACTTCATGGCTGACCTTGGCTGAATAGATAGGTCAAACTCACTTAGTTTGATAGCCTATTTGGCCAGCCGACCGAAGGTGTCAGGATGGGACAAGATGGCCTGAAGAGGCTGGTCCGTGAGCACCATGATTGGATGAGCCTGAAAGTAGGGTCAGAAGCGTTGGGCAGAGACCACCAGGGCAAAAATGATCTTCTCAGTTCTAGTGTATCTTGTCTCAGCATCATGAAGTACCTTGCTGGTGTAGTAGACCGGCCTCTGCACCCCGTCGGCCTCCACGCGTACGAGCACAGAACTGACGGCCTCTGGGGAGGCTGCAAGGTACAGGAAGAGCTCCTCCCCGCCCTCCGGCTTGGACAACAGCGGGGGAGTGGATAGAAATCGCTTCAATTCTTCAAAGGTATCCTGATACTCCTTTGTCCACTCGAAGCCGCTGACCTTGCGCACCACCTTGAAGAAGGACAGGCACCTTTCTGCCGATCTCGACATGAAGCGACTCAAGGCCGCCACCCTCCCGGTTAGGCGTTGCACCTCCTTATTAGCTGGGGGCCTCATATCCAAGATAGCCCGGATCTTGTCAGGATTGGCCTCAATCCCCCGCTGGGTTACCATAAAGCCCAGGAACTTGCCTGTCGCCACCCCAAAGGCACACTTGCGGGGATTCAGCCTCATTTTGTACCGGCGCAGGTTGTTGAAGGTCTCTACAAGGTCGGTGATGTGATCAGTAGCATTGGTGCTCTTGGTTAGCATATCGTCCACGTACACCTCCATGTTACGCCCGATCTGATCCTCAAAGACCTTATTCATCAACCTCTGATAGGTAGCTCCGGCATTCTTCAACCCAAACGGCATTACCTTGTAACAATAGAGCCCTTTTTTAGTGACAAAGGAGGTGGCTTCTTCATCAGCTGGGTTCATCCTGATCTGGTTGTACCCCGAAAAGGCATCCATGAAGCTAAGAGTTTCATGCTCGGACGTGGCATCCACTAGCTGGTCGATCCGGGGTAGTGGGAAGCTATCCTTGGGGCATGCCTTATTGAGATCAGTGAAGTCCACGCACATCCTCCAGCTCCCACTGGCCTTGCGAACCATTACGGCATTCGCTAGCCAGTCTGGGTAGTGTACCTCATGGATGTGACCGGCTGCCAATAGCTTTCGCACCTCCTCATCCATGGCCTTTTGCCTGTCAGGGGCGAAACTCCTCTTCTTCTGCCTAATGGGCCGGCACTCCGGCCTAATGTTGAGCTGGTGGGTGATCACTTCCTCCGGAATGCCTGGCATGTCGAATGCCGACCAGGTGAAGACATCTGCGTTAGTCCGTAGGAAAGTGAGGAGCTGGTCACGGGCCTCCTCTGGGAGTAGGGCTCCAATTTGGATTGTCTTTGTTGGGTCTTCTCCAAGAGGGAAAGCAAGCAGGCGCTCGGCCGGCTCCCCTCTTGTTGGCCCAGATGACAACCCAAGAGGGGGAGGGGTGAATTGGGTTCTTTAGAAAATTAGCCTTTTTAAATTATTTAGCTTGAGATGAAAGAAGGCAAATGCAAAGTAAAGATAAATTGCAGTGAATAAACATAGAAAGAGATAGAGACAATCGATCACGGCAAACACAAGGATTTTATAGTGGTTCGGTGTATCCAACACCTACGTCCACTCCCAAGATTCACTTGGGTCCACACTATAATCACCCTAGATTACAGCAGAGTTGTTTTACAAGCTTACAACTCGAACTTGTCATTTTTCCGGGCGCACAACGAACCCAGCTGGTTTTTCAAGGGCTCACCAGCACAAAAACCCTTTAACCCAAGCTTAATCAAGCTTGAACTGAGGTAAGACTACCTCCTCTAGTTCAATCCCTCAGATTGAGCTAGGCACAAAGAATAGAAATATGTTTGTTTAGTTACAATGCTCCTTAATGACCAGATTAACAAAAGTAAGAATAGAGTTTAGATAAGCCTGATTTGCAGTTGGTTGGCTTTGAGCTTTTCTTCTTTTCTTCAACTCCTTTGAGGTGTAGAATCGGCCTCAGCACGGATTCTCCACGAAATGAGTGTTGGAGTTGATTTGGGCTTTTCCTCTTTTCTTTGAGTGGTGGAAATCACTTGAGATGCACTTGGATTTCTTCTGAAGCTTCCTTGGATAGTAGAGCTTGAGCACAGAAGGAGCTTCCTTTGATTTCACACTCTTTCTTTCACTCTATTTTGAATCACGGATTTTTTTGCTAACGCTCTGTTTTTCCAATTTTTCCTTTCTTTTTCTTTGAATAAATATCTCTATATGTCTCTCTTTGATTTGAAAACAGCTTCTCTATTTATAGATTCTGCAAGAATATAGCCATTAGAGACAAAGAAAAATAGCTGTTAATCAAAAAACTTACCGTTGGAGCTGAGTTGGCATCCGTAAAAATTTTGCCCAGATTTGCTGGAGTCGACTCATGCTTTTTCCGAGTCGGCTCGAGCTCGTCTTACTAAAAATAGAAATGTTTAGAAAGTCATGGGGTCGACTCACCAAAAGTAAAGTGTCGACTCCTGAAAGTCGGGGGTCGACTCATGAAAGGTTGGGGTCGACTCGCGAAGTGCTCAGAAGAACACTCTTCTGGTGTCTGAGCGGAGTCGACTCACATAGTCATGGAGTCGGCTCGACTAAATCGGGGGTCGACTCGTGAAATTACGTGGGTCGACTCGAGACAGATAGACATTTCTGTTCTCTGAGTGGAGTCGACTCTGAAACTCAAGAGTCGGCTCCGGAACGTATCAAAAATCAGAAACTTTTCTGATTGACATTAAAATCATTCCAGATTCATTTTAATTCATTGTTTTGACTTGAATTCAATAAAATTGACATTAAGAATTAATTCAAGAAGTATTCCAAAAACTCATTGATTAATCTATGAATTATAAATTTCTTTTTGAAAGCTTGAGCTTAAAGTTACTTTCAAAATGATTAATGTCAAACTTTAACATTCTCATTGATTGTTCAAAATAAATTTATTGCTCATTTAAATAAACTCATTACATCTTTAATGTACTCAATGGCTTTTAGTAATCATCAAAATCAAAAGGATTGGGGTATATAATTTTTTCAATAATCTTCCAACACCCTTCTCTCCAGGTCCCGGGGGTCCTCTATCTCCGATGTAGGCGCAGGCACCGCCTCCTGCGGACTAGAGGCCGTATGATAGCAAAGTGGGAGCAGGTTCTGCTCCCCCCACATCTTCCTGACTCCCTTCCTGGTAGGGAACCTTACAAGGAGTCGTTTAGTGGATACGACAGCGTCCAAAAGATTGAGCCCAGGTCTCCCAAGGATTGCGTTATAGGCGAGGGGCACCCGTACCACCAGGAAATTCATGAGGACGGTGCTCTGGCGTGGGGTCGTGCCAGCCATGACAGGAAGAGTGACCTCCCCCTCGACCTTCACGGAATCCCCAGTGAACCCCATCAGGGGCGTGGCGATGGGCCGGAGCAGGTCGGGCGATAGGTTCATGCGAACAAAAGCATCATAATTCAAAACATCCACTGAGCTTCCGCCATCAACTAGAATTCTTTTTACAGGATGCTTAGCGATCGTCATGGTCACGACGACGCTATCATCGTTTTTATTCACCACCTCCTTTAAGTCCTCCTTAAAGAAAGGAATTACAGATCTAACTCCCCCCCTCTCTGCCTCTTGGGAGGGCCACCTGCCCCCTAGGAAATCATCGCCACCGTCTTCTCAGTTGGAGCGTTGTCGATCATCGGCGCGGAGGCGCTGACGGGCCAGGAGTATCCGGGTTGTTCTTCCAAACAAACTTCCCCATATGGTCACGCTGGATAAGATCCTCTATCACCTTCTTCAGCTGGCGACAGTCGTCGGTGTCGTGGCTATGGTCCCGATGGTATCGGCAGTAGAGGTTCTTGTTGCGGGGGATCTTTGGGTTCATTGGAGGTGGGCGCTGAAGATAGGACTCACCCTCAATCTCGAGCAGGATGTGCAATATAGGGGCGAGCAGTGGAGTGTAGGGTCCATCTCTCTATGCAGGAGCTCGGGGACGATTGTCTGGTCGGCGGGGAGGTTCAGGTTTCTGGGGTCGAACTTCAACAGGCTTAGGGTAGGCAGGCTTCTTGAGGGCGCTCCCACTTGCCTCGCGTCGGGAGGAATCAGCCTTGTCGGCACGGATATACTTCTGGGCCCGGGTCAAAAGTTCGGCGTAAGAACCGAGTGGCTTTTTATCCAGGGAGTATGCAAAGCGGGACAGACGGAGCCCTCGCTTCAGGGCCAAAGTGGCCACTGAATCTTCAAGGTTGTAAACCTCTAGAGCCGCCTCCTTGAACCGAGCAACATAATCCCGTAAAGGCTCGCCGCTCTTATGCTGGACAGCGAAGAGGCTATCAGCTACTTTTGGGATCTTGCGGCAGGCATCAAAGTGGGCCAAAAAGGCTCTTTCCAATTGACGGAAGGAATCGATACTCCGCGGCGGCATGCGAGAGTACCAGGCTCGGGCAGCCTTCTTCAGGGTGGCAGGGAAGACGATGCACATGAGCGAATCGGTGGCCCCTGGACCTGCATGAGTACCTTGTAGCTTTCTAGGTGGTTCAGGGGATTTGTAGTCCTGTCATAAGGATCCAGCTGGGGGAGGCGGAACCGGGTGAAGATGGGCTCTTCCATGATGCGACGAGATAGCGAAGGCCGGCTGTCATAATCCGTCTCAGGCAAGGTGGGTGATCCGTAGGCTGAGTTCCTCCAACCACTGGTTGTACTCGTCGAGTCGATGCTCGGCCCGATGGGCTATCCGGCCATCAAAGGAACCTTCCCCCGAGGATTCTGAAGACGGGGGAAAGTGACGGCGATGTCTGCGAGGGCGCTCCGCCTCCTTCCCATGTCACCGCCTGGGGGAAATACTGGCGTGGCGAGAAGGTGATCGGGGTCTCTTGGAGGCCTCCCGGTGATAAGGCTTGGGCGAGGCGTGACACTGGCGAGCTTCCGGTACCGGCGACCTCTTTCGGGAAGAATGCTGGCTGGGTTGCACCATACCTGGAAACGATGGAAATGACTCTGGTTGTCGATGGGCCGCCTGCTGATACTGCAGGCCTTGGACACCGCCGCCAAGGATTGGACTTGCGTGGCCAGAGCGGCAAACCGGTCTTTCTGGGGCTGATGGGGAGGAGGCGCAGGGACATCGACCGGAGGAGCAGGAGGTCCAGCCTCCTGAGGATGCGGCGGTGCTGGGACGCCGGCTGGGAGAGCTGAGGGGGCGACTGCCAGCGGATCAGCCCCTTGGCGCTGCCCCCCAGCGCAACTGACAGAGCCCCCCTTCGCACGGGTTGTCACCATGACTCGAGCTTGAAGAGAGAGGAGTTACAGATTGCTGGTTCGATGTCTATCTCTTTCTCCCCCCTTCCTGGCGCGCCAATCTGATGATGCCAAGTCACTTCCTTCAAACGCCGGGGAAACGGACGTCCTCCTCGTCGGACTCCTGCAAGAAAATTCCTCGGAGACCAAAAGCTCCGGTGGGAACCCTCCGACGCTCAAGTCAGTCACTTGGGAACAGATGAGAATTGTCTAGCCGAAGGGAGCTAAACAGTTAGGGCTTAACTAGTGGAATAGAGCTAGAAAAACCAGTGTTCAAGTCCCCCTGCCTATGGCATGGGCGTATGCTTTATACCTGTTCGAAGATCCCGCTTCTGTTCCCGATGATTGCTGACTTCCAGGAGCCCAGTTCAATAACGGACAAAATATGAGGCTGACATTGACAGATCGTATCGTCACCGTACATGCTGGAGGTGTCTCGCGTCATTGGTCAGCACGGCCTCACAGGTGTCCTGCATTTGTGGTTATGTCTGGTGCGCACCACAACTAGATGTGACCGCGCACAGTATGGTCGTGCACAGTGACAGACATACAACAAACCATACGCCGTTATGAGGCATGGTCACATCCTGCTACAGATGTGCGGCGGATCGCATGGGCATGCCAGGTGGCCCAAAGTGGGCCGGATTGTGCGCCGGGGGTCGAAGTACTGTTCATGTAGCCCGAGACCGAGAGGGGGTCTCGGGGGTGGAGATACTGTTCATGTGGCCCGAGACCGAGAGGAGGTCTCGGGAGTTGGAGACACCGTTCACGTGGCCCGAGACCGAGAGGGGGTCTCGGGGGTTGAAATACTGTTCATGTAACCCGAGACGAGAGGGGGTTTCGGGGGGTTGAAATACTGTTCATGTGGCCCGATACCGAAAGGGGGTCTCGGGGGTGGAGACACCGTTCACGTGGCTCGAGACCGAGAGGGGATCTCGGGGGTTGAAATATTGTTCATGTGGCCCGAGACCGAGAGGGGTCTCAGGAGGTGGAGACACCGTTCACGTGGCCCGAGACCGAGAGGGGGTCTCGGGGGTTGAAATACTGTTCATATGGCCCGAGACCGAGAGGGGTCTCGGGGGGTGGAGACACCGTTCACGTGGCCCGAGACCGAGAGGGGGTCTCGGGGGTTGAAATACTGTTCATGTAACCCGAGACCGATAGGGGGTCTCGGGGGTTGAAATACTGTTCATGTGGCCCAAGACCAAGAGAGGGTCTCGGGGGGTGGAGACACCGTTCACATGGCCCGAGACCGAGAGGGGGTCTCGGGGTTGAAATACTATTCATGTAACCCGAGACCGAGAGGGGGTTTCGAGGGTTGAAATTCTGTTCATGTGGCTTGAGATCGAGAGGGGGTCTCGGGGGATGGAGACACCATTCACATGGCCCGAGACCGAGAGGGGGTCTCGGAGGTTGAAATACTGTTCATATGGCCCGAGACCGAGAGGGAGTCTCTGAGGGTTGTGAGAGAGCCTCCGTCAGTCGCCGTTATCGTTTATCTCGACGGTGCTGTATCAGCCATATCACCCTATACTATAAACAAGAAAATTTATCTTAAGTAATAGTATGAATCGATCTACTATCATAGTCATATCTGCAATTTTAAATTATACAGTCCAGCCAATGTATAAAACTAACTGGAATAGTTGCATTTGCCATTATATAGATAATCATCTGAACATGGCACTGACTTAACCAAAGTATACCTTACTGCAAATGTTAAATACTTATATTTTTAAGTAGCTAGATGATTATTGATTTTGAGTTTAAAACACCGAATAGCACCCAATTTGAGCTTGATACCTTGAGATGGAATCCTCAGATAAGAGCCCTAATTATTCTACGTATAGATCCCAAGAGTATCAACAAGTCTCTAAACTAAATAACGGGGGGCTTTCAGGTTAAACATAACCATAGACTTGGTTACATTCATAATTTATCCTGATTGGATACAGTAAAAAGCCACTGCCTCCCTGAATTTAATATAGTTATTGCCCCAAGCTCTAGATGATAATAGATAATTATCGACAAAATTAAGTAGGCTAACTCTGGGTATTGCACATGAAAAGTATCCAATATAGATTAGACATGTATCCATTTATATTTAATGAATATAAATATAGATATGGATATATCAAATGTAAAATTTATATTTATATTTATTTTAAATGGATATAAATTTAGTTTGAATATTGAAAGTACAAATATAAGTATTGATATAAAGTTAAATAGTCAAACTCTACGATTATAAAATTAAAGATATCAATAAAGGATAACTTAATAATATGTAATATGATCATTTATTTTTATTTAAAATTATAAATATTATTTATAATATTAATTGAATATTTAGATATAAATTATATAATTATTTATTCATATATCTATTTTTTTACATATAACACTCAAATTGTATTCATACATGTAGATTCATATACGGAAAAGAATCTGCACAAAAGCTTGTGGGGCTAAAAAATTGTCGATCCCTATAGAATAAAAGCAAGAGACATTAGGTGCGACCTTAGTTAAGGTAGGTTTATACGAGTTTTCTCCCACATAATTTTTTATACACCGATTTGGTTGGATGATTAGTTTAATATTTTGTAATGGGAGCATTCTGCTTAATTTGCTGCTAAAGATGGATATGAGCCAGACAAGGGTAGAAAAAGCAGACCAAAAAGCATCAGGTTGAGTTAGGCTTAGATTTTGATCTAGCATTATTAATCCGAGACTGATTCTATGAGAATCTCTCAGGGCTCAAGTTTAACTCAACTTGGCATGCCCTTTTTTTTGTTTGAAAAAAAAGTTAACGAGATATGTTAAGCTATAATTTATGCTTTGATTTTTTTGTTTAATTGTTATAATAGGAAGAGTAATTTAAAAGTAGCCAGTATTGGGCTTCACGTATTTCTTTAATATTTAAAGAAGTTTCGTGAGATGGCCATCGTTGGTCGGCAAAGAGTAGAAAAATAGTGAAACAGAAGAAAATGCTAGAGAACGATCAAAAAAAAAAGAATAATTTTATCAAAAAAATTTATAAGTTACTATGTTTTTAATAATATAAATAATTATTTTTTTAAATAATTTAAATTATCATTCAAAATATATATTAAACATAATTATATAATAAATTTTATTTAAATTATAATTAAATAAATTATCGACTACTAAATGCAATCTTTTGGTACTAACCTATTTTTAAGATTTTAACGGCCATAATTAAACTTCACAAGCCCGAGTACCCGATGCGCCCATCCGGGCCTTGCCCACCCTATTTGTTGCATGCATTCCCGAGTGAGGATGACCGTATACATATTTCTATGCGGTTCGACCTTTATTTAGGGGTACAATCACTATGCGACAACAGAGGGAAGAGGGCAGGAGAAATGGCGGTGGCGAAGCCTGCTGCCGCCGTCTTCACTGCCGCCGCTTGCGTGGCTTTCTCTGCCGCCCTCCTCTCGTACTTCTTCTTCTCCAACCATCGTTTGAAGCTCTCGTGGAAGAAATCTGTCACAAACCCTCGAAGAAATAAGAGGAGGAGAAGCGGCCTCCTGGCCGCCGTCGGCGACACCCCGCTTATCAGAATCAACAGCCTCTCCGAAGCCACGGGTTGCGAGGTAAAGTCGTTAGCTTTCGCAGAGTCGCAACTCTTTCCTCTGTATCTATCGAAATTTCCATACAGAAGTTGGGAAGAAAGCCATTTGGTTTCTTCGGTAACTAGGGGAAATTTTCCTGTTGTTTTTTAGATTCTGGGCAAAGCTGAGTTCTTGAACCCTGGGGGGAGCGTCAAAGACCGTGTGGCCGTTAAAATCATTGAAGAGGTATTGATTCCGTCTCCTTTCTCTTAGAAAATTTTCGTTCTTTCTCCATGCAATGACTTCCATATTAGAAAGAAGGCAAGAAATTAACGCAGCAGGCTTCTATTTCCCGTGGATTTTGTATACTTAACGGTTATATATATAAAGAAAAAACGCGCCGAGTTTTCATCAATTTTATTGCTGTTTATTACTTATAATATCAGAAAGTTGCTTCTTTTTAAAGCTAGAGTGGAACTTTTATGATTATCTTCCCTCTTTCAGGTTCTGAAAGAATTGCTCTGTCCTATTATTCGTTTAGTTGTGATCTTTATGGGTTGTAGACAATTATTCAGTGAGATAGTTCCCACGAAATGAAATTTTAGAAAATAAGCCTAATGTTGTCAATGGTTGTTATATCACGGATGTTTTCAAGTTTCACAGATTAGGTTTTGGACGTGAATTTTTTTTTTTTTTTTTGTAGGCTCTGGAATCTGGAGAGCTTGTGCAAGGTGGTGTAGTGACTGAGGGAAGTGCTGGAAGCACAGCTATAAGCCTTGCCACAGTCGCTCCAGCTTATGGATGTAAATGCCATGTTGTTATTCCAGATGATGTTGCCATTGAGAAGGTATGTGCGATGAACATATGGTTAAAGTTGCCTACAAATATCTTTTATCCCCAGTAACTTTGGCTCTTATTTGATCACTTCTATGCCTTTGGGTAAAATTTTCCACAAAGACTTGTAAAGTAGGTCATGTAGGTTTCAGCTGCAAAGGCACTGAGTTATCTGTGCTCTCTCTTTAGGGAAGTTTGTCCTTTTTAAGGTTGTTATTTTCCTTTAAGTTGATGAACTTCAAAATTTCACTAAATTTTGGATCTCTTTGTTATAATAAAACTAGGGGGAATTTAATTTATGATAAATAATGTTGATGTTTTAAGAGATGTGTGGGTCCTTGAAGCACAAGTTCTGGCTTTAAAAAGTTCAAATGCAATAAATTTTAGCAGACTCATGATGAGGATGGTTTTAGTCAAGGTTAATGGCAGGTAAATAATTCCAGGCTAGATTATTTTCTAACCTGGATTGCATGATATAAAATATTTGAAGGGAGATGGTAAGCGGTTTAAATGTTGCTTTTTAAAAAAAAGATCTTTTAATCAGCTATTGCGAATGAGATCCAAAAAAAAATGAAAAAAGAAGAAAACATATTTGATATTTTTTTTTTTTTTGACAAGAAAACTTATTTGATAAGTCATACTATGCAAATCATAGAATTTAGTTGTCCATGATGATTGGTAGGATGAGCTTTTCCCCCTTTATTGCTCCTTTTCTTTTGATGGCATTGTAAGTTGAGTGTTCTGAAGAATAGATTTTAGAATAAAATCAGTAATAATTTATATAAGTTTGAGGATTTGATGGAGTTTGAATATGAGTTTACTATATATATTTAGGATAATATTGCATGATGCATGTTATTTATAGGTGATGTAGTATTAGTTGATGAAGCTAGGGCTGGAGTTAATTATAAGTTAAAACTATGGTGAAATGCATTAAAATCTAAAGGTTTTAGGTTAAGTAAGATAAAAATAGAATATATGAAATATAATTTTAGTACAATTAGAAAGGGAGATAAGTAGAGAATAAAAATTAAGAATCATGAAGTTACTAAAAATAATCATTTTTTATATTTAGGATTGATATTTATAAGAAAGAAGAGATTAAAGATGATGTTATTCATACGATTAAAGTAGGTTGGATAAAATGGAGAAGTGTAACTTAGATGGTTTGGATACTAGTCATGAAACTAAACTATAAATTTGCAAAGAACAACGTTATCCTATTGACCTTGTGTTAGCTTTCAAAATTCATAGTATAATGTAAATATTGCAACAGAATACAAGGTAAAAACATATAAGAAAATAGATCAAGCAACATACAGACCATGGCCACTGAAAATTTCAACATCTTAGTGGCTTGTGCTTTGACTTTAGAAGGCTATGTCTAGGGTTAAAGAAATATTTACAACATGGAGAGTAGAAATTTCTATGCATCCTCTGTGGTCTGGAGGAAACCAATGAAATGCATGATTTGTTTTATGACACCTTGTGCCCATTATGCTAAGCAAGTTAATACCTATACAGAAAATGTAACTCTCTTGTGATATTTTGAACAGAGAATTCTGTAAGTTATATGGTGCTTTGAGAAGGTGGTTGTAGGAGATATTAGTCATACAGCATTGTAGGATGTTGATCATCTGATTGCTTTGTCAGTGAAATCAGAATCAGGGTTGACTATACTTGTGTAACTGCTAGGAAACTGGATATTCTATAACTTAATTACATTACAGATGAAGAGTAACTTCAAAGTTGGTGCTATTTTTATGGTTACTTTCCAATTTAATTTCAGTATATCTGTATCTTAATGCTTAGCTCTCAAAATTCTTCTCAGTCTCAAATACTTGAGGCCCTTGGAGCTACTGTAGAAAGAGTTAGGCCAGTTTCAATTACACACAGAGACCACTATGTCAATGTTGCAAGGAGGAGGGCCATGGAGGCTACTAAGTTAGCAGCTATGCAAAGAGAAGCTAGTAAAATGGAAGGCAACAGCTCAATACACATAAATGGTCATATACCACAGCAAGGAGAATGTCATCCTGTCTCCTCTACTGATTGTAAAGGAGGTTTCTTTGCTGATCAGTTTGAAAACTTGGCAAACTTTCGGGCCCACTATGAGTGGACTGGTCCTGAAATATGGGAACAAACTCGGGGGAATCTGCATGCCTTTGTTGCTGCTGCAGGTACAGGTGGAACTGTTGCCGGAATTTCACGGTTTCTCAAGGTTTGTCTTCACCATATGTCTTCCATGTTTTGCATTTTGATATTCTGTTTGAATAAAGTTGTTTTTGCACTTCTCAACCCTTTCTATGTGTTTCTTTTCCAGGAAAAGAATCGAAATATTAAATGCTTCCTTATTGATCCACCGGGATCTGGTCTGTTCAACAAGGTCACAAGAGGAGTGCTGTACACAAAGGAGGAGGCAGAGGGCAGAAGGCTGAAGAACCCTTTTGATACTATCACTGAAGGAATAGGAATCAACAGACTGACCCAGAATTTTCTGATGGCAGAGTTAGATGGAGCTTACCGTGGCACAGATACGGAGGCTGTTGAAATGTCCAGGTCTGTGATCCAAACCATCATGCAATTAAGTAATGCTATTTTCCCATTGGTATATGCATAAAAATTGAGAGCCTGTTTTCAAGTAGGTAGATTTGTTTTGTGTTTATGAGTGATGAATTGGCAACAGTATAAAACAAGGAAGCCCAACTTGGGATGTGTCCTCACTCTCAAACAGCTCTTTGATAGCTATGCTTGTCATTGTATGTTAGTACCAACCCACCTCTGTTATGGGTTGTGAACATTCCAACAATATTATAGAACAATCATAGCAGCCCTCTTTGAAATTATTACTCTCTCAATTTTTTGGTCATCTCAGACTGTTATTTTGTTTATTCAGAACAAAAATCTACAATAATATAACAAAAAGACCATTGGTTCTGTTGCTTCACTGTTGTGCAACTTATGTTACAGAATACCAATAATTTATACATAAATTATTCTTTGAATCTTATCTGGCTTTGTGATGGTCCACATGAATGTTATACGTGAATATGGCTTTTAGCATAACCATGATAATTTGCCAACTAGTAAATGGTTTCAATTCTTGTGCAAGCTTTCTTGAGTCAACTCAGCTGGGCAGTGACTATTTTGCATAGCTTTTGTTGAGCATAGAGTGATTCCAAATTTAGCTAATTATTCTTGCTAAGCCAAGTATTGAACTCTGCTGGTTTGATGCATACGTACTGAATAAAAATGAGTCTAGTTTGATGCATGCATACCGAAATCATCATTTGTTCTGCAAGTTTCAAGAAATGAAGTCTTTTTGTCACTTAACCCATGCATACAGAACTTTGCAGATTGCATTACTTTCTTAGAATCTCGTACAGATAGACATTTGTTTTGTATTTTCTCTCAGGTTTCTTTTGAAGAATGATGGGCTTTTTGTTGGGAGTTCTTCAGCCATGAACTGTGTTGGAGCTGTACGATTGGCACGATCTTTAGGTCCAGGTCACACAATTGTCACGATTCTGTGCGACAGTGGGATGAGGCATCTCAGTAAGTTCCACAGTGCGCGGTACCTGGCTGATCATGCCCTGACCCCTTCAGCAACTGGTCTGGAGTTCCTTGATCACCCTTCAATTTGATTGGGCCATGTTGTATGATTGTCTTTCCTGTCCTTGGCTGAGTTTTGCAGCTTGAGCAGCCATTAAAAGGGCAGTAAATGAGCATTCCATAGATTACTGACACCACATATAATTATGCCATTATGAAGGTATATGGTCTTTCTGTAGTTCTCATCATGCAGTTATTGCCATCTATAGATTGAATTCCACAACAGGTGGTGTAGAAGTTGAAACAGAGTATTCTTAAATCTTAATTATAGCAACAGAAAGCAGCTTCTTTGTCATGTGGTATGAATGGTTCCACAGGTGGGCTTTTGATTAAATCATACGAGAAAGCGGTGCAGCCAGTCTCAGGGTTGCTAATTATCATTCTTCCTGTGTTGAAATGCTCATTTTTATGCTGCCATTCAGCCGGTCTTCTACAGGATCTAGGGCTTGTATGTTAGCCCTCAGTTTTGTAAAATGTTACTGTGAGACATTGTGAACTGTTACTCTGATTATTAAATAATCAAAGATTCATGATTCAGGTCCATTTTTCGTCTGTGGGTGTTCACCTGGCCTTTAGTGCTGATTTTGGTACTCATCCAACAACATAGCCATACTGCCCATCCCTAGGATCTGCTAATATAGCCCCTGGATGCCAGGTAGCTAAGATGAGATAAATTTAGCTGAATCTTAGGTAGGTAATTCAACTACGATAGGGCCATAGCCTTTGTGTAAAAAAGGGGCTGCCACATCCAATAGATTCATTAAACATGGCAGGGGGTGGAGGGGTGCAACCGTGCAAACAGAGGTGTGCGTAGTTTCAAAACATTTTTTCCAAAGCTGCGCAGGGGGTGGAAACAAAGGTGTGCGTAGATTCAAAACGTTTTTTTTTTCCAAAGGTGCGCAGGGAGTGGAGGTGGTTAACTGCTTCAATTCGACATTAATGAAAAATATTAACAAGAAGAATTTATGATTAGATGCTTCAATTCAATATTAATGAAAAATATTAACAAGAAGAATTTATGATTAGATGCTTTAGTTAGAAAAAAGTAATTTTTTAAAAAAGTAATTTTTTTAATAATTTATGATAAAAATAAAGATAAACTTAAACTTAATATAATAAAAATAATTAAAAAATATAATTATTTATAATTTGAATTGATTTGTCAGAGCGAAGGAAGCAAATTTATGCAGCCGATCCCAGGTGAGTTAAGTTGAGTTGAGAATCCATGATTAGAGAACTGAAATCCAAGGGAAAGCTGAGACAAAGAACATAAAGGGATAGACTAGGGGAAAATAGGGAGGATAAAAAATTAAAAAAAAAAAAAGGAAGAAAGTGAATTAAGTGACAGATTCATAGAACTGTGAACTAGCAACATACGCAAAAGGAAACATCTGAAGCACCAGAATTTCTGAATGTGTGAGAAATTCGAAATTATATTTCATTTACATGGAGAAAAATGTTCCTTACAGGCAAAAATCTCGTTTTTAGAGACACAACCTAAGCAGCAACTGGCTCAGACGAATTCCTCGACTCCAACCAAGACTTAGCAGCAACTTTTGTAGTCAGAAACCATCCAACCTTATCTGGTGCCTCATGAAATGGCGCGTTCAATTCTTTCAAGTAAGATTCAAAAACAGATGACAACCCTTTCTCTGAATATTTATGCTTTCCATGCCCTGTATGAATGCCCAGTTGCAAAGGCAACTCCTCCCCATTGTCTAAGGCCTTGGACAGATCATTCATCCAGACATGCAGGGCAGTCAGAGCTGCTCCGCGTGAGAGACTCTTCACGCGTAAAGACCACTGTGAGGGAGACTTTGATTGAAGATCACTATATATCTCAAGCTGGAGTGCCATATCCAGGAGCACATGAGCTTTTTCGGATTGATTGAGGTTTACACAGAGATCTATCAAACAATTACAGTAACCCTTCCTCACTTCATTACTAATGTTGTTAAAGAACTGTTCTGCTTCTTGTTTGACTGCCCCGCTCCCAGTTCCTTCATCCACTATCAGACTAACCAAGGAGCCCAGCTTGACATTAGCTCTATTGATACAAGCAATCACCTTCCCTAATTCCTCTGTTGGGGTCTGAGTCAGCACACTCAGAAGGCAGCCACAGAATCTGTCATCTGGAGTGATCCCCAATTTCAATAGCTTGTCAAACGTTCTCACAACATCGCCAGTCTGTCTAGCTTTCCCATAACACTGGATGATGGAAGTAAGCACAAAGATATCTGGCTCATATCCAGCTTCCAACATCTCGTTCAACAAGCCTTCCACCTCCGGAACTTTTCCACTACAAGAGTATGCAGTAATCAAAGCTGAATAGCTCCAGCTATCAGGCTTACGGTCATCAGGCAATCCCTTCATCTCTGCAAAAATCTCAGCAGCCTCATCAACACAACCAATATCAGCACACATTGACAGAAGCATATTATACAAGATTACAGTTATCTCCATCCCTTCCTCCTTCATCTGCCTATAAACACTAAACGCATCCTCGGCATAACGAGCCCTGCAATATGAACGTAGAAGGGCAGCGTATGTCGCCCTATTGGGCGCCAACCCCTTCGTACCCATCTCTTTAAAGACGGTCCTCACTTGCCACGGCCTCCCGGCCCTGCCCATGGCATCTAACAGTGCATTATAGATGGCCATATTTGGCTTCACGCCAAGTGCCTTCATTTCCTCATACACATTAAGTGCACCATCGAAATTGCCAGAATTACTGTATACTCTGATTATGAAGGCGAATGTAACGGGGTCAAGGCGCCACCTTTCCTTGCGGGCACGATCATACAGCCCGAGAGCCATCTCGGTGTTGCCCGACCGGCCATAAGCATCGATCATCGCCGAGTACGTGACAACATCAGGGCTGCACTCGAACTCGGGCATCTTCTCGAACCACTCCACCGCTTTCTCCGGCAAATTACAGAACCTGGCGCAGCTGATGACGGTCGAGAACGTCACCTTGTCGGGCTTGACCCCCCTCTGCAGCATCTCCTTCCACAAGGCCTCCACCTCATCCCAATTTTTAGACTTTCTCAGTACTTTGAGCGTCACATTGTACAAAATTACCTCTTTTTTGACCCTGACGTTGTTCTGGAACCACCTGAGGCCGAGGACGGCGTTGCTGGGGTTCTTCATGCAGTTGAGGACGGTGACGGCGTCCTGCTCGGTGGCGCGGTCCCCGAGGGCGGAGAGGGCGGCGGCGACGGCGGCGTCGGTGGACTCGGAGGAGTCGAGGGTGGCGGCGAGGGCGACGAGGCGGGCGTAGCGGATGTCGGAGGTGTGGTGGCGGAGGCGGGCGGCGCGGGGGCTGTTGGGGTTTATCCAAACCGCGTTTTTGAAGGGGGGCTTGGGCTTCTGGCTGCCTGGGGATTGGGAATCAAGAGAGGTCTGGAGGGAGATTTTAGGTGGGTGGAGGGGAAGGAGGGGTTTGGGGGGAGGGGAGGAGAGAAACGAGAAGCCATAGGGAGAGGAGGAGAAGACGGGATGCTGCTGGGGGTTTGGGGGGAAGGAGTGGATGTAGCGAGATTGGGAGGGTGGGGTGGAAGAGAGGTGGAAAGCCATCCTCTCCGCTTTTCTTCTTCTCTGGTGAAGGCTTGGAGGATGGGGAGCTAAAAAGCGGTCTTATCGTGAAACCAGGAGGCAGTGCTTCCTCTTTCTCTTTCTCTTATTCTTTTATTAATATTTGTAATAATAAAGCCACGGAAAAGTCCTGCTGCATCGATGCAGCGCGTCGCTCTTGCGGCCAATCGCGTGCGTGCATTTTTTTTAAATAATCTTTTTTAGCACAAATGAATGACAATACTAATCTAGCGTAAGTTAATACAGATATATCAAAATATAAAATTTATTTAAAAACAAGAAAAAAAAATTTATTCTATTTTCAAAACCAAAATTCAGCATGATGAGCCACAGAAGACGTGATCCAATCAATCGCTGAATTGGCTTCACGGTAGGTATAGCGGATCTNACTTTTATTTAAGGATAAAACTTAAAAGTACCATTTGTTAGAGGTTTATCATTAGGTTCTGTACTTAATAAGTGACATGCATACAATATTATACCACATAAGATGGTTTGGTTAAAATAATAATTATAAACATATGTTGCTTATTAATGGTGATGAATATACACTTGTCATATATTATGTACAAAATGTGATGACAAATGAATGATAATACATTACACTTAAGTCTTATCTTTTGTTTAATTTTAAATGGTGTTATTATTTTTTATCTTTTTGTGATCATAGATTATATAATATTAAAAAGTTAAATTTATGGAATAAGATTGCCATTAATTTCATTAAAACCATAAATAATAGTTTTGGGAGAGAGGGCATTATTCTATAAGAGAAACCTTGCATAAAGGTCCCGGATGGTAGATGAAGGAAATTTCAAGGGGAATATATACCATTAGAAACCACATTTTGCATTATCGCATTGAAGTCTATGGAGAGAGGAGAAAAGTTCAACCACTGTTGTAGGTCATATGATTTTGGCAATGGATGAAGCTGCCCTCCAATTCCATGTGAAGGAGATAAAATTTGATTCAACCCATAAATCTGATCCTAACCGATCCAACAAAAAATATATATATATAGGGTTAGATTTTTTTTTTCTTTTTACGCTAACAAGATTTAATAAGTGATGAAATTAAAAGTGTGCCTTTTAAAGTTGAGTGTTATTGAAGGATTGACAGCAACAACTTTAAATATTCTTAAGAGGAAGATGAAAGAATAGAGTAGAATTTAAGTATATTTTTAATATTTTCTTATTTTATTTTATGATCTAAGTAATAATTTAATATTTATTTATTTAATTTTAAAAGTATACATTTGTGAACTATTGCAATTAATAATATTATCTAATATTTTATAGATTTATAATTATTATTTCTATTAGTATCTAATAATGTTGCAATTTTCTATCAATTGCTTTAGCATTTAATGTAACAAATAGATAAAAGAAAAATAATGGTTGATTGATCGTGGATAAATTATCTAAAAATAATAAGGAAAAAGAAGCATGCATTGAATTTTCTTAAAAAAAAAAAAAGGAGAAAAGACTTAGCCCACTCAAAATAATTCAGCGATTGATCCTAACTAGATCATTGAGGATCAGGGTTTAACTTTAATTATTCAAATTCAAAAATGATATGAACTAAAATGATCTAATTTAGAATGAACTCCTCACAATATTGCCATTGGACACATCAGCTTCATACATTATACATTGAGTCACAAATGTCATGCAATACATATATTTGTGATAAAAAAGGCTCAATCTTTCCTGTTAAATCTTAAAAATAAATAAATCAACTTTTACTATTTGATAGTAAAATTATAAAACCCTACATGCACGAATTATAGTAAATTAGGTTTATATTTTTTGAATAAATTTTAGGAAAGAGATGGGTCATAACAATTTTAAACTAAGTTATTAAACTACTTTTGACATGCTAAGGCTGTGTTTAAGAAAAGAAATAAGGAAGGATAACCCTTCTATCCCTAAAAGCCACAACTACACCAGTTTGAATGAACATGTATGATAGTAGTGATTGAATGAACTCCTCACAATGCCATTGGACACATCAGCTTCATGTATTAACATTGAGTCACAAATGTCATACAATACACATATTTGTGATAAAAAAAGGCTCAATCTTTCCTTTAAATCTTAAAATAAATAAATCAACTTTTACTGTTTGATAATAAAATTATAAAACCCTACATGCACGAATTATAGTAAATTATGTTTATATTTTTGAATAAATTTTAGGGAAGAGATGGGCCATAACAATTCTAAATTAAGTTATCAAACTATTTTTGACACACTAAGGTAGTGTTTGACTCCCAAAAAGCTATCCTTGGATAAATGTATAGGATAACATTTATCCAGGGGATAGCTGAGGGAATAAGCATATTTTTAAAATTACAACTCTGCCATCAAGGGATAACTTTAGTTATTCTTGGATTCCCTAGGAAATAAGTTCGGGGAATAACCAATGGTTAAATATGGGTTATCCCCTATGGTTAAACTTTTCAGACATATCCTTTCTAGTAATAGCTTTTCGGGATAAGGGGGATATCATCTTGATAACCCTTCTTATTCCCAAAATCCTTAACTACACCAGTTATTGAAAATAATTTTAATCAGAGGGGATGACCCATGGTTATTCCCTCAATTTATTTTCTAAACGAGAGAATAGCTGATTTACCATAGGTTATTCCTTTAATTTATTCTCTAGGAAATAAGGGAATAGCTCATTTATCAGAGAGGATAATAAAAGGTTATCATATAGATTTACTTTTTTGCATTTAATATGAACAACGGGATAGTTAAGAAATATTTCTAGAGATATTACATGAAAAAATTCTATTATGCATATTTATTCAAAAATATATATTTTTTCTATCAAACGCTATCTAAATTATTTTAGAATAATTTAATGTTTTAAAGCTAGTCCCCCGTCCATAGGTTATTGAATGTTAATAGAAGCTTCTTAGGCACTATTTGATAGCTTTTGGGCTATCCTTGGATAAATGTACAGAATATCATTTATCCAGGGAATAGCTGAGGGGATAAGCACCTTTTTAAAATTACCACTCTGCCATCAAGGGATAACTTTAGTTATTCCTGGATTCCCTAGGGAATAAGTTCAGGGGATAACTTAACCATGGGTTATCCCCTTTGGTTAAACTTTTTCAGTATTATCTCATGTAACTATAATATTTAGGTAGTGTTTGATAGGAAAAATATTATCCATTGATAAGCGTACAGGATAGAGTTTATTCCCTGGCTATCCCTAGGGATATCCCTTGGCTATCCCATTGATCATATCAAATGTAAAAAGGTAAATCCATAGGATAACCTTTTTTTACTCTTATTAGAGGGATAACCAGCTATTCCTGCATTCTCTAGGGAATAAATTAAGGGGATATCATATGGTTAATCATGGATTATCTTTTTGATTAACTTTATTCTCTATTATTCCTTATAGTTCAAATACTACCTACCTTAAGGATAAGAAAGGATATTCAAAAAAATATTTCTTTTTATTCATCATATCAATAAACAGTGCCTTAGAGTTACCATGGAGGACGTTGTGCTACCCAAAAGCTAGTACGGTTGGTGCCGTAAAATGAGCCCGTGACGAATCGTGGGACCGAGTTGTTTCCCGATTTGGGACTTTCACAGGTGGCTTTGGATGGCAACGAAGGGCTGTTGAGAGATAAATACCGCTGGACGACGGAGTTGGTCGAGTTGCTGCCGAGTCCTCGTCACAACCTTTTGATCGGAAAACAAAGTACTGACGTAACGTTAGAAGCATGATAGGAGCTGGCCAACCTTTTCGAACCTCCTTGAAGCAAAATAGCAACCTCCTCAGTCCTCTCGGCTTACGTTGCTTCTCTCTTATTATGGAAAATGAGCAGTATATATACCTCAAACTTGATCTAAATAATATCTTTTTTTATACTAATTTTTAAATGAGATATTAGATTATAATATATAGTATTAGAATGGTCGATCCATCTCATATATAACCCATATAAAAAAATTGCTACAAATGAACATCATGGCTTGAACGAGGATGATAAGTGAGAACGCTTGCTAATGACCATTTAATTTTACATTAATTATATATTAAAAAAATTTAAATATTTATATATAATTAAGAAATTTAAATAATAATAAATTTTTTGTTAACTTTTTTGAATGAAATTTTGCAACGTGATATGTTTGAAGCTAGAATGGCAATTCTAGCTACTAAGCAAAGAAAAGTGTATGACATAAGAATTGGATGGATTGCTTCAAGGTACCATGAATGGATTTAAAAAGACTGATGAAGCTGAAATAAAAAGTAGTTGAGAGGATGCTTGTTCTTAACATTGCTAGGGTTATAGATTTATGAATGGGATGCCTTTAATGGCATTGGAAGCCATGTGTGGTTGGACTCCAAGCTTAACAATTATACAAAAAAAAAAATTAAATTATTTGTGTCCACATTTAGCCCCTTTACCAATTCTACAATTTATTTGTGTAATATTTATGATGACTAATTGTACTGACATATTTAGTCTATGCTTGCTTCTTGCTTTTTCTTCCCTTCTCGAGGAAGTAGCCTATTGAAGTCATTAAATGGCTTACATTTTAGCTAAGATACAAAGCAAGCTACCATGCTCACCTAATATACATTGCAGCAAATGTGTCAATCTTATTTAAAAAAAAAAATGTCGTAATAAAATAATTAAAAATCCAAACAAAGTGCCAAACTTTGCTCATCATAACCGCTCAGACGGTAGTCCAGCGGTTGGAGTTCCTCCACACAACCACGAACGTCTCAGGTTCGAGGAATGAGGTTGCGGCTGACTCGAATAATTCCAAGGTTAATCCTTGGAGCCTGAAATGCTGATGCTGGAGGGGCTAAGGTCTCTTCTAGTTTTCCTGTTCTAACTATTGGCACTTGGATGGAATCAGGTTGACCTACTCGTCTTCGGACGGGGAACGACTGCCAAATCTACGCCGAGGAACGGAGCCGCATGGGACCTAGCTACGGATCGGCAATAGCCCTCCTAAAAAAACAATAAAACAAACTTAGGCTTATAAAATATTAAAAATTAAATTGCTCTAATAATGTCATCCTTTCAAGTGTGGGAGGACTTGATATATATATATATATATAAAAAAAGTCTTTACATTATCATTTTTCTCTTCTTACTAGCGTGGCTGAGCTTGGCTTTTTTTTCTTTCCTCTCAATTTTCTTGCTAATTAAAATTATATATTATTTTTTTAATATGAAAAATAGATTTCTAATTATTTAACTTTTCAATCAATTTTCTCCCATAGGAGAGATTTGAGTCCATATATATTTGATAAATTTATGCATGACCAAGTAGCAATTATCAAGTTACCACTAATGCTTTCAAAAGCTTAGGCGTTAATCATGTTAGTGAAAAATAAGATCAAGATAAACTAAAATTCTGATTTATCTTTCAAAGATGGGAAGCAGAAAAGTTATCAAAATGCTGAGAACTTTGAAGGCATCAGATAAAATATTAGAACTAAAACATTAAAAATTCAGCCAACAAAAGTATAATAAGACGTAAGACTTTCATCATTAACAAATATTGTTCTCACATCCCCAGCACCATCGGTTGAAGAAGCCATTACAAATTAATGAGTATGGTTTGTCCTGTGGTGGATGGGGCTTTGCTAGGCTAGAAGCCAAGCGGTATGGCTCTGCTTTCAAATCAGTCCTTCCATCCGTGCTCCCTTATTTGGCTGCGTGCGAAGGCATGAAAGCTAATCTTCATCATTAGATGTGGGCACATGGAACTCATGCGAGGTAGGTAAGATCTCAGAATCTAAACACGCTGCACGCATTGCATCCCAGAAAAATGTCAATAAAATTAGTTCTCTATACCAAAACCACCATGGCCTTATGGCCTTTGGCCAATGCAGTCCCCTTCATTAGTTGGCATCTACAACCGTAGGGCCAGAGCAGCACTGTCAACTTATTATAACCATTTGTTTAGATGCTTCCAAACTCCATCTACATTGAATTTTTTAAAATATAAACCTACTAAATTATAATATAAAAAAAGTTAGGACATATAGCTAGATGAGCGAAAAAAAGTAGATTTATGTAGCCCTGTGTAGTTAAGAAAAGACTAAGATGATTTGAGTTGAGTTGTTTAGAAGCTTTAGAAAGAATTTTGATCAGGATTTCATCGTATTTTGACTGAATATTTTTTATGATCCACGTCTTAATATATCATTTTTTAAGTATCAGAGAGTGATACCATGTTTGATTTTATTATAAAAAAAGTTAAGGCTATTCTGTGCCATAAAATTTTAACTACTTCTCTTTCTCTTTCAAGGACTCTTATCTTTTCTTTTTAGGTATAATTTTGGCAAAAAGGATGGCTAACTACTCCTGAGGTAGACATCCAAAGGAATTAGGGCCCAGTTTTCCTCCTTTTGTTTTTTTTTAATCCTCCCTTTTTGTTACAAAAAGGATATTGTCGACCCGTAGCTAGGTTCCATGCGGCTCCATTCCCCGTCAGGATATGTTCCATGCACGACGCGAGATTTGCGCAGCCGTTTCCCGTCCGAAGACGAGTAGGTCAACCTGACCCCATCCAGATGCCAACAGTCAGAACAGAGAGATTAGAAGAAATCTTAGCCCCTTCAGCACCGGCGTTTCAGGCCCCAAGGATTAACCTTGGAATTATTCGAGTCAGCCGCAACCTCATTCTTCGAACCTGAGACGTCGCTCAACCACTGGGCTACCGCCTGAGCGGTTTTTTTTTTAATCCTACCTTTTTGAGGATTCCAAACACTACTAGTGTGGTTGGCACCTTGAGCAACCTAATCAGCTATTCCTTGCAATTTTTTTTTTTTTTTTTGCCCCCCTTCCCTCTGAGTTGCCTGGAAGCTGTTTAAGAATAGCATGGCCAAGAATGCATTGGTAACTCAAATACGCAACTCAAAGGTGACGACTCAACTGCTGTGGTGCGTTCTCACTGCTTCCTTTGAAATCCTACTAAAGAATTAAATGAAACAAATTGATTAGAGCAAGACATGGGAGCGATACCATGTAGAATATAGTAATTTTTTTTTCTTTTTTAACTTTTTTTTTTGAAATATAATAGAGGAATGTAAAATATCGTTCTGCACATTGAGTAGAATATGATTTTTTTTTTATTTTCAAAGTTGTTCTTAAAATATAATATAGAAATATAATAAATAATAATAAATAGAAAGGTTTAGCTGATAAATTTTTTTCTCTCTTTTTGTGCATTAAGCAATAAACTCAACCATTCTTAAAATATAACACGATAATATAAAGAGATAACAGTGTATAAATTAAAAACTCTCATCACAAAAATCAACCTTGCAATGTAGAAAATATTTTTTTTTCTCACTTTTAATTATTATTGATATGCAATAAAATAATAAAATAATATATGTATAATCTAATTTCTATTATTCATTGAGCTATAAAATTTAATTATATAAACTTTAATGATGATTGCACGCATTATAATATTTCTATTTGCATGATTAAAGAACAGCTCCTCACAAAGTAATCTTTTATTTTAATTTTAAATATGCATAATAGATTCTCTCAAGTAATTGTAGCATTGTGTTTGTTCTTTTATTCCTTTTGAATTGCCTTCATGAGTTGTGCCATGCGATGAATCAAGGTGAATTGTGCAAAATATATATTTGAGTTTTCTTTATCCTTGTGCCACTGCTTAGTGTTTGATACGAAGATATCCTTTCTTATTCTCAAATGCTATAGTTAGAAGGAATAGATCTGAAAAAGTTTAACCAGAGAGGATAACCCATATTTAACCATAAGTTATCCCATGAACTTATTCCCTAGGGAACCCAGAAACAACTAAAGTTATCCCTTGATGGTAGATTTATAATTTTAAAAAGGTGCTTATTCCCTTAGCTATCCCCTAGATAAATGTTATCCTGTACATTTTTCCAGATAGCTTTTGGGCTATCAAACACTATCTAAAGATGATATCAGCCTCTTGATCTTATTCCAGAAGACTCGTCCTTCTCGATAGTATTTTAATTTACTCATGCCTTACAACTTTACTACCTTTTATTCCGATAGAGACATGGGTTTAGGTTTTCTATGGGTTAATTAACCATATTTTACGATGTGATCCATACCTAATTCCTGGATTTGGATCATGTCTTGTCCATTGTTCGGCAAGATTTATTTGTGGCACCTTAGCTAAGATTTCCGGTCTCCATTGGTTGGACAACGATTTCGATTGCCGCATTGCTATCCCACTCCACCACCACCATTGCTTTTTTTTTTTTGTCCCTTGACGCGACCTAAGATTGTTTTCACATCGATTGCTATACTTTGGTGGATATTTAACAACCAATTGGAGCCTTGGCACAATGTGAGGGTTTCTTTTTGGCATGATAAGATTGTCTTGACTTCAACCTTGGCCTTATCACATGAGAATTGGCAACCAGCTAGCGTAACGCCGAAACCAAAGCTACGAGGTGGAAGAACATTGAAGTCGTTGAGACGGCTCCTCCTTCAATGTTGCTGGGTTTTTGTTAAAGTAATTTGAAAATTTTAATCTCGTATTTGATATTTAATAAAATATAAATGAATTAAAATATAATTTTTAGTTTTTAAAAGTCTAATTTTTAAGCATGCCAAGTAAATAAAGATTAATTTTTATTAACATTTTTTCATATTTATAAATGAAATATACTTGATTACATTCAAATATAACTAAATTTAAGTTCGATCATCTCTTCCCTCCTTATATCGACATAGTTTACGAATAGTAAAAATAAAAAAAGATAAAAAATATGAAATGACTTTAACATTTAAGAGTAATATAGGAATGAGAGAAATAATCGAATTTTGAACTTGAATATGTTTCAATGTAATAAAGTTTATCTTCTTATAAAAAGAGAATGACATCATGCATCCAATTTATCAAAATTTAAAAGATCTAGCTAGGAGACTCATGTTGAGCATGTGAGAAAAAACAATGAGCCATATAAAAAGATATATATTTATTAAATTATTATTAATTTTCATAACATTTGGATTTAACTAGTTTAGACTCATCTATATTCTCTTTTATTAAAACAAACAAATTACAAGTTATTATGTTTTAAACGGAGCCCATCGTCAATAATATACAGTTGGAGAGAATAAACCTATATCTATCAATAATATTATTTTTTAGTTATTTATTTCTTTTGTTTGCTCAACAAAGTTAGTTAAAAGTAAGAGATAATATTTCTAACGTTCTAAAGAAAGCAAGAGCCATCCGCCCTTGAGCTCTCAACTCCTTGTACATCCCTCTCCTAAAGGAGTCCATCTTCCCTTGAGTTCTACCCTTTGTTTCACTTTCCTCTCTTAAAGGAGCGGCAATACACCCTTAAGTTTCTACTATAATAATAAATTAGAGTTGGGCAAGTACTTTTTTTTCTCTTTTATGCTATCCTCTATTGAATGTTATTTTGAAAGGCGAAGGTTTCAATATATAGGAGACCATAAAAACTGCATATTTTGGAAGAACAAAGTGCATAAAATTGTTACATAGATTGTTATTAATAATAGCTGCTATGTTATAACCGCTATCGCAGTTAACTCTGTGCTTGACCTTGAACAGGAATAGCGTATCACTTGTGAATTTGTAATTATGGTCTCTGTCATCCCATTTCATCGTGTTAAGCCATATAAGATTCACGTAGATCAATAAGAAAGAACAGTGCAACCCACGTAGAATTTGCTGCATCGAAGGCAATATACAAAGTCTTTCTCCAATATATACTCCATAGAAAAGTCTTTCTACACCGCTCCCGTGCAGTATGGCCTGAACCGGCGTAGTGATTGCTTTTTGGGCAGTTGATGGAATCAGAAATAAGGCTCAACGACTTTACTTTGGCAGTAGTTGTCAAGCGTTGCACGAGCTTGGGTGATGTGAGACTAGGTCAGTTAGTTCATTCTCTGGTGATTAAGATTGGTTTGGAGCTTGATGAATTTTTAGGCAATAGTCTTCTAAACATGTACTCAAAGTGTGGATTGGCAGAGGATGCCTATAAAGTGTTGCTAAATTTGAAGAAAGGAAGAAGAGATAGGGATAATGATTAGAAGAAGGACCGAGAGAGATGAAGATAAGGATAGGCTTGAATCACGCATGAAACGCTTTCCTTAAGCGTTATTTGTACCCTCTCGAATGCTCTATGGGTGAATAACAAATATGCCGCAGGATACGATAAGCCTTTAATCGAGTTTGCACCAAAGCACTAATGAAAACTCGATTGTGATAAGAACTGATATTTTTCTGATACTCTGTTGATTTAATTTGTGTGTAGATTTATAGAAGTTGAGCACCATGGCGCTGGAGCCTGTGAAGCGTCGATTCCCATAGAGCTGCATTGCTTCGCAACATATCCATTGCAGAGATTTGAAATGAAAAAAAATTCTTTTGAAACGAAGATAAAGTTTCTTTTTAAAACAAAACATCATGCCGCTTCGGCTTCTGAGGCAAAAATCGTCGCGAAAGAGTCCGTGACTATTCCCTAAACACATTCACAAACACCTACTTAGTTTATTTAAATAAAATCTAAATAATCCCCCACTTTTTTAAAACAAACTAAGTCTACATCTAAAATTAAGGACAATGAGCATTAATACAGCTAGGTATCTTTCGATTTGAACCTAACCTTAGTGAAAATACCACAAAGCTTTAACAAATTTCAGGTAACATAAACGCTTTGAACCAGTTATTCCTTGTGTCAAAACCGGTGATACTTCACACACATTCCTTAGTATTTCTTGTCTACATCACACGCTTAGCACAATTTATGGCCATGTGTTTATCCTATTTCATGAGAGAAACTCCAACTCTTACTTGAGACAACACTATATCAAGATTCACATAGGTGAAGTTCTTTCAGTATCTCTGTTACAACAGATACTTATCCATATGATTGAACTTCATTAAAAGTTTAAAAAACTCAATCCTTCAACTTGTAATAGTCAGCACTATACACTAAGTGCAGCTACAATCCACTTATCAATAACTTGTTGTTACCCATTGAACCTAAGACTAGTCATTTCTTAGTATTAGGTTGGGTTGCCATCATTGGTGGACTTTTACTCAAGGAGTTTTAGACCTATCCCTCTGGAAGTCATCTTTACTAAATCTCTTGTAAAAGGTTTAGTAAGTGGATCAGCTAGATTATAGCTTGATCACACAAAAGTGAGAGAAATTATTCCATCTTTGATTAATTTTCTCACATACTCATGTCTCAGACTAATGTGTTTGGACTTCCCATTGTACACTTCACTGTATGCTCTAGTTAAAGTAGCTTGGCTATCACAATGTATCGATATGGTTGAAATATTCTTACAAGCCAATGGGATTTTTAATAGAAGATCTCTTAACCACTCAGCCTTATGTTATGCTGAAGCTAGAGCCACAAACTCTGACTCCATTATTGAGTATGTAATGCAAGTTTGTTTCTTGGATTTTTAAAATATTGCACCATCCACTAGTGTAAATACCCAACCAATGGTAGATTTACTATCTCCCACACTCGATATTTAACTTGTATCGGTATATCCTTCCAATACAACAAAATTTAGAGTATTGGAGACATAGTCTTTTGGTTTTCAAAAGATAACCAAAGACTCTACCAATAGCCTTCCAATGCTCTACACTTGGATTGCTAGTAAACCTACTCAGCTTACTAACTACAAATGCTATATCGGGTCTAGTGTATTGCATTAAATACATTAGACAACTAATAGCACTTGTATACTCAAGTTGAGCCACGGCTCGTTCATTATTCTTTTCAAGCTTTAGACTTGGATCGAATGGGGTGTTCACTTCTTTGAACTTTAAATGTTTGAACTTGTGTATCACTTTCTCAACATAATATGATTGACTAAGTTCAAAACCCCCACTATTTTATTTCACTTTGATGCCCAAAATAGTATCAACTTGTCCAAGATCTTTCATCTTGAAAGTAGATGATAGAAACCTCTTCGTTTCTTGTATGCCTTTCATTTCATAGCTAATGATAAATATATCATCAACATAAAGGCACACATATACCACAAAGTCATCATGCACTTTAGTATATAAACACTTGTCAGAAACGTTGTGAACAAATCCATTTGAGAGTATGACAGAGTCAAACTTTTCATGCCATTGTTTGGGCGCTTGTTTCAATCTATACAAGGATTTAACAAGCTTGCACACTTTATGTTCATTACCTGATAGAACAAAACCCTCTGATTGTTCCATATAGACCACCTCCTCATCGAGATCACCATTTAGGAATGCCGTTTTGACATTGATTTGATGAACATAAAAATTATGTAATAAAGCTAATGCAAATAATACTCTAATTATTGTTATTCTAGCTATAGGTGCATATGTATCAAAATAATCAATTCCTTCTTTTGTCGAAAATCTTTAGCTACTAGTCTCGCCTTATAAATGTTTAAAGTACCATCACTATGATACTTCTTCTTAAACACCCATTTACAACCAATAGGCTTAGATCCTTTAGGTAAATCGACAAGCTTCCAAGTATGGTTTGACATAATAGAATCTATCTCATCTTGAATAGCTTCCTTCCAAAAAGCAGAATCTCTCGAAGCCATTGCTTCCTTAAAAGTTTTAGGATCATCTTTCACTTGAAGAACAATAGGTACCTTACGAATAAAATTCTTTCAACTTCCTTCTATCAAATAGAAAGAAATGAGTTGAGAATCTATCTCTTTGGGTCCTAAATCCTTAACTTTTCAGATTCTCTTACCTTTTTGAAGTTTTGGTTGTTCTTTTCAACAACTTTTGAAGAATTCTCTTTGCAAGAATTTTCATTTATGGGACTTTGAGAATTCTTTCTTGAAGTGATAAAATTCTTAAAGAACTCCACATCTCTAGATTCTATTATCACATTAGACTCCAAATTAAGGAGTCTATAGGCTTTGCTATTTGTAGCATATCCTACAAAAGCGCACCTAGATCCATAAGGACCCAACTTAGTCCTTTAAGGATCGGTGTTCTTATAATAAGCAAGATACTTCCACACTTTAAAATAGCCTATATTAGGCATTTTTCCTTTCCACAACTCATATGGAGAGGTCTTATTCTTTTTAGTAGGAATTCTATTAAGAATATGACATACAGATAATAATGCTTCACCACATAAATTAAAAGGCAACTCAGCATGCAACAACATAGCATTTATCATCTCTAGAAATATTCTATTTTTACATTCTGCTAATCCATTTTGTTCGGGTGTGCGTGGTGTAGAACACTCACATATGATTCCGTTTTATTCACAAAACATATTAAAATTGTTAGAAAAATATTCTTCACCCCTATCACTTCTAAGGATTTTAATATTTCTACCTAATTGATTTTCTACTTCTGCTTTATAAACTTTAAAAGCATGGAAAGCCTCATCTTTATGCTTAAGTAAGTAAATGTATGTATATCTAGAGTAATCATCAATAAAAGTAATGAAATATCTATTACCATCTCTAGTTAACATACCATTTAACTCACAAATATCACTATGCACAAGTTCTAACAAATTAGTATTCATCTCTACACTATGAAATGGCTTCTTAATCATCTTTGATTTAATGCAAATTTTATATTTATTAAATTTATCAACATTGCAAGAAATCATGCCACATTTAATTAATTTTTTCATAGTGCTAATACCAATATGTGCTAATCTACCATGCCATAAAGTAACAGAATCATCAATATAAGCAGAAGACACATTATTATTATTATTGTTAACAATACAAAGCTTGACCATTCCATCAGTAGAATAGTCTTTTCTAACAAAAATGCCATTGGGACAGTATAAGTTTTCCTGACTCAAATACACTTTTAATCCCCGGTTTGCCCAATAAATTTTTACTAACAAGATTCCTATTCATATCCGGCACATATAGCACATTGATCAAAGTGATCTTCTTGCCGGATGTGAAGTGGAGATCCACGCTTTCTTTCTCAAGCACCTTGGAACGGCCTTCATTGCCCATTTGAATTTCTTGTCCATTAGTGATATCCGCATAAGTCTTGAAAAGTGACTTATCATAGAAAACATGGACGGTGGCACAAGTATCATACCATCAACCGGGAACCTTGCCTCTGACCATCATGACTTCGCTCACGGTGGCGACGATCTCATCGTCTACTTTAGTTGCATTTGCTTTATTGGTTTGCCCCTTTCGGTGCCTGCAAGCACGGGCAAAGTGCCCATATTTGCCACATACAAAGCAAATCACATTGGACTTATTTTTGTTGGATTTCTTGAACTTATCTTGATCCCTTTTAGGACCGAGTTTATTCTTTCGTTTTCATGGACTTCTTAGGATTGCTCACAACATTTGCCTTTGAAGTACCAAAATCTATTTTTCAATCTTTTCACGCACCCTCGATTCCTCCTCGATTCGAAGGTATTTTTGTAATTGTTCCAAGGAATAATCCTCGGAGTTGTGAAGCAGTTTCTTTCTGAATCCATTCCAAGATGATGGCAACTTTGCAATAATTGTACCTAGTTGAAAAGGTTCGGAAACCTCTATATTCACCACCACCAATTTGTTGACAATAATTTGCAACTCATGCACTTGTGCAAGAATTGCTTTCTCATATTCATCTTGAAATCAAAGTACTTAAAGATAAGGAATTTTTTAGTACCTTCTTAATCGCCTTATACTTGAATTCAAGCGCGTTCCAAATCTTCTATGGAGATTGTGTGTTGGTGTAGAGATCATAGAGGCAATCTAACAACGCGTTGAGAATGTGTCCACGACATATGAATTCATTTTCATGCCTCTTTTTTCTTTCGGCCTTGAGTTCATCAGAGTCCTCGGCGGTGAGCTTGAAAATAGGGATCAAATCTGAATCTAACGCATAGAAGATATTTAACGCAGTGAGTAAGAACTTCAGTTTGTCTTGCCATCGTGTAAAATTGGTGCCATCAAAATGATCCAATCTCACGAGGTCTTGATTCATGAGTTTGATGGTAGATATGGTAGTCTCAGTCTCCATTTAGATAACGCTTAAGATTGTTGATAAATTTGAAGAAAGGAAGAAGAGATAGTGATAATGATTTGGATAAGGACCGAGAGTGATGAAGATAATCATGCACGAAACACTTTTCTTAAGCGTTATTTGCATCCTCTCGAATGCTCTGTGGGTGAATAGCAAATACGCCGCAGGATACGACAAGCCTTTGATCGAGTTTGCATCAAAGCACTAATGAAAACTCGATTGTAGATAAGAACTGATATTTTGTCTAATGCTCTGTTGATTTGATTTGTGTGTGGATTTATAGAAGTTGAGCGCCGCGGCGCTGAACCTATGAAGCGTCGATTCCAGTAGAGCCGCATTGCTTCGCAACATATTCATTGCAGAGATTTGAAATGGATAAATTTTTTTTTGAAACGAAGATAAAATTTCTTTTTGAAATGAAGCATCACGCAGCTTCGGCTTCTGAGGCAAGAATCTCCACGGGAGAGTCCGCGACTATTCCCTAAATATATCCACAAACACCTTCTTAGTTTATTTAAATAAAATCTCAATATAAAGTCTTTATTAGGATTGCCGAGCCTGATGTGGTGGTTTGGAGTGCAATGATATCATGTTTCGATCGGCTGGAATGATGCTTGAAGCCTTTGAACTTTTTAGAGACATGAAAAGGAGGGGAATCAGGCCGAATAAATATACTCTTACAAGTGTTGCTAGTGTTGCCTCTGAATTGGATGATAGGAGATTTTCTGGTAGTGTTCTGCTTATATCTTGAAAAGTGGATTTGGAATGAAAAAAGGAAGTTGGCAATGCTGTTTTAAATATGTACATGAAAAATGGGGCTGTTCAAGACGGTTGTATGGCGTTTGATTGTGTTGCCGCCGGGATCCATCCTCCGACTCGAGCGCGATCGATCTCCAGAGGCGGACCTGCACAAGTCCTCGTGCGAGAGGCATTGGGGGTGGCCCTCCATGGAAGACCCTCCGACGCTCAAGTCAGTGGGAAAGAAATCGGCGATCAATCAGAAAACAGGAGGTGGATCCCTCCGGGGAGTCTCTCCGGGGGCGGCCAATCGGGAGCTCTAGGAGGGCGAGAGCACCGACGAGCAGTAGGAGACTGGGAGTGAGGATGTGAGCGCGCACGTACCTAAGGAAATCTGTAAGTGTGATATTTATAGGCTGTCATCTGGATCTTGAGCGCCTTCTGGAAGGTTCAGAGGTTGTTAGGATATGGGGGTGGATCGAATCAAGCCGTTGTGGGGCTGTTGGGATCCATATCTGTCTGTTAGGGATCGACGGCTAGGAGAGCTTTGTTTAAGATCTGGTAGGAGTATAGGTCTCAGGTAGCCTTGATAGGTTCTAGACCACTTCTCAGCATGATTCCTTGCCTGGGGTGCTGTTACAGTAGGCTTAGGCTCTCCCGCGTCAGGTTCCGCGGAGGTGAGTATTGGATCGTGGGTCATTCAGTGAAGCCGAGCCATGGAGGCTCGGGGGGAACGAGCTATGGGAGCTCGGGGGAGCCGAGCTATGGAAGCTCGGAGGAGCCGAGCTATGGAAGCTCGGAGGAGCCGAGCTATGGAGGCTCGGGGGAGACGAAGGAAGGGGGTCGGTCTTAGCCTCCTTGCACGGATATCAATGCAATGTCGGTTTTACCCCCTAACACATGCCCTCTACTCCCTAGTTCGAAGTGTAGGTTCGAGCATAGGGAGTATAAGTCCAGGTGGCACGCTTTGTATGGGGCGATTTGGTTTAGACAGCCCGCGCAATGATGCCTAATTAATGCGGTAGGGTCCTCATGCCTTCGTGGGTAAGGCTTCTCCAAGAGCGACGGTTGGGAATACGCCATGTCGCGAATCTCGATTAATACGGCGTTTGTCGAGGCGGTTTCCGGACGCCTGGGGCGAGGTGCCTCATCCTTTCAAGATGGCTTCCTTAGTGGGGAAGCAAAGCGGTAGCCGTGCTATATATATATATTTTTGCAGTATTCTCTTGTTCAGTTTCTTGAAGAGTTTCCCCCCCCCCCCCCCGGCAACGCTCGCCGTTTCGCCTGGTGCTTTTCTCGGCTAAGATGATGATGAGCCCCGACGACGTAGCCTCGGAGATCGTTGCTGAGGATGTGGGAAGGATTCATCAATGGTATGGCATGCCCTCAGATGTCGTCCTGCGAGCCGGAGCCTGGACATAGGGTCTCGCGGGATCTGGAGAGCGGGGTCTTCGTTATGAAGACAGCTTGAAAGCAGGCTTCCGTTTTCCTCTCCATCCCTTGGTGAAGGAGATCATGATTCACTATAACATCTGTCCGACGATGGTGGCCCCAAACAGCTGGCGGAGCATCATCGGATTTATCTCAATGTGCCATCAAATCCGGATCGTCCACTCTCCCTCTTTTCCGTGCTTGTTATCATCTGATACCCGGGAGGAAATCAGAGTGGCCATATATTGGACCTCAGAGGTCCTTCAACGTGATTGTGGATAAGCCGTCCTCTATCAAGGGATGGAAGAGCCGATTTGTTATCGCCGATGGGAATACTGGTTCCGACTTCCCTCGGAAATGGGGAAGCTTTGTTAGGGATGCGAAACGCATCCGGTTTTGTCAGAGCAGGAGGAGAGAGATTTGGACGTCCCGCAATGGCCAAGTGTTTTGGCCAATGATCTGTTATCGGAGGGGGCCCTCTTCGCCGCCGGGCTTAGCCCCCTGGACCCATAAGGTGAGTCCTCCCTTTTACTTTCTCCGCTGCGTGTTACCCGACGAATGTGTTTGGATTTAATCGCATATGTTCTTTTCTTGCAGCCAAGAGGTCAGCATTGTCGAGCCTCGCCAAAAGGAAGAGAAGCAAGCGTTCAGGGGAGAGCAGTGGCGTGGATACGGTAGGCCTGAAAAAAGGGCTCACACCTCCTCAAGGAGCTCGCCAGACGGCGGAGCATCATGATAGGAGCGCCGGGGGCGAAGGAGGATCCAAGGAGGATAGCCGCGATCCCTTGTCCCCTGTATTGGAGATATCAGATAGTTCAGACGAGACTCCGTTAGTTCATCTGACCGCGTCCCCTATGAAAGAGGAACTGGCGACGATCTAGCGGAAGTGTCATTTCTGGGGGGCCTTCCGCCTCCGGGGACCGCTACTGACCCCAGTAGGAGAGGGAGAGGGGACAGCTGCAGTCGATGAGGTTCAGGGCGAGCTCCCTCTTGGTCTCTCTGTGGGGGAGTCCGATGGTGGTGACGCTGGGTCGCTTGCGGCAGTTCAAAAAGTGGGCCAGATAGAGGTTTCGGCGGAGCCTGCAGGAGGCGCAAGTGACAGCGACGGAGGGAGGCGCGATGGAAGAGGGATCACAGCGGGATAAGGGTCCCGCGATGGAGACTCTTCGAGAAGGATTTTGGGGAGGCTGGCGCTTGGGTTGGCCGAGTTATCTGAGGAGACTCAAGCCAAAATTCTGATGGAAGAAGCTGGGAAGCTGAAGGCTTCTCATTGGAGGTCGCTCATGTGGTTCCTTGGGCGGAAATGACCAGCCCGGTAGCTCGAACGCGGGTGTTGAGGAGGCATTTTCTGCCTTAATGAGGTCGGCCTTGTATCCGGGTGCAGATCCCTCGGCGGACAAGTTTGCGGATTTGGAGTTGGTTGACGCTGCGTTCGGGCAAGGCGTGGCTGAAAGTGTCCATCTCCTTCCCGATATCGACAATACAACCCTGATGAGGATGACACGGGCCTATGCCTCGGGTGAGTTGCCATTCCTGGGTAGTGGATACATTCTGGCTGACTTAACTCTCATTCATTCATTTTTTACCCTGTAGAGTGTTTTGCTCTCTCGGGCGATATGCTAGCGTCTGAGTTTGGCGATGGGGGCCAGCATTCAGGCCAGGAGAGACAACGCCGAGCTCCGATCGCGACTGAAGGTGTCTGAGAAGTTCGAGGAACTTATGGCTATTAGTAATAGGAGTTTGGAGGGGATGAAGGCGCGCACCAGGTAGCCCTGGCCGAAGTATCCAAGCAAAAGCGTAAAGTGGAGGAGTTGCAGGGACTCCTAGCGAAGAATGAAGACGCATGCCTGGAGCTGGCTAGAGTTGAGTCAAAACATTCCGCGGAGGTGGCGGCGATGCGGCGGGAACATAGTGAGAGTTTGGGTCGGCTGGAAAGGGAAGCTGCCGACGAGAGAAAGTGCCTGACCAGAATGCTCGACGAATGGAGGAGAGACTGAAGTGGCACGATAGTGAAATCGCCGACTTGAGGGACGACGCTAAATGGCACCAAGGGATGATAGCTCGGGTGAGCAACGAGCTATCCCAAGCCCGAGGTGAGGTCGAAGCCAAACAGTCAAGGATTAATGTTCTCCAGGAGAGGGTCAAGCTGGTCGGAGCTGATAGAACAAGGGCCAGGGGTGAGGCCGAGGAGCTGGCCAAAAGGTTGGCCAGACGAGAGGAGGAGGTACAGTCTTATTTCCCCCCCCCCCCTTTTTAGTTTCTTTAGCTGGTCTCTTGCATACCGACTGATTTTGGTTTTGCAGATAGCAAAGTTAGGGTTGAGAATCGGGCTCTCCAAGGCGAGCTTGTGTCTAGCCACAATAAGAGCTCAGAACTCGAGGCGGTCCGGCGAGTTCGAGGAGCAAAATGCTATTCTGCGGGCTCAAGTTGCGGAGCTGAGAAGCAAGCTGCTGAGGCTAAAGTGCAGCTCTCCATACTCAAGTGGGAACGGGACGCGATCGGCGTTGATGCCTTTTAACTTGGAATGGAAGAGTGCAAAGACAAGATATCCAGTGAGCACCCAGAATGGGATCTCTCCTTTCTGGATACTGAAGCTCCTGATGTGGTGAGTCCGAAGGAGAAGAGGAGGATGAATACGTCGACGTTTCTGATACCGATCCTGGTGTCGCCCCGGGTCCCAGCAAAGCCGCAGCTTCTGAAGGACGATCGCAAACTGCCGCTGAAGGGGCAAAGGCATTAGAGAAAGGCGAATTTGGTCATACCTCTGCGGATGTAGCCGAGGGTTCCTCCAGAACTGATGTGGTTCCTGGCCCTTAAGAGCCACTTTGTGCTTTGCTTTCTGAAAATTTGACTGATGTCTCTTAATGAATGAATTTCCGTTTCTATTTGAGTGTTTTTCTTTGGATGGCCTTTTGCTCCAAATTTTGCTTCAATCGCGGACTTGAGAAATGAAGTCAGTCGGTTAAGACCGACGGACAAGGTAGGTCAGCTAGGGCCGACGAGCAAGGTAGGTCGGCTAGGGCCGACGAGCAAGGTAGGTCGGCTAGGGCCGACGGGCAAAGTGGGTCGGCTAGGGCCGACGGGCAAAGTAGGTCGACTAGGGCCGACAGATGAGGGTGGTTGTCGAAGTATTTTCACTTCCTTTGGTCACTTCATTTTCGTTGAATGAAAGAATAGTTGCGTAGCCTTCGCGCTCATTCTTGCTTTGAGATGCTCAATTTTATCGCACAAATTTTCCGAGCGACCAACTTGTCAGGGAGCGATCGGCGGACAATCAATTTTCGCTTTTTTGTTCTGCCAGCGCCCTGCCATTCTGTAGGAAAATCGGTTTTTTATTTCACCGAAATTGATGATACGGCACTGTAGGGTGCGAAAAGCTATTCTGGTGCTTTCCGAAAGGTGTTTCTTTCCCATGTGGGTCGTTTTGACGTACGGCGCACGCAGCCGTTTACCATTGGAGGACATTATTTTTGTAGGACGATCCCCTGATCCTGCCAGTTTCGTAATGATAGTGGATAATTCTCTGCATTTAATGATCGCGATTCGGGATCAAGAGGAAATCTTCGCATGCGTCACAGTTCAGGCGGTGGGCTCGGCTCGCAATAGGGTGTCGCTTTCATCCTGGGAGGCCACATGGAGGTATGGCCCAGGTGTTTGAATCTCGGGGCTTATAGCCTTGGTAATGTTCCCGTCCATTTTTTGACCTATAAAAAGGGAAAGTGGGGTAGTGTTAAAGTCATCCCAAAGTTTTTCTCCCACTAGAGTTTCCACCATGGTCGTTTTTCTGCTGTTGCGAGTGGGAGGACTGAGCTTTCCTCTACAAGCCCTTCGCCACTGGATAGCTGGGATGATAAGAAGCTGCCGAAGGATGGCTCGCCCGTAGGGTCCCGGAGATCATATGGAGAGCGCACATGGAGGGCGCAGAGATCACACGGAGAGCGCACACACGCTCTTCCCATGTGACCTTTGTGGTTCCCCTTTGGGGACGCATGGTAGGAGGTGCACGCGGGCTCCTCATGACTCGCTTGAACTTCTCCTCCTCCCTTGACTTGATTCCTGGGCGCCCGCCTGGGGAATCTTTTACCACGGGGGGAGGGGGTGAAAGTGTGCCGCCGCCGCCGACACCTTGTCCTTGAGCCTTGGAAAGGTAGGTGGGCGCACACTCGGTTTGGGAGAGCATTTCGACGCCAGGGTCCGCTGGCCTCCTGCCTGCTCGCCGGGGGGTCCCTCGATGGGTGGTCTGGGATGGCCACCCTGATATCTCGGTTGGGTCACCGAGATATCATTATTGATTGAAGCTGGCCGCAACTATTGGTCCAAGTCTTCCGGCCATTATCGGCCCGAGCTGACTGGATGCGGCTTATCTGGTTCGGTCTGGACGCCGAAGCATCACAGTTGCCCAGATCTGCTTTGGAGCAGTTGCCCGAGCTTTGTACTTGCCTTTATTTGTACATTTCATGCTCTTGTAACGCCTTTCAGGCATTTGTAATTGATTTTGATGGCAATGGAATAAAGAGAGTTCTATTCTGTTTCTCGATCTTTATCTCTTTTGTGCCGAGCTTGTTGTTGTCGGTTGTGGGGTACAAAGGCGTCCCGCTCGTTTTAGGTGAGGATCCCGCGCTATCCGAACTAGTTGGGGTTCGCAAGCGACAGTCTGGAGATTGTTCGGCGGAACATGCTCCTTATCTGGTTCGACGCTCGGTGATTTATGTCTCACTCGAATATTCGTGGCTCGGCCTTGCCGAGGTTCGGAAAATTTTACTTGGCACTGCCAAGGTTCGGAGAATTTGTCGCTTGGCCCAACCGAGGTTCGAAGGATTTTTACTTGGCCCTGCCAAGGTTCGGAGAATTCGCTCGGCCCAGCCGAGGTTCGGAGGATTTTTACTTGGCCCTGCCAAGGTTTGAAGAATTTGTAGCTCGGCCCAGCCGAGGTTTGGAGATTCGGGGCTCGAAGAAATGACTTAGTTGCCACTATGAGCCATAGTGTTAGGTCCCTGCGGCGCTTGGTGAAGGGCGTCAGGATGGGACGGGCGGCACATGGTCACGCTCTTTATTTATGACATTATCCCTCCCGAGGGGACGAGTCACCGTCAGGCGCTGGATTTCTTTCTTTTTTGCGCTTCCCGAAAAGGGGGCCATCTTTAAAAGAGCTTGGGGAAGTGTCGGGAGCATTTATGATGGGGGGCCGGAAGATCGGGAAGTACTCTGTTCAGGGGGGTTCCCGAGTAATCCGTACGTGTTTTCCGATCTTCGGGATGGGCACTAAAGCGATGACATGTGGCGAGTTCTCGTAGGTCGGTGGCTATGGTGCGACCGATCGAGATACTGCCTGGCAAGTATAAATATGATCGAGGGATGTTGGTCTTAGCCATCCCTCGTTTAAGCTTCGAAGCAGCATTCGGCCATGGGCTCTCAAGGAGGATGATCATCCGAGGAATTGCATGCATTGATCATCGGTTTGCTTCACCCGCCAAATGGTCGTCCCACGATTACTGTTGATGGGTTGGGCTGGCCTCGACCCTTGCGAGCCAACAGCGGCTCGTGAGGGTCGTCGAGGAGTACGTGGATGTCTCCATGAGGGAGACGGAGGCCCTGCGCCGGGTGGTGGACCGGCAGAGGGAGGAGATCGCGTCGCTCCGCCAGCAGGTCGCTGACCTCACCGAGCGCCTGGAGGCCTGCTGGCGTCTGGGAGCGACACCGAACCTTAGTGGGGCCTCCTTTGCTTCTTGTTTTGCTTTTTATGTTTGTTTTTGTACTCCCTTTCCTCAATCAATGAAAATGCCCTGTTTGGATAATCTTCTTATCTCACGCCATTCGTATAATAGTTGGGAGCCTGGGTGGCTCCACTGGTTCACGCGCTGAGTCACGGCTCTGTTTGAGATAGGCGCTTTGTTCGACATGTTATAGGGGTGTTGCCCAAAAGACTTTAGTAGCAAAGGGGAATTCCCTAGCTTTGCTTTGGGGCTCGTGGCCGGTTACGCGGGGCTTATTGAACCCTTTAGGGGTTTGCCGGAGGCACATTCTTTGTTCGCGTTGACGGTTTTCGCTCAGTGTGTCTTTTCCCAAACCAGCCGAAGTTCCAGGAACTATTTGGGAAGTCCTTCGGCTTTAACCGGGGTTCACGTACTTCAGTTTTTGCCAGTATTTTAGCCTGAATCTGTTGCTCGAACCAGCCGAGGCTCGGAGAATATTTTACTTGGCCCTGCCGAGGTTCGGAGAATATTTTACTTGGCCCTGCCAAGGTTCGGAGAATTTATTGCTCGGCCCAGCCGAGGTTCGGAGAATATTTTACTTGGCCCTGCCAAGGTTCAAAGAATTTGTTGCTCGGCCCAGCCGAGGTTCGAAGAATATTTTACTTGGCCCTGCCAAGGTTCGGAGAATTTGTTGCTCGGCCCAGCCGAGGTTGGGAGAATATTTTACTTGGCCATGCCAAGGTTCGGAGAATTTGTTGCTTGGCCCAGCCGAGGTTCGGAGAATATTTACTTGGCCCTACCAAGGTTTGGAGAATTTGTTGCTCGGCCCAGCCGAGGTTCGGAGAATATTTACTTGGCCCTGCCAAGGTTCAGAGAATTTGTTGCTCGGCCCAGCCGAGGTTCGGAGAATATTTACTTGGCCCTGCCAAGGTTCGGAGAATATTTACTTAGCCCTACCAAGGTTCGGAGAATTTGTTGCTCGACCCAGCCGAGGTTCGGAGAATATTTTACTTGGCCCTGCCAAGGTTCAGAGAATTTGTTGCTCGGCCTAGCCGAGCTTCGGAGAATATTTTACTTGGCCCTGCCAAGGTTCGGAGAATTTTTAGACAAACAGCTCGGTCGTGCCGAGGATTGGTAAGCAGCATCTATTTCTTTTGCAACCTTTGGCAATGTGGTGCATAATGATTTGCATTGCAAATTATGAAAAAATGTGTCGACAGGAAGGTATAATGAGGCATATGAAATGGACTTGGAGAGGACGTACCCTATTGATAATATTTACGGAGATTGTCCGAGTTCCACGGGGGATGAATTTCCCATTCAAATCTTGTAGCTTGTAGGTTCTCCAATGATCTCCGCCACTTGGTACGGGCCTTCCCAGTTTGGCGCCAGCTTTCCTTGTTCCAGCGGTTTGGAACAGAGGCCTTTCGGAGGACAGGTCGCCGAGCAGGAAGGCTTTCCCTTTGACTCTGGAGGCGTGGTAACGGGCCACCCTTTGTTGATATGCAGCTACTCTGATCCGGGCCTTTTCTCTGATCTCCTCCACCAGGTCGAGGTTAGTGCGGAGCTGTTCGTTGCTAGCTTCTCTGAGTAGCTTTCCACCCGCAACGATGGGAGGCTATTTCCACAGGGATAACGGCCTCCGTGTCGAAAGCCATCCGAAATGGGGTTTCGCCTATCGGGATTCTCGGGGTGGTGCGGTAGGCCCATAGAACATGATGCACTTATTCGCCCACCTGCCTTGGGCTCTGGAAAGGCGAGCTTTGATCCCCTGAAGGAGGGTCCTGTGGTTACTTCGGCCGCTCCGTTGGCTTGAGGATGCCCACCAGGTGAGGTGGTGACGGATCCATGCTCCTCACAGAACTGGCGGAATTTGGAGTATCAAACTGCTTACCGTTATCTGTGATTATGGTATGTGGGAGGCCGAATCGGCAGATGATGGACCTCATACAAAATCTCTGGCCCGTGCTTCGGTTATTGTGCAACTGCTTCCGCCTCGACCCATTTAGTGAAGTAGTCGATGGCGACAAATAGGAATTTCCGCTGTCCCGTGGCAAGCGGGAATGGGCCGAGGATGTCCATCCCCCATTTGGCGAAGGGCCAAGCAGAGGATATGGAAACTAGTTCGGCGGAGGGGAGCCTTTGGATGCTTGAGTGCCTCTGGCATGGGTCGCAGGCTCGGACTAAGTCGTCCGCATCCTTCTGCATAGTCGGCCAGTAATAGCCTTGTCGCAGCACCTTGTGGCATAGGGACTGGCTTCCCAGATGGTTGCCGCAAATCCCTTCATGCACTTCGTGCAGAGCATAATCTGCTTCGACGGGCGAAGGCATCTGAGCAGCGGCATGGAGAAGGACCGCTTGTGAAGCTGGTTGTCGATCAGCACGTAGTGGGTGGCCTGTAGCTTCAGCTTTCTAGCTTCTCTCCGGTCGGGTAAAGCGACCCCTCTTTGAGATATTAAGAATAGGGTCGAAACCATGATGGTTCGGCCTCAACTTGCATTATCCGGTCGGCTTCCGCGATGCTGGGCTTTGCCAAAGTCTCCAGGTGAAACTTTGTTCGGCGTCCATCGACTCCGCAGTCGCCAATCGAGAGAGTAGGTCGGCACGGGCATTCTCGGATCTGGGAATCTGAATGATTTCAAATTCAACAAAATGGGGAAGCAGCCCCGCACCTCCTGAAGATATCGAATCATGTTCGGCTCCCGGGCTTCAAAATCTCCTCGCACATGATCGGCTACCAGCTGAGAGTGAAGGCATTAAGCTTCTCCACCTTCAGATTGTGGGCGATTCGGAGGCCGGCTAACAGGGCTTCGTACTCGGCTTCGTTGTTGGAGGCCGGAAAGAGAATCGGACGCCATATTCAAAGGTTATCCCCTCCGGACTGGTGAGAATCAGGCCAGCACCGAGCGATGGGCATTAGATGACCCGTCGACATGGAGGAGCTACGGGCTCCAGATTTTGGTTCTTCAAGGGAGTCTGGGGTAGAACCATCCTCCGGGATGGTACACTCGAGGAGGAAGTCGCAAGCACCTGAGCTTTGATAGCTGGGCGAGGCTGAAAGTGTATGTCATGCTCGCTTAGCTCGACGGCCCACTTGGTCATTCTTCGATGTCTCGGGACGATGGACTACCCCTTGATGGGTTTGGTCGGTCAGGACCATCACAGAATGTGCTTGGAAGTACGGTCGCAGCTTCCGAACTGAGGTAATTAAGGCCAACACCATCTTCTCAATTCTATTGTACCTTGTCTCCGCATCGCGGAGTAGTTGCTGACATAGTAGATCGGCTTCTAGACTTTGCCTTCTTCCTTGACCAGCATCGAACAAACTGCACCCTCTGAAACAGCCAGGTATAAGAATAGGGGTTTGCCGGGGCCACTGCGCTGAGAAGTGGGGGAGCCGAGATATTTCTTGAGATCCTGAAATGACTTTGGCATTCAGGAGTCCACTGGAAGTTTTTAGCCGACCGAAGGTTTTGAAGAAGGGGAGGCATCTCTCGGCTGACCAGCACAAAGCGGTTTAAGAGCCGCTATCCTCCCAGTTAGGCGCTGGACCTCTTTAACAGATGCCGGGGGCCATTTGTTGGAGAGCTTGAATCTTCTGGGGGTTGGCTTCGATACCCTTGGGAGACCATGAAGCCAAGAAACTTCCCGGAGTTAACGCCGAAGCTTATTTGGTCGGATTGAGTCTCATCCCATACTTGCGCAGCGTTGCAAAGCTCTCTGTGAGGTCCTCGACATGCTGTGATGCCTCCTTGCTTTTGACCAGCAGTCGTCCACGTACACCTCCATATTCCAGCCGATTTGCCTTGAATACTTTGTTAACCAGCCTCTGGTAGGTCGCACCTGCATTTTTAAGACCAAAAGGCATGACACGGTAACAGTAATACCTCGGTCGGTTATGAAGGCGATCTTTTCTTCTTCATCCTCGGGGGTCATTCGGATCTGATTGTAGCCTGAATAGGCGTCCATGAATGACAGCATCTGGTGGCCTGAGATGGCATCCACGCTGGTCGATCAGGGAAGGGGAAGCTGTCCTTCGGGCAGGCTTGTTGAGGTCGGTGAAGTTGATGCAGATCCTCCACTTGCCATTCGACTTTCTTCACCATAACGACATTTGATAGCCAGCTCGGATAATTACCTCCCGGACGAAATTAGCCTTGATAAGTTTGTCTACCTCTTCTTCAATGGCCTTTTGTCGTTCCGGAGCGAAGCTCCTCTTCTTCTGCTTGATGGGCCTGTGCATCTCGTCCATGTTGAGACGATGGACGAGAACCTCGGGGCTGATCCCTGGCATGTCGGAGGCGACCAGCGAAGATGTCGGCGTTGCTTCGGAGGAACCTGATCAATCTGTGTCGAGACTCTCCTTTGAGCAGCGACCCGATTTTTATAGTTCGGTCGGGACGAGCCTCATCCAATGGCACCTTCTCCAATTCCTCTGCCGGTTCTCCTCGCTGTTCGGCGAAGTCCTCCTGAGCGTCTAGCCCATCAACTTCCAGCATTCTAGACTGAAGGCTTGTAATGAAGCACTGCTGAGCCATGGCTTGGCTTCCTCGAACAACTCCAACTCCTCGCTCGGTGGGAAATTTCATGGACAGATGCGGATGGAGACGAACTGCCTTGAGGACATCAGGCCGGGCCTGCCGAATATTGCATTGTATGGAGACCTGAGGTCGTTACTAGGAAGTCTGTCTGGATAATGGCTACAAGGGGCTAGGTTCCCGCGCGGACTGTCAGGGTGACGACCCCTTCTGGGATGATGACGTCGCCAGTGAATCCCATCAGGGTGGAATCCATGGTTCGCAGGTTTTCATGAGTAATTTCATCCTGGCAAACACACCGAGGTACAAAACATTTACCGAACTTCCACTATAACAAGGATCGGCTTACATCATAGTTATTTAAATTGAGGGATACAACTAGTGCGTCATCATGGGGAAGTGTATCCCTTGGAGATCATCGTTGGAGAAGGAGAGCTCGCCCGTCCGTGCCTTCTTCGGCGCCGATCCTTCACCGTCACCCCTGGGGCTCGATCCGCCGGCCTCTTCAATCATGTTAAGCGGCCGATCGGGCGGATTCGGTAGAGGAGGAGTTGTTGAAGTTCGGGCTGGCGGTCACCTCCTTGTTGTGGGCTCGGGCGCCCTCCTGAACTGATTCAGTCGCCCCGCTGGATCAGCCTCGATTTCATTTTTCAGCTGCCAGCATTCTTCAGTGTCGTGGCCGTGCTCCCAGTGGTAACGGCAGTACTTGGTGGATCTCTTCGGGTCGGGTTCCCTCGGAAGGCACTGGCGGGGGAGCTGGCGTCTATCTTCCATGAGGATTTGCGCCCGGGGCACGGTCAGGGAGTGTAGTGATCGAATCGCCTGGGGGGCTCCGGGAGCGATTCCTTGGCGGCAGCGAGGGAACTCTTTGGCGGCGAGGCGGACTTGGTGACGGGCGGGACGGTGCCTATCGGGGCCTTTGGGCTCCTTCTTCTTTGCTGCGTCGGGCGGGCAACTCTCGTACTCTTTGACCCTAGCATATTTGTCCGCCAAGGCCATCATATCAGAGAGTTAGGGGGGTAGCTGATTTCCATAGCCAGGTAGAAGTCGCTTTCCTTCGAACTCCCCCCGCCAGGCGGACATAGCCACCTCATGATTAAGGTGGTTCACCTCTAACATGGCCTTAAACGGCCAAGATAATTTCAAGGACTCCCCCTCTCTGCTAACTTCAGAGAGGGAGTCGGATCTTCNCAAAACATTCACCGAACTTCCACTATCAACAAGGATTCGGCTTACATCATAGTTATTTAAATTGAGGGATACAACCAGTGCGTCTTCATGGGGAAGCTGTATCCCCTGGAGATCATCGTCGGAGAAGGAGAGCTCGCCCGTCCGTGCCTTCTTCGGCGCCAATCCTTCACTGTCGCCCCTGGGGCTCGATCTACCGGTCTCTTCGATCATGTTAATGTGGCCGATCACGGGCGGATTCGGTGGAGGAGGAGGTTGTTGAAGTTCGGCTGGCGGTCACCTCCTTGTTGTGGCTCGGCGCCCTCCTGAACTGATTCAGTCGCCCCCGCTGGATCAGCCGCTCGATTTCATTTCACGCTGCCATCTTCAGTGTCGTGGCCGTGCTCCCAGTGGGTAATGGCGTACTTGGTGGGATCTCTTTCGGGTCGGGTCCCTCGGAGAGGCACTGGCCGGGGGAGCTGGCGCTCTATCTCCATGAGGATTGCGCCCGGGGCACGGTCAGTGGAGTGTAGTGATCGAATCGCCTGGGGGGGCTCCGGGCGATTCCTTGGCGGCAGCGAGGGAACTCTTTTGCGGCGAGGCGGACTTGGTCGACGGGCGGGATGGTGCCTATCGGGGCCTTTGGGCTCCTTCTTCTTTGCCTGCTCGGCGCGGGCAACTCTTCGTGACTCTTTGACCCTAGCATATTTTGTCCGCCAGAGCCATCATATCAGAGTTAGGTGGGGTAGCTGATTTCCATAGCCAGGTAGAAGTCGCTTTCCTTCGAAACTCCCCCCCTGCCAGGGCGGACATAGCCACCTCATGATTAAGGTGGTTCACCTCTAACATGGCCTTATTAAAACGGCCAAGATAATTTCTCAAGACTCCCCCTCTCTCTGCTTAACTTCAGAGAGGAGTCGGATCTCCGTCGTGGCGGCGGCTGCTGACGAACTGGCCAATAAAAGGCGGCTCAGCTCATCAAATGAATTGATGGAGCCTGGCCTTAAAGCATTGAACCAGGTCCGGGCAGATCCCCTGAGGGTGGAGGGGAAAGCGCGGCAGAGGACCGCATCGGATGCTCCGTGAACCATCTATTGACCGAAACTGCTAAGGTGGTCGTCCGGGTCAGAAGAGCTTGTGGTAAGGTTCGACGGCTGGTAGCTTGACATGGGAGGGGAATCACTTCCTCCATAATTCCCTTAGAGAAAGGGATGCCCTACTCCGCTTTGGGCGGGGCGGATGGGCCTGCTTGGCGGCGTCCAGTTCCTGACGCATCTCCTGGATCTGATGACAGATCTCCTCTTCACCGGTCAGAGGAGGAGCTGGGCGAGAAGATCGCAGGGACGGCATCGAATCATGGTGGGAGGTCACCGGAGAGAGGGACCAGGCTCGCCGGGATCTGGAGGATCTCTGTCGTGACCGCCTCGCGGAACTGGCTTGTCCCTTCTAGGTCGATGTGGGGGGTCCGCGGATTTGTGCGGACTGGAGGAGGAATTGCCGGCGAAGAAGGAATTGCTGCTTCCTTATGAAAAATGTGAGCAGGAGGAGCCGTAAGGTGCTCCTGGACCAGGTGGGTCAGAGTCTGGACCTGCTGGACCAGCGAGGCAAACTGGTCCTGGGTCACCGGGATGGCAGGCGGTGACAGGGTTTCGACTGGTGGTGGTTTGCGGTGCTACACCGCTCGTCGGATCAGGCTCTGGAAAGCGACTTGATCTTGGGCTTCAGAGGTTGCTCTTCTTCGATGGCCATTGAGAGGTTCTACTCCAGGATCCTTATCTTTCTTTCTCAAGTTTTAATGGGACTTGAGACCCTTCCTCTACGCCAATCTGTTGCCGCCGGGATCTGTCCTCCGACTCGGGCGCGGTCGATCTCTAGGGACGGACCTACACACAAGTCCTCGCGCGAGAGTCGTTGGGGGTGGCCCTCAGCGGAAGACCCTCCGCCACGCTCAGTCAGTAGGGAAGAAATCGCGATCAATCAGAAAACAGGGAGGTGGATCCCTCCGGGGAGTCTCTCCGGGGGCGGCCAATCGGGAGCTCTAGGGGGGCGAGAGCACCGACGAGCAGCAGGGGGGTGGGAGTGAGGGTGAGCGCGCGCGTACCTGAGGAAATCTATAAGTGTGATATTTATAGGCTGTTTATCTGGATCTGAGCGCCTTCTGGAAGGTTCAGAGGTTGTTAGAATACGGGGGTGGATCGAATCAAGTCGTTGTGGGGCTGTTGGGATCCATATCTTGTCTGTTAGGGGATCGACGGCTAGGAGAGCTCCTTGTTTGAGATCTGATAGGAGTGTAGGTCTCAGGTAGCCTTGATAGGTTCTAGACCACTTCTCAGCATGATTCCTTGCCTGGGGTGCTGTTACAGTAGGCTTAGGCTCTCCCGCGTCAGGTTCCGCGGAGGTGAGTATTGGATCGTGGGTCGTTCAGTGAAGCCGAGCCATGGAGGCTCGGGGAACGAGCTATGGGAGCTCGGGGGAGCCGAGCTATGGGAGCTCGGGGGAGCCGAGCTATGGAGGCTCGGGGGAGACGAAGGAAGGGGGTCGGTCTTAGCCTCCTTGCATGGATATCAATGCAATGATGGTTTTACCCCCTAACAAATTGTATGATGGACCATGATACTATCTCTTGGAATGCCTTTTTGTCTGGATTTCACAATGCCAATTATTGCAAAGAAGGGCTTAAAATTTTCAGACAAATGCTTGCTGAAAATTTCACACCAAACAAGTATACATTCATCACGATCTTAAGGTCTTGCACCAGCCTGATGTCTGCCAGTTATGGTACCCAAGTTCATGCTCACATTCTGAAGAACGGTCTAGAAGAAGACTCTTTTGTTGGAGCAGCGCTGCTTGATATGTATACAAATTGTGGTTATTTTACAAATGCACGCCTAGTATTTGGTAGACTGAAAGAAAGAGATGTCTTTGCTTGGACTACGATTATTACAGGGTACACAAAGACTGATCAAGCGGAGAAAGCTATAAACTGCTTTCGCCAGATGCAGCGAGAGGGTGTGAGTCCCAATGTGTTCACCCTTGCAAGCTATTTGAGAGCTTGTTCTAACTCAACATCTTTACTCTTTAGACAGTGGTCGCCAGTTTCATTCCTGGGCCATTAAATCTGGGCAGAGTGATGCATTTGTCTTGAGTGCCCTAGTTGATATGTATGTAAAATCTGGTTGCTTAAAGGATCGATGCTGAGGTAACCTTTTATAGCTCAACAATACAAGATGAGGTTTTGTGGAACACCATAATTTGTGGGTATTCTCAACATGGCCATGGGGAGAAGGCTCTTGAAGCCTTTCAGCAAATGATAGATGAGCGAAATAGACCTGATGAGGTGGCATTTGTTGGTGTCCTCTCAGCTTGTAGCCATGAAGGATTGCTAAATGAAGGGTGACAACACTTTGATTCGTTGACTCGTGTGTTGGAATCACACCTACAATGGAGCACTATGCTTGTATGGTTGACATCCTTGGGAAAGCAGGTAACCTCAACGAGGTTGAGCATTTTATCAGTGAAATGAAACTGACACCTGAAGCCTCAATATGGCAGACAGTTCTTGGGGCTTGCAGAATGCATGGAAATGTTGAACTTGGGGAAAGGGCAGCAGAAAAAATGTTTCAAATAGACCCACATATTGCCTCCACTTACATACTATTGTCCAATATGTATGCAGCTTATGGGAGATGGGATGATGTTGCTAGGGTTAGGAAGATGATGTCCGATCGAGGGGTTAAAAATAGAGATGGCATGGCCCAATACTGTAGCGGGTTAAAAATAGAGATGGGCACCGGGCCATGGGCCGGCCAATACTGTAGCTGGTTAAAAATAGAGATGGCAGTACGGTCCAGCACGAACCGAGCCGTGCCTGGTACGGCCCATTACTGCTACAGTATCGGGCCGTGCCAGCACGACCCATTAAGCCGTGCCATGCCGAACTCAAAAAATCCAGCCCGTCGGCTCGGCACGACACGGCCCTTGATGAGCCTGGGCCATGTCGACACATCAGGGCCTGGTCCGGCACGACCCATCAGGGTATGATAAAAAAATTTAAATAAAAAAATGTATTTTAATAAATTAAAAATTATTAGAAACAAAGGAATTTATTAATATGAAGCCACCTTAATGGTGGGGGGTTTGGCATAGACCCCTTACTAGTTTATTAATTTAAAATAAAAAATGGTACATAAAGGAAGGAGGGCTAGGTCTGACCTCCCGAATATAATAAGAAAGAAAAAAATAGAGATGACTCACTTTAATAATTTAAAAAATAAAATATATAATTATAAAAATAGAGATGACTCACTCATCAGTAATATTTGTATCATCATCATCTTCGCTGGTTAAGTCATGTCCACCTTTATCTTGAAGCTTCGCCTCAGCATCCAACCAATCTTTAAAGCAGAGAAGCATCTCGACCGTCTCACCAGTCATCCTACTTCTCTTTTCGTTCAGAATACGCCAACCAGCACTGAAAGTGAATTTTGATGCTACTGTGGACATCAGCACACTAAAATATCCCATGCAATGGCAGACATAACAAATATTGATTTCTAACACTCTTTCACCAAGCTAATACATCTAGATTTTCTATTTGATCTTCATCATATACAGAATGAAGATTGTTTCGTCAATAAAATTCTAATTATTATATATGAGAAATATATATATTTTTAAGTTTATCTTTGCTATTATTTTGATTAAAATGACGCCTTTTTTTATTTGCATATATATAATATATATATATATATATATATACTAAGATAAGTATATAATAAAAGTTTAGTACTTTGTATTTTGGTGTTGTTTCTAAAACTATGGGCTATTATTGTACATTTTGACATTCCATAATGCAATATATTTTATAAAATTTTTCAAATTATGAATTTAAAAAATTTAAATTTTAATAGAATTATAATTTTTTACATGATAATTTTATCTTTATTCTAAAGATATGAGAGTCAAATTTGCATTTTTTTCATGCATGATCACCTCTAATTATATATAAGAAATTATTTTTAAAACTATTTTTTATGCAACTAAACGTATAAAAAGTTAAAAACGGCATTTGCGTAACTTTTGCTTAAAAATTATATTATTTAAGAAAATAACAAATGGGCACTAAAACTCAATTATTTCATTTGCAGCAAGTACGAGTATCTCATCCACGTATTCAAGCACCGAGGGTCCCTGGGTGGTCAAGGCTATCTCGATAACTTCATCTAAAGAAAAAGAAATTATAAGAGATAATAAGATATCTACTGTTGAAAGGTGCCAACCCAATCCTCTGTCACTTGGTTGAGACTGAGCCAATAATTTTTTTTTAAAAAAAATAATATAGAATTATTTTTAAAAAAATAAAAAGATTGATCCAACAATTTTGTAAAAAAAATTTGCTATGGCATGGCCCACCATGGGCCATGTTAGGCCAGGCACGGCCCATGCTCAAAATGGGCTACGTGTCGGGTCAGATTTTTTTTGACGGGTCTGTTTATTACTGGGCCGTGCCAGATATGGCCCATCTTTTGGTGCGGTCCGATGGACCTGGGCCGTGCCATGCCAGGCATGGCCCAATGCCCAAGTCTAGTTAAAAAGGAGCTAGGATGTAGTTGGGTCGAGATCGGTGGACGGTTTCATATGTTTCTAGCTCAAGATGGTTCCCATCCTATGCCTAAAGAATATATGACTCTGAAGGAGTTGGCACAGAATAATTTTACAGGTTATAACCCAGATACGGATTATGTGCTTTCTAATGTTGCTGATGGTGAGGAAAAGGAAAGCCTTTTTTGGATCACATTGAGAGATTAGACCTAGCGTTTGGTCTCAAAGCACCAAGACCAGAAATCAATTCAAATCTTCAAGAACCTCCGAATATGTGGAGACTGGCACGATGCTATTAAAATCATCTCAAAGGTCATGATAAACAGAGAGATCATTATTCATGATGGCACACATAGGCACCACATTCAAAATGGCTCTTGCACCTGTCAGGATCATTGGTAATTTTGTTGGCCTTGAGACTGGCAAAAATGTGTAGAAAAAAAAAAAAGAAAAAAAAAAGATGAAAATGATGCAGAAAAAGCAATAGTTTATATTGTCACAGACAATGAAGTGGAAATCGAAATTGATTCTAACAAAAATGGGTTTCTATTGCTCAGAATATACAGTTATATATATATATATATTTAACTATCTAATATTTTATTTTATAAAGCATAAATGGTCTTATGATTATTTTATAAAATTTTTTCTTTCAACTTGACAGGTATAATATTTCAATTGCACTTCTTCCATTTATGTAATCTGCTTTAATTTTATAGATAATATCATCCTCAATCTCTTCTTTCTTATGAACAATCAATCCTAAATAATAAAAATAATTATTTTTAATAACTTAATAATCTTTAATTTGTATTCTATATTTATCTTTATTTTTTTTATATTAAAATTATATTTCATGTATTCTATCTTATTCTACTTAACCTAAAACTTTTAAATTCTAATGCATTTGCTATAGTTCTAACTTACAATTAACTTTAGTATTAATAAATAACATGCACCCTTAAATATCATTCTGAATATATCTATTTAGCTTATCCATAATTAAAGTAAAAAGATAGATAATAAGAGCATATTCCTAGTGTAAGCTTACTGTAGTAGAAAATTTGTTAGTATTACCACTAATAGTTTGTATATTTATAATTATCTCATTATACATATTTTTGTAATGTTAATATAATTAATAGGTACTCCTTTCTTTTCTAGCACCCATCATAACATTTTTCTAAAAACCATATCATATGTTTTTTCTAAGAATCATACCATATGCTTTCTTTAAATTAATAAAAATGATGTGAAGATCTTGTTTCTTTATTTTATACATCTTTATTAGCCTTATAAGAAAGAAAATAGATTTTATGGTCAACCTTTCTAGAACAAAACTAACTTGATTCTTAGATATTTTATAGTACATCTTAACCTATGTTCAATTAGCCTCTTCTAAAATCTCATAATATGATTCATGAGTTTGATGTCATGATAATTAGAACAGTTTTGAATATCTTCTTTTATTAAATAAATTTGTCAACCATCTTGCTCCAACTCAACTCAACTCAATTCATCTAAGCTTTTTCCCAACTGCAATAATCTTACTCCAGCATTACCTAAATACTATTAAACTTTTGAAGGAATCTTTTTATACCTTATAATTTTTTTTTATATTTTTATAGCATTCTCTTTTAGTCTTAATTGCTAATTGAATATTTTTATTCCGTCACCAAGTTTTCTTATCATATGGTACCTTTTTTTTTTGACTCTTCTAATACCTTCATAGCTACTTTTTTTAATACTATATAGCTATCTCTTCTCATATAGCATTAATCTCTCTATTTATACTCTATTTTTCTTTTTTCATCACTTTATCTTTAAAAGTTATTAGTTTTTATCCTTTCAATTTTTTTGTCCAATAAGAATCTTTTGAATTAATCCATTAATATCTTTCAAAAAACTGTGCTTTGTGATACTATTTAAGCCTATTTAAAGAGCATAAACACTAATAATATTTATTATCTCCTTATTTATCGCTAATTTAATTAGAATTATTTTATTTTCTATCGCCTTAATATCTAACCCTTCATCTTTTAGGCTTTTATTTATAATAATTTTTACTTTATTTTTATTTATATTTTTACCTATATATCAAAATTTAAAACCATCAACCTTTTTTATTTTTCCCTTATCCATTTGGTTTTTTACAAGTTAATTATCCTCCTAATCATTGTATTAATGACCTGTTAAATGTATTTTATTTTATTTATTTTAAACTAACTGCTTTGGCCTCGCTAGTCCATCCAAGTGTAAAAATTACCTACTTTTGTTATTTCCACTATATTTAGAGCTTGATGTGCATTACTTTTAAAGAATGGAGAATATTCTAGCTTTATCAATTTTTTTATAAAAAAATATGATTATAATTTTATATTGATCGTGAGCCTGCCGTAATCTTCCTTCACTCCTTCACTTGAATCGGCTATATATAAAAGCTCAATAAGGCATAATCTTTCTTAGCTTGGATCGGATATATATAAAAAACTTATATAAGGCAAAGTTGACTATAATTGTATATCGATCGTCACTTTGACAGTAGTTATATATACAACAGTTATTATACAAAAATTATTGAGGGATAAAATCGCTATGCATCAATAATCGTATTCATGACTAAGGTTAACCTTGATTCCTACCCGTTGTGCGACACCCGCCAGAGATAGGTCAACCTCGGTAGGTCGGAGCGCCCTAGCCCCCACCGAGCCAAGGGTTCCCAAGGCGCGGCCCCTCGCGCCGAGCTATCGTCTCTCGGCCCCTCAAGCCGAGCTATCATCTCTTGGCCCCTTCAGCCGAGCTATCGTCTATCGTCTCTTGGCCCCTTCGGCGAAGCTATCGTCTATCGTCTCTCGCCCCTCGAGCCGAGCTATCATCTCTCGGCCCCTCGAGCCGAGTTATCGTCCATCGTCTCCTGGCCCTAACTAAGCCATCCCATCATCCGGCCTTTCTAGCCGATCTCTTCTATCATTCGGCCTAGCCCGAGCGATACCTATACCTCTGCGGAATTCGGCGTGGGAAAGCTTAAAATAGTAAGATTCCAAACATGAATCATATCTAAATGTGGCCTAGAGCCCTGGAGCCTATGCCCCCACCAAATCTCGAGATGTCAACAAGCTCTCCCAGTCGTCTGTCCTCTAACTAACCAGATACGAATCCTATCGATCTATAACAAATTGGATTCAGATCTCAACGGCCTTTGGACCCACGACGCTCCCAAGCAACCAGGTGATCCTCTATAAATACCACAGCCTCAGATCCCCTAAGGTACGTCATCTCTGATGCGCACACTCGCTCACTGATTCTCTCTCCCCCTCTCTCTGCCTTTGCTTCTGCCATTACCACTCTGCTCAGAGCCCTGGGAGAGACTCTTCAGCGAGAGCCTTTTTCTCATTTTTGTTGACTGTCGATCTCCACTGACTTGAGCGTCGAAGGGTCTTCCGCAGAGGGCCACCCCCAACACCTCTCGCGTGAGGACTGTTTTACAGGTCCGCCCAGGAGGAAGCCCATCTCGAAGCCCGAACGCGCCCAAGTCGGAGGATAAGATTTCAGCAGCAACAAATTAGCGCTAGAGGAAGGGCCCTCAAGTCCCTAAAAACTTGTAATCTGGAAGACAAGGATCTTAGACTGTAAGAGAACTCCTCCCATGGCCAACCGAAAAAATGCTACCTCCGAGGCCTGAGATCAGGTCGCCTCTCAAAGGCCTGATCCAGTGAGCAGTGTTGCGCCGCCACCACCACCAGTCGAGACTCCATCGCCACCGGCGGCCCTGGTGACCCAAGACCAGTTCGCCTTACTGGTCCAGCAGGTCCAAGCCCTGGCCCACCTGATTCAGGGGCGCTCCGAAGCCCCCATCCGACTGCTCCTTCTCCTCACCCTTCTAAGGAGAATGCAGCCCCGCTCATCCAGCAATCTCTTCTTCCAGCCCGCATGGGGTTGCGAACCCCCCTCGCCATCCCAGAGAAGCTGAGCTAGCTCCCCAACGAGCCCACGTCAAAGATCTTCCTAGATCTCGATCCGATCTCTCTCCCGGTGTATTCTCGCCATGATTCAACGCCGTCTCAGTATTCTCCTCGTCCTGCACCTTCTGCTCTTCCTAACGAAGAGATCCGCGCCAGCTCCAAGAAATGCGTCAAGAGCTTGACGCCGCCAAACAAGCCCATCCGCTTCAAAATAAAGCGGAGCAGGGAATCCCCTTCTCTAAGAAGATCATGGAGGAAGTGATTCCCTCCCACACCAAGCTACCTTCCATCGAGCCTTATCATGGCTTCTCCAACCCTGACAATCATCTCAGTAGCTTCCGATCAATAATGATGTTCCACGGGGCATCAGATGCGTCCTCTGCCGCGCCTTCCCTTCCACCCTAGGGGATCTGCTCGAACTTGGTTCAATGCTTTGAAGCCAGGTTCCGTTGATTCATTTGACGAGCTAAGCCGCCTTTTCATCTGCCAGTTCGTCAGTAGCCGCCACCACCGATGGAGATCCGACTCCCTCTCTGAGGTTAAGCAGAGAGAGGGGAGTCCCTGAAGAAGTATCTTGGCCGTTTCAACACGGCCATGCTGGAGGTGGACCACCTTAATCATGAGGTGGCCATGTCGCCCTAGCAGGCGGAGTATTGAAGGAGAGCGACTTTTACCTGGCCTTGGAGGTTAGCTACCCTCCAAACCTCTCCGACATGATGGCCCTGGCAGACAAGTATGCCAGAGTCGAAGAGTCGCGGAGAGCCGCCCGAGCCGAGCTAACGAAGAAGAAGGAGCCCAAGGGCTCAGATAAGCACCGACCTGCCCGCCGGCCAAGCCCGCCTCGCCGCCAAAGGATTCCCAGCCACCGCCAAGGAACCGCACTTGGAGCCCGCCTAGGAGGTTCCACCGGTTCACTCCGCTCACTGCCCCAAGAGCGGAGATCCTCATGGAAATCGAGCGCCAACTCCCTCGACCTCCTCCTCTCAGAGGGAATGCGGCCCGGAGAGATCCCGCAAAGTATTGCCGCTACCACCGCGACCATGGCCACGACACTGAAGAGTGCTGGCAACTAAAGAATGAGATTGAAAGGCTCATCCAGCGGGGTAGACTGGATCGGTTCAGAGGAGCCCCCGAGCCAAGAAACGGGGGCGATCGCCGGCCTGAGCCCCAGCAGCAACCTCCTCCTCCTCCAAATCCTCCGGTCGCTGGCCACATTAACGTGATTGAGGCGTCGGTAGTCCTTCAGGCGGGAGGGACGATGAAGAAGGTCCGGCGCCGAAGAAAGCACGACCTGATGAGATCTCTTTCTCCAATGATGACTTCCAGGGGATACAGTTCCCACACGATGATGCGCTAGTTGTATCTCTTAATTTGAACAACTATGATGTAAGCCGAATTCTAATTGATAGTGGAAGCTCCGTCAATGTTTTGTACCTTGATGTGTTTGTGAAGATGAAGCTTCTCATGGAGAGTCTCCGAGCCGTGGACTCCACCCTAATGGGGTTCACCGGCGATGTCATTATCCCAGAGGGGGTCGTCACCTTGACGGTCCATGCGGGGACCTGGCCCCGCGTGGCCACTGTGTATGCAGATTTCCTGGTGACCAAGCTTTGGTCGCCCTACAACGCAATCTTGGGAAGACCCGGCCTAATGTCTCTCAGAGCCGCGTCTCCATCCCCATCTTGTTATGAAGTTCCCTACCGAGCGAGGGGTAGGTGTAGTTCGGGGAAGCCAAGCCATAGCTCGGCAGTGTTTCATCACCAGCCTGCAATCCAGACTGCCCGAGGTCGATGGACTAGACGCTCGGAGGATTTCGCCGAGCAGCGAGGAGAACCAGCCGAAGAGCTGGAGGAGGTACCACTGGACGAAGCTCGGCCTGACCGAACCATAAGGATCGGGTCGCTGCTGAAAGGGAAGCCCCGGCTGGAGCTGATCGACTTTCTTCGAAGGAATGCTGATGTCTTCGCCTGGTCAGCCTCAGATATGCCTGGGATTAGTCCGGACGTCCTTGTCCACCGTCTTAATGTGGACGAGATGTCCCGACCCATGAAGCAGAAGAAAAGAAGCTTCGCCCCTGACCGGCAGAGAGCGATTGAAGAGGAGGTGGACAAGCTCATCAAGGCAAACTTCATTCGAGAGGTAAATTATCCGAGCTGGCTGTCCAATGTTGTTATGGTGAAGAAGTCGAACGGCAAATGGCGAATCTGCATCGACTTCACCGATCTTAATAAAGCATGCCCGAAGGACAGCTTCCCTCTCCCCCGGATCGACCAGCTCGTGGATGCCACTTCCGCCATCAGATGCTGACCTTCATGGACGCATATTCAGGCTATAACCAAATTCGGATGGCACCCGAGGATGAAGAAAAGACCGCCTTCATAACTGACCGAGGTACCTATTGTTACCGAGTCATGCCTTTCGGTCTGAAGAATGCAGGCGCCACCTACCAAAGGCTGGTAAACAAGGTCTTCAAGGAGCAAATCGGTCGGAACATGGAGGTATACGTTGATGACATGCTGGTCAAAAGCAAGGAAGCTTCCCAGCATATCGAAGACCTCTCAGAGAGCTTTGCGACACTCCGAAAGTATCGGATGAAGCTCAATCCGACAAAGTGTGCTTTCGGCGTCACCTCGGGAAAGTTTCTGGGCTTTATGGTTTCTCAGCGAGGCATCGAAGCCAACCCCAGAAGATTCAAGCCCTTCAGCAAATGGCGCCCCCGACATCTGTCAAAGAAGTCCAGCCTGACCGGGAGGATTGCGGCCCTCAACCGCTTCGTGGCTCGGTCGGCCGAGAGGAGCCTCCCGTTCTTCAAAGCTCTCCGATCCGCCAAGAACTTTCAATGGACTCCTGAATGCCAAAAATCATTTGAAGACCTCAAGAAGTATCTCGGCTCACCGCCTCTCCTCGGCAGCCCAAATCGGGAGAGATGCTATTTTTGTACCTGGCAGTTTCAGAAGGCGCAATTAGCTCGTCTTGGTCAGAGAAGAGAAGAAGACCCAAAAGCCGATCTACTATGTCAGCAAACTGCTCCGGGACGCCGAGACGAGGTACACCCGAATTGAGAAGCTAGTTTGGCCCTGATAACGTCGGTTCGGAGGTTGCGACCATATTTCCAGGCGCATTCTGTGACAGTCCTCACCGACCAGCCCATCAAGGCGGTGGTCCACCGCCCCGAGACATCAGGAAGAATGGCTAAATGGGCCGTTGAATTGAGCGAGCATGATATCCGATATCAGCCTCGTCCGGCCATCAAAGCGCAGGTTCTAGCCGACTTCCTCCTTGAATGCACTATCCCAGAAGATGGCTCGCTCCTGACTCCTCCGAGCATCCAAGATCGAACGCCCTGTGGTTGCTCCACATCGACGGATCCTCCAACGCCAATGGCTCCGGTGCTGGTTTAGTCCTCACCAGCCCAGAGGGGGCGACCTTCGAATATGGCGTTAGATTCTCCTTCCCAGCCTCCAACAACGAAGCCGAATATGAAGCTCTGCTCGCCGGACTCCGAATCGCCTGTGATCTGAAAGTGAAGAAGCTAAATGCCTTCACCGACTCTCAGCTGGTAGCTGGTCACGTGGGGCGAAGGCCCGAGAGCCAAACATGATTCGGTATCTCCAAGAGGTGCGAACCTACTCTCTCACTTCTCTGAATTCGAAGTTATCCAGATCCCCAGATCGAAAATGCTCGTGCCGACCTATTATCCCGGCTAGCAACTGCGGAGTCGATGGACTCCGAGCGGAAGTTCCCCTTGGAAATCCTGGAAAGGCCTAGCATCGCGGAGGCGGACCGAGTGATGCAGATTGAGGTCGAACCATCTTGGTTCGACCCTATATTAAAGTATCTTAAAGAAGGGTCGCTCCCAGCCGACCGCAGGGAAGCAAGGAAGCTGAGACTGCAAGCTACCCACTATGTGCTGATCGACGACCAGCTCTATAAGCGGTCCTTTTCCATGCCGCTGCTCAGATGCCTCCGCCCGTCTGAAGCTGATTATGCTCTTCGGAGGTGCATGAAGGAATTTGCGGCAATCATCTAGGAAGTCGATCTCTATGCCACAAGGTGCTTCGCCAGGGATATTACTGGCCAACCATGCAAAAGATGCCGATGATCTCGTCCGAGTTTGTGACCCATGCCAGAGGCACTCCAACATCCAGAGGCTCCCCTTTGCCAGTCTGGTCCCTATTTCCTCCGCTTGGCCCTTTGCTAAGTGGGGGATGGACATTCTCGGCCCTTTTCCCCTCGCCACTGGACAGAGGAAGTTCTTATTCGTCGCCATTGATTACTTCACTAAGTGGGTCGAGGCTGAAGCAGTTGCCCAAATAACCGAAGCTCGGGCCAGGGATTTCGTGTGGAAATCCATCATTTGCCGTTTTGGTCTCCCGCATACCATCATCACCGACAATGGCAAGCAATTTGATAATCCCAAGTTCCGGAGTTTTGCGAGGATCATGGCATCAGTCATCGCCTCACCTCAGTAGGGCATCCGCAAGCCAATGGAGAAGCCGAGGTAACAAACCGGACCCTACTTCAAGGGATTAAAGCCCGGCTCGCCAGAGCCCGAGGCAGATGGGCGGATGAGCTTCATCATGTTCTATGGGCCTACCGCACCACCCAGAGAATCCCACCGGCGAGACCCCATTCCGGATGGCCTTTGGCACGGAAGCCGTCATCCCTGTGGAGATAGGCCTTCCCTCTCTGCGAGTGGAAAGCTACTCAGAAGAGGCTAACGATGAGCAGCTCCGCACCAATCTCGACTTGGTGGAAGAGATCAGGGAAAAAGCTCGAATTAGAATGGCCGCGTACCAGCAAAGAGTGGCCCGCTATCATGCCTCCAGAGTCAAGGGTAAATCCTTCTCGCCTGGCGACCTTGTCCTCCGGAAAGCATCCGTCTCCAAACCGCTAGAGCAAGGAAAGCTCTCGCCAAACTGGGAAGGCCCCTACCAAGTAGCGGAAGTCATTGGACCTGGCACCTACAAGCTCCAGGATCTAAGCGGAAATCCATTCCCCGGACGTGGAACTCGACAATCTCCGCGTATACTATCAGTAGGGTACGCCTCTTTGACCTGCCCCGTTTATAACTTTGGCATAGTATTCCTATTATCTACGACATGGTCGCTTCTTTGGAAAAACTGTGATGAGAAATGGATACCTCTAGCTCACTCTCGGCACAACCGAGCTATTTCTCCGAGTTTTCAATTGAATCTTCGAACCTCGGCTGGGTCAAGTCCTACTTTATAAAGACTCGGTATGGCCGAGCGCCCCCAGTATGATTAAGAGCCGAACGATCTCCAAAATTTAGTTCGGATTCGGGCAGAGCCCGGCCGACCAAACGTTCTCCTAAACTTAGCTCGGATTCGGGCGCTTACAAGCCCCCGACCTTTCTCCAAAGCTTAGTTCGGCCGCTTACAAGCTCTAAACGTTCTCCAAAGCTTAGCTCGGATTCTTACAAGCCCCGGCCGACCCAAGTTCTCCTAAACTTAGTTCGATTCGGGCCGCTTACAAGCCCCGGCCGACCTAAACGTTCTCCAAAGCTTAGCTCGGATTCGGGCCACTTACAAGCCCCGCCGACCTAAGCGTTCTCCTAAACTTAGCTCGGATTCGGCCGCTTACAAGCCCCGGCCGACCTAAGCGTCTCCAAACTTCGTTCGATTCGGGCCGCTTACAAGCCCCGGCCGACCAAACGTTCTCCAAAACTTAGCTCGGATTCGGGCCGCTTACAAGCCCCGGCGACCTAAGCATCTCCTAAACTTTTCGACGCTTACAAGGCCGACCTAAGTTCTCCTAAACTTAGCTCGGATTCGGGCCGCTTACAAGCCCCGGCCGACCTAAGCTCTCCAAAGCTTCGTTCGGATTCGCTTACAAGCCCTTCTCCAAAACTTTCGGATTCGGGCCGCTTACAAGCCCCGGCCGACCTAAGAGTTCGGATTGGGCCGCTTACAAGCCCGGCCGACCTAAACGCTTAGCTCGGATTCGGGCCGCTTACAAGCCCCGCCGACCTAAGTTCTCCTAAACTTAGTTCGGATTCGGGCCGCTTACAAGCCCCGCCGCCTAATCTCCAAAGTTCGGATTCGGGCCGCTTACAAGCCCCGACCGACCGTTCTCCTAAACTTAGCTCGGATTTGGGCCGCTTACAAGCCCCGGCCGACCTAAGCGATCTCCAAAACTTAGCTCGGATTCGGGCCGCTTACAAGCCCCAGCCGACCTAAGCGATCTCCAAACTTAGCTCAGATTCGGCCGCTTACAAGCCCCGGCCGACCTAAGCGTTCTCCTAAACTTAGCTCAGATTCGGGCCGCTTACAAGCCCCGGCCGACCTAAGCAATCTCCAAAGCTTTTCGGATTCGGGCAGCTTACAAGCCCCAGCCGACCTAAACTAAGCTTTGTTCGACTCGGGCCGTTTACAAGCCCCGGCCGACCTGTCGGTCTCCAAAACGCAGAACATTGTTCGATGGGACAAACATCTTGGGGATGGCAGCGAAAATAGAAGTTGCAAAAAACCTCCCTTATTTATCATAAAGGAAACAACAAAGAGGAAAAGAAAAGATAAAAAGAACCCTCACAGGGGCTTATCGTCTTTCCCAGGAGCCACCGAGCCCTCCTCACGCCGAGCCAACTCGGCGACCTGTTGACGAAGGGACGCTATTTCCCCTTCCTGCTGGCTGATAACACGGCGAAGGAGCTCGACCTCCCTCGTCGAAACGGCCAATATCGCTCGGCCGTTCTTTGAAGCTGCTCATGGCTCGCGAACGCCGACGCCAGAACCACCCCATCAACAGTCACTGCAATGCGGCTCCCGGGAGTCCCTGCGGCCGTTAGCACCGCCGTTCGGCCCTTGAGTCGATCGCCTTTCGCCGCCGGAGGCCATATCCACACTCAAGAATCGTTGGGAGACTAGCCGAAAGGATGACCGGCACAGGCATCCCTCTCGTCCATATTTAAACCACTCCTGACGAGTATTTCGATCACTCGAGTCATTAATCTCGACCCATGGAAACTCACCACACGTCATCGCCTCAGTAGGCGCTTGCGGGAGACAAGGGGTCGCCCCCTCATCGAGGAAGATCGGGAAGCATCGACGAGGTGCGCGGGGAACTCCCCCTTTTTCTAGGGACCAGGCTCCCTCCGGTTTGCCAAACCCTTCTGAAATAAATGTCCTCGAGAACCTGCCAGACTCCCTCGAATTGGGCATCCTTGAAAAGACGCAAAAAAAATGCGTCAGCAATCAGCGCTAGCTCGCCTCCCTTGAGGATAACCAAGTCATAAACTTCGGATGCCCCCATGCGTCGCTCGGATAACCCTCATCCTCTTTGGCAGCCCGCACCAGAATCTACATTTGCTGCAAGAGCCAAACAAAATATCATACCTCGGCAACAACCGAGTGATCTCCTGAAGATTCGGCTTAGTCGAGTAATCTCTCCATCGCTCTGACGCGGCTAAGGCGTCCTATTATACCTCGCGGAGGCAAACGACCTCCCATTACTCAACAGCAAAGGCATGTCACGAACTGTCTTTCCCTGCCGAAATACCTGCCTCTATAAACAAGATCATGCCTACCTCATGAGTCCACAGGATCGCCCAGGTCCCTCTTTGACTCAATCATGGATATACGCTATCTCCGCTGAGGACCAGACACTGGCCTTAGCAAGAACTAAGCCGCGATAGCGCTGCCGAAATATGCTACAGCATAAAAAGCGTGATATGGGAGTAACAACTCTCAGCACAGAAGAGGCAGAGACTAAAGAAAGAAGGAATGAAAACTTTCTTTATTTCCTCATCAAAAGAAAAGTTACAACCTCCTACGAGGAGTTACAAGTGCATCAAAGCACAGGAAATAAAAACGAGTACATAGCTCGCCGAACTGCTTCAGTCAGTTTCGGTTAATAATGACATTTCGGCGTCTGACCCAAGAAATCAGACAAATCAGACAGCTCGCCCCGAACCACCGGCTAAGGCCGATCCAGCACTCCACGGGTCCTCTGGATGAATTAAGAGATCCAAAAAGAGACGCAGACCCGTGGACGCTGATGCTGAGGAAGCTTCCCCCTGGGTGGGATGCTGGGCTGCAGGTCGCTGCCCGATTGAGAGAGCTAGGGGACCATCAGCCCCACACTGCTCTCAACTCCCTCTTCCATGCGGAAGATTCCCCGCACGAAGGGGCTAAATCCAGCCCGAGGGAGAAGGAAGTCCGTGCGTGCTACGGGGTGCCTGTGCACTTCCTACCCTGCGACCCCCGCAGCCAAACCACAAAGGACACACAGGAAGCGCATATGTGCGCTCTCCATGTGATCTCTGCGGACCTCCTGTGCGCTCTCCATGTGATCTCCGAAGCTCCTCCCTTGAGGACGAGCCGCTCTTCAGCGACTCCTTCATCACCCCAACTATCCGGGGGAAGACGACTTGCAAAAGGAAAACTCGGTCCCTCCGCTCTAAGCCTCAGGGATACAGGCATCATGAAAATTTCACAGCTCACAGAGAAGAAAATTTTTTTGGGATGGCCTAACACGGCCCCTTCCTCCCCTTCTTATAGGCGAAATGGATCGGGAGCAGATATTAAAGCAGAAAGCCCCGAGATTCAAAATGCCCAATCCACGCTGCCACGTGGCCTCCCAGGATGAAAAGAGCGCCCTTCTATGCGCGCCAAATGCGTCGCTCAGTCCATGACGTACGCCAGAAGGATCTCCTCTGATCCCGGATCATGGGTCATAATTGCAGAAAATGCCCGCTGATCTTAAAGATACGGGCAGACCTGGGAAATCGCCCGGTGAAAACGACACCCTCCAATGGCAAACGAGCGCCTGCGTCGTACGTTGAAACGACTCGTGTTGGGAAAGATCGATGAGATAAATGCCCTTGGAAAGTACCGAGGCAACCTTTGCTGGCTACAAAGCCGTATTATCTACTTCGGCAAAATGAAGGTCGACTCGCCTTGAAAAAGACAAGGCACTGACAGAGTAATAAAGAGGCGCGAGGCCAAGTACTCCTCGATAAAGGTGTTTCAATATTCCCGCTCCGGCCTAACTGCCTGTTGTATCCAGGCATGAACCTGGACATCGCTTGTGCTTCCATCCAAGGCCAAGCCGCTTTCATACTTCGGAACAAACCGAAGTATCCCTTTTCGGTCCAGCATGACTGAGTGTTATCCTACACTCCTATCCGGACTGAGATAGCTGCCTTTATCTCAACGATGACGAAACACTCTTTATACTTGACTAAAGGCTATGCCTTGAACCTTACCGAGGTGGCCAAGAATCCCCCAAGAGAGTGGCTCACTTATAAGACTTGCACGGTGAAAGCAAGCATTTCAAAAACAGCAGCAAGCACAAAAGCTACGGAAACTTTTCTCTTCATTCATCATAGAAAGGGCGACAGAAAAGAAAGAAAAATACATCGGCCCTCACAGGGGCTTGTCATTTTCTCCAGGAGCTGCTGAGCCCTCCCCTCGCTGCAGAGCCGGCTCGCCCACCAGTTGCTTAAGGGACGCCACCTGCTTCTCCAATCGGCTATTAGCCTCGCGGAGGAGCACAATCTCCCTGGTAGAGACAACCATGTATTGCTCGACCGCCTTTTGGAGTTGCTCGTGACTTGCAAACGATGATGCCAGGACTCCCCCGTCGATGGTTATTCTAGTACGGCCCCTGCGGGTCCCCCAACGGGCATTGACGCTGTTAACTAGTGCTCCGGCTGATCTCCCTTCATCCTCGGAAGCCATCTTGCTATCACAAGTTTAGATAAACCAACAAAAGATTGAAATGGTTAGCGATAGCCTACCACCCACTGGTATTTAAAACTTCGGGCGAGTACCCTAATCGCCCGAGCCATCAGCTCCAACGCCACTGCCATAAAGCCTCGCCACGCGTCGTCGCTTCAGTGGCTGCTCACGGGAAGCGAAGAATCGCTCCTCTTTACCGAAAAGGATAAGTAAATGACGGTGGGAAATTCAACAACCCCCCTTTCGGGATCAAACTCCCTCCAAAGGCGCGTCCACTTTCTCGCCTTGATCAGACCGAACTATCTAGCTTCGGCTCCAACCGAGCTATTCTCATATCTCGGTCCTGCTCGATCTACCCTGATACCTCGGCCTTGACCGGGATGTTTATTCAGGTCCGAGTTAAGTCGACCAAACAATGCGGATAGGCCATGAGCTGCCCGCGGTCGAAAGAAAACTTGAGACAAAAGACCATTCAAGAAAAACAATCACGCAGAAGAAAAAGGTCCATTTCTTGAAAACGTCAACCGGGTTACAAGTTTGAAAACAAAAACATACAGATAACCCTTAAGAATCAGGGTTGGGAACGGCCCCAGCGGCCTCGGCAGCTTCCTCGGTGACGTTCGGGGGAGCTTGACTTGTCTCACCCTTTTCAAACACTGTTGTTTCCCNCACTGATAGGCCATGAGCTGCCCGCGGTCGAAAGAAAACTTGAGACAAAAATCATTTAAGAAAAACAATCACGCAGAAGAAAAAGGTCCATTTCTTGAAAACGTCAACCAGGTTACAAGTTTGAAAGACAAAAACATACAGATAACCCTTAAGAATCAGGGTTGGGAATGGCCCCAGCGGCCTCGGCAGCTTCCTCGGTGACGTTCGGGGAGCTTGACTTGTCTCACCCTTTTCAAACACTGTTGTTTCCCCGGTGGTATGACGAGTATGCCCTTTGGGAGCTGTGGCCACACTAACATCCAGAACAACGTCGAGATCGGTGTCCAAAACATCGATATATTCGTCCTCTTCATCCCCTGGGAACATGCCTCGAAGGTTTCAACATCCAAGAAGGAGAGGTCCCATTCTGGATGCTCATTGGATATCTTACTTCGAGTCTCCTCTACACCAAGCTGGTAGGCGTCGACATAGGTTGCATCTTGTTCGCCCTTGAGTAGAGCGAGCCACATTTCAGTTTCAGCAACTTGACCCACAGTAAGGAAATATGCTCCTCGGTCTCACTGACCCGCCTCTCGAGCTCTGAGTTCCTTCCTCGGCTAGATGCCAATTCCCCTTGCAGGGACTACATCTGACTTCGGTTCTCCAGCTCTGCCTCCTTCATCTGTAAAAACAGAATTAGTCGATGCCACGATGAGCCAGTAAAGGAAGCTAAAAAGGGGTAGTACCATACCTCCTCCTCCTGCCAAGCTAACCTCTTGGTCAGCTCCTTGGCCTCGCCAATAGCCCTCTGTTTATCGGCCCTAACTTGCTCAATTCTGCTCTTAAGGTCATTGATCTTCGACTGCCTACCATCGGCTTCCCCCTCAGGCTTGGGAGAGCTCTGTATCTAATTGGATTAGCTTTTCTTGATGCCACTTGATCTGGTCATCCCTGTCGGCGATACCATGGTTAAGTTGCCGCACCTTCTCCTCCAACTCGCCAAGCATTCTATTCAAGCGGTTTCTCTCTCGACGGCCTCTCTCCTCTGCCTGCCTAGGCTTTCGCTAAACTGTTTCTTGACAATTTCCATTTTCCGAATGCCTGGACTTGATCCGCGATAACTCCAAGCATGTATCATCGAACTTCGCCAGGAGCCGCGTAGCTCTTTCACTTCGAGCCTTATCTTGGACGCGTCATCTAGGGCAGCCTGATGCAGCACCCTCATCTTCTTTAAATTCTCGTGGGTGGTACCCAGAGCTTGCTCAAATGTTTCAGACGCCTTCGCTTGCGATCAAAGCTCGGCGCTGACTCTCTTGGCCTGAGTGATGACCCCTGTTGCCAGACTCAAGCGCTAGCACAGTGCCCTAGTAACCAAAGCACTCTGCAGAACAAAACACAAGTGAGAGAAGCACGACTGAGCTAGTCCAAAAAGCATTGCTACTCGGGAGTAGTAACTCACCCGGAGATGTAGGACCTGGCTAACCCCATGAGGGTGGAATTGTCAATCTCGGGGAGGAGGCGTACATCCTTCACCACATTTCGCTGGCCAAATGGCGTCAACAAGATCTAGGTCTGTGAACTTATTCACCGAGGGATGCGCCCAGGTACAGTACTGACCTCATTAGGGCAACGAATGCTGCCTCGACGGCCGAGTCCGAGCTACAGGGCTGACTATCCCCGCCCGAAGGATCGATCCGGGCAACCTTCAATTGAGAAGCCTTTGACCTCTTGGCCTCCTCCAGCAGAATTATAGTCTGCCTTCTCGAATAACTCAACCAGCCCAAGCGCAGTTTTCCCAAAGCTTTGGTGGAGGAAGCTCGGCTGCAAGATTCTTACCTTGTCCTAACCCCTCGTCTGAATTCTTTCCCTCGATCGCAGGCACCTGCTCCTCCCTGCAGGCTCCACCAAGGCCTCAGTTTGTTCGTCAGTTGCCCCAACCTCTCCAGGAAGAGGTTCTCCAGCCGTAGGCTCCTCGGGAGCCTCCGCCACAGTCGACCCGATGTCGCCGCCTCTGAATCCCTCCAGGGGGAGCCCTCCAATGGAAAGCTCATCTTGAGCCTCGACGTTTGTGGTTGCTCCCTCCTGTTCTCCTGCCAAGGCTAGAGACATCTCCTCGCCCAGAGGCGAGCCCTCAGGGGCACCAAACTCTGCTGTGCCGGCCATTGGCTCATCTTCCAAAGGAGGGGCTTTCGGACAAGCCAACGGAGTCTCGTCCGGGCTATCTACTATTTCCACCACTAAAGGACAAGGGATCTCAGCAGTCCTCTTTGAGTCCTCCTCTGTTTTCAGCACCCCCACTGTGGTTACCCCAACCTTCGGCGAGAGCTCTTCGGAGAAGCGAGCCCTCTTTTTAGTTTTGCGTTTCTCTCCACCGCTGCTCTCACTTGGGCGTTTGCTCATTCTTTTCTTTATGCGGCCTGATAGTTCAGACTTTCTGGCTGTGGTGATAGATAACAATCGGTCAGACGAGATATCTTTGCTCGAGTAAAAATCAACGGAAAAGCAAAAGGACTCACCATGTGGGTCGAGGGGGCTAAGCCCGGCGGCGAAGAGAGCCTCCTCCGACAATAAATCATTAGCCAAAACGTCCTGCCATCATAAAGGACCTTCAAATCCTCTCCTCCTGTTTAGACAAGATCGGATGTGCTTCCACATCCGAACAAAGTTTCCCCATCCCTGGAGAAAATCGGAGCTGATGTTCCCTCGGCAATAAAGAATCTGACCTTCCACTTCTTTATGGACGATGGTTTGTCTGTTATCGTCTTGAATGACCTTCGAGGTCCAACATAAGGCGACTCCGATTTCCTCCCAGATATCAAGTAGAAACAGGCACGAAAGAGAGGAAGAGTCGCCGTTACCTGAATCCAGCTACACATTGAGATAAACCCGATGACGTTGCGCCAACTGTTGGGAGCTACCATCGTCAGGCAAACGTTGTAGAATCTCATGATCTCCTTCACCAAGGGATGCAGAAAAATTGAGGCCCGCCTTCAGGCTGTCTTCATAAAGAAAGACCCCATTCTCCAGATCCTGCGAAACCCTATGCTCGGGCTTTGGCAATCTCAGGAGAACGTTTGAGGGAATGCCGTACTATTGATGTATTCTCCCCCAAATCCTTGGCGGAAATCTCCGAAGCCATGTCGTCGGGGCTCATCATTCTGCTAGTCGAGAGAAACACCAAGCAAAATTATAGAGGAATGAAAGGGCGCTGTGAACGGGAGCGGCACTGTTTGACTTTGCTTCCTTCCTAAGAAAACCGCCTTAAGAGAGAAGATAAGGCATCTCAACTGAAACGCCCGGAACCGCCATTATGAATGCCGTAAAAACAAGAATTTGCTACGTGGCGATTCTCCAATCGTTGCCCCAAAGGAGCCTTACCCACAAAGGCATGGTGACCGTGTGGCATTGAATAGGGCATCATTGCGCAGGTTGTCAACTCTAGATCCCTCCATTCAAGTCATTCCACCTGGAATTATACTCCCTATGCCCGAACCTATGCTTCGAACTAGGGAGTGGGGGGCATATGTTGAGGGTAAAATCGCTATGCATCAATAATCGTGTTCATGGCTAAGGCTAGCCTTGATTCCTACCCGCTGTGCAACACCCGCCAGAGATAAATCAACCTCAGTAGGTCGGAGCGCCCTAGCCCCCACCGAGCCGAGGGTTCCCGAGGCAGGAGCTATCGTCTATCGTCTATCTCTCGGCCCCTCGAGCCGAGCTATCGTCTCTCAGTCCCTTCGGCCGAGCTATCATCTCTCGGGCCCCTCGAGCCGAGCTATCGTCTCTCGATCCCTTTGGCTGAGCTATCGTCTCTCGACCCCTCGAGCCGAGCTATCGTCTCCTGGTCCCTCGAGCCGAGCTATCATCTCTCGGCCCCTCGAGCCAGTTATCATCCATCATCTCCTGGCCCTAACTAAGCCATCCCATCACCCGGCCCTTCTAGCCGATCTCTTCTATCACTCAGCCTAGCCCGAGCGATACCTGTACCTCTATGGAATTCGACGCGGAAAGCTTAAAATAGTAAGATTCCAAATGGGAATCATATCCGAAAGTGGCCTAGAGCCCTAGAACCTATGCCCCCACCAAATCTCGAGATGTCAACAAGCTCTTCCAGCCGTCAATCCTCTAACTAACCAGATACGGATCCTATCGATCTCATAACAAACTGGATTCATATCTTAACGGCCTTCGGACCCACGACATTCCAAGCAATCAGGTGATCCTCTATAAATACCACAGCCTCAGATCCCCTCAGGTACGCCATCTCTGATGCGCACACTCGCTCACTGCCTTTGCTTTCGCCATTACCGCTCTGCACAGAGCCCTACGAGAGACTCTTCAGCGAGAGCCTTCTCCTCATTTTTATTGACTGTGATCTCCACCGACCCTCCCATAGAGCGGCTTCGCATGAGGACTGTTTTGCATGTTCGCCCAGGAGGAAGCCCATCTCGAAGCCCGAATGCGCCCAAATAGGAGGGCAAGATTTCAGCAGCAACACTGTTCAATAATTTGTTTTAATTTTAATCGAGTTATATAAAAATTAATCTTAATAATAAAATTAGATCAAACTTATAATCGATTTTTGATTGGATCAGTTCAATTAGCTGATCCGATCCAATTTTGATAACCATGCTCTAAAGATATATGATGCTCCAATTTGCTGTTTCGGTACCCTTTGATAGACTACCGAACAAGTGAATGTCTGGCTCAACGTTCGTTGCACCGCCAGGAAAATTTAAATTTTCACCCTTTAATCTCAAATCTTCACCCTGATAGCATAGGGTGAGATTGGCAGTACTATGAAGGTAGCAAAAAATCCTTTTAACTGCAGCCTAATGAGCAAGTCCTGGATTACTTTGGTATCGGCTAACTAAGTGCAAAGCAAATATCAGGGTGAGTACATAACATAGCGTACATCAAGCTTCCTATAGCACTAGCATAAGGGATTCTGCTCATTTTTTCTCTCTTTTCATCAGTTCTAGAGCACTGATCGATGCTCAAAGTACAACCCTTATCTATTGGGGTATCAACGGATTTAGAATAGTGCATATGAAGATTTTCTCAATATACATTTTTTGTGACAAACCAAGAAACTTCTTAGCACGATTCTTAGGATTCTCACTCCCAGCACAAAATTTGCCTCATCCATATCCTTCATCCAAAGACAGAGGACAACCACTCCTTAATGGCATTGATCACCCCTATAGAACTCCCAGCTATTAGGATGTCATCTACATACAACGCCAAGATCAGAATCCCATCGTCTGATTTCTTAATATACATACAATGATACTTCTCAATCATATTTAAGCCAATTGATGTAATAGCTTTATGAAACTTGAGGTGCCATTGCCTAGATGGCTGCTTAAGACCATATATGGATCTTCTAAGGTGGCATACTTTACCCTCCTATCCTTTGGTCAAAAAGCTCAAAGGTTGATCCATATAGATCTTTCATCCAGGCTTCCATTAAAAAATGTTGTCTTAATATCCATTTGATGTGGTTCCAAATTTAAATGGGCTACAATAGCTAAAATCAAGCGAATGGAGACAAATCTCACCACAGGAAAAAATATCTCTTCAAAGTTTATACCCTTCAACTGGGTATAGCCCTTCGCCACAAGATGAGCCTTGTACTTATCAATTGACCCATCAGTCTTGCGCTTTATCTTAAGAACCCACTTATTTTCTATAGATTTGCACCCAGACAGAAGGTCTACCAAGTCCTACACATGATTCTTGGCCATTGATACCATCTCATCTTCCACAGCAGCTAGCCACTCACTATGAGTAAGTGAATCGAGCGCCTCTTCAACAGAAGCAGGCTCATCAGGATCCAACGGGGTGCAGAGAAACATATTCCCTTCAATCCTAAAATATCGTCATGGAATATGACCACGTTTGCTTCTTCGTAACTGCGTATTTAGACCCTAAGGACCACTCTCAGGTGGTGCAACAACCCTCATGGGTGAGCTCCTACCAGGCTCAGCTTGTGTGCTCCCACTGTCTGGTGTGGCACTTCCACTGGGCCTAGCATTCCCACTATCTGTGGCGAGCTTTGAGACATATTAAAAATTTCCTTCATCTCCAGATATAGTAGGAAGGTCGTTTTGTAACTCATACAGAGACATGTCCTTCCTAATTTCACCAATGCTCGAGAATTCATTCTCTAGAAACTCTACGTCTCTAAACTCCACTTCAGTCAACCCTCCATTAGGATGTGCATCATACATCACGTAACCCTTCAAATTCTTAGAGTATCTGATGAACACCTTTTTGCTAGCTTTAGGATCCAGCATTCCTAACTTATGGGAGGTGTTGTGAACATATCCTGCTGAACCTCAAGGGCGCAAATGATCCATAGAGGGTTACGCACCATACCATAGCTCATATGGAGTAGAGGATTCTATTTTACTAGGTACACGATTAAGGATGTAGGTAGCAGTCAACAACGCATCTTCTCAGAAACTAATTGGAAGATTTGTCTGCGCCATCATTGACCTAACCATATCTAGTAAAGTCCTGTTTCAACCCTCGGCAACACCATTATGTTACGGTGTCTCAGGAATGGTAAGCTGCCTGCGTATCCTCTTTTTCTAATGGAGCTACTATAATTGCTCAAATAGATATTCGCGACCTCTATCAGTTTGGAGAGTCTTCAAAGACCTTTTCTTATGATTTTTTACCTCAGCTAAAATTCATCTGAAATAATCCAATACTTCATAGCAATGGAAGATAAGGTACACATACCCAAATCACAAAATATCATCTATAAATGTGAGGAAATAGGAAGCACCATGGCGCTCTTTGATACTCATGGGTCCATAGATATCAGAGTTAACTAGCTCTAATGGATGAGAGGCCCTAGTAGCCTTACCAAAAGGCTTTCTTGATGCCTTTCCCGCTAGATAAGACTCACACACAGATAGACTTATCTTGGTAAGAGGGCCCAATAGCCCTGCTTTAGCCATTCGTGCCATCCTATCTTGGCCCATATGACCAAGTCTGGCATGCCAAAGAAAACTATCATCACAGGCAGGAATAGATATCTTTCTTTAAAAATAAATAAAAAAAAGAGATGAGCGTACTAGAGAAAGAAAAAGGTGTTGACGGACGTCAATGGGGCAGCGATTGGCGAAGATAGACTATGGACTGATGGAGCTAAGTTCTCGTTTGATTCCGAACTTCAGATTGGCTGCGTGAAAGAAGGAAGAGTAAGAGACAGTTACATGAAAGAAGAAAGAGCAAGAGTCAGAATTATATATTTATTTCTTTTAATTTTAAAATTTTAAAATATTAATATATATATTTATTTAAAATTTAAATATATTATATTAAAGTTAACGATGATGGAGATGGATAAATGGGGATGGAACGGAGAATACCATCCCGATCCATTTAGCCATTAACGAAAAATCTCCGTTATCCGTTAAGCTATTTAGATCTAAGATTTTTTAATCCGTTAAAAATGGTACCGATGGGTAAATGACCAAATAAAAAATTTATCATCCCTAAATAAAACAAGAAGATTTTTAATGAACTAGTCTCATTTCAAATATAAGATGTATCAACAAAAACAACCTTCAAAATGCTACCCTTTATTAGTTACAAAGTCGTAGGAGTTTTAACCAACCATCGATGGAGTTTACTAGAGTAAATCACTAATTTCAGCCTATTTTTTCACTGACTAGGCCACTACACTTTTTAGATAATATAAGGAGTAGTAAAATTTTTGGGTCTTCATCCAAAAATTTATTTTTTTTTATTTTTATTGTTTTTTGCTTCTTATTCCTGGTTGACATTTATTCCCATTCCAAAACATTTTTCCACCCCAATTTTTTCAAATCCCATTCTTATGTCGCTTGTAAGCCACTACAACATCTTACCTTATCTAAAGTTATTGTCCAACTAGGCATCCATTGCTAGTTTGAGCAATATCTAAGATGCAAACCCTAGATATCCTCAGAGACAAGTCCTAGGAGGTGAGGTTCTAGTTATTTGTGCCAACTAATCTAATAAAAAGAAAACCCTTCATAGGAATAAGATGCCAATCAATTATACTGATAATTATTTCTAAGATCTAAAACATGCTAATAGGAACCTCAATAGAGAATAGTGTATAACCACCTTGATGATGCCAAGTCACCTTCTTCAAGCGTCGGGGAAGACGGACGTCCTTCTCTCCAGACCCCTGAAAGAAAAGTCCCCTGAGACCAGATGCTCCGGTGGGGACCCTCCAACGCTCAAGTTAGTCACTTGGGATCAGATAAGAACTGTTCAGCCGAAGGAAGCTGAAGCAGTTAGGGTTTTAGCTAGTGGAAAGAAAACTAGAAAACCAGAGTTCAAGGATTCTTACAGCGGGGCACGTGCTTTTATACCTGTTCGAATGTCCCCCTTCTATTCCCAAGATCACTGATTTTTAGGAGCCCAGTTCAATAACGGACAAAATATGGGGCCGACGATGACAGGTCGTACTATCATCGTACACACCGGATGCATCATGAGTTACCTATAAGTACGACCTCATAGATGTCTCGCATCTGGGGTCGCGTTTGGTGCGTGCCACCATTGGACGTGATCGTGCACAGCAATGGGCAGGTGGTGATCCGCATACCGTAACGGGGTATGGCCATGCACAATGACAAAGATACAATGGATCATACACCGTTATGAGGTATGGCCACCTTCTATCACGGATGTGCGGTGGATTATGTGGGCACGCCAAGTGGCCCAGAACAACCTGACCATGCGCCGAGGATTGAGATGCCGTTAATGTGCTCCGAGACCGAGTGGGAGGTTCCGAGGGTTGATATACTGTCCATGTGCCCTGAGACCGAGAGGGAGGTCTCGGGGGTTGATATACTGTCCATGCGCCCCAAGATCGAGAGGGAGGTCTCGGGGTTGATATACTGTTCATGGACCCCGAGACCGAGAGGGAGGTCTCGGGGGTTGATATACTGTTCATGTGCCACGAGATCGAGAGGGAGGTCTCAGGGGTTGATATACTGTTCATGTGCCCCGAGACCGAGAGGGAGGTCTCGGGGGTTGATATAATGTTCATGTGCCCCAAGACCGAGAGGGAGGTCTCGGGGGTTGATATACTGTTCATGTTCCCCGAGACTGAGAGGGAGGTCTCGGGGGTTGATATACTGTTCATGTGCCTCGAGACTGAGAGGGAGGTCTCAGGGGCTGATATACTGTTCATGTGCCCCAAGACCGAGAGGAAGGTCCTGGGGGCTGATATACTGTTCATGTGCCCCGAGACCGAGAGGGAGGTCCCGGGAGTTGATATACTGTTCATGTGCCCCGAGACCGAGAGGGAGGTCCCGGGGGTTGATATATTGTTCATGTGCCCGAGACCAAGAGGAACGTCCCGGGGGTTGATATACTGTTTATGCGCCCTGAGACCGAGAGGGAGGTCCCGAGGGTTGATATACTGTTCATGTGCCCTGAGACCAGAGGGAGGTCTCGCGGGTTGATATACTGTTCATGTGCCCAAGACCGAGAGGGAGGTCCCGGGGGTTGATATACTGTTCATGCGCCTCGAGACCGAGAGGAAGGTCCCGGGGGTTGATATATTGTTCATGTGCTCCGAGACCGAGAGGAAGGTCCCGGGGGTTGATGTAGCTTCCGTCAGCTGCCGCTATCTTTGCCATTCATCCTAACGGCACAGGATCAACCATATCAGATGCCCCCTCACCCCTGAGACAGAGTGAGCCTGCCCCAGTAAAGTGAAAGGGGTGTCACGTCCCAAATGGCTAATCCCCATCCTTTGCGAACCGCCGCCAGACATGTGTTTATAGGCACTGCAATGATTTTATGCGAGCAGTACAGGGATGTGATTGGGCGGCCATTGCTGTCCACCCAATTTGCGGCGATCATCCTCGAAGCAGAGTTTATCCATCGAAGTCCGTGAGGAAAGTTGTACCATCATTATCCATCATAATGGCGACGTCATCGGTGTCCTACCATTGGCCGGAAGTGAATCGTATCCTGCGCTCAGCAATTACCTAGGCAATCCAGCTTGCTGTGGGAGCCCGTGTGGTAGTCGAGGCGCGGCGGGATAATTTGAAACTGAATAAAACCTGAGTAGGGTTGAAAGCGGTCATTTTATTCCTGGTATCGTCGTCGTCTTCCCCTGCTTTCTGATTTTCCGCTTCCTGGTTCCCTCTGCAACTCGAGAGCTCCCGTTCGTCACCTTTCTTCCCAAGTTAGCTCTTTGTTCCTCCTAGGCTTCTTCAATCTTTCATCTTGCAATGAGTTCCCAGTCTTGGTCTGCGAAGGACGATTTGGAGAATTGTTCGTCGCCCGAGAGGCCTCAAGCTTCTCCCTCTCCTCCTTCTTCTACCCTTGAGTGGTCCTCCGATCTTGAGGATCATGTCCCTCTAGCCCAGCGGCGGGTCGCCGAGGAGGCTCCCGCAGGGAGGCGCCCGATGGCGGCTGGCCGAAATCTGCTGAGAGGTCGCCAGGCGAGGGCCAGCACCTCCTCGAGTGTGGGGGCGGAATCCCGGAAGGGGCCGCCTCCATGGTAATGGGCAACGATTTGGCAAACATTCGGGCCCGTAACCAAATTCCTCGGGATATTGAGCTTTATCTCCCAACCCTGACGATAGGGTGATTTCATCCCGACCGGGCCGGGTGGCCATCTATGAGATTTCCTTGAGGGTGGGCCTCTGCTTACCCTTTCATCCTTTCTTCGTTAACCTCCTTGACTATTATTCCTTAACTCTTTCCTAGTTGGTCCCAAATTCCTTACGTGTCATTTGTACCTTCGTTATCCTTTGCCATCACGTCCACATCACCCAGCGAGTCTCTCTCTTTCGTTCCTTTTATGTCCTCCGATCTCAGAAAGGTTGGTGGTTGTTCCAGCCCAGGCCCCATCGTGTCCTTAAACTCCTTCTCCCTTCTTCCGTTAAAGGCTGAAAATCCTGATTTTTCTTTGCCAATATTGGCCAAGTAAAGTCCCGGTGGGAAGACCCTGACCCCCGAGGTAATGCAAATTCCACTGTTCACCCTGGAGATAGAGAGGTGCTAGGGCAGCTGTTGTCCACCAAAATTCCTCGGTACAGCCTGCTCCTGACGGAGGAAAACCTCCGGTCGGTGGATCTTATCTCCCAGTTTGGTAAGTCTCCCTGTACTTAACCAAAGTCTTGCCCTTGCTCTTGCTCATCATTTTTTTTCTTTTTTTTTCCTTTTTTTTTTCTTTTTTTTTGCTGACCCGGTCGATACTGTGCAGCTATGAAAATCCCAGCACGCCGACTCATGAAAGCCGCCGCCAAAAGGAAGGCCCGAGAGGAACCGAGCGAGGGGCGGCGAGCATCAGATTCAAAACGCCCGACAGTGCGGGCACTCGAGCCATCCACACCGCAGGAGCCTTTGGTCGCCCCAGAGATAGACTTGACGGCCGACACCCCACCTGAAAGGACTGCGAGTGGTGGAGCAGCCACAGAGATGCCGGTCACGGGGAGCCGGCGATTACGGGGGAGTTGGCCATGGAGGCAGAGCCGGCCATGGAAGAGCCGACTGTAGAGGAGCCAACAGCGGTGGGGGGGTCCCCTGCCCCCTGCGAACCAGCCCCCACCGAAGCTGCAAGGGACTGGGGTGAGGGACCATCGCAGACAGCAGGCCCACCCCCGGAGAGGACGCTAGTGAGCAGCTCTCCATGCGCTGAATCCGAGACCACCAGAGCTGCCGGAGGGAGTAGGGCTAGGCGGGGGCTGTCTCGGGACTCTGTCCTAGATGATGGGCGCCGGGTGGAGCGGCTCATCTCGTCAATCCTCATATTGGAGGTTCAGGAGGAGCTCAGCCACTTGAAGGTGACTACCTTCTTCCATGAATCCTACGCGGCCTTAGTCAAGGTAGTTAGACTATCCGCTCTCTGCTTTCAAATTTCTTTTTGCTCTTCCTTTTCTTTTTGACATGGGGCTTGCATGCAGGTTGCCAACTCCCTGGCTATCACCAGGGAAGTTATCCACGGTGAAAAGACCATCGTGCGGGAGGCCCAAAAAGAGGTCGAGGATGCTCGCGCTCGAGCAGAAACGATAGAGAAGGCCTTAGAATCAGCCAAGACCGCCCGGGCTGATGAAATAAAAGTGGCCGAGAACCGAACAGAGATTGAGTCCAACTGCCTGTGGGTAGCCCTCAACCAGCTCATGGAGGCCGAGAATGCCGTCGCAGCTAGGGACCTGCACATCTCCGAATTGGTTGCAACCATCCAAGCGGTCGAGAGTCAGGTGAATGAGGCCGAAGAAAAGGCAAGGACGACGGAGGAGAAAATGAGGGAGGCCGAAGAAAGGGCGAAGGGAGCGGAGGAGGAAAGGAATCTAGCGCTGGAGGCCGAGAGGATAGTAGTGGCAGCCCTGGCTGTTGAGAGGGGAGCTCTAGCGGCTGAGGTGGAGGCAGCTGTCGAAGTCAGGACCATCAGAGTTATTGAAGAATTTCGGGCGTCCGAGCATTTCATGGATGAGCTGACCGAAGCTTCGATAGGGGCATATCTTCAAGGGTTCCAGCGTGGGAAGGAAAAGGTGGCTAGAGACTTAAATTTTCCCCAGGCCCTTGAAGTGGAGCCAGACCGCCTCTCTGAGATGGGCTCTTCTGATGATGAGGACGCACCTGCTAACTCATGAGCCCTATACTGTATTTTATTTTTGTGAGCCCGACTTGGTCGGCATTTTGTAAGCACTTTCAAATTAATGAAATACACTCCTTTCAATGAGATTTGTCTCCGCTTGATTGCAACTGTCACTTCAAACTCTTTGGCAGCTGACGTGGGACCCTTAGGGGCTTCGTCGGTATCGAGCAATCTGTAACTTACCCTTAGATAGCCTCGACTTGGCTTCATAGGACCGAATCTTGGGGTCGGGAGGTATGAACTCCCAGTTCTCGACAGAGCGTAGGACTCGGAAGGTCAAGATAAAATCGAGCCTCCTAAGCTGCTTGCACATTGCTTCACCAATGGTACGCAGGGTTTTGTGCCTGGGTAGCCCAGGGATTTCGTGCCAACTGGGGTCGGACTTAAGTTGCTGAAAGCCAGCAACACGCTGCTCTGCCAGTGGTACACTGGCTTTATGCTTGGCTGGCCCAGGGCTTTGGTGCCGACCGGGGTTGGGCTTAAGCTGCTGAGAGTCGGTAGCACGCTGCTCTGCCAGTGGTACACTGGGCTTTGTGCCTGGCTGGCCCAGGGCTTTTATGCCGACTGGGGTCGGGCTTAAGTTGCTGAGAGCCGATAGCACGCCGCTCTGCCAGTGGTACACTGGGCTTTGTGCCTGGCTGGCCTAGGGCTTTTGTGCCGACCGGGGTTGGGCTTAAGCTGCCGAGAGCCAGCAGCACGCCGCTCTGCCAGTGGTACACTGGCTTTGTGCCTGGCTGGCCCAGGGCTTTTGTGCCGACCAGGGTTGGGCTTAAGTTGCTGAGAGCCGGCAGCACGCCACTCTGCCAGTACTAGGCTTTGTGCCTGCTGGCCCAGGGCTTTTGTGCCGACCGGGGTTGGGCTTAAGTTGCTGAGAGCCGGCAACACACCGCTCTGCCAGTGGTACACTGGGCTTTGTGCCTAGCTGACCCAGGGTTTTTTTGCCGACCGGGGTCGGGCTTAAGTTGCTGAGAGCTGGCAGCATGCCGCTCTGCCAGTGGTACATTGGGCTTTGTGCCTGGCTGGCTGCTACACTGAGGTACTAGAACCCACATTCATTAATACAAAATGATGGGTGAAGACCCAGAAGAATACAAGCAAGATATTTAATGTAAGAAAGGGATGTACTACTGATAGTACCGATGGAGGTTGTCAACGTTTCACGTCCGGGGAAGTGGTTTCCCATCCAGCTCTTCAATCTTGTATGCTCCATGGCGGAGCGCTTCGGTGATTCGGTAAGGCCCTTCCCAGTTCGGAGCCAGCTTACCTCCCTCCATCGGCCTCGAGACTTCAGCTCATCGAAGGATCAGGTCTTCCGGCAGGAAAGTCCTGGGACGCACACGGGCATTGTAATATTTGGCGGCCCATTGCCGGTAGACTGCCATCCGAAGTCGCGCTCGGTCTCGCATTTTCTCCACTAGGTCGAGGTTGGCTCGCAACTGGTCTGGGTTGTCTTCCTCATTGTGCGACTCCACCTGAGGGCTCGGTGAGCCAACCTCTACCGGGATGACAGCTTCGACCCAAAGACTAGGCTGAATGGGGTCTCACCGATGGGGGCTCATGGCATTGTGTGGTAGGCCCACAGCACATTAGGAAGCTCCTCCACCCATCATCCCTTACAGTCATCCAGCCGGGTTCTCAGTCCTTGGAGAATGATTCGATCAGTTACCTCGGCCACCCCATTGTTCTGAGGGTGCCCAACGGAAGTGAATTTTGGCGGATGCCCAGTTCGGAGCAGAATTCCTGGAAGGGCTTGTTGTCAAACTGCCAGCCATTGTCGGTGACCAGGGTATGCGGCAGTCCGAACTGGCATATAATGGACTTCCAAAAGAAGGATCTCACCTTGCTTTCCATGATCTTAGCAAGGGCCTCGGCTTCAATCCACTTGGTGAAGTTATCAACGGCTACCAGAAGGAACTTTCGTTGTCCGAAGGCCGGGGAAATGGTCCCAGGATATCCATACCCCACTGGGCGAAGGGCCAGGGTGCCACCAAGGGGGTTGACTGAGACATCGGCTGTCGCTGGATATTAACATGGCATTGATAGCTATCACATCTCTTAACAAGATCGGCTGTATCCTCCTTCATGGTCAGCCAAAAGTACCCCTGTTGTAGGGCCTTGTAAGCTAGGGCTCTGCCCATAGGTGACTTCCGCAGATGCCTTCATGGATCTCCCATAGGATGTAGTCTGATTCTGCTGGTCCCACCCACCTGAGGACCGGGTATGAGAATGATCTTCGATAAAGCTTCCCATCCATCATCAAGAACCTCAAGGCCCTCTGCCTGAGTAGCTTGGCCTCAGCGGGGTTCTCTGGAAGAGTGCCGTCGGTCAAATATCGGACGTAGGCATCCATTCAGGAGGGCTCTTGCTCAATCGGCAGCGCTTCATCTGCAACTTCAATGCTTGGGGCCTGGAGGTGCTCCACATATGTTCTTCCCAGCGTCCCATCGGCCGAAGTGGCTAGACGGGATAGTGCATCGGCCCTAGCATTCTCCGCTCGGGAAATGTAGCTGACACAGAAGTAAGAACCAGAGGCTTGGAATTGCACCTTGCTCAGGTAATGGGACATGGTCGGGTCCCTAGCTTCGTACTCCCCAATGATCTACCCAAAAATAAGCTGAGAGTTCGTGAAGGCCCTTAAACGCCCTGCACCTAACTCCTCAGCCAATCTCATTCCCACTAACAGGGCTTCATACTCTGCCTGGTTGTTAGTTGCCGGGAACTGGAATCTAAGAGCATACTCCACCACTTCGCCTTTAGGGCTCGCAAGAATGAGTCCAGCTCCGCTTCCTGAGAATTTGCTGCTCCATCCACATGCAAAATCCAGTCCTCTTTTTCTGCCTCCTCGGTCGAGGGAGGGTCCACACACTCCTCCGGGCGTATCTCCTCCAAACCCTTCTCGGTCCAGGAACACTCAACCAAGAAATCAGCTATCACCTGAGACTTCATGGTCGACCTTGGTCGGATGGATAGGTCAAATTCACTTAATTTGATGGCCCATTTGGCTTACTGACCGGAGGTGTCAGGGCGAGACAAGATGGTCTGAAGAGGTTGGTCCATGACCACCACGATGGGATGAGCCTGAAAGTAGGGTCGGAAGCGTTGGGCAGAGACCACCAGGGCAAAAATGATCTTCTCGGTTCTAGAGTATCTAGTCTCAGCATCATGAAGTACCTTGCTGGTATAGTAGACCGGCCTCTGGACTCCATCAACATCCATGCGCACGAGCACAGAACTGACAGCTTATGGGGAGGCTGCAAGATACAGGAAGAGCTTCTCCCCACTCTTTGGCTTGGACAGTAGTGGGAGAGTGGATAGAAATTGCTTCAATTCTTCAAAAGCATCCTGACACTTCTTTATCCACTCGAAGCAATTGACCTTGCGTAGCACCTTAAAGAAGGGCAGGCACCTTTCTGCCGATCTTGATATGAAGCGACTCAAAGCCGCCACCCTTCCGATTAGGCATTGCACCTCCTTCTTGTTAGCTGGGGGCCTCATATCCAAGATAGCCCTGATCTTATCAGGGTTGGCTTCAATCCCTCGCTAGGTTACCATAAAGCCTAGAAACTTGCCTTCTGCCACTCCGAAGGCACACTTATGGGGGTTGAGCCTCATTCGATATCGGCGCAGGTTGTTGAAGGTCTCCTCGAGGTCGGCGACATGGTCAACAGCACTGGTGCTCTTGGTCAGCATATCATCCATGTACACCTCCATGTTACGCCCATCTGGTCCTCAAAGACCTTATTCATCAACCTTTGATAGGTGGCTCCGCATTCTTCAGCCCAAACGGCATCACCTTGTAGCAGTAAATCCCTTTTCTGTAACAAAAGAGGTGGCTTCTTCATCTGTCGGGTTCATCCTGATCTGATTGTATCTCAGAATACGTCCATGAAACTAAGGGTCTCATGCCCGGACGTGGCGTCCACTAGCTGGTTGATCCGGGGTAACAGGAAGCTATCTTTGGGGCATACCTTGTTGAGATCGGTGAAGTCCACGCACATCCTCCAGCTCCCACTGGCCTTGCGAACCATCACGACATTCGCCAGCCAGTCCGGGTAGTGCACCTCGCAGATATGACCGGCCGTCAGTAGCTTCCGCACCTCCTCATCCATGGCCTCTTATCGATCGAGGGCGAAACTCCTTTCCTTCTGCCGGATAGGTCGGCACTCCTCCCTAACGTTAAGTTGGTGGGTAATCACCTCTTCTAAAATTCTGGCATATTGGACGCCGACCAGGCGAAGACATCTGCATTAGCCTACAGAAAGGTGAGGAGTCGGTCACGAGCCTCCTCCGAAAGTAGGGCTCCAATCCGAATTATTTTCGTTGAGTCCTCCCCGAGGGGGAAAGTAAGCAGGCGCTCGGCTAGCTCTCCTCTTCTCTCCAGGTCTCGAGGATCCAGCATCTCAGTTACTGGCGTGGGTGCCACCCCCTGCGGACTAGGGGCCATGTGGTAGCAAAGTGAGGGTGGATTCTGCTCTCCCCGCATCTTCCCAACTCTTTCGCTGGTAGGAAACCTCACGAGGAGCCTCTTAGTGGATATGAAAGCATCCAAAAGATTGAGCCTGGGCCTCCCGAGGATCACGTTGTAAGCAAGGGCACACGAACCACCAAGAAATTTATGAAAATCGTACTTTGACATGGGTTGTGCCAGCTGTAACGGGAGAGTGACCTTCCCTTCGACTTTCACAGAATCTCCAATAAACCCCATCAGGGGCGTGACGATGGGCCGGAGTAGATCGAACGACAGGTTTATGCGAACAAAAGCATCATAGTTCAAAACATCCACAGAGCTTCCACTATCAACTAGAATTCTCTTTACAGGATGTTTAGCGATCATCATGGATACGATGACGCTATCATCATTTTTGTTTACCACCTCCTCTAAGTCCTTTTTAAAGAAAGGAATTACAGAATCCAACTCCCCTCCCCTCTCGGCCTCTTCGGTGGGCCTCCTGCCCTCCAGGAAATCATTGCCACCATCTTCTCTATTGGGGCATTGTTGATCATCGGCGGCGGGGGCGCTGACGGGCCAGGAGCTCACGGGTTGTTCCTCTGGACGAACTTTTCCAGGTGGCCTTATTGGATAAGGTCTTCTATAGCCTTCTTCAGCTGGTGACAGTCGTTAGTATCATGGCGTGATCCTGGTGATAGCAACAATAGAGGTTCTTATTGCGAGGGATCTTCGGGTTTATTGGAGGAGGGCGCTGAAGATAAGGCTCCCCTTCAATCTCGAGCAAGATCTATGATATCGGGGTGAGCAGTGGGGTGTAGGGTCCATCTCTTGGTGCAGGGGCTCGGGGACGGTTGTCTGGCCGGCGAGGAGGCTCAGGTCTTCTGGGGTGAGCTTCAACAGGTTCCGGTTAGGCCGGTTTCTTGGAGACGTTCCCGCTAGCCTCGCGCCGAGAAAAGTCAACCTTGTCAGCTCGAATGTATTTCTGGGCCCAGGTCAAGAGCTCCGCGTAGGAGCCGGGCAGCTTCTTGTCGAGGGAGTACACGAAGGAGACGGGCGAAGCCCTCGCTTCAAGGCCAAAATGGCCACTGAGTCTTCAGATTGTAGACCTCCAGGGCGCTTCCTTGAACGAGCGACGTAATCCCGTAAGGACTCACCGCTCTTCTGCTGGACGGCGAAGAGGCTATCTGCTACCCTTGAATCTTCCGGCAGGCATCAAAATGGGCCAAGAAAGCTCTTTCCAACTGGCAGAAGGAATCAATATTCCATGGTGGCAGACAGGAGTACCAAGCTTGGGCGGCCTTCTTCAGGGTGGCTGGGAAGGCGATGCACATGAGCGAATCAGTGGCCCCCTGGACTTGCATGAGAACTTTTTAACTTTCCAAGTGGTCCAAGGGGTTTGTGGTCCCATCATAAGGATCTAGCTGGGGAAGGCGGAACCAGGTGGAGATGGCTCTTCCATGATGCGGCGAGACAACGGAGGCCGGCTGTCGTAGTCCATCTCTGGCAGGTGGGTGATCCAGCGGCTAAGTTCCTCCAACCTCTGGTTATACTCGAGTCGATGCTCGGCTCGATGGGCCATCCGACCATCAAAAGACCCTCCCTCGAAGATCAAAGGATGGAGAACGGGGATGGCAATGTTGGCGGGGGCGCTCTCCTCCTTACCATGCCACCGCCTAGGAGAGACACTGGCGTGGCGGGAAGGTGACCGGTGTCTCTTAGGCTTTCGGTGGTGAGGCTTGGGCGGAGCTTGATGGTGGTGATCCCTCGGCACCGGTGACCTCCTTCGGGAGGAATGCTGGCTGGGTTGCACCACCCCTACGACTGATGGATTTGGCTGGCTGCTGCGGGGCCACCTGTTAGTGCTGCAGGCCTTGAACCATCGCTGCCAGGGATTGGACTTGCGTGGCTAGGATGCGAATCGATCTTCCTGAAACTGCTGTGGAGGAGGCACAAGGATATCGACCGGAGGAGCGGAAGGTCCAGCCTCCTGGGGATGCAGCAATGCCGGAATGCTGGCCGGGAGAGCCGAGGGGGCATCCACAGGTGGATCGGCTCCTCGGCGCTGCCCCCCAGCGCGATTGGCAGAGACTCCCTTCGTATGGGTCATCACCATGGCTTCAAGAGCTCGAAGAGAGAGATTGCAGATTGCTGGTTTGATGTCTTTCTCTTTCCCCCCTTCCTGGGCGCCAATCTGATGACGCCAAGTCACCTTCTTCAAGCATCGGGGAAGACGGACGTCCTTCTCCGGACCCCTGCAAGAAAAGTCCCGAGATCGGATGCTTCGGTGGGGACCCTCCGACGCTCAAGTTAGTCACTTGGGATCAGATGAGAACTGTTCAACAGAAGGGAGCTGAAGCAGTTAGGGTTTTAGCTAGTAGGAAGAAAACTAGAAAACCAGAGTTCAAGGATTCTTACAGCGGGGCACGTGCTTTTATACCTGTTCGAATGTCCCACTTCTATTCCCAAGATCACTAATTTTTAGGAGCCCAGTTCAATAACAGACAAAATATGAGTTACCTATCAGTACGACCTCACAGATGTCTCACATCTGGGTTCGCATCTGGTGCGCACCACCATGGACGTGATCGTGCACAGCAATGGGCAAGTGGTGATCCGCATACCGTAACGGGGTATGGCCATGCACAGTGACAAAGATACAACAGATCGTATACCATTATGAGGTATGGCCACCTTCTGCCACGGATGTGCGGTGGATTATGTGGGCATGCCAGGTGGCCTAGAACAACCTGACCATGCGCCGGGGATTGAGATGTCGTTCATGTGCCCCGAGACCGAGTGGAAGGTCCCGAGGGTTGATATACTGTCCATGTGCCCCGAGACTGAGATGGAGGTCTCGGGGGATGATATACTGTTCATGCGCCCCCAAGACCAAGAGGGAGGTCTCGGGGGTTGATATACTGTTCATGTGCCCCAAGACCGAAAGGGAGGTCTTGGGGGTTGATATACTGTTCATGTGCTCCGAGACCGAGAGGGAGGTCTTGGGGGTTGATATACTGTTCATGTGCCTCGAGACCGAGAGGAAGGTCTTGGGGGTTGATATACTGTTCATGTGCCCTGAGACCGAGGTCTCGGGGGTTGATATACTGTTCATGTGCTCGAAACCGAGAGGGAGGTCTTGGGGGTTGATATACGTTCATGTGCCCCGAGACCGAGAGAGGTCTCGGGGGTTGATATATTGTTCATGCACCCCGAGACCGAGAGGGAGGTCTCGGAGGTTGATATACTGTTCGTGCCCCCGAGATCGAGAGGGAGGTCCCGGGGGTTGATATACTGTTCATGCCCCGAGACCGAAAGGGAGGTCCCAGGGGTTGATATACTATTTATGTGCCCCGAGACCGAGAGGGAGGTCTCGGGGGTTGATATACTGTTCATGTGTCTCGAGACTGAGAGGGAGGTCCGGGGGTTGATATACTGTTCATGCGCTTCGAGACCGAGGGAGGTCCCGGGGGTTGATATACGTTCATGTGCCCCGAGACCGAGAGGGAGGTCTCGGGGGTTGATATACTTCATGTGCCCCGAGACCGAAAGGGAGGTCCCGGAGGTTGATATACTGTTCATGTGCCCCGAGACCGATAGGAAGGTCCCGAGGGTTGATATACTGTTCATGTGCCTCGAGACCGAGAGGGAGGTCCTGGGGGTTGATGTAGTTTCCGTCAGCTGCCGCTATCTTTGCCGTTCATCCTAACGGTGCAGGATCAGCCATATCACACCTATTATATCTATAAGAGTTGTAGATGGTCTATAACGTGAGTTGCATACGTGCTATCTTAGTGTGCCTAGTGTGCAACCTAGGATTGTATGACTAGTCTTAGGTTGGCACCATATGGATTAATTATATAATGGCTAGAAAAGCTGTTTGTTTGGGCAAAGCTTCTCATATCTTGTGCCCCTCATGTGCTATGTGACTTCAAAATTTTGAATATGAATGCTTAAGATTTGGTGGGAAAAGTTGTCCATGTGAACGAGGGCTAACTTTTCTTAGGCAACTTAAGTTTGAAATATTTGAATTTGGTCGGCAAAAATGCTTTGATAACATGAACGTTCAAATTCAGAAAGTCACCTTTATTTTGAATGAGATTTGTAATTTGGACCTTGCAATGAACAAAATAGAAGAGGGCAAAATAGCTGAGTTATTTTTCGAGTGATTTATCCAAGCTAATAGCTGAGTTATTTTTCGAGTGATTTATCCAAGCTACGTATAACCATAGCATCACTATTTGGAAGATGGTATATGGCCATGTTGGGTGACCAGCCTTGTAATTTCTTCTTGTATTATTTAAGAAACATACAGAAAATTGTAGAGTTAACATATTGTCACATGTTCTATAGTGAAGGTTAACCACACCAGAATGAGAGGAAGATGGAGTCAGAACAATGGAAGGCAAAATCACTTGCCGCCTAACCCCCGTGTTTCTTGTCCACATCTAATTCCTTCTATACCGGGTAGACCTTTGTATACAGTACTTGTATGGCCTTTTCTACTCTAGAGATGTTTGTGATTCCCTTTTCAATAGTCCACATCGAAAATTGGGAGTTGGTTGTATAGTTTATAATCAGTTAAGAAAATGGACAAGTATGATCCCTTTTTGGTCTGTGATGGCCTAAGTTGGTATAAACCTTGTCCATCTTGTTTTCTTGTAACGAAACGAGTCCGTAGGTATTGCGAGCCCGGGAGCTGTTATATACAAAAGGCATTGCCTCTAGTGGAGATAAAGCTAAATTATGGTTTAATTTGTATTTAATTTAATTTTAAATAAAAGGATTAGATTTAGTGGGCCATCTTAGAAATTCCATAGAAATTTGACAATAAGATTAAAAAAAAAGAAAGAAGGGAGGCCGAACCTAACGCGTTCTGAATTGAATATGTAAGGCCGAACAACCTATATAGTGGGTTGAACATGTATTAAGCGGAATGAGGAGAATTTGAGTGGTGAGGAGAAAGGGGACAGTGATTGGGTGGAATATCATCTAAGAAATTTTAGGGGTATAAAAGTTATTATACAATGAAATAAATTGGATGTTTTATTTTTTTTAAGTGTGGGTGCAGAAAGCAATTTTTGTGGTGTATAAAAAATTTCCCCAAATTCTCCCGCCAACGTTTAATTATCGCATACGAACACGAGATATACAAGTTGAAGCCGTTACTAAAGCATTTATATTATTAGTAATGCCAAGCTTTTATATTAGTAACGCCAACGGTTTCAAAATTGAATAC